>CM075857.1:54223796-54936296 GCA_037975125.1 Latrodectus hesperus
CCATGTTTCTTAAGTAAATTTATGATGTTTTAACATAAAGCATTTTAATTTTGCAAGTATTTTAGTTTCTATGAAACAAACAATTTATATCTTGGTTGGATATTCATAAATATATTCCTTGTGCAATGAAGAATCTGTAATCTGGTTAATTAGATCGTTCACATTGGAAATAAGAATTCGAATCCTGGCTTAACCGAAGATCGCCCCATCACAGTCATAAAATTCGTCTGGGACATGTTAAATAGACCTTAACAGCAATGTCTTCCAGGTGAAATAAAACCACTAGAGGTGTTAGGTCAATTTTAAAGGGTTATCTGCTTCGTTTTTGCTTTTAAATTGCAAATCCCACTCGGCAGCTTACACCGAACTGGTAGAGTTCAACTCTAAGGTAGGGAGGGAAAAGTGTTGGTTTTTCAACAACATATTTTGCATTTATAAATTATGGTTTAAGAAGTTCAGTAATGAATATTTCTGATTTAAACACATTTATAAACTAGTATAAATATAAATGAATTTATGAAAACTGTTGTATGGAAAATAGATCACAAACAAAGGCTCTAATAATAAAATGAATAAAAATTTTTTTATTAAATTTTGTAAAAACTTTTATTTTTCCAGATTTTATCCACTGCTTCGTGCAGAATCTTGGAAATAAAGAAGACAGTAATTTATAATTTTAGTTCTATAAAGCACTTATTCTCTATAGATATAAAATAAGCATATTTTTATTATTTAATTTATTGGAGCATTGTAACTATTTTTAAGGGGTTTAATATAATATAAATAAGAAATATTGAACGAGGCAAGAAATTATAATTTAAGGACAATTTTCAATAATTTCAGTTATTGATTTTGAAAAGCTTTGTGTAAATGTTAAATTCTTTTTATCTGAAATCCTTACTATAATCAACATTTTTAATGCAATTTGAATTCTTTATATATATCATTTTAATTGAACAATTATTCCTTAAATTTTGTTTCTATATTAAATATATTTTAATTCGCTTGAATTTTTGCTTTTCACTGGTACAAAGAGTTACTTAGATATTCCTGCAAATACTTAAAATAATAATTATGATGTACTTAAAGTAAAATTGAAATTAGTATGATTAATTATATTCAATAGGAAAATGTGTCGCTCTTCGGCCACGTTTTGGACTAGAAAGCTGTATTGACTGAAATTTATGGTTCAAAGTGAATTCCGAATAATATAAGTATATATTCCCGAAGTCAAATCAATCAATCAAAATATTTGAAATCCTTGCTGATATTTTAAGTATTATATTTTTACTGTAATAAAAAATCATGAAAGTCATATATTTGTATTGTCCTTCATAAGAAATTGCTATATATTTAAATTCGTGAAATATTCACTTTATTAAATTTACTATTATGATATCATCTACTGTTTTGAGGAACTGCTTAGCCTAAAATAATAAAGCACTAGGCTGAAAAAACTAAATTAACCATTTGTCGAGAGCTCTGAATTATATTTAATAAGCATAAGTGATGAATTCTATATTATATAGAAATTCTGTGTGAAAAATACAATTTTCACCTGGTGACTTGAACAGTTTAATTCAGTTTGGGTTTTTATTTTAATGTGTGCTTATGCCACACTATGTGGAAAGTTAGTTTTAAACTTTTTAATCTCAAAAGCAAAGACTGAAATATAATGAATTATTTATTAATTGGAGAATATACTGAATCAGAGAAATATTACCAATTAGAAATATTTCTAATTGGTAATGGTAATATATGGTAATATCAATATAGTACCATTACCAATTAGATGGTAATATCCAATCACATTTTAGTGTTAGTTTTGAAAATTTTATGAGCATTAAAATATATTAAAAAAAAGAGCTAATTAAAATGACATTTGCAATCATTACTTTTTTCAAAATAAATTGATTGACTTGTAGAAGAAAGTTTAGATTGTCACATTGACTTTAAATAAATATGCCAATTGTTAATATTAACTTTATATATATCAATATTGACTTTAATCATTATCATGAACTTGTATTAAAAATTAAAAAGTTAACATTAAAATAAATTGTCAAAGCATTCATCAAAAATTTAAGATGCAGTTAACCAATGAAAGATGTGATTTCGCGATTATCTTTTGACTACATAACATATTTGAATTTTTGTTTGCTGTACTCAGTTTGAAGAAAAATTATAGTGAAAATAACCCCATTAACGTTCAACAAAAGGAATGTTCTAGTATCTCTGACTAATCCAAAACTTTTTAGTGAGTTTAAGACAAAGTTTTAGAGTTGAGTTTTGAAACTTTGAAAATATACATTTTCATAAGTTTCAGAAAATGTTGCACGCAAATGTAAGATAATTTAGGGAAAATTGCGACAGTTTAATTTCCATGTTTATTAAGCTCAGGGATCATTAAAGTTGAATAATGAGAAAAAGTTTTACATGAAATAATTGACTGGTAATAGAAATTGGTAAGAAATGGCGTATATTATAACATAAAATATGATATTTTAGGAAGGGTAACATTAATTTCATCCATCAATGTGACTTTGACGTGTAAAACTATTAAAAAGGTGACACCTCGTTGATAATGATTGATGAATTTTAACGAAAAAAATGTCCCCATCTAAAATATTGGATGCTTAAGTATTCATTAATGTAGCTTTAAAACTTGACATGACATTTACAAAAAATTAATATAAATAATGAATAAAACTATTCTAAATTAATTCCTATAATATAAAATTATATGAATAATAAATTTTTACCAAATTTTGTCCGCAAATATTTGAAATATTATTTATAATTCAATGTTTAGTATTATGCTACGAAGGAAATATTTTTCTAAAAAACCTTTTTATAAGGAACATAATATGAAAACTTTTCTATTACATTTGAATCAAATAAATTGTTTTAGGTTTAACTATAAGTGGTTAAATATTGACTGCAGTTAAATATAATTTTATTATTGCTGAGATTGCTTATAAATCCAAAAACTGATTAGATATTTTGGGATATTTTTAGATTCTAAGCATTTTTCTTCCAAAGAAGAATCACTAATTTTTTTAAAAAAAATTTCATACATAATGAGTTTACATTCATTGAAAGAAAACAACAATTTGCAACATTTCAAATAAAGTTGATTTAAAACAGAATATACATTATTATATCTATTTTAAGATTTTGTCTATACAAATCTCACAGTTCCTCATTTAGTCTGTCAAATGAGTTCGTAATTGCAAAATAATCTTTAAAGTTCGTTTTCTAAGCGAAATGAATATAGTTTTCCATACAAAATATGAATATAATAATGTCGAGAAATATATTGGCGCAAAAATGTTTCAATGTTTTCTGAATAAATTAATTTGAAAAATTCATTATATTAAAAAAGAAGAATTAACTAATTTGATTCAAATTTCAATTCTACTTGTAATAGGTATTTTTATCATGCATTTTTCAGGAAAGTAAGAGCAATATTTTTATAACATTTACTTCAGCAAATTATATTTCGGTTTTATTTTTCAGAATTTTTTTTTGAAAAAATATTAAAATTTTTAATTTTTAGAGAGGAAGTTAGGATTTAAAATCAACATTGAATTTTTTAAATGCACACACAGTAAATTTATTTATTATTTTAATGCATCATAATACTAAATGTGTTATCACAGTGTTACTAATATTCAGTTATTGGATGTTTTTATTAATAGAATGTTACTTATCTTAAAACAAATCAAATGTGGTATTCTGAAGTATAGCATTTTTTTGATTAGGAATAGAACATGCAAAATGCAAGCAGTCTAGGGAACAAAAATCATTTCGAACTTATCTTACAAAAATCATTTCTAGCTTAACGACTACTGATATTTGAGCTCCACTGTTCAAGAAAATATCCGCACAATTGAGCAATAACTTTATTTCCCATGGAGAATGATTACCCTGAAAAATAACTATATATATTGGGTCTAATCTAACACTGTCCGACGCACAATCATCTTGTTCTTTTGGTTTTCTGCCAATAAGAAAAAACTTGATTACATCGAATTTTGTTACGCTTCTGAAAACGAATTATTAAAATAATTATCATCTAAATGTACTAAAAAAATTATCACACATTTAATCTTTTGAATTTAGTTATAAAATATTTGAATTAAGTAGAAAAGACGAATTTTGGCAACTATTATATTACAATAGTTGCCAAAACTCACCTTTTAATAATTTTTATACGGTTGTAGATGGTATGGTTAATAAAATGCTAATAAATTCTGCATAAATTGAGAAATATTAATAAAAGAACACAAATACAAGAAAAATTGAATTTTTTTGAAGAATCTTAACAATAATTATTGTTTTAAAAATATTAATTCTTTTTAATAGTAAGTTTATTAAAAATAATTGGGAAAAATATACGTTTGGGTGCCATTTGGCGAAAGTTGGTGATTGCTTTTCGCCAAGAGTATTTTCGTGCAAGTTTGAAGAAACAAGATGGTTGAAAACAATTTGCCAAAAATAAATCATTATTGCTAATAACATAACGCGAATATAAGTAAATTTTGATATATTGTTAGCAATATAGAAACTGAAAAACATCCTAAAGTATAGGCGATCCAAACAATTTCGTACAAATATAGTATTATATAATTTAATACTATATTTGTATATTTCAAATCTGTTTTGACAGTATGAATTTACAAATCCTTATTTAGTGTGAAAAATTTTCATTTAGTCTTTAATTTAAAATTTTTCAACTCAAAGTAAACAGTCTCAGATTCAATTTGATTATATGTGTAGCGTATACATACTTTTGCATTTTTTTAATCAATTTATTTGTGTTGCATTGTATATTAGATACAAAATTCTGTGCTATAATGCTAGTTGGATGCATTTTTTCATAACATTGATTTCTCTATTGATTTATTTTTACTGATATTCATATGATCATCGAATTTTGTTTAATAGTTTTTTTTTTTTATTTAAACATCCATTTATACTCAATTTTTCTTACAGATATATTTGATTTCATTCATTTTTGTATGTATTAATCATTTCAAAGTATTCAAATATTAGAAATGTGTTTCCACTGAAAAGATATTGATTTAAAACAGATAATGTATATGCTTTCTAGTGTGTAATTTAGGACTATGAAATTTTATGGCAACCATGTGGGAGGATAAAATGTCACAAATTTCTGATTGTTATCATTGTCAAATAGTTATAAAATGATTTTCTGGTAATTATCCGTGAAATATTTATTACTTAAATTTTAAAGACAAAATTTTTCGATGTGTTTTTTACATTTTATATACACTCATATAATATTATGTTTTTAATTAAATGCGTATAATTTTGTTAGTTTATTCAATTTATTATGAAAAATCATAAAAAAATGTTTATTTGAAAATATGGCTTTATTGCCATCCCTAAAGAATTAAAAATTTATAATTCGTTATAACACAGTTGTCCTAATTTACTTATTTTAAGAATGTAAATAATGGTTCATTTCAAATAAATAAGATCACATGCCATTATTATCATCCAAATAAGCAGGAAGCGGTTTGAATAAATATAATTTTTAAAAATTTGTATTTTTTAAAATTAATTAACTAAATTATATTAAAATTTATTACAATTCATAATTTCATTCAATCCTGACTGACTTATAGTATTAATTTAATAAGTGAAAAATTGATCGTTTCTAATTTACATTTCCACATTTTATGTAATTGTGGCATATCATTCTATTATATTCTTATTATAAACGGTGTCAGAAGTGGAAATAGGAGATAGTTTGATATGCTCAATTTTATGAAAAAATGTGAAAGTTATGTTGTGATGTCATAATTTTTTTAGTTAAAATTTTTTTAATAGTCAGGAAAGTCTTCTTGTATTCTATATTTTATCGTAATTCTTTCATACAATTTAAAAATATAACGATTTATCAGTTTCACTTTTATATTTTGAATATTTTTTTTTAGTCATTTTTAAATGAAAATATTTTGCAAGTAAAATGCAATTATTTGTTAGATAACTAATTTGAAATAAAAATTTAGATTAAAGAGACTTTCGAATGTTTATTTAAATTCCAAATCAATTTATTCTTTTGTTTTGAAGTTAATGTATTTTTTCCGCCTATTCTGATGAATTTGACGATTACTAAGAGAAGAGGAAGACGAAGTAATTTCATACGCATTCGTCGACCCTAATATATATTCGATTAAATAACACACAGACGATATTACTTAATTCGTATATGTTAGTGTCATTCAACATTGGAATCAGCCGATGTCAAAAGATTTCAAAAGAATTTAATTAAAACATCTGAGAACGCTCTTGTCTTGTGACACATCAAAAGATAAAGGAATCTTAAGTAAAATATGCGATACAGTACGAAAGTTAAATAATGAATAGAAACATTACCATATTTATGAATTAGATAATATAACGTTTCATAAATAGCATGCATGACAAGCATGTTCTTGAAGAGAAGTAAATATTTTCAAAAATGTTGTTTACCATTTGTTTCCAAAGCAGAAATTTGTTTAGTATAGAAGCTATATCTTTAATTAATGCACGTTGCATCTCTCAAAAGAAATTGGAAGTAGATGTACGAATAATAAATAGAGGAAATATTCAAATATCAGGCAATGGGGGGTAAATGGCATCTGGTAAGTGATCGCAGAACTCCGAACATAGAAAAATGTCAAACGTTTAGCTATTTGACACCTGTGAAACTGGTATCAAAAGGATGGAGCAACGACCAGTAAATGAACGCACCAGGGTCATAACCGCTTAGAATGATCAGTAGTTGTTTCAGAAAGTACAATATCATAGACGTAATATAGTATTATTTATTTGCTTGTAACAGCAAAGTTTAAAATAAAATACGTGCTTTAATAAACTGCATTATTTGGCTATAAAATGATCCTTCAAGGAAATGAGTATTTATGTTAAACATTGATTGATACAGAATGGTATTAGTTCCCTTGTATAGGAAAGTAATATCAGAAAAGTGAAAGATGAATCGAATTACCGGCTCTAAGCAGAGAGCAAAAGTATTTAACTTCATATTTATTTCGGTTGGCTCACTCAGATTTTTGAACTGATCTAGAAGTTACTGTTACAGAGATAATAAATTTGATGTATTCTTATTGTAAAATATGTAAGTTGAACACATTAAGAGGTTCTTTTTAATGTTTTAGAAGGAATTTATCAAGAATATTTGTTGTATCGTTTTTATTAGTATGATATCATAAAATATGAGGAGAACAGTGCTGTATGAATTGTCTACATATTTTGTTTAACTTTTCTTAATTTAAATTTTTCTTGATTAGGAATGAATTAATAAACTATCTCATTCTTCATTGTGATGAAAAAAATTTCCCTCACAACATAAATACGTAATATTCTAAATGCTATCTTTTATGCAAGTCAATCAAAATCAACTAACCACAAACACGTTAATCAGTAAAAAAGTGTATTTGGCCTAGCAAAGAGTTTCGCGTTTTCATGCAGTAGGGTTTTTAAACATTTTAGTTTTAGAAATGAACACAGATAATTTTTAAAAAATGAAATGTTTTTCAATATTTTTAATCATGATAATTTTTATGATACCCTATAAAGGACACACTAGATTTTTCTGTTACATAGGACATTCATGACACCTGTAAGAAAAGGTTTTCCATTAACTCCATGGATTAAATATGTGATGAACCGAAATTGAAGATTTGTATCAGACATAATCAAAGGCCTGATACATAACTGATGGACATCGTCACGTGACTGATAGAGATACCCCCACCTTTGTTGATCAGCTCTCATCGATTTTGACAATACGGTAAATACCGAGCATGGCAAAACTACTTTGATCAATAGTGGGAGAATTAAATTTCTAAGGATTGTGGTGCAAAATTATTGCAAATACAATGACTTTTTATTTCTTTGGGACTTCAGTTTAAAGTAAAAGAAGGTAAAAAGTAATTATATTATGTAATATTACAAACGGATTTTATTCCATCAAAAGAGTTTGCTGTTATTTATTTAAAGACCCTTTTCAAAAGCCCTTATCTAATTCAGATTTATAAAATTCAAAATATTTATTTACTACTTTTTGTTTCAATTTTAAATTTTAACAAGAGGAAAATTCCTGCGTTTGTAAGTTAGTTTCCATTATTAGAAGCTCGTATATTGTAGCAGAGCTAATTTTCAGACCCTGAAACAAAAACTGATTACATAAAATATATATTTGTTAAATGAATTAAAAATAAAATAGTAATATGACATTATTTAAAAACTTAGTTGACTCCAACAAGAAATTATTGAATAATTCTAGATTATGTTACATTTTAATATGTCTGAGATAACCAGTGGAGGAAAGATACATTAAAAATATGATATAATTTACAGTTATGTCTACTTAAAATCAACTAAATTTTTTAAGTAATGTAAAATTTTTTCTTTCCATTATTATTTAATTTTTTTCTTTCAAAATTCATTTGATTTTTAATTATTACTACAATGGATTTGAAAAACTGATTCAAAATGTTATAAGGACTTTATAGCCATGATAATCGCTAAAAATATTTCAATAAGTTCAATTAATAACAACAGATTAAAATATCATATTCAAATTTATACAAGTTATCTTAGAAAAAAACTTACTGCTCAAAAAAAAGACTTAATACTAAGCACATACACTAATGGATATTTTAATATGAAAATATATTGAAGAAAATGTGGAATGGAGCAATTAAATTAAGTTGTATATATGTTTTACGAAATGAATTTAAGATAACAAATGAAGATTTTTAGAAATCATTGTCGAATTTCTCTTATAGTTCCCCATCTGATATATCACTTGCTAATACATAATTATTTTATTTTCTGAAATTGATAATTTTTTTGTTATTTCATTTTTCTCTCCTTGCACTAATATATAACATGGGACAATATAAGTAAGTTTAGTAAAAAATTAAATGCTAAATGCATAAATAAAGCGAATAAAAGCAGATGACAGCTGTTTAAGCTTCATTAAAACAGATAATCACACCAAACATTTTTTAATTTATTCTATAATCGTAATCTATGACCATCAAGGAGAAATTGATATTTAAGTTGAAAAAGATAAGTTTAAAATTAGAAGGATAGAATTTTCCCATATCGATAAATTCATAAGCATGTAATAATAACAAATATTGTTATGCACGAGAATGTAATTATAATGTAATTAGTAAAAACAAATTGTATTTTAAAAATGATTAAATGATTTTTATTGAAGATAATAATTCAAGCAAAACAAACATATTTATGAAATAAAATGGGATATATATTCACTGTTTTATGAAAATTTGTACTTGTTTATTCGTATTCACATTTAATATCGCTTTTCAGGTCCAAATTGTTTCACTACTTTTTCATCTAACTTAAAATAAAAATTATAAAATACTTAGTGTAAGTACTTCATAATTTAAATCATTTGAGTATTATCAGAGATAAATTTATAACTTGTTTTTTTATCAAAAACAAATTAGTAAATACGTGTAGTAATTACGTTGTTTGAAGCTTTCAATAAAAATATTTGTAAATTAATTTTGTATGTCAACATACAAGATTACATAATCAAAATTACTAGAGAATAAATTAACACTGTATAAAAATAGGTTTTTTTGTTAATGCATATTGTCAATTATTAATCGATATTTATACTAGGGTATTACAGAAGTTTTATCTTAAAGCGTCAGAATTAAGTTAAATTAATGATCTAACACATAATTTGAAAAGTTTGATTTATTTAAAACAAATGTAGTCGTTTTGATTAATGAATATTTTAAGAAATTTTCCTTTAAAAATGATACAGAGAAATCTAATTAGAGTGACATGCTGATATTAATCCCTTCAAAGAGAATCGTAAATCAAAGCGGAAGAAGGATATACACACTTTGTATATATATTTTAGTTTTAACTTCAAAACACTTAAACATAAAACGTGAAAAAAATCCTGTTTTATTTTATTAAAAATTAACAAGATAATTTTTTCTAACTGAAAATCATGGAAAGGAAAACACATTTTTAAATTATTGCTGTGTCTTTTATTAAAATGGATGAAGTTAAGTCTTTTTAGTGCAATAATAGGAAGAAATTTGCCATCTAATCATGACTAGCGAAAGAAAGGTAACTATCATTTTGTTTTTGTCACGAATACAACGACTTTTAATGACTTGAAAATATTATTTAGAATATTAATAAAGAAGCAAAGGAAAAAATAGGCAGCAGCAATAAGGAGAAAACCAATTAATGTTTAGGAAGTAAACTTTGGAAAAAGAGAAAAATAATTGTTTGACTACTATATATATATACCTCGCATATAAAAAGAGTATAAAAATTTTCTATAATTCATTGCAAAAACATGCACATAGAAAATGAGATCAAAAATTAAAAAAATAATTATTTCGTGACTTTTTGTGCGAATGTTATTTATATTTAAAATGTAATGTTACACTGCTAAACTTTATCAATGGAATTTTTTCTAATGTAGATAAGATAAAAATTATATTTTCTAACATTGTCATGGATGGTCATAAATATTATATACTTTCTATGAATAGGAAATGACATTATAAAATGAAACATGAAATTTCTATGAGTTATACGGCATAAAAAATTCAGAAATACTCTATATTAGAATAGAATATACTTTTATATTAGTTTTATATACATGAATATTGTTTTCTCAAGTACAATTAAAATTGTTGAAAATTTTCTCATTCATGAAAAAGGGTGCTTAATATTTAACCAAATGTTTCTCGTTTTTAGTTCATTTAAATATTTTTAAAGAAACTTGTAAGGGGAGATATGAAAGAAGCAAAATGCATAAATCTATAATTTGAATATTCAGAAATATATTAGTTTATTTACAAAAGAAAATCCTTAGAGGTTAAACTATACCATTCAGTTACAAAGGAATAAAAATTTTACCATCTTCAAGCAGATATTAGAATAATTCAAAAATAATGAAACTAGATCGTGATTCAGGATTAAAAAATAATATGTTTAACTAATTGTGTAATTTTATCTGATTATATTAGATTAGAAAGATTGAAATATTATTCCTCACTATTGGCTGCAATAGGATTTTGACCTTTCAGCACTATGAGGAGTGGTAGCGTGGCAACTTGTTATTTGGAACACCCAATGGGGGTGTGCCATCATTATCCCCAAACAACGGGTGGGTCTTCGTAACTTAGAAGCAAAGACAAACTAACAGTTTTCCAGAAATACCATTTTACATAGACGACATAACGACCATCACATATTTATCGTAGCCCAGCCGCCATTGGAGCATTAAAATGATAATGCTTAAAAATTTAATGTGCACCATTACTGAAAATATATTTTATGCTTTTGCGACTGGCATAAATATAGTATTAATACAATTTATCTCTCAATATTCATTAAATATATTGCGATAGATATCACATTAATGCCAAATAGATTGAGAAATTTATAAAAAAATTATGAAGTTATACCATACTGACCATTTTAAATTTATTGTTACGAGTAAGAAAAGCTACCACAAGAAATTTCAGAATAAATTACCTTAAGATTTTTATCACCGCACACACATTACAGTAAATGTTTTTAAAGTTAACAGATTAGTGACTCTTTACTCCGCAACCATTACTGGAAAAGTCCAGGCTGAAGCATTAAGGTCTGAGTAATGTTCTCTTGCCATACTCTGGGTTCACTCATCATGGTGGAATGCACAATATATCAATAAAAGTACGTATCTGTCCTTGCTGACCATATCCTATCTAATATGCGCATTTTCTCTCATGATAATGGCATTTATCTGCAGGATAATGCGAGGTGTCATACAACTGGCAGTGTACATGAGAGAAACCAGCTTTTAGTTACCAGGCAGTGTACCTGGTAACTAAAAGCACCAGGATGATACCACTCTCCCCTGGTAAGCAAAATCACCTGACTTAAACCCCATCGAGAATTTGTGGGACTATCTTCACCAGGTAGTTCGTAGCATGGATACTCACTACAGCTGATCACGTGTCAGCCTGGCTCAACCTACCAATGAACACTTTCAGGAATTAATTAACTCCCTTCTTGTACTTCTTGCAGCAGTTCACTCTGCGAAAGGTGTTTATTCTGGCACTGGACAGGTTGTCACATTAATGGGAAATGGCCAAAAAAATATTACTTTGAGAAAAGGAGACAAACTTTCACATACAAAGAAAGTCCTATATTTCATATGCACCAACCTTATATTAATTTCTAAGAAACAGAATTAAAATTGAAATAAGCAGTAGAAAATATAGTAATGTTGACTAATTGTGAAGTTACTTTAACTGTTAATAGAAAAATAAATTTTTTTAATAACATTTGAATATAAGAGATATCTTTAATATATCCTTTTTAAAAGAACTTTTTATCTCATTTAAACGAGTTTAATGTATTTTCTGTGATTTTTAACTGATTAATGAAATATTTTATATTGCATTATTTTCCAAATAGTAGTCTGTAATATTTTCACATTATTGCAAACGGAGTCGATACATATTATATTTGCTTAATTTTTAAAATAAATAAGATTATTTTTAGAAGGAGCACAAAATTTGAGTCTTGATTGATCAAAATAATATAAGTTAAATGATGTCTAAGAAAGTAATATCAAATTGAACTGTACAATGTCTTCATCTGTAGAAGTAACGAAAACTTTTATTATATTTTTATACAAGTTTTTCATAAATTACACGAATAAAACAAATTTTATTTTTCCTTTATTTGCTTATTAGATATTTATAGAGACATTTTACATTTTATGATTACTCTCATAATTTATATCTTTTTATTGATAAAGCATATATACACAAATTTATATCAAGCATACATCAAGAAAACTGAAAAGCTTGATTCTGTAACAAGTGTAAAACAAAATTATATTTCGGTTTAGTAAATTATATGCATCAAAATAAGATTGAATAAAAATTAGTAAGAAATTTCAGGAAGGAAAAATGTTAATCAAATAATTTATATATTTCACTATTTTTTGTTATAAATATAGGGCTTAGAAAATAGGAAACTAAAGAAATGCTCTTAAAATAATGCCGAATAATCTCAAAATACACAACTCTGAATGAGAGAGTTCCTGTAAAATGTGTTACTGCAGTTAAACATTGTTTCGTGAAGGTCATAAAGCTATTTGTTCAAGTTTAGTAATCTTCTAGGTGGAGTAATCCACATTGAAAAGATTTAACCTGAAATGAACTTTTGAAACAGTTCCATAAACAAGATATTTTTTTCTATTCTATGAGAAAAACGACCGTTACTCCTTTTGTTTTCGAGAGAATCTATTCCATAAAAGCACATAAACAAGTACAATTTAAGGGAACAAATGTTCATATATAAAGCGTTCTACTGTAGATTTTTTGTTTAAATGAAGTTAAGTTTTTGAAAGTTTTTTTTTATTATATCGTAATTTTAAAGTGCTTTTTAACTACGAAATACTTTTACAATTTTGCAAAATTTTGTAAATTTGATTAAGTTAATATATTTTTATGTGATAGTTAATTTTAGATTTATTTTACAAATAATTTATATTATTTTTACTATAAATATTACTTAAAAATTCGACTTATGGAATAAATGAAACAGAAAAAAGGATTATAATTGTAAAATCTTTAGAATTTGATATTTTAAAATTAATATATTGATATATTCTGAATGTAAATGAAACTTTTATACTCCTCCTAAAATCAATAAATTAAGAAGCAAAGTTATTAATATGCAATATGACTTCTTATTTATTATAACTTTTACACATTCTTTATTTTCCTATGTAAAGATATTTAATTTCAAAACTGTGGGTGCATGATTTGAATTCAATATTTGAAAAAGCTTTTCCCATAAAAAATTTTGACAGGAGTGATAAGTTTGAAGAAATTGATTTTCCAATCGAGAAATATTAATTTATACTGATTTGTATACGTGAAATATTTATATTTCTACCTTAAATAAATTAAAAGAGAAAATTTCTTTCATATTTATTCTGTATTACAGGTATTACAATGCGAAAAATATATGCAAAATGAAACAGTTTGCAAAACTAAATTAAATTTTATAATTTTTCACAAGGAATTATAATTGACGTTAAAGAGTATTTTCTTAAATTAAGTAATTTTATCGATATTTAATTTCAATAATAGACAATGTAAAATTATTTGATTTTTCTATAAAATTTATATTGAATATTTAAAAAAAATGAACATAGTTTTATATGTAGAGTTGTGTGAGAATCAATCAAATAAAATTGTTATGTTTATTACTTTAACGATATAGACTGAATGTAATAATTTTCAAGTAAGACACACAAACTGAATCACATGAAAAGAATATCAGTGCAAAAAATAAGGAATTTCAGTTTGAGTAAAATTTCGTAAGATTATAAGGTGATAAAAAATTAGAAAAATGAAAAACATATTCTTTGAAACAACGTATTTATAAATAATGAGTTTTTGATATATTTAATTTTCTAAATATATTTCACTTTGATTGTTTAACTGGAAATTATATTTTAGACTAAAATTAAGAATACCCAAAGTAAATTGCAATTGTACCTAAAATATTATTTTTAAATTAATTGAAAAGCATAACTACCGTTTTTATATATTATGCTGAATTACATTAGCTATGTCCTTATTATTCAGAATGTTATAACATTTTTTGCAGCACACACACACACACACACACACACACACACACACACACACACACACACACACACACACACACACACACACACACACACACACACACACACACACACACACACACACACACACACACACACACACACACACACACACACACACACACACACACACACGCACGCACGCACGCACACACACACACACACACACACACACACACACACACACACACACACACACACATTTACATACATACATACATGTTGCATATTTTTTGTTTTTAGTTATTTATTTTCGCACAGATCCTTGAAATTAAGGAATTTAGCAAGTTAATGGTACACTTTCATTTATATAAAAATGTCTGTATATTTAATTAAATTAAGATTTTCATGGTAATTTAAAACATTGGCTTGTTAACATTTTTGAGATTTTCTTTTGTTTTTTCATATGATTTAAATCTGATACAAGGACATTTATTTTTTGACATTTTTAGTAATTAGTATTTCATTTTATCACCATTTGTTAATAATTATTATAAAAAAAGGTGTTAAAAATGTTTACTTCAGGTTCTAACTTTAATATTTGTCCTGCTGTTGCTTACAAACCATATATTAAAATTCTTTAAATTTTTATGAATTCACTGTGTTATTTATTGTTTTAATATTATTATGCTACATTTTGTAAGAAAGTGTTTCAAATTATTTTAATTTTTGCACATAATTAGTAGACTAAAATGTGTATATTACTGCAAAATATAATTTGGCAACAAAAAGTGCTTTATAATGAAATAATAGTAGGGCAAACATTTTTATGGGCGCTCCATGGCTGAGTGGTCTAAAGCATCACCGCTAATCGCTTGAGAGCGTAGGAGTGTGGGTTCGATTCCCACCATAGCCCTGGGTGTTTTCTTCGTTATTCTTCTGTGGTTGTACACCTGTCATTGTGCTATTTGTCCTACTATCGACGAAGACTTACAAGCGGATCTCAAGAATCAAGCATACAAGTCTGAATATATGTAATGTAATAAAAAAAAACATTTTTATGTTTTAATATAATTATACATGAAAATTTTGAGAATTCTAGTTTAAATTTAATAACTTTTTCTTTAAAATATTCATATGAAAACAATTCTATAATCTATAAAGAAGGCAAATAACTGACTATAACAAAATAAAAGTAATTTACAAAGTTTTTATTATGCCTCTGTAGCTCTAATCACAATTTTACTTTTTGTACAAATGAAAAAAATTAGCTCAGAAATTCTGCTTCTTATTTGCTAAATTTGCTTATTTTTGTATTGAATTATTCAAATACTTTCCGAATATGTTGACAGAAACATGGCGAGAGTTATTTACTGAGAAAATAAATTTCGTTTGAAAAAATGAAGGTCATGAAACAGAAAATTAACTTGTGTTGTTTCCATACCACAAAGTCTTATTGGAATTTCCTACAAATTTTTTTATTTATTTCAAAATTACTGTTATTTACAGCCCATTTATAAAATCATGTTTAAGTAAAATATGTGAAAGTAAATGCATTTTGCATAAATTGAGTTTCTAAATTGATTCGGCATTTCTAATACAATGAATTCATTTATTTAAATTACTTTTTAGTTTTTAGCTTTAACAATAGACAATAAGGAACTTTTTAAAGAGTGAGAAAAGTTGATTGGAGGTGTTTACTTAAAATTATCCATACATTATTAACAAATGCAAATAAAATAAATCTAAATGCTTGAAATTTTAAGAGTTTTTATATGGATAGATTTCTGAAAAACAAGGAAAACTGTGAAAATAATCTCGTATCTGTAATTTTAATCTGAAGTTTGGAAAACTTAACTTAACAATGTAGTACATTATAAAGAATGAAATTATAAGAATTAACTTCCATTGCTACATTTTTCTTTTGCGTGCAGATTTCCTTGTAACAATTATTGGAGAATAAAGTTTCCATTTATATAATTATTTGAAACTATCTAAGCGATTTTATTTTTGCTTGTAATGCTGTAGTTGTAAGTGTGTGCGATTTTATTATTATTTAAGCAATAAGTATTGCTTATTTTGCTTTAAAATTTCCCCTTAAAATTTTCCTAGTGAAAAATGGAATTATTGAAGAACTGCTTTTTTTTATAAATTGTATAAATGTAAAAAAAAAAATGGAAAATTTAATTTGAACTACTTGTAAATGCTTCTAACTACTAGATCAACTCCATACATTTTTAAAATTAAGCTGAAAATTGTAAATATAATATTGAAATAATAAAAAATATCAGGTCCTGGAAATGACTGTGTTATCAACTGTTTATTACAGGTATTCTACAAAAGTGCTTAATTAGAAGTTTGGCCTTTTCTTAAAAATTACGCTCATAACCAACGTTTAAAAAAATTAAAAATGTAAAAAAATCTTAAATTTTCCGATTTAAATCCTTCTTCTAAAAAAAAAAAACATTTTTGTCTAATTGCCATTTATTGTATAAAATTAAAAACAAATATATTAGCTTTTGGTGTTTTTCAAGTTAACATTTGTTAATCAAATTTTAATTAAACTATTAATTAAACTATCCAATTTTAATTAAACATATTTTAACCTTTAGTACAGTTTATTTGATACAAATTGTTATGATCATATTTTTACTTAATATAATATGTATAAACCCATGAAAATTTTTCCTATGTATAAATGACAAATTTGAAAATAGTATTTATCAATTTTATTTCTTCGATGTGAATAAAATTTAGGCATTAGTTTGAAATAAATATGTTTTATTAGTAATGATGTATAGTATACTTTTTATATGTAAAATTCTTCCATAAAGTTTAACAATTACCTCTTGAAATGTTGCAAAACAAGAAGGTGGGTATTTTTTCTTTAATATATCTATTTTAAGTTGAAAAAGTTTCAATCTGTTTGAGTATATTTAATTTGATAAAGAAAGATAATTTTCTAAAACAAAAACGTACAATAACATTTGATCCTCTTTTATCAAACATTATGATTTCTGTTTCATCAAAGACACTTTTGTCATACATTATTCTCGATATAAAAGTATAGAAATAAAGGGTTGTCATTTATTAAATGTTTTAAACTTATTTTTCAGAAAAAGTTTAATTTTAATCATATTTTAAACCAATAAAATATTCAAATTACGTTTGTTAAATACTTCGACCGATGTTTTAAATTTGAAATAACTTTTTAAGGCAATTTTTTTAAAGATTTTTACAATACACTTTAAAATGTTATTTGTTCCTAAAAAATAATAACTCTTGTGGTTTTCTAATGGCAAAGTTTTTGAATAAACTGCAACTCTTTTTAGGGCAAAATTTAAAAATATTGAGAGTTTTTGAGAGAAATTGAGAAATTTAAAGAAATTGTGTGTTTGAGAATACTTGAGAAATTGAGAGCTTCATAATTTTATTACATAATCATTTATTACATATTCATGAATATGCATAGAGATGAGTTTTTAAACAGTTGTGCGTTTCTTTGATTATTCCGTTTATTAATAAATAGAATTTTTAAATAAACTTGATTGCAACTTATCTTTCTGATATTGTAAGTTTTATATTTTGAAATATAAAATTTCTACCAATAAATACTATTTGTTAGTTCGTACTATGAACATCATTGTTTTTATACCGCAAAAGAAAAATATTAGTTTAAATTTAATTGCATTTCATAAAATGTATAAATTTACTCTCCTAATTTTGTTACACTGATTTGTATATAATTCCCTAAATTTTACCTAAATTTTATAAATAACCTTTTTCTTCTGAGAAAAGTATGCGTCAAAAATATTCTATTGTTTGCCGGTTTTCAATTCAGCATTATAGAAATGCATTCGAGACAATTTATTAGACCGAAGAGGCACTTTATGTAACATAAAAATTCAATTATTGAGTTATGAAGATGACATAGATATTATTAAAAAGCAGAAAGTTTAGTGAGTAAAGCTTTACAAACTCATGAAACTTCTACCACAAATATGATCCTAATCATCAATGGTTTTAAATCTAAATTTATCGAGTTCCCACCCTCTTCCCTAAACAACAGCGCACCTTTATGCATTAACGGTCATTTTAAAAGAGTTAATGGATTTAAATACCTTGGCACAATAGTGAACAATTAAAACAAGAAGTAGACAACAGAATAAAAATTGCTAACTAAGGTTTCTTTACACTTTCTTTGTTCCTTAACAACTTTGATCAGTTTAAATCAGTCAAAAATTAAATCAAAAGTTTAAAAGATTCAAGGTCTCTTAATACTCAATATACTTTGAATATTCACTATACTTTGAACAAAGGTAATACTGAGGAATTTAAAAGAAAATTCCTCAGTATTACCTTTGTTCTAGTATAAGATTGAAGTTGTTGATAAATTATATATATAGATACAACATTTACATATACTATGTGTGAGCAGCAATAGATAACAAAGGATTTTATGAGTATTATGTTATCTCAACCTATTTCTCATAAAATCCTTTGCCATCTATTGCTGCTCACAGATAGTATATGTAAATGTTGTATCTATCTATCTATCTATTTATTTATATTATATATATATATATATATATATATATATATATATATATATATATATATATATATATATATATATATATATATATATATATATATATATATATATATATTATATATATATATATATATATATATATATATATATATATATATATATATATATATATATATATATATATATATATATATATAGTCATCTCTTGAGAAATCCCATAAATAATGCAGTTAAAATAGATACTTTTAAAACTCCTATGTGCTCTGGGCCAAAAAGACTTCCAATTAGATTTGGTTGAGTGGCACTGAAATACGTTTAAAAGTTTTAAAGTTTAAAATTCGGGGAGAAGTTGCTTTGAAATGCACGAACAATCAAGACAGCCAAGACTTGTAAATGATTGTAGTGTCTGTAAAGAAGATTTTATATATTATTTGATTTTATAATGTTTTATTTTGTGCATAATGTTGAATATCCACATAATATTAAAACTCTTATTTATGTAATTCCAAACTTCAAATAATTTTCATAATTACTTTTTAAAGGTAATTTTTGTTCCATCTGGAATACATAAAAATATTAATCAGTTTTTTAGCTTAAGATATTCAAAGATGATAAAAACACATTTATTACCAAAACAATATTTCGTACAGAAATAACATTGTTAATATAATTTTAATGTAAGCATTATTTTATCAAAACTTACAGTTTCGAAATAATATTGCAGGTTAACCTTCCCATTTGGCATTTTAAGTTATATTTAAGTAAAATGGAGTTTTAGAAAAGGAAAAAAATGTTTTTGCAAAGATTAGAAATACATCCTAAGAAGACTTTTTTTGGAAGCAATCCCTTTCTCTTTTGAGAGAGATAAAGCAAATCACTCGTAAAAGGCGATGAACTGTATCTATAAAGGATTATAGAAGGAAAAGTCTATTTGTGTTCGAAGGGAATTGAAACAATTTAATCTGCTTTCTGAAATAAAGTCTTTTATTTCGATAGTAGAGGAGAACATTGAAGATTTAGTTTCTGAATATTGTTTCTAAAGTTCTACTTGTTCATAAAAATAGTGTTTTTAATATTTTACATTTCTAATTATAATATTTGAGGTTAAGAGAAATAAAATCTTGAAAAATTGAAGCAAATAAATCAAATTAAGTAAATTAAATACTTTAAGTATGTCTTCGATAAATATAAAAATCATACGATCCTTGCTATCAATTACTGTCGATAATTGTACTAACTACACGCATATTGTCAATTATTTATCAGTATTTCTTAAATCCATGTGAAATATGAAAATATGTAAACAAACACAAACCATAAAGTTTAGTGTATATAAATAGACAAAAATTGTTAGCTAAATATTTTCATCTCATTGGGTAGCTCTTCTGCCAAATATTTAAAATTTGAATTTCACTATAACAGAGACGGAAATATTTTTTTAATAAATAACAGCACATTTTGTAATTTTGGGCTCTTATTTATACTATATTCTTTATTTCATTCACGAAATTATGCTAAATCTGTTTTAATCCCCCTTGTATGAAAAAATCACTTATTGTCAAACACACGAATAGAAAACTTTCACACACAGATATTGTGGAGAATTTAATGGGCACTGAATATCTCTTTTCTTAAATGCATATAAGCGTCTTACAACGGATTTATGCGAAATTCGAATCATGTTTCTTATTATATAACAGAATTATTCTATTAATGTGATGCTAGCTACCGTATGAAGATGAAAATGATAAAAGAGGGGGGGGGGCGTATGTTACATTATTCAGAATTTGCTTGAGCTAGACACTTGGCAAAAAATACGCAAATATATTCCTCTGTAACGGTTATCTTAGTTTTTTTTATTTCAAGCAACTATATTAGGAATTTGAGCTTAATCATTTTAAAAAATTGGATTCAGATCACTCAAAAATTAATTGAATTTAGAAGCTTAAAATTTGATGTATATTCTCTTTTTTATATAATATATATTAATAAATATTAACGATTATTATCTTCCTGTAAATGGAGATTAAATAGAAGATAGACTCATTAGATATTTGAAAATAAATTGTGCTAAATTCTATATAGATGAATGCCGATAAGCATATGATTTCACTGATAACTACTAGTTCAGTCTATTTAAATAAAATCAAATATGTTCGTTACACATATGTGTTGCCATTTAGAAAAAAAAGTAATATTCAGGTAATGAATCTCTCTAGCTTTCATAAATATAGGTTTGGCTATTGATTAATAATAGTGCATATTATAAATAAAAATAATGCATATTTCAATAACAATTAAATCAACTTCTAATCTTAATTAAAAAAAGAAATGAAAAGGAATAAAATGAAATATGTCTAAAATAACTGAGATTAAGCTCATGACGTTCAATAATTATACTACTTGTCTACTAATCATTCTACTGAGAAACTAAAACATTAAGCTAAAGTTTAGTTGAAAATAGTTTAGCAATACACTAATAATTATGTAAGCACAATGACTGTAAAGAGAATACGTATATATTAAAAAACTAGTCTTTGAACATTTTTATAAATTTTGGGTTTATTGATTTGCGTAAGAATACCCTAATGTTGCTGAATCATAAGTCAAGATTTCATGAGTATTGCCGAAAAAAAAGGGTAAAATGAAATTATATATACAGAAATTGATGTTGAATCTACAAATGTTAGGAAATAAGTTTGTTCAGTGACAAATTGTAAAATTTTACTTTAATTCATTCAAACTTAGCACTGATTTACTTTAATTTATGGAGAAGATATTAAAGTAACTATTTCAATAATCCACTGATATAGTTTGTTGAGATTTGATCACATGGATGCACTCAATTTAACAAATGCACTTTCTAATTTTACTAAGTTTTTATTTTGTAAAAAAGGATTTATATTCACTTAAACAAGTAATAGAATTGTAGTAGTTTACTGAAATATTGATCTCAACTTGAAAGCGTTATATTTCTACCGTATAAATTTAAAGAGATTCAATTATTTATCAAATATTGATCCTGGAGCCAAGGAATGAAAAGTAATCAAGAATTATAAATAGTTTTGTTTAATGTTACATCGAGGTTGTAAAACCTTTTTATAATTCTGTTGTGTTTCTTTTTATGAAAAATATAAATAAAATTATTTGAGTTTTTGACTATAGAGGGATTTTATTCCTTTTTTTGTAACAACATATGTACGTGAAGGAATATCTGGTGGAAACAAGGTTTTAAAAATTTTTATGATAAATTTCTTTCTCTGTTACATCTAGTTTTAAGTTAAATTTAGTCGTTAATTAATAAATATTATTTTATAAAGCAAAAAATAAGTAGGAATAAATAAAAATATTTTGGGAATGATATGTATATTGATAGCATCATTATATATATATATATATATATATATATATATATATATATATATATATATATATATATATATATATATATATATATATATATATATATATATATATATATATATATATATATATATATATATATATATATATATATGCGTTGCTTCTGCAGCGCTGTTTGAAAGACCTATTTCTTGCCCCAATTTTTTTTACAATATCATATAACTTTAAATAATTTTATAGTTATTGTCCAGCAAGAGAGATACATCATAAGCGTAGTACTCTCTCATCTTCTTCTTTGAAACTTCAACATTTTATTTTTACTTGTATAAAATGCATTATGACTTTCTGTAAAAAAAACATGCATCTTTGAGCATGCAAAAATAAATAACATCAAAATAAGGACTTAATTTTTTCCATTGTCACTATTAAAACCCTTTCAATAACTTAAAGCGAATCCTGAGTTTTGTTTTTATTTGAAGGCAAAAGATTTTCCGCAGTATACTAGCTTTTTCTAATTTTACTGTTCCGTATTTGTTATGTATATCCTTGGCTACGGAGCACCCTCCTTGGCGCATTCTGTAATCACGCCATTTACGGCAACCTTTTTTCTTGTAAGTCTTTATGTTGTACTCTTACGCAAAACCGCTCTGTAAAAGCACGCAGCAAAATAAACGCTTATTTACAATTCTTTTGTATTTAATTAACGCAACCTCCGCACATTTTGGTCCTTAGCGACCCGGAGGTGAACCAGATCCTATGGAATGAACAATTTTAATTGAATTTAAAATAATAAATTCAGATCGCTAAGATGACAGACGTCACACCGCTAAATCGAAAGCGCGGCGGCATCAAAAGCCAACTGAGAAAATTAAATAATGTACTCACAGAAGGACAAGATAATATGGACATTCCTGAGCTTCAGGCTCAATTGGATATTTTACTTTCGATACAACAGAGATTCGAAGCGCTAAAAGATGAGTACTATAAAATTCCCAAAGAAGAAGAATTCCAAAAGATCGAGGATTCTCTTACCGAAGTAGACGATGAGATTCAAAAATTAGAGGTAAGCCTCAAAACCTCTATTAATAAATTAAAAATTATAAATATTGACTCTGTTCAAAATAAAGATATTGAATGTATCAGTGATCAACCTAAAAAAGCTTTTATAAAACTTCCGAAAATCCCACTTCCGTTTTTCAGCGGAAAATATGAGGATTGGAACTTATTCAAAACTCAGTTTAATAGCTTAATTAGTGAAAACTCTGAACTTACTGAAAATGAAAAATTACATTATTTACGTGGATCACTTAAGGGAGAAGCTAAAATCATAGAAACTGTAGACGATAACTTTTCATCTCTCTTTAAAGCTTTAGAACAACGATATGAAAACAAAAGAATAATTGTTAATTGTCATATCAAAAATATTTTAAATCTATATCCCTTGAAACAAGAATCAGGCAAAGATTTACGCAATATTCTAGATACTATTTTGAAAAATCTTAGATCATTAAAAATTTTAGGTTTCGCAAGAGATAAATTATCTGATGCTTTGTTATTAAACATTGTACTTGATAAATTAGATAGAGAATCTCGAAAACAATTTGAATTAACATTGAAAGATAACAATGTACCTGAATTCGATGATTTCCTGGAATTCTTAGAAAGGAGATGTCAAATTTTAAATAATATTCAAACAAACATTACATCTAAATTTAATGCCGAGAAATCGAAATCTTTTTTTGTTAACTCTGACAAATCTCCTAAATTGTGTATTGCTTGTAAAACACAAACACACGCTCTGTATCACTGTAACGTATTTAAAGAAATGAAATTATCAGAAAGATTAGATTTAATTCAAAAAAATAGGCTTTGTAAAAATTGCTTAAGTGGATATCATTCATTAGCAAAATGCAAATCTAAAAGTTCTTGTTTCGTTTGTAAAAAGAAATTAGATCATCACACACTCCTTCATAAATATTCCACACCGCTTATGACAAATAGTCACCAAGAGAATGAACCCGTACAATTGACGCCTACGCAATATCAAGAGCGAAGTCAGCAAATTAACAGTTCAGAATTCATCGATAAGCAAATGCCCGAAAACCCTCGACTTTCGTTTTTCTGTAACGGAAAGAAGAGCATTCTAATAAACACTGCAATAATACATGTCAGAGACGCTTGGGGGGAATTCAAACCCTTAAGAGGTGTCCTTGACTCTGCCAGTGAGTCATGTTTCCTTTCCTCCACCGCCGCAGATTTATTGGGTCTGAAAAAAGAAAAAACAAATATTCCAATTGCCGGTTTGAATGATACAACTGTAAACGTAAAGAAAAAGGTTTCAACTTTTTTGTCGAATGAAAATAAAGACTCGCTATGGGAAGTAGATTTTTTAATTGTTCCTAAGATTACTAGTTTCACGCCTTCTAAAAGATTAAATATTTCAAACTTAAAAATTCCAAGTGAAGTTAAACTAGCTGATCCATCATTTTATATTCCTCAAAAAATAGATATTCTTTTGGGTGCAGAATTGTTCTTTTCATTATTGAATGAAGATAAAATAATGATAGATGACAATTTATTTTTACAATCAAGTTGTTTTGGTTATCTTGTTTCAGGTGTTATTTCAGAAAATCCTACTTATAATACTCCAAAACAATGTTTTTTAACTAAAAACTTAGATATTCTTAATAAAACTCTCAAACGTTTTTGGGAAATTGAAGAAGTAGACACTAATGAAACTTGTAACGATGATTTAAAGTATTGTAACGATCATTTCGCAAAAACCCACTATAGAAAACCGAATGGTAAATTCGTTGTGGAAATTCCATTCAAACCCGATTCTTCCGAAGATATGTTAGGACATTCTAAAGCAATCGCATCAAAAAGACTGGACCAGCTATGGGTACGTTTAGAACGCGATCTCACTATGAGAACTCTTTATTCAGATTTTCTCAGTGAGTATGAATTATTACAACATATGGAAGAATTGAAAGAAGAATCAAACACTGAAGACGGGTACTACTTACCGCATCATGGTGTGTTACGTCCATCAAATAAGACTACTAAACTTCGTGTAGTTTTCAACGCGAGTACTAAAACGTCTAGTGGAAATTCTTTAAACGATCTATTAAGCAAGGGAGGAGTGCTACAGGAAGATCTCTTCTCAATTCTAATAAGATTTAGAAAACACGCTTATGCATTTACTGCAGATATAAAACAAATGTTCCGAATGATTGAGGTTAATCCTTCGCAAACTAAACTTCAAAAAATTCTATGGAAGGATAGTAAAACCGCACCCACTAAAGTTTTTAAGTTACGAACGGTTACATATGGAACCGCATCCGCTCCATACTTAGCAACGAAGGTTTTGCAACAACTTGCTCTAGATGAGGAAGGTGACTTTCCTTTAGCTTCAAAGATCGTACTTCAAGATTTTTATATGGACGATTGTCTCTCCGGTGCTTCAGAACTTTCCGAGTTTGAAAAACTCAAATCAGAATTAACCCAGCTGCTCAAACGAGGAAATATGTCTTTGCACAAATGGTGTTCCAACAGGGCTTCATCAACTGAACTTAAGGAATTCACACTTGATCGAAATTCTGAGGAAATAATGGTCAAAACTCTAGGGATGCTTTGGAACAGTTTAAATGATTCCTTTACGTTTAAGGTTAGCACCAGCACAGATTGCAATTATACTAAACGGGATGTGCTTTCACAAATTGCTCGCATATATGATCCCCTTGGACTCCTAGGACCGATCATTGCCAAAGCAAAAATATTCATGCAGCAACTGTGGTTACTCAAACTGGACTGGAACGAAATTCTACCACCAGATGTGTCCAAGCAATGGGAAAACTTCTTAAAAACTCTGCCAGATTTGGAATCCATTCATGTTCCCAGATATTTTTTGCAAGTTAGCACAAAGCTCGTAATGTTACATGGATTTGCAGACGCGTCTTCAAAGGCATATGGTGCTGTGATTTACATAAAAACTGTATCCAATACAAATGAAACAACTAGCCAGCTTTTGTGCAGTAAGTCCCGGGTGGCCCCAACAAAATCTGTGACTATCCCAAGACTGGAACTTTGCTCCTGCCTGCTTCTTTCAAAACTCACCCAGAAAGTCATTGCTGCAATAAGACTGCAAATAGACTCTGTCACACTATATTCGGACTCAACTATAGCCCTCGCATGGATAAACTCTCCTTCACACTTACTCAAGACATTTGTTAGCAACCGGGTGTCTCAAATTCAGCAAATCTCAAAAAACTTTCAATGGCAGCACATTCCATCAGAGCATAATCCTGCTGACTTACTTTCCAGAGGACTCGATGTTAAAGCTCTTGCAGCCAGCAAATTGTGGTTTAAAGGACCAGACATTTCAAAATTAAATTTACCTGCCTTTCAGACTGTACAGATTTCTAGTGTGTCAAACGACAAACTTTTCATGGATGAACTCAAGCCTACTTCCAAAATAACTTTAACTTCAATTAATGACTCTAAATTTTTAAATGATTTACTCAATATCACTAATAATTTTCATAAACTAATCAGAATTCTAGCATTTATTTTAAGGTTCTTCCGAAATTGTAAATTTTCTGAAAGGAAAAGGGGATTCCTTGAACAAGAGGAATACAAAAACGCAGAAAATGTACTTTTAAAATTGGTTCAGGTAAGGTATTTTTCTCCGGAGATATCTGCTTTAGAAAAGGGATTGCCCATCCCATCAAGTAAGTTAAAATTTCTTAATCCATTCATAGATCCATCCGATGGATTGATTAGAGTAGGTGGCAGACTTGCGCATTCTAATTTAAAATTTAATCAAAAACATCCTATAATTCTGCCGGCTGGAAATAAATTAGTTAAACTCATTTTTCAATATTATCACAAACGAGATTTTCATGTTGGCCCTCTAGCCACTTCTAAATACTGTTCGTTTAAAGTATTGGCCCATTGGTGGCAGAAATGCAGCACGCAAAGTAGTTCACGAATGTGTAGAATGCTTCAGAAACAAGCCAGTTGTCGCAAATCAGATTATGGGAGACCTTCCTGCTGAAAGAGTTACCCCTAGTTCAGCATTTTTAAACATAGGCATCGACTTATGTGGGCCCTTTGAAGTAAAATATAAGGGGCAGAGAAAGGGTACTCTACAAAAATTATATGTCGCTTTATTTATATGTATGGCAACCAAGGCTGTACACATAGAATTTGTTTCCGACTTAACTTCTGAAGCTTTAATCGCTACTTTGAAAAGGTTTTTTGCACGTCGTGGAAAAAGCTCCGTTATCTTCAGCGATAATGCGACTAATTTTACAGGCGCTTCCGCAGAGATTAAACGCTTATACAAATTAATGCTAGGAAAAGAAGTTTCGAATATGCTTTCCTCCGAAGGTATCAACTGGAAATTTTTGCCCCCAAGGGCTCCCAACTTTGGCGGTCTTTGGGAGGCGGGAGTAAAATCTTTTAAATATCATTTTAAAAGAGTGGTAGGCTCCGCAAGACTAACGCTAGAAGAATTTCTTACAGTAATCACTCAAATTGAGGGGATCCTTAATTCACGACCTCTAGTTCCTTTACCCACCGATACTGACGAATTCTCAGTTTTAACTCCCGGACACTTTCTGATCGGAAAACCTATAAATTCTATCCCAGAACCCAACTTCATTGATAAGGGATACAATCTACTTACTAGATGGCAAAGGACTCAAAAATTAGTTCAAACTATTTGGAAACACTGGCAAAACAGTTATTTGAGTCATTTACAACAGCGCTCAAAGTGGCTGCTTAAAAAACAAAATTTAAGTCCTGGTATGTTAGTGTTAATAAAGGACATTCAGCTCCCAACTTACCAGTGGCCTTTAGGTCGAATCACCAAAGTAATTTCAGGGCCAGACGGCAATGTCAGAGTAGCAGATATACGCACGGCGAAGTCAAATATTAGAAGACCTATATCTAAAATTTGCATTTTGCCTATTGTGGATAATTTTCAGTCAAATTGAAATGCCTAATCTTATTTGTTAAATTTATATGTTAATTGTATTCATTATTACTGTTATAATTATTATGTTACTTTGTGTTTATATGTGAATTAGTGATGTAACTTTATATTTTCTTTGAAACATATGCATATTTCAACGTCGGGCGGGATGTTCCGTATTTGTTATGTATATCCTTGGCTACGGAGCACCCTCCTTGGCGCATTCTGTAATCACGCCATTTACGGCAACCTTTTTCTTGTAAGTCTTTATGTTGTACTCTTACGCAAAACCGCTCTGTAAAAGCACGCAGCAAAATAAACGCTTATTTACAATTCTTTTGGTTTTGCGACTTATCCATATTTACCATTTCAAAAATGTTAGTTTAAACCACCCTTAAGAAACATTGGAAAGGGCAATCACAATTCTTACTTAAAGTTCAATATCTTGTCTACACATATTTCAAAACATATAAGGAAGTAAAAGAGTTAAAATAATAAAACATCAAAAAAGCATTCCTTTTCAATAAATTTTTGGAAAATAAACACTAATTTTATATTAAAATATTTAATTCCATTATAAAAAAACCCATTGTAGTCGTATACAAGGTGAAATTCATTTTAATGCATATGTATGATAGCTGATATCTGCAAAGAAGAATTTTAATTTTCGATAGATTACAAGGTCTTTTATCAATCACGTAAATTTCGACTGTACGAAGCTTAACTTATGATAATGAACTATTGAATTTAATGTACAGTTCATAGAATTTTTATTCGAAGGTCATCGATATAATTTGAATATAATTTGTAACTTATAATGAAGACTTATAAAAGATAAACAATAAATTTGTTATTTTATTTTAATCTTAAAAAATAAGAGTTGTAGAATATTATGATAGACACCAGATTACATTTCAATAAAATATTTTATTGGAACTATTTATATTAAGGGATAAATTTTTTATGTACTTCAAGCTTATTCATGTATAATATTAAATTCAAATAAGGTATTGATAATCTGCTATGATGAAATCAATCATAAATTTCCTTATACATTACATAAAGTTTGCAATATAATATATATATATTTATTGATATTGATATTGATATTCATTATTCCCTTAGATGCCTAAATAATTAAATGTTCATAAATAATATTTTTATTGAAGCAATTTATAAATTGCGATTTACCTGAATTAAAAAAAATTTTTTTGCAATAAAAGAAAATAAAGGAAAATATAATTTTATTTTTCATTACAAAGAATATTCATCTAAAATACTTTTAAATTTTCCTTGTATGTAGTCTTTTATATCAATATTTAAAATAAAATTATCAGTAACTAGTTATTTGCAATAAGTCATAAAAGGCCATAAATGTATATATTTATAGAGTAAAATATGAAATATATATAAATTGTAGTTTACCATTGATAGTCCAAATTTTAAAGTTTGTTTTAAGCTAAACGAAAAATAAAAATTATTAATGCATTAACTAGGAAAAATTTTTATTTGACACAAACATATGCTTTTTTCCAAAATGCGATATATTGATATCCATAAACGCCCTTGAATATGGAAAACAATATATTTTTCTGAAATAAATTGCTTGTACGCAAGAGAGGTTAATAATATTCACATGAGTTCCATTATTAAAAGTCGTAATGTTGACATAGAAGTTCATTGTGATATTTCAAATATGAATAGTTTCAATTAAATTTTCAACCAAATACTTAAAATTTAAAATATTTAGTAAAATATGATTTGCATGGATAATATATGGATATTGATAACGTTTTAAGATCTTCCTAAACCGGATGTTCTGTTTTATTTTATCAAAACACTTTTTAAGAGATAAATATTAAAGTTTCAGATTTGATATTTTCATCATAAAAATAACTATTATTGAATTTTCAAAAGTGTTGAACACATATAAATGAATATTTTTTACTTAATTGTTTCATTCCTATTGGAATTTAAGTTTTCTTATTTTTTATTAATTAATAAGTTTATACTACTGTACAAAAATTTCCAAAATGAATTTTTTGTATTTAACGAACGAATTTTAAATAAAATGCTTAAAATCTTTTAAACTAAGCACACACATGTGTATTTATAAGTATAATGTAGATTTCCATGATTTTGTTGTAGCTGCAATGAGTTATTTTTATTCATTTTTTTAAAATAATGTTGAATGTAAAGTTACTGCAGAAGAGAAATTTAATTTATAATAATATTAAAAATTGGTGAAATATTTTGAAGGAAATGAAATAGAGAGAGAGAGAGTCTTTTAATTTTCCAATTCCCTTTTTTTCAACACCTTGTTTTTAGAAAATCTAAAAGAGCTAAATAATTATTCAATAATTTTATATGGAATTCAAATCATAAGAAAGGCTGATTAAAAAAATTCAAGGAGTTTTATAAGTACTCTGTTAAATTACTTGATGTCACAGCGTTCTAGAAAGTTAGAGAATTTTGTATCACCTTGAACATATCTTCTTAAAGAACTAAGATAATTATATTTCAGAGAAATTAGTTATTCATTTCAGATTGGATTTTACGTATTCTTAAGATAATTCACTAAAAATACCATGTTCATATCATCAATCAGCAGCTTTTTTAAAAATTTTAGTTTATGGTTCGTTATTATAAACAGAAAGTATTTTGTAAATTATTCTGATAAAATTGTATTATTAATGAGAATACATATTTATCTTTGTATAACATGCTAATTTCTTATTAGCTAATAATTTTGCTCTTATTATGAAACAAAAATAATCATGAAGTATAAAAAAAACAAAATTCTGTTTTTAGTATTTAAAAAACATTTTTTAAAATAAAATTAAAAAATTTAAATTACATGCAAAAATTATATAAGAGCAGTTTATTTTAAGGATAAATTCAATTAACAATGATTTGAAATATTCAATAATATTATGGAGAATAAATCATTAAAATATTAAATGAAAAATTTAGGAGATTTGCAAATTGAAATAATTGCTTTACTAATAATTTCAAATTTAAATGAATGTTTTATTATAGTAACTAACAATTGAGTTCAATTATCGCTAGTATATTTCAATAAAATAAGCTAAACTTTAGATAATATTTATGCTTCCCAACTATTTTCACAAATTTTCAATTAAAATCGAGTACACAATTTATGAGCACTGTTTAAAAATTCTTACACAGTTAATAAAATTTTAAACCTAAGATTATTATTTCATTTTCTTATGTGATTTGCTTATATAATTTGATATTAATGTTTTAAATTTGTTTTATTACCTATACAACTTTAAGATTTTGTAATTTACGCATTTACACTAGTTTTTAAAGATAACATTTACATCAGTTTAATTAATTGAATATGAGATAATATAATGTTACTTGTATACCTATTTTTTAATACTTCCTTATTTTTTATGTATAGAATTTCAAGATACAATCTCATTACATTTATCACACTCAGAGGATACAAGTGTATTTTGGCAATTCACCGAGACAACAAAACAGAATAAAGTTTTAGAAAATTGTCTGCAACGTATGCTGCTGAAGAGTTTGGCAAACTTCGGGAAGCAGTTTCTATTTGTGTATATCAAGTTGTAGAGATTTATTTTCTACCATGGAGAGAGATCGCTATTTTTCTATTATTTGTTGACAATTTGTTGAAAGTGTTTCATTTGTATCATTGGCTAATGTTCAAACATAAACATTGCTTTGTTGAAATCTTAAAAACGAACATATTAAATTATTATCTTTTATTTTAGTTTAAGAAAATATTTATTTTGTTAAACTAAAATAAAAGAAATATATGAGAGTGAAAATACGTTCCATAATTAATGCATTATTAGATTTAAAATACTCCATTTTATAATTTACTACGTGTCTCAATATATGTATGTTTCAATATCTATCTAACTATATATATATATATATATATATATATATATATATATATATATATATATATATATATATATATATATATATATATATATATATATATATATATATATATATATATATATATATATATATATATGATATATATATATATATATATATATATATATATATGATATATATATATATATATATATAGAGAGAGAGAGATACACACACACATTTTCAAAATTACAGAAAAGTACTTTAATTTTTCTTTTAAAATTTCTTTTTCTTGGTTTATTTTAATGAATAGAAATATTATTTTCATACTCTTGCGCAGAGAGAATGTAGATTTTTCTAAATGGCAAAGTTTTGAGAAAAAGAGAGAAAGAGGTATGGATATTTCTCAAACTACATTTGAAATTATTGTGCAATTGGTTTATTACTGTCAAAGAAAACAGTTGTTGGGCAAACTGGTTTGAAAAATGATTTCATAAACGATAGAAATTTACTGAAAACTTTTTTATTACATTGGAAAAAGTAAGAAAATGTAATTATTTTAAAATATAAGTACTTGCTATGGGGTGACTGGTAAATTAGCATCACAAAAATTAAATAAAAAATAATTATTATAAAAAATGAATTTATTATAACAAAATTGACTTAGTAATTTTTTCAATATCACAAAAAGCTTTTGCAATAATTTAAGAAACCGAATTTTGCTTACAAAATTTATAAAAGCATCATAAGATATTATAATTGTTTAAAAATATAAATTATAGCACGTATCGATAAATATTTATAGCTTTCGTTGATATAGAAACATTGATATGTTCACTTCAAAATTCTGCATAATTTTTCTTTTTTGAAATAAAATTGGGTAGATTAGTAACTGGTAAACCTTATGATGGGCTGTCATCTTTCCAACAAATAAATAAATTATTATTTTGAAAGGATGCAAATTGTTCAATTTTCTTAAACTTGTACAACAAAAATTTATATTATGGTCATTAATTGCAGAATTATTAAAATATAAATTGTTATTATTTTTATAGAAAATTTCGGTTATATTAATTAAAATTTTTTGAATGCAACATATTTTAGAATATTTTTATTTTATTAATGTAATAATATAAAAAAATAAGTTTCGAAATACTAGCACAAGATATATTATTATAATGTGTTGTTGGTAAAGTATTTTCTTGATTATTTGGTTTTGATACAACATATTTGATACAGCATTTAGAGCATAGGTTCCCAACTTTTTTTGAACTGTGTCTCAGTTTCTAGTGAATATTTCAATACTGCTTCCACTCCAGAGAAATAAGAACGTATATAATACATGGTGAAAAGAAGAATTAAACTAAAAAAATTTTATAGAGAGAATATTGTCGGATTTGAAACGCTACTTAATTTCTTCTTTATTTTTTTAAAAAAAGGAATAAAAGTCTTAGCTTATTTATTATTAGGACAGACAAAGGTTTTGATGATACGAAGTAATCCAAAATAAACTATTGGTTTCTAAATAAACAAATTGACAGTTTCAAAGAATAATCAAAACTCTTACTTAATTATATAAAAAGTATTTTTACTAAAATTTAAAGACGAATTTCTAACTTAACTAATGATAAGGCTGAATTTGATGCATTTTAAGGAGCTTGTATCAGGATGATTTTACTTAAAAATATCATAAGTCACTGAGTTCAGTAATGTAACATAGAGCCTTTTTCTCTTTCTCGTTACCAAGGTTGCTATAACACTAATCCATGTTCTGTAAAATATGAAGATGGGAATGATATCAGAAATCGCGTTTAACAATTGACCATAATTTTGAATACAGTTGCGAAATCGACTTCTGTAGCCAAAATTCTTGGTAGCCATTCTTGAATTTAATTTTTAATTCTTCATTTGTCGTCAGTTATATTAGCTCTTCTTCTAATTGAGATGATCATGCTGTGCTGACAGTGGAAAGAGGATTAAAACCCCCCATTATGGTATGTTAATGTTTAAAATGTCCTGGAATTGTTTCTTGAGGACATTGTAGAGGTTTTCCAAGTGTTGACAGTAAACAAGCAAATCGCAAGCAAATGATACTGCTGATAAACATGGGAAGTTATTGAATTCACGTGAGTCTATATTTCTTTTATATAATAGCAGTTTTGGTACGAAAGCAGTAACGTTATTTTTGATCTTAATCAAGTTTAAGTCACCGCCTTGAAGTTGGATATTGATATCATCAAACAATTTATACAGGTCTGCAAAGTACGCAATACCGAGTCTTTGTTTCCCAAGAACTCTATCCCAGATTCACCCAAATGTAAAATCGAGTCAAACAATAACTTTTTAAAGCCAGTGTACCTCTGTGTGAAGCAGATATCGGTTGATATCTTCATGTAAAGTTGACTAAATAATCTATAATTCAACGAGTTGCTTCTGATTTTATTGACTGCTTTCATAACATATAGCAGTGATGTATGGAGGCGTTAACTCAAAATTTTCGCAGCCAAATGCTGTCGAGGAATTACGCAATGCATGTCAGGAATTATATTTTTTATGCACGTTATGAAGCCCTTGTGACATCCTGTCATAGCCATTGCGTCATCCGTAGCAACTAACACATTATTAAAATGAATTTCCTTTTCGTCAAAAAACTTTTCCAGTGTATCAAATATGATTTTCCTTTTGTTTCTGTTCCCAAATTGGTAGCAATCAACATTTTTTGACATATTTTTTTCATCTTTGATAAACCTCACGTATGACAATAACAGTGCTTCATTGGTTGGTAGAGTGGACTCATCCAGTTGAACTGAAAATTGACAAGTCTACAACGATTCTTCAACGTTTTCAGCCATCTCATCAATTCGTCTTTGCACATAATTACTGCTCAAAGAAATTTTTCAAATAATATCTGAGGTTGGTTTACGGAACACGTTGGTTATTACTTCCTTAACTGATGGAAAAATTAAATTTTCCTGAATAGTATGTGGCTTGCCTGATTTAGCAATCTTCAGTGAGATATTGTATGAAGCTCAAAGTCCATCCTCGTATTGTTTAGATGCTGATGACATTAATTTTGATATGGTTGGCACATTTTCAAACTTCTTTTTTATGTCTAGAAAATAAGTCATATCTTTGTCTTTCTAATCCGGATGCATTTTATTAAGATGATCTTGAAGCATTGAATGTTTCATCGCTTCATTACATAATGTTTTTTTGACGAATAAGACACATTGGCGATGAGGGATTTTCGATAAATCCGCATTTTATATAATCCACGCTCTTCTATTTTGCTTTCGACATGGGATTTTCTTTACTTATACTACATCCGAGTTAAGGGAGAGCAAAGGATACTGAAGATTTAAATATTATAAGTTGAAGTAGCAAAATATTAAGGCACACAAATGCCGTTTTCATCGTACAAAATATGTGCTGCGATGAACGATAGAGAGTGAGAATGAGTCAACAGTCTTCTGACGGGGAGAAATAGGCTACGCTTCAGGGTTGCCACGAGGAGTGTAATTCACCAAATTGGCATAGAGAGCTATCTCTTTCTCTCAACAATGAATCTCATAACGAAATGCGGTTACCTAAGATGTATTAAGTTCCTGTTTCGAAGATAAAATTGGAAATCTTGGAATCAATCATTAATCACAACAATGAAAGACTGATGAAATTTCTATTTTATTTTTAAAAGATAAATTAAATAGAACTGAAACATCATGAATTAAAAACTAGTAAAATCTTCGAGAAACTCTTAATAAATATTGCGTTGCAATACAAATATTTGATAAATTAACAAAGAAAGTTTAACAATTTAATAAAAAAAGTAATGTATGGAAATTTTTTTATAGTATTCTACTAAATGCTGAAGACATACCAAAGCAGTTATTAACATTATACCATTAAATAAATTAATCAAAAGACATTTCGGAAACTATAATATAAAGCCATTCATGTAAACATTTAAAAGTAGGTTATTCTGAAGAAAATAGAGAGGATGAAAGAGTAAAAATATACAAAATCGTACGGATAATGAAAACATATAGATAAATGAAACTTACAGATAAAAAAAAACTACAAATGTATTGAATTAACACTGAAATCGCAAATATGAAAGTAAAAATTCATGACATAATTTAATATCATCAAAAAAATCAAAAACATAGCCATCTCAAGCATGCGATGTATCGCGTTTTGTAAGTGATCATTTTGTAGCTAATAGTGGAATTTTCAACGTGATATTATTACTTTTAATATGAAATCATGCCTTTCTTAAAGTTGTTTATCTTCTATCTGAAACAGAGTATTACCCTTTAGTTTTTAAAATTTAATAGTAATTTTTTTAATTAAATCATAATAATAAAAGAATTTTTTATGCGTTTATAGATTAATGCATTCTATTAACTTTATGTGGTTTATAATGCATATATCTTAAGTAAAATCTTTTAATAAAATTGCGTAAAATTAAAATTTTAAGAAAAATTTAAAAGATTAATCTTTTTGAAAAATTCAATTAACATGAAAATTATATAAAACGAATTGTTTTTAACTTTTTATATTTTATTGATTTATAGAGAATAGTCTGTGTTTGTTTTTTATAATTAAATCACACTTTTATGGATCCCCTTACGTAATTTAATGTAAATTTTTACGGTATAAAAATATAGCATGAAAAATATAATTTGTTATTAACTTTTCATTAAATATTAATCAATTTTCTTAAGATTAAGAGTGCAAACAGCAAATCTAGTTCATTTGAAATTAAAAACATAAAAACATTGGAATTTTTTAAAAAAATTTATGAATATATTTTAAAATGATATTTATGTACATTCGAAAATTATTTAGTATTTTTTACATAAATTCATTTTAAAACGATATTTATGTACAAAATACATTCGCGAGATATGAACTTATGCCACGATTTTTAAGATTTTCTCAAATAATTAGTTAAATAAATATTACCAGATTATCCAAAATATAAAATAAAAAATATTTGATCATTTCATTGATACTTCAACAGAATAATAATTGGAGATTTTGTCAAGGAAAATATCTTGGCAATCACACACAAGAGACGTTTCGTACTAATATCATTATGCCATCACATCTCATTCACTTTCAAAACATTCCGAAACTGTAGGAAATCGGTCATTTGGTAGTTGTCGTAATTGTACCATCTATAACCATTTAGATTCTTTGCCAATTAAATCAAAGCAGAAGGAAGGAAAATTTTCATAAGAATAACAAGACTATTAGGTAGAATGCTTGAGATTATCGAACAATATAGGTACGACTTAACCTTGACCAAAATTTGATAGCTTGTAAAAAAATTGATAGCTTGAATATTTTTTATGAAACACAGGAAATTAATTTGTTATAAAAAGTTTAAATAAAATGGAGAAATGGAAGATAATATATATATATATATATATATATATATATATATATGTTCTGATAACATACTATTTTTACATATATTTGAATTTTTTACTAAACATCTTTCCATTTATATTTGAAGTGCATAAATGTTTGTTTTCTGTTGATAGATTGTAGTTGTTCCAATTTCTTAATTTATAATAAAATAATAATTAATAATTTTACATACTAGAATGTTTTAGAATTGTGGGAGAGTAAATTTTATGTTGCTTAAAGTTTTAGTTTAAAAACACACATAATAAAAATCTATTTTTCATTACAGATTACATATTTCATATTGAGTTTTGACCTTTTCTATCCATAAAAAGTTCATAGCCTGCACTCTCTCCAGTTCTCTCAACAATTAAAAACATCTTGTAATGGGATGCTGAGGGACCGGTGCCCCCCCGTTGCCATAGAAGGGTCTACTACTATGTTTGAAAAGGTGTCAAATTGACTTTGACAGCGTGCAGGGAACTCCATAACAAGCTAAGGATTTTATGACTATCACATACAGGAATATTTCTTAATGGCCATAAAGGAATTCTTTTTAATGCCTATCATATAAATATAAATCCGGAAAACTCACAAGCACTCTCACCGACTCTGACATGCATAGAATAACAAACATTCATTTCCGGTTGTTCAAAAAGGATAAGGACGGAAGCCAAAGCTTTTCCCTCTGAAAAGCACTTTTCTACCGCAAGGCTATGGTGACCTCTTAATTTATGAAATAGAATTGAAAGAACGTGAAATGAGTTGTCTGTTTTTGCCATCTAAGACCCATTTGAAACTATGCCGAACCGGGTAGGGGCCGTTATCGCAGATAGAGTGTTAACTATTTCTACTAATTTCGCCTCTCTATGAATATTAAAACTGCTTACAATTTTAATTATTTTTTCTCCCAGCCATTCTGTTAACATTCTATAAATACCTTTTATCTTATTTTTACATGTTATAAACAATGTTGAAATATTGTTTTTTCTCAATGCCAATGCTTAATCCCAAATGGATATAAAAACAAAATTTAACTTTAGATATCAAAACAAAAACACATATTATTATACAGAAAAGTTTAATTTTAACAACGGAATTTTTGAAGTTATGTTGAAGTAATTTTTAAACCTGACAATTTAAAGACTAATACTTAGTTTATGAATTATATTTATACATTAATATTACAAAAGTTAAAATGCTTTCTTTGCTATGAAAAAAATTTAATTAATAAAATTAAAATTGAAATATTTATTTACACGAAAGAAATACAAAATTGCATATTTCTTTTCGTTTGAAAAATCACTAAAGTAAATAAAATTCTCACTATGAAAATTTATTCCATTCTAAGGAACTTATAAAAATATACATTCACAGAAGAGAGGTGTAAAAATAAATTAGTTTTGGCTGACCGAATTAACTATTTGCAATGGAAATCGCGTTGAAAATTATAAAATATACTAATTAAATGTCACAATTGCTAAACATAAACTTACAAAATTCAGAATATATATGAGAAAATTTTCATTATTAAAATGAATGATTACAAACATTCGATAAAAGATATGGCATTAAAACATCGATAATGCTTGAATTATACCTGAAAAAATTAAAAATTCCAAAATGCTAGACTTTTGGCTAATATGAACTAAAATGTATTTCTTAAATATATTTTAATGATTGTTTTTTTTATAAAAATAGGAGAAAATTTTCTGAAAGAAGAGAACATTCTGAAACATTCATTTTAATTAAGATTCAATTAATCAATTAAAAAGTGCCATAGAAGAACACTATATTAAACTATTTTAATAAATATAAAATAAGTGACAACTAATTAGACATTATTACTTTTGAGATATTTCTTTTTCGTCTGAAGTAGCTAAACATACATGAAAACATACTAAACATACATGATACAGCTCATTCAATGTATGCTTGTTTTGCTTAGTTATGTATATTTAGCTTGTTCGAATTTACCTTCATTCTTTTTTTTTTATGAAAATATAAAACTTTTATTAGACTTGATTGAATTTGATAAATTTCTGGTTGATTGAAGCAGGTAATTTAAATAGGTATGCATGTTCTTTTACTAGGTTCAGTAAAATCGCATGTGATAAACTTAGGATTATATACATATATAATATCAAAAATATGTAAGAGCATATTGTAACTCGATTGAATATTCTTTATTTAAACAAAAGAACTTCCATAAATTAATGACATTAAAAAAGACAAATTTCTAAGTTCTCTGATATATATGTAAAAGCACTATTATATTATAAAGCATTCATCTACGTCAGATTGACAAAACATAAACTTCATTGAGTTAAAAAATCAATTCAGTTAAAAAGTTCAGGAAAAAGAAAGCTATTAAATAATTTTGTTGAAACTCTTATTATAACTTATCAAAAAATATAACACATACAGGTATTCAGTGTAACTAATATTTTGTTGATTTTTTGAACTCAGTTTTAGGATAATCAAATCTGTATGAATAAAATTAAGATTTCACATAATATGACTTCCTGATTCGTAAATTACAAATATTTTTAACGTCTTAAAACAAAAAAATAAATAAATAAAAAAATGTTTTAACAGCTGTTGCTAATTCCCGCAATGTAAAAGTAGTCATCTTTATGCCTACATAAACCGTAATATTTATGACAAGTAGCAATTTTAAGATAAAAAATCAGTTACGAGACATTTGAATTTTTCCTTCGGTACCACTTTTTTCATTCAAAAGTACATAAGAAGATTTATGGATTTATTCATAAGAATTCTGAGTATTTTAAACACATTTCCTAATAAACGTAAATTTAGTAGTAAAAAGATGTAAAAAAAGTTGCAAAGATTTTTTAAGATAAAAAAGAAGCATTATAAAAGAGACATTGAAAATAGCTAGTATATACATGATTATCAAATTTCTCTTACTCAAGAAGTTTATTATTGTTTTCAAATATTTTTTGATAGAAACTGTTTCATTACATATAAAGCATTTGTTTTAAGTAATATAGACGAATATTAAGGTATGTTAAAATAACAGTGGAGTTTAATATATATAAATATACATGATGGTAAAAATTTCGAAAAGATTTATTATCGTGCTTTAATTAATATTTTCATACATTAGAATTTATAAAATTAGTCTAAAATCTTAATATTATTATAGAAAATTAATATATGTAATTTTTTTATTAAAAATTACATTTTTGAATTTTTTCAGTAAAAGATATTAGAATTAATTTTTAGTAACTATGAAATCAATATTGTATAATTTATGATATTTACCTAGCATTTTGATGACTGCTTTCCGAGAGCTAATTCCCGTTCCACGAATACTTCTGGTTGAATGTCGCTTTAGCAGTTTCGCTAAATGCACACTTTTCAAAGTAAATTGCTTTCCATTGCCGACACCATTAATATTTTCCGTTTGCTCACTGTTTTTGCCATTGTGGTTCACCAGATCTGAGGTTCTGAGTTGGAATCCTATGAGAACATACAATCCAATTATAATAATCATTGGAATGATGAAAAATACGAGAGTCGACGAAACAAATGCATGTTGAATTGGGTTCTTTAGAGTGCATTCGGCGGTTTCAAATATTGGCTCCCCATTGAAATATTTTATCACAACTCCAAACTGTATTGCAACATGTATTGCTGACAAGCCTCCGATTATCCACGCTCCAATTATTACAATCACTGCTCGAGATAATTTGGACATAGTGTGAGTTTTGAAAGGATGACAAATAGCAAGATATCGCTCGGTAGTGAATGCTGTAATAGTCAAAATTGATGCATTGGTGGACATTTCTGATGTAAAACCGCGAATGACGCAGAATACCTCACCAAATACATAAGGATATTTGTTCCAAAGGAGGTAAAGTTCCTGCGGCAGGCCGACGACCAGGAGCAATAAGTCCGATACTGCTAAACTGAACAGATAATAGTTCGTTGCTGTTCGCATGTGTTTGTTTCGGATAATAACAACACACGTGCAGATATTTCCAATCAGTCCGGTAAAGAGAATGATTATATATATTACTGTAATCGGAATTACTGAAGCTAAGGAATCACGCTTTGGTCCAAAGTCAAACACATATTTTGAAAAGTTATTGGAAGTTTCATTTTCATCAAGAATGGATAACGGAGGAGGTGAGAAGAAAAAATTGGAAATATTAATGCCCAAGTTCAGAGTGGCGTTCATCTCTGACAAGGGCATTTCACTGGTATTCATTTCAAAAAGTTCCGGCAACAATCTTATCAGACGACTACTCCAACGCACTCATAAATGTAATTATTTTTCTTGTATTTTTAGAAATAATCAAAATAAATTTCATAATAAAATTTCTGAATTATTTTCTGCGATCAATAATAGTAGTGTTGGAACTATATCAATAACACAGGTGTACCTGTAGCAAGTAACTGTTTTGGTGGATCTTCCAGAGCGTAAATAGAGGCCTTCTGTGTACGATAAAAATGAAGCAAAAAAGTAAAGCTCGTTAGAGAGTGTTTCACGTGTTGAGTTTTCTGAACCACGCGTTTTATCCTCATCAAAATGAAAAGCGATTTTCATTCGCTGGCGGGGAGCCATCCGTGGTCACGTGTCGTTCTCCATCCGATTGATATTCGACTCATGTCTGCTGAGGAAAAAAACTCGTTCTTAAACTGTTCGCTCGACTGGATAGACAAAGATTAACTTGAAGGGTCAGATAGTGAAAGTAAGAGTAAAAAAAAAATTGCTCTTGAAAAGAAATATTACGGAATTACAGGAATGTGTCATTCGCATAATTTTTAAACAAAAGAAATTTAAATTATTTTTTTGTGTTTTAAAAGTGCATTTGATTTCATAAATGCTTTTCATTCAATAAAATTAATTTTTTCTCAAATGTACATTTTCCAACCGATTTATAAAAAAGAGATTAAAATATCAATAGAAAAGTTTAGTTAAAATAAATGAATCATTATTTTGCATCATAACATGTAAAGAATGCTGATATTTTAATAAAATTCTAATCTTGATAAGTAAATAGTTAATTTTTCAATTTTGATATTTCTTTTAATTAATAATAATAGTCTTTCAATACAGGAGCAGCAAAAATCTTATAAATTATTGCAATTAATTTTTAATCACCTTAAATGCATTATTTTTTATTAACTATCATTTTATAAATAAATATAAAACGTTATTAAAAGTAAAAATGCAATTATATAAATTAATGTTTTAAATTAATATAAATGAAAATTACTTCAATCTTTTATTTCTATTTTTAAAATTTTCTTTCTTTTAAAATTTATAAAACATCAATGAAAGGAAAGGAATTCTTTGCTTTTTATTTCATATAAATACACTCAGTCAAATACATTGTTTAAGTTCACATAATTTAAGTTTAAAGCTAAAACCAAAATATTTTATACAAAACAAATCACAGAGATTCATTTTATATGAAATATTTTCTTTTAAATTTAGTAATTGATTTTTATTTCTATCAATAAAAACATTTGAATAATATACTAAAAATAATAATTCCTGCAGCATTACTACAATGAAAAAAATTATCGAAATATAATACCCATTTCCATGCGAATTATGATTTTCAAGTACTTTTAAGTAAATATTTTATTAAAATATACAGTTAAAACAATCTTAATTCTTGTATTTGTTTTTTTTAAATCAAAATCAAAAATCTTACTTACATTTTGAAAATAAAACCTTTTAGCTAATGTGACTATGCGTTGATGAATTTAGTTTGTGAACAATTATTAGAATTTTATACTAATAATAGTAAAATGATATGTTTGATTTCTTTGCAAAACTTTTAATTTTCATCATAAAGAAAAACCAAAAGATAAAATATGATAATTAAGCCACAGATTGGTTTCCTTTTTTATGCGATTACATTTGAGGGATTCTTTTGTGTTCATAAATTTTATCAAATATTTAAAAAATTAAAAAATATTTATAATTAATTCTAATAAATCTTTAATATCTAAATATGTTTGCATTCATTTTTAATTTAACTAAAGATGAAACTTAAATTAAGAAACATACAAGTCAAAGTTAATGTTTTAATTTTAAATTACTGTTCAGGAATATTTTCTTAAGAAAAAATGGACAACATCTTTGAAATTATGTTTAAAATGACAGTAAAAAAATTTATCGCACTATTTTTCATTAATATTTCTTTAGATTTAATTTTATCGTCTTAAGAGTAATGAAAATTTTTAATATATTGATTAAGTAACTGTTGCATTCCTCATAAAGAAAAATTGATATTAGTGATAAATTTCTAGTTTTATAATATTATTCACCTGATCCACATAAAATATCATCAGTTATTTTATCTTCACTATCAGAATCAGTTTTACATTATGCATAACACGTTTTGGGAAAGAGATATCTTTTTGTAAGCATGATATATAAAATATCTTCCGATATTATGACAGATACACTTTAATGATGAAAGGTAGTTATCATTATTTATTTGACAGATTAATTTTTTGCCAAAATTTTTTGAAAGAAAATATTTATTTTCAATTGCAATAATATTTTCTCGAATTATTCTCGAAACAAATAATTATATAATGCAAATTGTTTTTTTTATTGTTATTGTTGGAATAGAATTGCGAGAGGATATTCTAGGAAGAATTTATTTTAACGTGAGATGTTTAATTATATTTTATTAAACATTATTACTGGGCGTGTTACACTTAAAATATTATATAACATAGAAAATACACATTGCACAGAATACTGCGTTGCTATTTCTTGATAAAGTGTTAATATTTTGTATAAGTTGTGTGTAGAGCATTTTTGTTTGTTAAATGTTTAGTTGTTTATTAATATTAATTTTGCTTCATAACGGATGAAAATATCTCTTAATTGATTTATATTACGATATTCGTTAAATTGCTTTAATCATCTTCCATGACCCTTTTATCAAGTGGCTTTATATTTTAAGTTGAATATATATTGTTTTCACAGGGTTTCTGTGTTTTTCTAGGATTTCTTTTATAATATTTGGCGTATCACACATAGCTAACGAAAGCATTTTGTAAATGAATATTATCAAGCTATCTCATTCAATTTGTTTTCAAGTGAAGTACTTTTCATTTTTCTACTCCTTCCTAATTTGAGATGGATTTGATTTCTTAATGTTTTGAATTATTTTTGTATTATTAAGAAGTTTACAAGTAAATATTCAGTTCCAAGTTATTCCATATCATTAAAAAATTATTAATAAAACGAATATTAAAATTGTTTTATTTGTTCCTCAAAAAGTATATTTTCCTTAGTTAAAATCATTTTTGAAAAATGAACGGAATTTCTGTCAACGAAAAATTTAAATAATATTCATTTAGATTGAAATATTTTACTAATTTTTGTATTTTAGCAGATGTATAAAGATTGAAATATTTTACGTTCATTTTTTAAAATTAAATGTGAATTCATATTATTAATTTTTTTGAATTATGAGAATTTATGGATGTTTATATTACCGAATAAGATTTGAAAAGAAACCAAATACATTGTTAATGAAAATAGATGCTCATATTGACCGTTCATTTGATGGGAAAATAATAGATATTATAAAAATTTTGTTGGCAACATTGAAGTTAAAAGCAGCGTATAAGATAATTAAATTATCTGGAGATCAAGCTTAAAAACGTTGATAGAAAGCTTGATATACAGAGAGAAGGGTCTTATCCTTACTATAGTTCGTTTGCATACACACACAGACAGACAGACAGACAGCACACGACAGACAGACAGACAGACAGACACACACACACACACACACACACACACACACACACACACACACACACACACACACACACACACACACACACACACACACACACACACACACACACACACACACACACACACACACACACACACACATATATATATATATATATATATACATACACACACACACATCACTACACACGTGTACTTACTGAGAACGACTGATTTTTGCAATATTTATAAAACATTTTTAGTAATAATATGCTTCATAGGACTATGCGTCATTATGCAATAATATGCATAATATGCTTCACAGTCACTTTTATAAATTGAAAAATTAGAATGACAACTAGATAGAACATTTGAAAGTCTGTAACTTTTAATTATATTTGAATATGTTTATAGTTATTTCATTGCCTGCAATTTCAAGCAAACGATGTCTCTCATTATATATAAACACGGTCCCATTAACTCTCATTATATATAAACACGGTCCCATTAAGCATTATTCGTTTATTTTTGCTGTGGCTATGCATTTTTCTCGCCTTCTCTGATTTTTTTAATTATATGATTTTTTTAACTTTTAATTTTTTTCAATTTTTTAATTATTTAATATTTACCTGGTCAAAATAAATCAGTGGCTCCAGTTATTATACTGAGTTATTTATATTTTTAGCTGTCACATTCAACTGCATAGATGATATTAAAGGAAGATATTTGTGGTTATGCTTTCCAGAATGTGTATCAATGTCAAAGTCAGCCTCTCGTCTTTTTGAGAATAAGTTATTCATTCGTTGATATGATTTCCATAACGATTATTTGTTGAAAAAGAAATTTGTTGCTGCACTCTTGTTCTATAATCAAATATTTGAGCTAAAGTATAAATTATTTCATGATTTCTGATCGTATAAAAACTATATCCAGAAGACACGATATCAATTAAAGGTAGAATTTAGCTCTGTAGACTGGAAGGTTCCGGTTTTGATCTCGTCTACTGTTGAAGGATAGATGTCACGCTACTCCTTTCTCCACATCCATCGGAATGTGTTCATTAGAGGTTTCCTGATTTCCTCCTTTGCGTCCGAATATATGGCTAGCTATCAATGAAAGTCATCTTGAAGGCAATTTATGTGACGGATATAAATATACTTATATATTTAGGCTCTTAAATTATGCACTCCGCTGTGTCAAAAAAGTGTCTCCACGTATTTTTAAGAAATGTTACATTAAATAGCCATTACCTATGTATAATGCAGCTTTGCTGAGATAGTTTTATACTCTTTTTATGGACTTAAATATAATCTTTGTTGACGATTCTGGGTAAGAATATTTAAAAATATTAAAAACAAGATATAAGCAATGAAATTGTTTATATCTTGTTTTACACTGCCTGACATTGAAAATGCAACACCTAGAAGGGGTGGTAAAAAATAATACTAATTTCAGGGTAGATGTACCTTATCGAGTTATGCAAATGATGTGAAATGTGTAGCTCTCCAGCGCACATAGGATAAAATATAAGGCGAGGAAACGAAAGAATGGGCAGTAATGGCACCATTATTGCTGTTTGGAAAAATAATTGTTGAAAATTTGTTCTTGTTCCACAGGACATCTGTAATTGCAAAGAATGTCAGGTGATCGCCTGCGGAATCAGTTCTAGCAGACAGGTGATTTTACGAGGAGCATGATGATCAGACTGAGACTGGTTGGTACTTACGGCAAATAACAGCTGACAGATACCTGGACGAGTCCACAATGCATCGGCTGTTACGAAGTTGTTTGAAACAAAGAACTGTGGAACGTTTGTGGTGTGTCGATGCATCTAGAATGATGTCAACATGTGTGGATCTACGCGTCGATAAGAGGTGGTGGCGGCCCCGCAAAACACGTCGAAATGCATATGTTCACATATCGAGCAAAACCATGCGTTGTCGATTGGTTGCTAGAGGCTTGCGCACATGGCTTCCGTTAAGAAGACTGCCATTGATCATACAGCATAAAAGTCAATACCTGGAATGGTGCTGGATTACATTAATGTTGAATACGGAGAAGCACAGAATCGTCTTTTCAAATGAATCAAGTTTCTGTTTCTTCAGTGATGTACATGTGAGGCGTCACCATGTACGTGTAGGGCGTCGACATGGAGACAGGTCGTGCACTCCTGCAGCAATTGTGTAACGCCCCACTGAGCGACAACTGGGAATCATGGTTTGGGGCACCATTGCGTACGATTCCAGGTCACCTCGAGTTTTTTTTCAAGACACTATCACAGCCCAACGTTACGTGGGTGGCCAATGATACACCCTACCTTCAGGAGTTGCCCAATACCCTTTATCAGCAGGATAACTCGAAATTAAATGAATATGAATAGGATCGCACATTGCTCACATCAGCTAACATGCTCTGCAAGGTGTACCGCTGCTTCCCTGGCCACCATGCTCACTAGATCTCTTACCAATCGAACATGCTTGAAATATGATTGGACACCATTTGCAGATCCTGCTACTACATCCTTCAGACGACTCACTTTGGTAATGGTTAACAGGGAATGAAGAGCCATTCCTCAGGACGCCATCTGCACTCTCATTGATTCTATACTAGACTTGTTGCTCCGTATATCGCCATCCATGGTGGTCCTAAAACCTAGTGACACCTAGGGTTTGTTCTTCTTCTGTATTATGAATATCATTTCGAAATACAGACCACTTATTGTTTTGTTCATTGCTGTCTCTCTTTGTGCGGCAAAATATTAACTGAATCAGCAGATTGCAATCTGTAATACTTTAAATATTTTACTGTTTATCACCTACAGTAAATGTTAAATGTTCAATAGGATATACCATTCATGCATATTTAAACTTAACTATTAGTATATATTTTCTCTTTTTCTAATACAATCTTCATATGGTACGTCATGTGATATAACACTTCCCTCTATCTAACCACTATAAATAAAACTGGGGGTTTATACTCAAGTTTGCTTTGAGTCTTCAGAAATACCCTATTTACCAATTTTAGTGCAATATATGTTCATTATTATTTCTAGTAATGTCAGAGTGTCTGTAAAATATTTTGCAATATATTTTATTCACTTTTTAAAGCCTTTTCATAATTTATCGTATTGTAATTATATTTTTGTTCAATAATTTTCAAAATTGTGGTTACTACAGTGCACAGACTGAGCTGCTGCAAAATTTTAACTGAATCAACAGATTGTAATCTGTTATACTTTAAATATTATACTGCTTATCACCTACAGCAAATATTAAATGTTCAATAGGATACCATTCATGCATATGTAATCTTAACTATCTGCGTGTAGACAATGCAGTTCTTTGGTATTGCGATGTTACACTAAAGGACACAGTAAAACCATGAGGAAGTTACTAGCACTTATTGAAAATCTGTCCCAGTTATTTGCTCTTTTTTATACTCTTCTATTTAAACTTAATTATATTGCTTGCATATTCGTGTTATAAACTACTTATATCGTCTGCTATGACCATCATCAAGATAATTAATATGTAGTTTTTACAAAGGTTACTTGGAATGTTAGGATAATCTATTTTTACAATTTTATTGCAATATTTAACTCATGTCATATCCCATAGTGAAAATTTTGTAAATGTTTTGTTGTTGATGTTATATTTCTGTCAAATTATTAATTTCAAATATTAGAGACCTATTGAAATTCAATTTTGTTATCAAATTTCGTGACAATTCTGTCACACCAGATGTATTACGTGATGGAGCTATACCTGATAACCTAAGGTACAGACCAGGTGTTCCATTGCGTATGTCTATGTCTCCCTTTGTTTGCCGAGTTTCGTCACTTTCTGGCAACTCTTTCTTGGTGTTGGGCAGTGTATAATGGAATTTTTTATAGGAGAATATTTCTTTTTTCAAAATCTAAAAAATTAAATAAAAATGAATAAGACAATTTCAAATAAAATTTGGTATAGACATTATTTGCATGTTCGATTCATATTTAATTTAAATTTAATATTAAATTTATTATTTTATGATAGGACTGAAGCATGCAAATTTTGTAAGATGTAGACTATACATTTAATAAGGTAAGAATATTTCTCGAAATTAAAACATGTCTTTCCTAGAAATATATAGTATTTATTCATTTTCTTGACAAGTTGACAAACTTTCTTAAGCATGAATATGAAACGTGAACTTAGTCAACCTTCATTAAGGAAAATGAGCATTATAACCCAAGTGTAAACTCTTTAAACATGCAGATACCTATTGAATATTTTAATTTGAAAGATTTTTAAAATATAAACAAGATGAATAAAGTTTAAACTGTAAAATAATACTAAAGTCTAAAAGTGAAAGTCTATTGAAAAAGAACATAAAATGAAAACCGAATGCAATACACCAAGTTGACAGAAAAGAAAGGAGGAAGAATAAACAAATCAAAATGAAGAAGAGGAAAACATTATAAGGATAAAAATAAATGATAAAAAGAAGAAAATCACGAACAAAAACGCTGGGAGCACCATAATCTTTGTCTCTGTACAAACACTTTTTACATATGAATGATACTTTGATAGGGTCATACAGCTTGAATTTGATTCTGAATGACAACAATTTTCTAGCCAATGTAGGAATCAAACTCGAATGTTGTTGAATTAAGCCCGAAGCAATGTTTAAAAAAGAGTAAAGTTATTCAATATTTACGAACCAAAGTTTATGAAAAACAGTTTAAATATTTTCTAAGATCAGGCAATAAAAGTCATATATTATTGGAAAAACTAAAATGAATTTATTAAAAGTTTCACTAAAGATTACAGAAAATGAAATGATAAAAAAGTAAAATGTATAAATAATAGGTATTTATACAAACAAACTTCTTTCTAAAAGTTATTCATGTTGAAAATGGTTTTTACATGAAAATTAAGTATTTTGGATACTTACATTAAATTTCCCAAAGGTTTTAGAAAGTTATTAACATGTATTTACCACATAAAAGAAGTAAAATTTCCTTTTCACACAAGAAAGTAATAAAATTTGGAAAACTATTTACTACTTAATTGTTAGATGAAAAATAATATATGCATTAGATTTGAAACTACATATTATTTTATTTTTGAATCTTTTAAGTTGTGTTTTGTTTAACTAAGTAAGAGGAGTATACAGAGAGTTTATACTTGTTATTGAAAGTATTAAAAACTTATATATTCATCAGTTTGCATTCTAAACAAAATAATTTCCCTAATTGTTTGCTTTTCTTAGTTTAACTTTTCTAATTTTATAATACTGTTAATTTTTATTAATGTTTTAGACCTTCACACTAATTAGATTTTAAATCAATGGATCAAAGAGTTTGATGCGAAATCTTTCAATTCAATTAAAAATGATTGATGATTTTATTATGGTATCTGCTTTTATAAAGGCAGCAAATGTTAAAAAGATTGGTGTTAGTTTTTCCCATGATAATCTATATAGATTCTAGTGCACCAAACTACGGATAGTAAAAAAAAAAATTAAATCGTCCTTGCCAATATAAGCTAACCATAGAGTAGATGTTTGATCTTGTATTTTTCCTTTTGATGTTGTTTATTGTTTTATTTTCAACTCGTTTAATTTTGGAAGCAATATCACTAAAGATTTGAAAATTTGAAAATAAATTATTAAGAACAACTGGTAATTTTCATTATTTTTAAAATTTTTACTAACGTAAAAAATTATAATGCAAAAAACTTTTATTACTGGGAAAAATCTTGAATAAATGTTTTCTCATCGCCGACACAACACTCAGACACTCGATGGTGAACTTCACTTGTTTGCTGACTCTCGAAGAACGCGATTTGATTGCAGGCAGGAAATTTGTCTACAAGTCGGATTTACGATGCCGTCTCAATATGATATGTGAAGTAGATGAAACGTTTAGCTGACATCATGGATATTTTAACCAATGAGAATTGTAATAAAGTAGAATAATCTTGATCTCAACTGGAAGGAAAGAAACTACCACTTTAAGGTTAAAAAATAAAAATGTTTCCCGATTAGATTTACATAGAAGCAAATAATTCAAAGCTGCACATTAAGTTCTTATTGTTTCCGTCAAGTTTTGCTCAACACCATCAAGGTTTGCTCAATAAGAGCTTAAATTTTCTACTAATTTAAGCATCTGACACTCACTTTTCTGAATGTCTTAAGCAACTTTCGACTTGTGTAATTGTCAATTGAATTATTTTCATAAATGTATTGTATTTTATAACATACTGGGAACTTCAATACTTTCTTTGTTGAACTCGTACAATAAGCATCACTTTAAGTGCATTTTATCGCTTGTTATGTTACATTGATTTTATATTTTCACAAATAATTTACTCCAAAATACACAATGCAGTTATACTTTGAGTATTTACACTTTCTCGTTTGCCAATTATTGCTGATTATCATGATGTCATAAAAAACGTTGTCAATTTAACTAGAAATTTTTATCTACTGATATGGGTTTATAGAAATGGAATAAAATTATTATGTTTAAGTTAAGTCAACCAACTACATAGATTTTAAAATATAGTGTTTTTTATATTAACATGTTTTCTGTATAACCTAAAATTCTAAATATTTATGAACTAAAGAAAAAATAGTCTTGAATATAACATTTACTAAATGCCTAACACTCTTTAGAAAATGTTATATATTAAAATAATTAATTATTTAATGTTGATATAGTAGATATATAGTAGTAATTCTCATTATTGTGAGACATTTATATTCACTAATGAAATACTGCACTGGGAAATAATTTAATAAAAGATTTTCAATAAGATTCGCAATGAAAAATATTTCAATAAGAAGTTTTCAATGTGAATCATTATATAAGATTGACAGTAAAATTTATCCCTTCTAAATTTTATTCCAAGAATATATTTTTTCCTAAAGTAATAGAAATCAATTAAGGATCAAAATTATGATATTAGTTAACTGTGGGTGATAGTAAATTTTATATCTTCAGGTAAAAGAATGCTCGATATCTCTGTAAGGAGAATTTAGATTTATTCTTAAATAATGTAAATATAGTGTACATAAAATAATTTTGTTATTGAAAATGCTTTGTAAAAATGACCATGTCTTATAAAATTCTGTTGGAGAAAGAATAAGTTATAGTTATTTTTGTGTACACATGCATGTTCTTGAAATTAAAAATCTTAACTATTATAGAGTTCACAATTTTTTGAAGTTGCTGAAATATAATTGTAATTTAGAACAATTTTTATGAAACGTAAAAATTTCAAACCAGCATAGTTAGCTGAAGTGAGCTGTCTGTCTTCAAATCACCTAATATCATGGTCAAAGGATATTTTCAAGGTCAGCGGTAGGGAGGTTTTATGCAATCTTACTTACCTATATGCTATTTTACGTATTTCGTACTTTTACATGGGTTAACTCTTCTATTTAAAAATAGTTTTGTTATTATTATCTATGAAAATATTAAAAGAATACAATTATGACATTTCATTTATGATTCAAAGTATCGGAGAAGATACAGTCGTGTAAAAAGTGGCTTTCATCATATAGCTATTGACTGATTACTAATTTACCAGAACACAACAGGAGAAATATTGATGTGTCTATCGAAAGTTTGTGAATTGGTGTTAGTTAATGTAATCAGTTAAATATGTGCAATAGTGATACGCGTAAGCCTAACGATGTAGTTTATTTGAATTAAAAAAGGGTTTTAGGATAAATTGCATAATAATTTCTTATAATTTCATAATAATCATCAATTTTATAGCAATAATCATTGCATCATTCTCTATTTTTAAACATTGAAATCATACACTTAAAGTTTTATTACCTATGAATTTCTTAAGTTCATTTTTATCTTATTTTTTATTGTTGAAAAATTATCGACTATAATTACAATAAATTTAATTTGAATTTTAAAACAATTTCCATTATGACTGATTTTACTTTTTCGCACATGAAGTTAAGATTTATACAATGTTTTCCTTTTCTGGCTGCTTTAGATCATAAAACCGGTTGATTTGACAACCAGTTTCATGTACCTTAGGTCAGTGAATGATGAATAACTAGTAATAAAATGAATTAGTTATTTATCCAGTTAATTATCTTGCAGGTTTTCAGACACTTATTCATGGTTAGGAAATATTCTCTTACAAGAATAAAACTCAGGAATTTTTTAAACTTGTCCTTTGATTGGTAACTGGAATTTTGCAAAATTTGTCCTTGTAAGCTTAAGCACTCAAAACTTGCTTGCAAGTTACAAAATACACAAGTCTTAAGTTAAAAAAAATGATATGTATGCACAAAAAGACTTATAAGTATGCATTTTCAGATTTAATGTAATAAAGTGATTTATTTTATTAAAATAGACAAAATATTTATCTTTAAAATATCTTTGCGTAGACTGCCTCATTTTTTTCTAATATTTAGCTAAAGAAGCCTTTTTGTGAAAGAAATTAAGATTACTGTTTTCTTACACAAAACATTTTATCAACCTTATTATTTCACACATTCTTTACTTTCTTGTATCATATTTATTAAACAATTATCGTTTGTTTTCTTTGTATGAAAAATATTATTATCATAAATTATTCATAATGATTACATTTAAAAATAATAACAAATATAATAAATTAGCCAGAACTTATAGTCGATAACTAAAAGGGATCAGATGGATCTTTACCAGGTTTCAGCTCTGGAATCACAACAGTTTCATTCTCAAGTGTTGGAAAGTTCCAAGTGTTCATTCTCAAGTGTGTACTCTTCTCAAGTGTTCAGTCAAGGTGTTTTTAAATAATCAAAGTCCATTCTATAAGGAATTTGGACTTAAATGAAGAAGCATGAGGTTACTGATTTCCTCAGGTCCTGAACTAGTATTATTATTCTGCTGTAATGCTTCTTACAAACCCAACATCTGAAACTTACAGTAATAAAGTAACATTTATTCATAGTGAAAGCGATTTGGTATTTGCTAAATACTACTTCTTGCCCTTAAGAGCAAAGAACTATATGAGTCACAGTATTAAACAGGACCAAATGTTTTACTAAGAACGTTACCATTGTGTGTAGAAGTAAATAAAGCAACACTGGTTTCAAAATAAAGGTTGAGAATTTCTGATAAATTCCATATATTTTTCTAATTTTTTCCCACAACTGTTTATTTGATATTGAAGATGCATTGGAAAGTTGTTTAAATATAATAAAAAGATTTAATAAAAACTAGTTTTTTTATGACTTTGACGATGCTTTCTGTAACTAATGTTTTTTCTAAATATTACAAGATTTTTCCATTGGGTGATATTTTCTAAACATCCCTTCCCATAACTTTTTTGGTTTCTCATAGTTATTCTTGCATTCATCCTTCCTCCAAAACTTGCAATGCCTATGTGGTATTGAAGAACTCTTTGGAATAGTATTATCCTGTGCCTTTATAATTGTTTCTGTGACTTTATACGAACTGCTTCATTGATACACTCAATGAAAATCACTTCATTATCAATATAACCAGTTGTGTAAATAGCGTTCAAATTGTCTGACTATATGTACGTAGGTAGACCAGTCGTAGATTATTGTCTCCAGTCTCAAGGACTACGAATCATGACGATTATATTTCCCACGAGGGTATTTCTGTAATAGTTTTTAAATTTCTTCTTAGCGACACTTTGATAAGATCTCAGGTTGTATTTTTCTCATTTATTACATTCTGCTTTATCGTCCGAATTAATTTATAGAATTATGAGCATTACTTGTCATTATAGATAATAAAACAAACGCGGACAAAAGTTTATTCCCCTCATGGAACTGCAAGTTCTTAAATTATGAAGATACGCGGCTGTTTTGGGTTATATTCTTAGCATTTATTGAAACACATGCTTGTTTAGTATTTTCTTGTTTTTTTTAAATTTTAAATATATCAATAGAGAAATAATTCTCATATGGAATACTTAATATGTGATTAACTTTAATTATGAAAGAATTTTAGGAATAAAAATTTTATAGGAATTAAAATCATAAATTTTATAAAGAATTATATTCACCGAAAAATTTAATTTTTAGTTTGAATTAAATTTTTAATAAACTGAAAAATTTATTTATCAGTAAAGGTGTATCTATTTCAACACACACACGCATGCACGTAAATGGAAGTCCAATCGTGTTGTCATGCAGTTGTTAGAGTGACATTTTACAAATTTCGTATGCATATGACTTAAAATGAGTAGAAAACTTCATACCAATGAAATATTCTAAGCACCCGCTTCCAAGATATGATAATGATACGCATGTTAAGAAGCTATTCAATAATAATATGAATGCATATTTTTTGACAGATGTCAGTATTGAAGTTCCTAATGGGATTTAGGTCCTTGTGTGCAGTTCCCATTGTTATGAGGGTGAGAAGAGAGATGAAAAATAAATTGCTCAATAAAATTTGATTAATGCTGAGTCCATAACTTTTGGGTCAATGCAATGAGTGACAACGTACACTATTACACTTATTGATATGATGGTGCAGAAGAAAGGGAAAATAAATATCCAAAATTATTATGCAATTTCTGAGTCCGAGGACGATTTTGATGAATAATGATATTGAAAGTGCCTTTTAGGCAAACATTAATTTTTCATTTTCCTAAATTTCTCAGTGATGAGATTTTCTACATCTGTGATTTCCTAATCAATCAAATGAGTAACTGATTAAGGTTATTATCAACATTTAGTAAGAAAAGAGACATTCATATAATATTCAGTTGTCTACTCGAATAACCATAGTGTTTTTTACAATGAAATTTATAAAATGTTTTTCTGAGATCTCTTTTAAGTATGTATTGTTTATTTTAATAAAGAAAAGAAATGCTATTGTTCAAACCGAAATTTTTGATGCTTGAAATACTAAATGTAAAATATATTTTGTTATATTATAAGTATAACTGTTAGTTGTCTTTCTGAAAATTCAAATAAATAAATACATGGAAAATGGTACTTAGGTTGTAAATTCACTAAGCTGAGTTTTTGATTAACATAAATTATGAGTAAGAATATTTATGCAGTTAGAGGTATGATTTGAAAAACTAAAATTTTCTGCGAGGAAAAAAAGTCAGTAAACTTGACCCCCTTCTTCTTTTAAATAGTATGTTATTCCAATAACTATTTTTAGAAATATCTTGAAGAGCTTGTAGCTATGATACTAACTGTAATGATGCAGCTTAAGGCTATGAATATAATAATGAAAAGTTTAGATTGCTTTGATAAAGTTTTAAATGTAATTATGATACATAATATAGTTTCCATAGAAGGTCTTATCATCTGATTATATTTCCTCTCTTATAAACATCTAATGCATAGGTTTCCAAAGTAGTCCAGGTTGACTCCCAGGGGTACATAGGTCACGACATGGGGGTCCACGTAGTTGTGAAATGAAAAGAGGGGTTCACAAGCTGTAAATGGAGGTCTACGAAAAAGTTTTTGGTTTTCATAATAAAGAACAAAAATTTTGGCTTGGATTTACCTATCAACGTAGGCAGGTAGCATCATTCACTAGGTAGGTACTCAAAAATATTCGAGATTCAGTTCAAACACAGAATCTAATAGAACAATAAATAATAGTATAAGTGTACACCACATGTCGAGACATGCAAAGTGCCGCCCGTGCGCCGTCTCATTAAAAGTATGACTATTTTTTATTGTTGATTTATATTTCAGAGTTCATTGTTGATTTCTCATAGTCTAATGTTATACATATTTTAATTTTAAATTTATAATATTTCACCATATAAAATGATATTATTCTAAAAAAGTATTTCACAAGAGTGGAAAAAACATAAATTAGAATATTTCGTTTTCTTGAAAACTTTCTTCTTTATTTTCCCATTGTTTTTTAAATAAACAGATGTGATAGCAAATGAATGGAGCAAGATTAATGGGAATTTTAAAATGAAAACTTCAGAAAATCCTAATAATGAAAAGTATTTTTTGATTTAAAAAGTCAACGTAATTAAATTGCGTAAATAATAATTTCAGTCATGCTTTTGAGAGGCAATCTTTTTTTTATTTTGAAGGCTACATTTAATGATTTCTCAACATTTAATTTTGTAGGTATATATAATTTTCTATTGTTTTGAAATGTGTCATATAAATTGGTAAATAAATTTATGAATGTCAAATGTGTGAAATTATAATACAATTGTTTGATATCTTTTTTAAATCAAGGTGAAAATAAATATAAATTTGAACACTATGGTAAGATTAAAAAATTACTACGGTTTTCAACTAAATATTTATTGCTTAAAATTATGTTTATTTGGACAAATCTAATTAAATTAAGAAGAATTTCATTAAAAAGTTAAAATAAAAATAGAGAAATAAAAGTGCATTCAGAGAGAAATCAAATATTTTATTTTCAGTAAATTATGCCCTATATCTCATTAAAATTTATTACCATTACAAATTTCATTTAATAAATGAAACTTTGTAAATTAGGAATACCAGTATTTTGTAATTTAATTAATATTATTGCTTTGTTGATAGATGTAGAAGCAAAGTTATTTTTGGTAAAATTAATGATTTCAGTATACTTTATATCATTTGGAAATTTATTTGGACATCTAGGAAAAATAATTCAAAAAGATTATGAATGAGCAATTATGTATATTCATTTTCATGAGTAAAAACTATTACTGTTGTGGCTTATCTCTCCAGCAGCATCCAACCAGGTCCATGAGTCCGATCGCCTTCAAATAACGGAGCATAATCTCAGGGCTCGAGAATAACTGACACTTATTTAAACCAATGCAGGCCAAAATGTGGGCAGGAGCAGCTTGAGTGTCATTGCATTTTGACATCGGAGATAAAGTTTATGGCTCATCACATGACATTGTACACGAGTGTGTCCCCTTCGAATTCACGTGAGAATGGTCTGATCACGCCTGTTGCCAACCCCAATTAGAACAGCACCAGGGAAATTTTCTACTATTCATGCTTGGGAGCTCTCTTCCAAGAAGAGCAGATATTTTGCCTGACTCGGGTGGCCAGCTCTGAAAAAGTAAGGCAAGCACCATGAGCCGTATCCTTACGGCAACTCTCTCTGGCCGGACCATCAGCAATTTCTTTACCGTATACATTCACTTGTGATGGAACCCACTGAAAGGTAATCATGACATAGGCAAACTCCCTCCAAAATCCTGCATTGCTGCCTCATCGTGGAGGAGGATATTCCTGGGCTGGTGAAGCACGTCGGGAGTATATTCTTTTGGTAGTCACCCAAGGCCAATCCACTATGCTCAGCTAAATGCAATGCAGGCATGAGGCAAAGTCAGCCTTTGGTGCCTCTAGGCTCTTAGCCTCTTGAAGCTGCATTTTAAGCCCTTTTGTCGTGACTAGTCGATTTGAAAAACTATTTTTGTACATCTATTACAAGGATATAAATAAATAATCTAATCTACATTTTAAATAATGAATTTAAGCTTTGAAAGTTTAAATAAATTTGAGTTTTAGAAATTTGTTTTAAAAATCAATTTGTGTGTGTGTGTGTGTGTGCAGAAACTGAGATAACAAATAAAAAAATTTAATGAGCATTATATAAACAAGATGTTTACCCTATTTTTAGAAATAGCTAATAATTATGCAAAATTTTCTGCAGTATTATACTGAACAAAATTTGTCTGTTAAAGGTTGATGATATTTGTCTTTATATATCGATGAAAAGTAATCAAATAATTTAGGAACTTTTTATTAAGTTTTAAAAGCAATTTTTATTATGAAGTGTGCATAATAAAAATTGCTTTTGAAACTTAATAAAAAGTTTGCATAAACTGTGCTATTTCATAGAAGAAGTGTGCATAAACTGTGCTATTTCATAGAAGAAGTGTGCATAAACTGTGCTATTTGATATATTTTGAGATATTTGTTGCAAAAATTATTTATCATATTGATAAATTAAAATTTCTAGGCGTGTAACTTCAAAAACTGTTTATATTTTATATCAGTTTTATTTCTCATAATTCGATATATTTTTTATTATCAATACACTAAAAATTTATTTTAAATTTTTTTTAGTTTTATTTTTAACGATAAATTTGTACGTTTTCATGTTTGCATATTCACATATTATTCTCCTAATAATGCTTTTAAAAATCATTCAGTCTAAATAATGTCTCTTAGTAATATTTAATATATTTTTAACATGCTTATGTTCCAAAAAATGTTTCCAATTGGTAATGCAATGCTTATTCAAACTCTAAAATTAAAAAAAAAAAAATCTTAGTGTTTGAGTTCATATGTTTTGTTTTTTGCCCTTATTATATTTCATAAGATATTTTTTCTTTGATTTAATCTTTAATTTATTAATATTTTACTGTAATTAATCACATTAGCTTCTAAATGTTTTGAAATGTACTTAATAACTTAGCTACAGTTAAATAATTAATTGCGAGTGGTTATGCATTACTAATTAAAAACTGTTATTGTAAACAAGCCCTACAAATATTGTTTTGAGTAAGAGACCATTATGTAGGGGATAAATATACTATGCAAATGTTTGAAATTTGAGAACTTGTATTTTGCTTATTGTAAGACGTATGGCATGTAAAATTTAACCGGACTTTAGTTTTTTACCACAAGCTGTGCAAAATAACAGGATTCTAAATTTAATATTTATTTTAGGTACACATAATTCAGATTAAATAATTTTAGTGTAATTAAATAAAAAATATTTTAAAAATTAAAATATTTGCGTTAATTTTATTGCATTTATTTTAGACTTATTATTTTTTATCATTTATAACTGCTAATTATAGTTAAAACACTTGGTTTTGATATACAATCATTTAATTGTTTGAAAATTTTGAGTAGACATAGATCACCAAACTTCCTCACCACATCAGCGGAGAAACATAATCCTTAATCTACTTCTAATATGTTTTGGTATTTTTTACCAGCCGATTTTCAGTTAGGACATGTTCCGAACTCATTATATTTAGGAAACTAGAATGGGCTTTCTTTATATACAAGATAAATTTGCTTAAAATCGGTTGAACTTTTTCTTTTAAAATAAAAATAAATTTATTCAATGTTGTATAAAATATATGAACAAATAAATGTTAAAGCAGCTATTTATATCACGAATTTTAAATTAAACATTCAATGTATATTTAATTATAATAAATAGCCAACTATTTAGGGTTATTTCTTATGGTAGATAAATTATATTTTCTCTTTTTCTAATGTATATATATACATTTTTATCCTGAATTTATTATATAATGCATTATGAATTCAATTTGAATTCTTTGATTTTATTATTTGTTTTGCAAACTAAATCTATTTTATTTAAAGTTTTCTTAAGATATATTTATATATTTTGAGAAAAATAGGTATTTTCGTAAATGAAATATAAGTTTTCGTTCTCATAATAAGTAATAAGTGATACTTTAAAAAATAGTATAGAAATATATTAGAAACCGATAACTATTATTTAAATTATAAATATCTTTATTGTTCAAGTATCCATTAATTTGTATAAATTAACAATGGGTTTAAAAGCCAAAACATCTTAAAAATTAAAATCACTTTCTCGAACCTCCAATTTACGAACAGTCAGATTTTAAGAACCAATAACTGCTATTTAACGCGGTTTTATGGATATAGGTATAATTTTAATGCCTATTTACGAATTAAAATTTTGAAAAACTTATTCTTTTTGTATTTATTTTCATTCCCTTTCCGCTTTCATTTAATTTTTATGATTTTTTAAAATTTATTTCTCTTTTCATCGTTAAAAACTTGGATGTTTTTAATGCAGGTTCATAAGTTTGTCAAACTATTGATAATTAACTGCAGTACTAATATTGATATCCCAAATGTTTTTAAAGAAAATCATCTGAAATGTTTATGTTTCAAAACTGATTCTTGTCTTACAGCCCATGTACCAGATTTCAATCAGTAGATTCAAGAGCAAATGTCATAGCTACATTTGCAGGGAATGATCATGCATTGGAATCAACTTATGAAATAGACAATCTTGACACAAAACACTTGTGAACAACATTTTTGATTTACAATAAAGAAATCGTTATAATTGTTTGCAGGTAAAAATATTTACCTTTTGATTTAAAATTGACTTGAATATTTAAAGTTTAAATCGTGTTGATTTGAATTTTAACGAATATTTCAACTTTTATGCGAACTCAGATGTAATTTGTATGTAAAAAGTATCAAATGATTAAATAATTGAGAACATATGGAATGAAAATTTCAAAAAATATGCTTTTAAAAATATAGTTTTGAAACAAAAAAATAAGTGATTAATCTGCCTGATTTTCTATTCAATAAAATAAAAGTCTGAAATGTTTTTAAGAATATATTTTATTTTACATGTCCTCACACACACACACGCAATACACACTAAATAATTTGATTTAAATAAAGAGGAGTTTGGAAAAAATTTAACCTTATAAGAAATAATAAATATCTTTCTATTTAATGAGTTTTTAATTTTCAGATCAATTTTACCCGTCCTAGGATTTCATAAAAACGAGCATTTACTGCATTTCTTTTTTGTATACATGCTTTAATTTCCAACGCTCTAACACTAGTGACTTTAATTTGCATTCCAATACAACAGTCAAGATTTAAATCAACAGCCTTTTTGATATGGATATTTTTGTTGAAAAATGGGATAAAAATACATTGAATAATACTAATGGCAATATATATATATGCCTATTTGAAGACATCGTGATAAGCATCTAAATAACTGGTAAATTTTACTCGTATCATGTGTTCGTTAATATCATAAAGAAATCTGCAGCGTCATCAAAATGCACCCAACAGTCAACATCCTAATTATTTGGAGATACAAGAAGTACAGACATCCTAATTACTCTTAACAGAAAGGGAAAGGAAAATGCACCATTGTAACTGCATAAGTAATTGAGTTTATGAGCCTGAAGCAAATCTAATGATTACCTTTCAAGGACGAAATCAAGTATCGACTTTCACCCAAGAAAGTAAGCTTCTACTTATAATTATGTGCCTCACATTTTCCTCTAAAATAAATTATAACAAATGATTGTTGGTTCTGTTATCTACACAGTCTGCACAAATGGTAGAAAATCACCTTATTATTTGTTGAATGCTTCCTTTTCTTCTGAAAATGACATGTGTACCAAGAGTTGGTATATCTGCTCTGAGCTTATAAATGTTTACCTACAAATGGCATAAAGATATGTTCTTATAAATGACTTCTTTTTGTTCTGAGTTGTGTGAAATAGTTGCGGAATGATTGATTTTGTTAAAAAAAAATTTAACTCTCTATTTAGGCAGTATACAAATATTTTTTATTTATTTAAAAATAAATATTTTCATGATTATTATTAGAGCTTTTAGTAATTTATTCTGAAAATTATTTTACAACCTTTTATGAATTTTACTTCATTCTAAGACAATTCAATAAACTTAAAGTCTATTTTTGAAAATAAATATAATAAGCAAATCAAAATTCAATAAACAATATTTTTGAAAAAAATAAATGTATAAAGCTTTAAAATAAAAATAACGATATATTTAGCATTTTCAAACTTATTTTCATTTAAAAGAAGGGAAGAATTTAATCACATCGACATACAATTCTAGTTTATTAAATCTGACAACAATGTAAAATTCAATGAGATATAATAAAAGGGAATAATGTAAATTTATTTATTGCTATTTTTAATGTCTATAAATATTAAATTATGTTTCGAGAAAATTTCAAAGTGATTCACTATTCATAAAATAATAAGTGCTACGTAAGCAAAATTGCTCCTCCATAATTTGTTTATTAAAGTAATAAGCTAATAACCAAAAGCAAAAGAAATTGTTATTTTTCAACCCAAAGGGAATATCCTAATAGTTTATTTTGTTACCCGAATTTTGAGTAAGACAAAGGAAGCAGCGATATTGAAAATCTATTGATTTCTATTAAAGAGAAATTGCATTAAATGAAAATTATTTCGGAGTAAATTAGGTTAATATATAAAGTTGGAACGTTAAAGCTGATTATATTTCTTAAAATAATGCTTTGAACACATTTTTACAAATACTTTTTATTGTTTTCGACAAATGATATTACGCAAGCAAATATCTTGCAACTGTTGTTTAACAAATTAAACCAAGCAACACTCATATTATTTTGAATAATACTCAAATTTGAATTTTTAAACTTATATCAAATTAATTTTGAATTTCTCTATTATACATTTAAAAAGTTATATAAGGATAATTAGAGCAAATGGGCCAGTAAAATTGCACTTTTGTGACTTAATTTTTTAATTAATTAATCCTTTTCTGAAAAACCATTTGCTAAGATATTTATTGCATTATTTCAAAATATATTTTTATTTTACACATAAAAATATTCTATTGTTATATATGTTTGATAAAACTTTTTATAAAATTTCATGTTTATAATTAAGGTAAATAATTTCTTGAATTGTCTAATACTATCATTAAGTTTGGTAGAGGGTAAACTATAAACGCATTAACTGCTAGGATAGACAAAAACATTTTTGAAATTAAAAAGATATTATGCAGAAAATGGACTTAATATACTTAAGAGGAAAAAATAAAATAAATAGTCTAGATTTTCCTTCAAGTAATCCTTGAGTAAAATTTCAATAATAAAATGAATATTTGAATATTATGAACAATAATAAATTGTTCATAATATAGAAATTTTGAGTAATTCAACCTTTAGCTTTTGATGACTCGCAAATTTCGATGCATTTTTGCTGTAACAATTCACACGTGTATTGTAATTATGTTGTCTGATGATGACCCAATTAAAGTGAATAACAAGTAAGTTAAGCTTCATTCATCAAGTATTCATTATTGACGTTTTCTCCTATTTCACTATACTTACCAAAATGTGATTACCTTTAACATGTAATGATTTAAAAGTTTCCTGCTAATACTCTATTTACAAGGGATGTTATTAAACAAACAAAAATATTTTTACATAAAATTCATTAAATATTTTAGCAATAAATATAAATTTAATGAGAAATTTAACGGAATTCAGATACACATGTAAATTTTGTGTGTTTATTTATCTTGCTCTTCTCAATGTAATTGCTGATCTCAAATGAAACATTTGAATGAAATTTGGGATCCAAAACTCATAATAGGCTGGTAGGAAAAATTTACATTGACAATGATTACAGGCTGTCAACTAATTTACTTATCTGTAATAAGAGGGGTGGATGAATCAACAATCGAAAGATTTCCTATAGGTACAATATATATATAAACTTTTACAAGTGTGATTATGCAAATAAAGAAAGTATGATACCAATCAAAAAAAGGGATGCATTCGACAACGGCTGCAAAAGATAATGGGTGTCTGTTAAACTTGTTATTGATACTACAGGGGTTGGTTTTCAATAATATTAGTGACTTTGAACACGTATTTATATTCAGTGCACGAGGAGTGGGACCCAACATTTCTAAGATAACGATGTATTTTGGATTTTAAGCATTTGACATTATACACATTGTAATGAGAATATTGACTATTCAGTCAAATATCAAATATTATACATTCATAATTAGAGACAAAATTATTTTGTAAATGGGACGTTTTTTTCATTTAAAAATGATCATTTTTAAATGAAATAAACGTCCTTAAATGACTGGAGAGTGTGAGTTTGCGAAAAGTTTAACAATTATTGACATCGACTTCCGTATCAAGAAATACTTAATTTACCACTTTTGATTTCATTGAAGACTTTATGCTTCACTTGAGCTAACTATTCTTACCATTGAAGTAGTAATGACTAAAAAAGCATTGAATTGCTCAACGACTCCAGTTTAAAATTGTGTTGGGTACATGAATATTTGAAGGCATGAGGAAGATCTTGTATCTATGGATTCTATATACCAACAAATAATTATTCAAGGAAGTGATATGGAGCATGTGCAGCTATATTGAGATGGAACTTCTGATACGTCTGAAAAAGAATGAGTGAATGGCAAATATATCAATATCCTGTCTGATCACTTACATCAATTCATGTCCCATGTGCATTCCGATGGACTTTGACAGTTTTAGCAGCATAATGTCGCAATTGTCAAAATTAGTAGGAGTGCCTTATATGTGTCGAGAGCTTCTTACAATGGTCCCAGGACCACTTTTCTAATTTTACATAATTCCACAATCAATCTGACTCCTCAGACATGAACCAAACTGAGCGTATCACAGAGAGCTTGCAAAGTGTTCATCAGAGAAGAACTGCACTATCTGCTTTGACATTGCACGTTTATGTATTTTTGAACTGATATGAAAGATATAGGGTTGAATTGATTTCACTCAGTTGTTGAATTTATGCTACATCATGCTGTCAAATATATCTCCCTCTCTAATATATGAATGTATTATGTATATATATGTATTATGTATATATATATATATAAATATATATATATATATATATGTATATACATATATATATATATATGTGATATATATATATATATATATATATATATATATATATATATATATATATATATATATATATATATATATATATATATATATATATATATATATATATATATATATATATATATATATATATATATATATATATATATATATATATATATATATATACAGTTTTTAAATACAAATTAAATTCAATAAAAAATTTTAATGCTAAAAGTTAAAAACAAAATTGATAATTTATGCACGAAATGTAACATGTAACTTCTTACGTGAAATCTCAAGGAACATAATTAAATATTAAATTTATTTAAATATTCAATATATTTATCTCATTTTATTAATTTTTATCAATCCTCCCTCAAAACGCTTTATTATGCCTAATTGTTTTTTCTCTCAACAAATGCATTAAATTTTATCGTGTTAGATTAAAGATTTAATATATTTTTCAAAATAATAAAACGTAACCTATTCATAAATTATGAATCATATGTTACTTTTTGAAAAGAAGAAGCCACTTTTGAAAACTCTTGTCTTTTATAAATATAATTCAAACACGAGATTTGACACTTTTGAAATAAAGCACTACCTTTTTGCGTAATAGCTATTGTTTATTTTAATTCGTGAATTCAATCTTTTAAGTTATATTTTAAACCTGCTTCTTATTTCCTTTTCTTAAGACCTTTCAAGTCGAAAACAAACATTATTTACAAATTCAAAGAATGGTAGAGGTTCATGAATTTTATTAACAAGAATAAAATTTTCTGAAATAAAATTTTACCCTACTTTGAGATAGAATAACATTTCTCCCTATTGAAAGAATATTATGTTGTTATGCACATATATTTCGTTTTACTTGTATATAAAATATAAAATTTATTATGTTGAAAACATTTTTCTCTTTTTTTGTATTGCTTAAGGAAGTTTTGTTCTAAATAATGCTTGGTGTCAATAATAAAAATCGTACTTGTTGCTTTTTTTTGTTATAAAATCTAATAATAGATATTGAAATATAAATCAACAGAAAAGATCTTTTTTAAACTGTACAAAGACGTATTGAAATAACTTTTGTCATTTGGAGTATTTTTATGTGAAAATGACTGGATACGAATATATACAATTTTTAATATATGATTAATTATATAATAAAATATATCTAAAATTTAAAAAATAATATGCACGTGTTACTACATTCAAAATTGATTATTAGTTGTAAAATGCTATTTTTAAAATAATTTCTACTTTTGAATTTTTAATGTAGGTTTAAAAGAGTTTTTTTTTGACAAAATGTTTTATATATTGTTTAAAAAACATATACATAAATATTTAGAATAATTAACAAGTTTTCAAATATATACTGTTTTTCACATTTTTTTCTCTTTTTTTACTTTTTCTCTCTATGTAATTAAAAAAAATCCTCCAAGTATTTTACAGTTAATTGTACATATACATCATGATGAATACTAAATAATATAATCCAAATTAACCTTTCGAAATGTTTGAATAACATTAATTAGTATTGCATATCCATTGCCATGATTTATAATATTTAGCTGGATACAATTTGACTGGAGTAAATATTTGGTTAATGATTAATAGCTTAATGTGGCTGTCATTACCAAAGTATTAAGTCAACACATGTTGATATTCTGTCTCAGTAGTTATTGGGTTATAGGTTCATAATATGTTGCATATTATGTGAAACAGTATCTACTAGTATTTAAAGAAAGCAATATTAAATGTTCTTTTATTCGTCACTTTTTAACTGAGATATCTTAAAGCAGGATGAGAAAGTTAAATAATTATTATTTAAAACTTTTGTTATTTAATGCCTAATAATAATGTATAATATATAAAAAATTCAAAATATATATTTATAAAAATAATAAGTAAAAATAAATATGAAAATGTTTACAATCAATAAAAACTTAGCTTCTTTGGGTATACGAGGAATATTGGATGAAATAGAAAGAAACTAAATATATCTTCAATCTATGAACACTTTACTTTGACTTGAATATATGTTACAGTACTTTTTCTTGTTTTTATATTTTGAAAAAAACCAGAGATTTATAACATAAGATTATTCAAAGTAAAATACTGTAACAGTTCAAAAATTTCTCAATTATATAATGTCAATTTAACTTTTATACAGTTAATGAGACTAGCATCATAAAGATTTTGAATTGGAACATAAATTCAGTGTTATATTTATTAAATCTCTAAAATTACCATCCGTTTCTATTCGGAATATTAATTAGAAAATTAGCAATCAACAAAATATAATCACTGACAGCTACAGCAACTGTTTAAATAATTTAATATTATCATTTTTGGTTATTTGAACTCTTTTTGCTCTTAGTTAAGATAAATAGGGAAATTGATTTTTATAAAATAATTTTCAAGTACATGTAACATCAGACTAAAAAATAAAAATTTATAATGAACGTTTCGAAATAAAAATATTACCAAGAACATTAACAATTTGAGAATTACCATTTAATTACAATTACCCTAGTATAATGATTATAAAAAATCTGTAAACTAAAAATACGTGGGGGAGAAAAATATATACATATAATAACACACATGCATATGTATATATGTGTATGTGAATATATATGGATGATTTTGTTATAAGATTCACACATTTTATTTAACCTAATCAATTGCATATTTTGCTTAAAACAAACTTGTCACTAGGAAAATTATATTGTTGAAAGAATTTATTTGTCACGCATCATCGAAACACGAGTTACCATTTAGCGTTTAAAAATTATTATGAATTACTGAGAAAATCAATGTGCAATATCATGCCTAAATATAATAATTTTATAAATATATTAATAACTTTGAATTTTGAAGTTAATTGAATCTTAAGAAGTGAAAATCGATAAAAATAAACAATCTTTAAAAAATTTTTTTACAAGAAAGCATTGTTAAATATTAATCATAAAACGATTTGTCTTAATGTGAGGAAGAGATAAAAAATTATCAAAGAAAGTGTAAAAGATAAGCATTTCTGAAAGTAGGATAAAAGTGACAATAACATGCGCAGGGGTAAAAAAGAATCAAAGTGTTATAAAGGAACAAACAAAAGTGTTACGATATATCTGTTACACCTATATATTAAATCATTTCCTACCTAATTTTGAGGTCCAAATATAACTCAAGCTCATTAGAGTTCATGTAATTTAATGTCTCGTCAAGAAATGGAGGAAAATAATTGCGTTACTTTTCTCGGAGTCTTCAAATGAAAACTTAACCTCAAATTGGAAATAGAGAAAGTTTTTATATCATTAATTTCCAACTCACTTTCGAAGTTGAAAGACATGGTAAAAGAAAATAATTTTTATGGTGTAAATTACAAAATCCCTTTGAAATAATCACATTTGTTTCAACAGTTCTTTGATGGTCATAATTCTAAGTGTTATTATAGTCATTAGTTGTAAGAATAATTGTGATTATCAGTGTTTAAATATATATTTTGCTTTCAAATTATGTCAAGAATTCGGTTACAGCATAAAAAGGAGGTTATATACTAAAAATAGTCCCATGAACTTAGTTGTATCATTATGCTTTTCATTAAGATATCATTTAATTTGCATGCATTAGGTATGTTGTCGATAAATTTATTGAAAAAAATTAAAAACATGCATTTTAATCTATTTAAATGTATGATTTAAAAATATTAATTTGTGAAATCGAAGAAATGTATTGTAAATGATGCAATAATGCAATTACTTTTTAGTGAGAATACAATAAATTACTTTGGTTAACTAAAATTTATGATTACAGATATAGAATGTACTTTAAATATAAGAAGAACATTAGATATTAAATAGAATTGGGATTAGATATTAGATATTAACAAGATAATATTTAATAGATATTAAATAGTAAATGATATTAAATTAATTATATAGATATTAAATAGTAGATTATAATTAGATATTAGATATTAAGTATATACATAACTGTGTGGGGAGACCCCGTACTGTACCTTATGGTTAACGGGTGTTGTCTCCCCAACATCTAGTGTGCTCCACACCTCTACGATGTCCCTGAGGGTGCCACCATCGTGGCATTTAAAAAGGCAAACAAATTATGCGTACAAATTAGTAGCAAGAAGTTACAAAACATTTTAAGGGGCTTTAAGCCCTGTTGAACATCAGGCAATAGCATTAAATATTTTCTCTGAGTTAAAAAATTTTTTAACATGATGACACATACAACAATCAATGAAGAAGCAATTTACAATCAGTACTGTTGAAACAATCAATAAAAAGACAGTTAAAAAGTTCTAGGGTAATTATGACATTGAATACATTATATACATTGAAAGCAATTTTATAATTAGTATGAACCCTTAATTATGAAAAGGAAAAAAAAATAGCATGATACAAGAGGTAATAACTATATACAGGCGAGGAGTTTATATAAGTTTAATAAGCACTTTAGACTTTTAAAAGTATTTTAGGTTCAAAAAAAATTTAAGAGGTGTTTCTAAGATACTAAAAGTGTATAGGATTCAGAAAGTTTTTAAAGTTCTAAAGTGGGCTCATAATATTCGAGAAGTTCAAGCAATTTGAAACATATGGTTCATAAAATTCACTAGGTTCATTAAAAATTTTTAAAAATTTGATATACCATTACTAGTTGTTGGAAAGAGTTAAATTTAAGAATAATTTTCTGACTCGTCTGCGGAACATTCTAGATCGTCTGCCGGGGGCATGGCCTGAATCCTGAGAAAGCTCCAGTCCTCGTTTGTTGTGATGAATCATCAATAAATATACAGATATTAAATAGTAAATATGTAAATTGCTATACAATGTTATTTATGCATCGAATTTGAATCAATTTTCGTACCAACAAGTTCATAAGAAATTTATTTTGAATGAAATATTTGCTTGTCTTTTATGAATAGAAAGTGAATGCTCTTTTACATAAACTTTATGAAATGCATAATATTGATGAAATTATATGTTACTTACCTTAATTTCTTTTATGCTTGTAATATTAACTTAGTAATTAATCTGAAATACACTGCTCAAAACAATTAAAGGATATTGTAAATTTTACATAAAATAAAGATATAAACGGTTTTTTTTTTGTGCTGAAAATGGAAGAAGAGAATCACAAACGAAAAATTTTCTGATTTTTAAACTGTGGAGTATGCTAATTTTGTGTTCGAAGTCAAAAACGTCATTTGAGTGGCAGGGAATGAAATTTGACTTTCAACTGAATAAAAGACAATTAATACAAGGATGATCGGTATTCAATGACTGCTTTGTTTCGATGAGTACGACGTCTCAGCGAAGTCATTTAACTGATTCAGAAGCTTGGAGAGTTGTTGGTAGGTTAGAAGGGGGCCAAACTCAATCCTGAGTAGAGCAAGCCATTGGAGTCTCACAATATGTGATTTCCAGGATCTGGAACCGTTTTTTGGAGACTGGAAGTGCAGGCCGAAGACCAGGGCAAGGTCGTAGATGGGCAACAACGCCCAATGAAGATCGTTATTTAGTGTTAACGGCTCAGAGACACCGAAATATGAACGTTACTCTTCTCCAACAACACCTTCGCTCGGCTACTGACACCACGGTTTCAACTCAGACTGTCCGAAATCGGCTCCATGGTGTAGATCTGTATGCTCGCCGACCGATGGTATGTGTTAAACTAACATCAAGGTATTGTCGCGACCGCAGGGAGTGGGCAACAGAGCATGTGAAATGGAGGAGAAATGAATGGAGCAATTTTCTTTTTTCTGACGAGTCCCGTTTTTCTGTTCATCTTGATAATAGGCGTATTTTCATCTGGTGGGACTTTGGGGGTAGGAATAATCCAGCGTTCGGGCACGAAAGTGTCAGATTTGGCGGTGGGGGAGTGTTGGTGTTGGTGGCGTCTCCATTGACGGGCGCACAGACCTCTATATCATTCGAGATGGACCTCTGACTGGTCGCCGATATAGGGAGGAGATCCTCAGACCATTTAATGGACGATAACTGCATTCATTTCAATGGACGATAACTGCAGGCCACATCGTGCTAACCTGGTGGAGGATTTCCTTTTCAAGGAAGGAATCGTACGAATGGAATGGCCAGCGTGGAATGGAATGGTCTCAAGACATGAATCCAATAGAGCACGTTTGGGATGCTCTAGGAAGACGAGTTGCTGGCCACCAAACATCCCCACAAACTCTCCAAGAACTGGAAAGAGCTCTTCTGGAAGAGTGGGACAGAATACTCCAACTCGTGATTAATAGCCTCATTGACTCCATGCCTCAAAGGTGTTCAACGTTGCTGGCCGTCCGTGCAAACCATACTGGAATGACTTCCTTTGAAGACAAAACCTTTTCTTATTCTCTTTTTCTCATATGTACAAATTGTGTTTTTTTCTTTTGTACACAAATGCGCAATAAAATGCATTTTTTTCTGCCAAACATGTGTAATTTATTCTCATATAACCTACTACGTCTGTCGACCACCTGGTTGTTGTTGCTGATCTCGGCTCTATCTAGCACAGCCAGGCGATCCCAATGAATCTGAAAATATTCAAAATGGCTAAAAAAGGAAGAGGGTTCCACAGGACCTAATCCTTGCTAACATTTAAACAAAATAAATTATATTCGGAATGCCATTGGTGCACAGCTGACACTTGTGTTAAAATTTAAACACACCTGCCAGTCGTGCACCAATGGTATTCCGGGTATATTTCTTGACTTTATTTAAAAAATGATGGCTGTTTGTGTATTATAAAAAAATGATTAAATTTTAAGTATTTATAATGTGGAAGTTAGCAAATTTGGAAAAACAAAGAAAAATATAATAATTTATATGATTAATTTAATCATCTGAAAATCATATATTATAAGCTAAAGCTTATTATACTCTTGTAATTTGATGAATTGAGTGTAATTTGAAATGGAAATTTTACAACTAGTAAAACATTTATTGAAAAAGTGTGATATTTTTAATTTACCTTAATTTAAATGAAAGAAAAATAAATTTTGGGATAAAAATGGAAAAGTACAGAAACAATCCAAATTTTCAAAAAAGTAACATTATAAAAATAAAACAGTTTCTTGTTATTTCTAAAATAAAGTGGAATATTTTGAAGATTGTAGTCTTTATTAATCCAAATTTATCAAGAACAGTTTCTACTGAGAAAGATGAATTTCATAATGTAATGACATTGAAATTATGAAATATATAGAGTAAGAGATATCAAATAGAAATTTATTTCTGATAATATGCACAGGGAAAATGATTGACAAAACATCAGCCTGTTGTGAGATGAAATAAGGAAGAATATCACTAATGATATCAAGTGAAAAATGAGAGTCATTTTCACAAAGGGTTATAATCACTAATGACTTTTAATAAATTACAAAAGATATAGTTAATATATGGATTCTTAAAAATTAGGATACAGTAATTTGACAACTACGTATAATTATTTATGCCAATGAATATATATCGATATCTATCTATATCTCTCTCTCTATATATATATATATATATATATATATATATATATATATATATATATATATATATATATATATATATATATATATATATATATATATATATATTATATATATATATATATATATATATATATATATATATATATATATATATATATATATATATATATATATATATATATATATATATATATATATATATATATATATATATATATATATATATATATATATATATATATATATATATATGTATATATATGGAGTAGGTGGATATTGAATATGAAAGTCATGTGATATTAAGCTATAAAAAATGGTCTTTAAATCGATTTCAGAATAAAATGTATTTCATCAATTTTAAGCATATCATTACTCAATCAAAAAAAATAAGAGAATATACATCTAATTACAGTACATTTTGAAGGCAAAATGAGAGGAAATATGCTTTCAGGAATGAAATTTAAATCATGTTTGGATGATGAATGGGAGAGCGGTTTTAAATAGATAATCGACTTGAATATCTCTTAACTTACATCATTTACGCTTTTCTAGAGTTTTGTTATGAATGCTATTTTTCAGTACTGTTTAAACGGAAGTATTTAAGAACATGTTTGATTGAATCATCTTTATTTTGAAGCATATTTTGAAGACAATTAATGTAAAAATAAACGTGTTAGTTTGAAATAAGGTATTGATAAATACAAGGGAAATTTTATGACTATTAAAACATGACTTGATATCTTCAAAACTTACATTTTAAGAGGGAAAGGTTTTTTTGTTTTATGAGATTTGTAATATATATGGAATTTATTATTCCTTAAAAATTCTTCTTTTTTACTCAATTAATGAGAAAGGGTATCTAAAGGTTTTTCGATTGATAAATATTTCAGTCTTATAATGAAGCATGATAAATATTTTGCGAATATTACTTCTAAAATTCTGCATATAAAGATTTGATTTCTTAAATAAATATTTCCATTTACTTACTTAAATTCTAAAATAAATACTGTAAATTAAAAACGCGAACACTTATTAAATTCAGAAGAAAATAATTCAGCGTGATTGTATTAATGATTAACAAAAATAATATAAATTGGTTTTAAGTTGAATGTTATGATTTAAATCTTCAGCCCATTTTTAAAAGGAAATTGAAAAAATAAATTTGTGGAAAATACTACGTTTGCTTATATAAAAATCAATTTATTATATAGAATATATTTTTCTAACTAAACTAAATAAAATAACTTGGGATTTTTCTTAATTTAATTATTATTTCTGAATAGGGGCTACTGTCGATAAAATGAAATTTTTCTGTAGAACTTCAGTTGAGCTTCTTTAAAGAGGTTCATATCCCAATACCATCGTCAGCTCATATGGAAAATTTCATAGTCTAATTCTCAACTGAAATCTGGAGTAGAGCCAAGTTATTTGTGTATATATCATTTTACGCCACGTTAAAAAAAATACATGTGTGAAAATTCGATTGTGATGAAGTTGCATTCATTTAGGATTGTGTTTTTTATTTGTACAACAATGCATATGATTTTGGTCAAAATAAGGATTTTTACATGACTGCCATGAGAATAAGGTGTGTAGGAAACAATATTAGATAACATGCAAGATCCCAATCATCGGATCTTTAAAACCTGATTAGAGTTAAGTTGTTTGTTATCTTGCATTTATTTGACAGTAGAATCACACACACATGTAATTTATTCTGAAGCAGGAATTTTCCATATGTCATAAGCATTTCAGCATAGATAAGCCAATGACATTTGTGCTATTATGGATTCTCAGTGCAGAAATCATCGTTGCACTTTTTTCTCATGGATATATTTATATGAGTGCTTTGAACGATTACAACAGATTCAAGTTTGATACCATACCTTCATTTCACAGAAAGCTGGACCCTGCGTGCAGTGTCACAAAATTTAAACTTAAGTCGTCGAATATGTCAATCGTTTGGAGATAATGCTGTGAATGAACGTACAAGACAATTGGTTACACAAATTCAGGTAGAAAAATTTGTTCCTCTATGACGAAGCTGCTGTCTGGTGGACTAGTCGTCAAGTGGTTCACTATGAGCTGCCACCAATGGGTCAAACTATCACTGCGAACCTGTATTCATAGGAATTGAAACGTGTGCAACAGAAGGAGCTAGCACTGGTTAATCAAAGGGGTGTACTGTTCTTGGCAGATAACATAAAGTCGCATTTACCGTTGGTCCCCAGGAATACCATACAGCGTCTTATTTGAGAGATTTTGTGCTATCCTCCTTACTCACCTTACGTTGCACCATTAGATTTCTCACCAACGCAATTTCTCACAAATTCTTCACCAATGAAGCAGACTTCCTCTAAGCCCTCACGGACTTCTTTCCGTTTAAAACCCTCTAGTTTTACTGCAGGTGGATTGAACAACTGGAGATACCTTGTGAGAAGGTGCTGGATGCCGATGGTGATAACTTCGAGGACTAACATTAAGTTACATTTTGTGAAGGTCATGTTCTTTTGGATAATTAAAAAAGCCAAAACTTCCTTGTAGTATTGTATATAAATTGGACAATCTTATTAAAACCGTAATAAATACCAAAAAATTAAGTAATAGATTATTTCATTGATAATAATGAAAGCGTATTAATTAGAAGCATAAAATTAATGGACAAAAATTTTAAAATATTTTCATTAATTTGGATAGAGCTAATTAATTAAGAATTAATTAGGAACGCTCTGTTTCCAAATTTAAAGTATCAATGAAATTATTCAACAAGATTAGACTTTATAAGAGTTATTCTAAATTTTTCTTCGCCAATTTTTAGAATTTCAGCTTAAGGTCTACCGACAATTATTAAATAATAAACTAATATTATAAAGTATACATAATAATCTAATAATAATAATAATATATAATAATATTGTCAAAAATTTAATATTTTCATATCTAGTATATTTAAACCGGTAAAAGAAAGGTAAAACAATAATAGTAATATTAGTTTTCTAATTTTTAAGTAAAAGAAAGTTTTAATAACAATTTACATTGAATAGTTTAGAAGTCCTTCAAAATACTTCAGCAACAAGACATTATATTGATAACTTTGTGCTTATTAAAGCATTTGATTTAGTAATTTGAATAAAATCATTTTAATCTAAATATTTGTTATATACTAAGCACAATATAAAATATTTGTTGTGCAATAAATGGTTTTTTTGAATAATGATAAAGTAAAATAGTTAAAATATGTATTTCCATGTCAAAATATTTTTACATTAATGTAAGTTACTACTGTGGACAAAGAAACATTAAGTTTATTTTCAACACTAATTACACTGCTTTTTTGACAAGAAGCCAAATAAATAGCTTAATTATTTGCAAAGAATAAAAAAACAATTAATAAAAGATGACTTTAACTTACAGAAAGTATACGAAAAATAATGCATTCTGATTATTTATTCTCGATGATTGATTTTCAATTAGCCACATAAATTTGGCTATTTTTACCGTTTTGTTTAAAAATGTAACAATGTAAATCTCATTAATGCCAACTAGATCGATGGATTCATTATTTTCAGCTAAATTATTGACACAGCTTAATATATTTCGTCCACCAAAATGTTAAAATGAATTGTTTCCTTTTCAGTATCCAAAATAGAAGGAAGAAATTCATTGACGCCAGCAAAGAATTAGTTGTTTCTAAAAAGAGAACTTGATTAAAAACATCAATCCCGAAGTGAAGCTTAAAGGGATATCATGAGTGACATTAAAACTCACATACTTGGTATTTACGTGTTAAAAGTTACCTTTCAACAATAAATTTCTCTCTGGTATTTTACAGATTGGTATTATCTATGTAATTAATGGTGAAATGAAAGTTGCCTTAAATATGAACTTTGAGTTGACCTCTGATATTACTCTTTCTAACTGTATTCTACTTTGTCTTTTAAATTCAGAGTGAACTAAGTTTGGGATTTCTACATTTTTTTCTCAGATTATGAAAATTTCTTAGAATATCTCTTAATGAAAGGAATTTTATTCCGTTAAATAATTTATGTAAACTGAAAATTTTGTATAGGTTTAACAATTAATACAAAATATGGGAATATAAATTAGAAAAATTATTTTTTTAAATATTTTTACAAATTGTATATTTATTTCTGTTTGCTTTAAAATTGAAAATTTTTAGGAAATTTACAGAGGAAATCTAGAATCAAAATAATATTTCAAATATGATGAACATCGTACCTAAATGTTGTAACGACATTTGTTTATTACATCCGGTATATAGAATTGCGGTTTATAATAAATTTTTATTTCTTGAAAGTAAATGCTAAGCAAATACTTGTATTAAAATTTTTTAAAGGAAGTTACATATTAATAGCGTCTAATGTTTCCTTATGACCTCTAAAACTTGATGAATGTTTTTTTATGTATAGGGAAATATATAGAAAAAATTTACAATCTGATTTAAATGATCCGTAATTACCCTGCATAAGGATAAAGCATTATTCATTATTGATAAAATTTTATTGTGTGGTCTGATAAACGTTTTCTCTTCACCAAGAAGGAATTTATAATTGTAAATACTAAAATATTTATCATGTGTGCAATATAAGGTTCTGTCATTAAATTTGTGTTTATTTTTTTAAAACTTGCTTTCTTAAACAATTTTTCTTAAAATTGTCTAATAATTTTGAATGGGTAAAAATTTAACTTAGCACTTATATGACACAAGGTTGGTTTTAACTATGACAATATAATTAATCATGAAATTAGATAAAATATTTGGAATTCGAAAACACTTCATCTTATTTTTATTTAAATTTAATTGCAAAACAAATTCTTATAGTAGACTATTTTTAATTTAATTACCTTGTAATTCACTTACTTTAAATTTCAACAGAAAATTTTGACTGATAGAAGTGCATACTTCTTTTTTAAGCATTATATTCATAGTAAATGTTTAGTTTCATTCATAAAGTTCATAGTTTAATTATAAATCATATAGCTAAAATATACTTTCGTCCAGTCATTTTAAGAATTCACCTGAGAAATTCTCATTTCTCATGGTAATTCATATTTAACATGGCTTTTTGATAAAATTTTAATAAAATCTTGAAATTACATAACAAAAGCATAATGCATATAATTTCCTTTTTAATATGTAAATATTATCTTTTGTTAGAATTTCAGCTTTTATTTAACCAGCCAAATTTTAATTACTAAACTATTTACTTAATTCTCATATTTTATTATTAATATAACGCATTATTTTTGTCGTAAAATGTTTTATTTCAAATTTAATGAGTTTGATGCAATATTATAACTAATGTTGATAGAATTTTTACAAATGCCAGAGAAAAACATTTGATTTTAGAATCTTTTTGCCTGATTAAAGTATCGTATCTTTACCAGAGTCACTGAAACTATTATTTTATTTAGTTTTGAGAAATTTGTATAAAATAAAATTCTTAAGAATATATTACGTGAAAAATAATATTGCTGCAATTAGTAGAATTATAGAAATAATAATATTAACTAAGTATATGTGTAAATAATTTTCCATATAAAATCTATACTTCCTGTTAAAAATAATCCTAAAATATTTGAGTTCATTTATGGAATTACATATGATTCTAACAAATAATTTGATTGCACTTTCACTCATAGAGGAATTGGATTATATATATATATATATATATATATATATATATATATATATATATATATATATATATATATATATATATTACTAAAATTTTAGAAAAATATGAGCTGAGAATTAACAACAAAAACACAACATAATATTATGTGTCTTGGTTATTCTGCAATGGAAGACTGAACTCAGATTTTCTGGTTCCTAAATTTGACAGCCTTGGAAAACAGACAACTGTCCAAATAAAACTGCACTCTATCTATCCAGAAAATATATCAAATTGGTTTTGAATGTCTTGAAAACAGACTTCAAAATTACTGAAAATATTAATCAGAGGACTCTAAAAATTTAATTACGTTGAAATACAATTAAAATAATAAAAATCAAATTTCTAGTTTTTATAAAATTAACTAAAACTCGAATTTAAATCATTTTCTATTTTTATACAATCTCTTTTTACCAGATGGAAAACGTAATGTTTTAAAATTTAGAACAAGTAAATTTTTTATTTCTTTTAAAAAATCTACTGGTTGAAGTGTAGTAAGAGTTTATTTAAATGATACACTTGTCATAGTCTTCTCATTCAAAGTGGCTTCATAATTACAAAAATCTGTTTGCATTTCTTCATTGGTTAAACTTGGCGTGATTAATACTTTTGTATAAAATTTCTTTTATTATATCGACAAGTCTCTCATAAGAATTTCCTTACCAGAGATATGGGGGGAATAAAGCTTTAATGTATCGTTTCATTACTTGCTTTATCAAAAACATTTTAAAATCAATACACATAAATGCCTATGCAGGTTCAATAAAATTGGTTCCATTATCACTGTATATACATTGCTGGCCACCGTAAATGCAAAACCTTGAAGGAAGTATGCAAATAACATGAAATCTACAACATGTAATTAAAGGAGGTGAGATATGCAAATGATTAGAATTTCAGCCCAGAAGCATTTATGACGCGTGCCTGTGGCACCACTTCAAAGCGCTATTTAAGGCTTAGAGATTTCGATGATTTCAAGTTTGACAGTTGTTTTTCTTGTGATTTTGTCAAAAAAAAATGATCAATTATTCCGAAGAAAACAGCGCACATTTTTGGATCAAGTATCTGGGTTCGACAAAGAAAGGATAGTGGTCTACCGAGATTGTGGATTATCTTTCAGGAAAATCGGCAGTCGAGTTGGTCGAAACATAACAACTGTAATGCGGATATGTGATCTTTGGATGCAGGGCACAGACGTCTCCACTGCACTGCCAATGGTTCAATGAAAGAAGGTTATCTACAAAATAAATTTTGTTGTAATATCACTTGTCTTTCTTGGTGTTGCAATTTGGGTGGCCAGCAGTGTAATGTAAAGTTTTCTTGGAACAAAAAGATAAAAACAAAGCAAAAAGACCTCTGACGACAGTGATGTGACCAATGCAAGATGACTAGCTTTACAGACAACACAAGTTAAGTGATAAATCCATGATTTTGAATTGTCTTCCAAAAATAGAGAAACAGGAAAGTCTACACCAGTCACATGAAAAATATTAGAATCTTGAACTCTATCAGCTGGTGGTTGGTCAATACGGAGATTTACATGCCTTACAGAAAACTAATTGCACACCACAAAAAATCTTGCAACATATTTACAGCTCTTCTTACACAAAGATGCCAAAATATTTCTCTTAAGAAATTTAGTGTGTATATAATACCTATACATTCTTTTTTCTTAAGCTCAGGTAATATTAAAGTCTACAAAATAGGAAGGTCTTCGGGTAGAATAGCAATTGTGTTTTAAATTCTTCATAATAATCTCTTCTATATACAGCAGTTTTCAATCTAATGATTCCTTTTTAATCGAAAAATTCATCTAGGGACTTAAAACGTTTATTCGTTGATCTTGTAAATGACTCTTGCTGGATTAAATATACAATAACTTTCTCAGATTTGCTGAATTCATTCCAAGAAAGATCTCCTTTTCTTCTATGCTAATTTTGACAATTATATAGGAATCTTTTCATCTGCATCACAGTATGAGCAGTCATTTTATAATCAGAAATACGTGCATTTGAAAATCTGGTTGCCTCAAAATTCAACATTGAAGTTGTGATGAATTTTATTCGTTCACAATTCACTTATTTATCAATGATATTGTTTGATAAGAAAAATCACAAATTTGGAATAAGTACAGCCAGTTTGGCCCCTTTCACCATTTAAATCTTAATAGCTGATTAGCAGTCAGGCAAATAAGCAGGTTCATAGATCTCGGGATGTATCTCCAAGATTCACTATCAGTCAGTCCTTTGATTCGCTTAATTCCAATTTTTTAATAATGCAGTCGGTACTTATAAGAAGAGTATCAGTTTTCTTATATCCCAGATCCTTCCAAATAATCAGTAGGGTTTGATTTATCATTCGTTAAATTAGTTTCATCCAATGTCTGAAAATTAACTTTTTACTAGCTATTATCCCTATAGAATTTTTTCTAAGCACTTTCAACTCCTGTGTCTGACATATGTCCCACAATTATCCTCATAAATACTTCTCATCAGTTTCTTCACAATTGTCTCTGGGTCAAGAAATTTTTGGTTTTGAATTTATTTTGAAACACCTGTCAAAATGAATTGGTAGTTGAAATAAAAAAGAGATTGCATGTCACTTCAAACACTACTCTGCAGTGTCTATGAATTTTCAGACCTTCATCACTAAACTATAAAAATTGTAAATAATTATTTTAAGTTGGAATCCTATTTGCAAGAAGGCTTCTTGATTGTCAGATATGAAACCAATTTTCTTAGTCTTAAATTGCATCCAAGTATTTTGGATTAACTCAATTAGATTTTCACTTTTTCCTTAGCAGTTGTTTGAATTTGGGAATACTTTTATCTTAATTGAAGCATCAAAAACAAGCTTTATCTTTGCAGTATTGTTTTCCCTGACAACTAGACGATGAAGTAGATAATGCTATTTTCTTCGCGCGTAATTATCTTCAATTTCTTCTGTCACAACTTCTTTTGTCCATTCATTAAAAATCTAATAATAATGTTCATAAATAGACCATTTGACAGTCAAAAGTAAGTTTATTGTTAGCCAAATCACAGTTGGTTAGCCAATGACCTTCTAACAAGGTTTGCTTAGCTCAAAACGGTGGTCATCATCAATTCTGATTGTCTTTAAAGGATGTTTATAAATAGCTTCTTCTAACTTTGCTTGTGTGAATAACTCTTAAAATATCTAATGACCACAAATGATTTACAGATACATCAATTGAAAACATTAAAAATAAAGAGTGTGATGGGAAAAATAACATTTACAATTATTTTATCAATAAGTGTTCACCCAGATGTGTTTCAACAGCAACAGGACCATTCTTCATAAAAGTTACATTTTCAGTCAAAAGCGATAGACCATACTGATCCCCAAGTAATAAATTTATTTCAACATCAACTCTAAGAAAATTATTGTCAGTGTCACTTTCATAAAATCCATATTCTTTCAATTGAATTAACCAAAGGAAATTTAGAATACAATTAACACTGTCACAAATCATTGGTTGATCCAAGTAAATTAATTTACAACTAAATTTCTTATCAATGAGTAACTTTTTACTGAAAATGCAATTTCTCGTCAGATGACATACCTCCAAACCATAAGTGTATCAATTTCCTTTTTCCACCGTTTTCGAGCATTTACATTTTCACTACATCTTTCAAAATGTAAATTCTTTCAGATCCTGTATCTGTAATAGCTCTTACAAGCATTTCTTGATTCCCATTTTTTATAAGTACTAACTAGAGTTTTCAGTAAAACATTTAACGATTCCTTGCATGTGTCTTTAACGATTTGACTGGTTTAGACATTATCATCAACAAAAATTTTATATATTTTTATTTTCATGGTTTTAAGAAACATTATTATCTACAGCTCTTCTTCACAGAAGTACATTTTCATACTTTAAACAAAAGATTTCATTTTACAAATTTTCACTGGGTGATCTGGATTTAGACATACGAAGCAACAGCTAGTTTTAGCCTCTGCACTTTGGTTTTTCTTCCACCGTCCAACTTTCTGCTTGATCTGTATTATTGGACCAAGGATTGTTCTGGTTTGTACAAAAGACTCTCTATTTCGTTTCTTGTGGCGTAGCAAATAACTCAGATGTTGAAAGTGACTGTTTAGCAGATTTTGGTTTCAGGTACTGCAGTTTTACATTCACAAAAGTTCATTTTCCAAAATAATCAATATTTTTAACAAAAAAATGAGAAGCAATGATGACTCTTCCTTTCGCTTCAACTTCACCCTTCAAAACTCTAATAAAGAATCCAGATCCTTTTCGGTGACAAATATTGCATCTTTCATTTCTGGAACAATAGTGTTTGTAGACTATCTTAAAGCTGTCCGTGATTTTTTCCCCATGCTTTAAATGTTTAATCGGACGTGATTGGTTCAAGAAGAAGAAATAACACATCGCCACATACTTTTCTCTTGTTACTCCCAATACTTCTGAGTCATGAGATAGAGAAGAGTTTTGCTTCACGCCAATCATACAATTTTTTCTAACTGTGTCAGAATAGCTTAAGGATAAGAAAAATGATATCTACTAAGTAAGAAACTTGTCATAAATATGTTATTCATTTAGAAACACATCTTCTATCAATAGTAATTTTTATATAATCAGATAATGGAAAACTTTGTTCATACACATATTTATTACCCTTAAGTTTGGAAGTCACAGCATTTATTTGTTATACTTTTCAGTTTCTTTGAAAAATGCTTTTAAAAGCTGCAAAGTCTTTAGTTTGATAAACTTGAAATTTTTTCGTTAATGATTTTTTCATTTATTTTTTATATAAATACATCTTACTGATTACATTTTACAGTAATATAAAGAAAACAAATTTAACATAATTTGTTTGCAAAATATTTGATCATACCGCTTATATGACATAATATCATAATGTCTAATAATTTGGAAACATTTTAGAAAAATAATTTGAAGTGTCTATTTAATAATTAAAAAAATGAGTTTGTTTTTAATATATTTAAGGAAAAGTACTTTTTTAAAACTTAAATATAAACGAATAGTTTTATTAAATTAAAAATGTAATGATTTATAAAATTCTATATTACAAATCATCAAAATAAATTTTCTATGCTTAAAATTTCCTTTCAATAAAGAAAGCTGATTATGAAACATTTTTTTAAATATATTAACATAATATTAAAATAAGTATTACTTTTATAGCTTGAGTTACGCTTTTTATGTCGCCATTAAATTATTTAAGTCTCAAGCTAAATTTTTTAAAAGTCTACAAAAAATTCTTTAAGAATGATTTATTTCTTTTTTAATTTCCGAGATAAAACTATCTAGATAGAAATATCGAGATAAAAAATTGAGATATTCTTTTAAAAATATAAGGAAAAAAGCTTTGAATTTATAATAAAAGCCAAAATAAAAATCTTCCATTGTTAAGTTATGAAAAGTTAGCACAAATGCTGTTGACAGTAGAATTTTTTTTAAATTTTTATCCTAAAAACAATAATTGTCATAAAAATTTATGAAACAATGTTATGAATAGTTAACTTATTTTATGGACTATGTATTCTATATATATATATATAATTTATTAGTAACTTTTTTTAGTGATTCTATGATTGATAAAGAAAAATAGTTAAATGATGAATAATTCATCTGTGATCCTTAAATCTAATAATTTTTGTCATCAATTTTACTTGTCTTGAATATATTTAAATGAGAATAAATAATTTTAAGAGCTTTTTTCTGAATATTTAATACATATTTTTCATTTAGTGTAGCCTTTTCTTTGAACAATTCAGGTTTGTTGAGTTTAAAATCTTTCAAATCATGAATTTAAAAAAAAATTATTGAAGCAATAAATAAAATTTGCAGCATTGTATTAAACACCATATTTCATATTATCATTATTTTTTTAATCTTAGCTTCACTAAATTTCATAATTTTTTTACTTTCTAAATGGAAATTTTTAAGAATTATTTTAAAATGCATACCAAAAGAAGAAAATTCTTAAATAAAACGCAAAATATAAACATGAAATAAATGCAGGCACGTAAATTATTTCACAAGAATATCGTGATATATTATTTGTGTGAAATACTTATTTGTAAATATTCTCAACGTATGATATTTTTATCTTACATACAAGCCACGAAAATTTACTCTTACATGTTTTATTTGCAATCTTCGCAAATTATTTAATTCTTCGGAATATAATGCATTTTAAAGCAGAGAAAACCTTCAAATATTCTCGATAAGCGTAATATCTTCCTAAATAAAGGAAGGTATCGAAGTTCTTTGAAATAATACGCTTTTATTTTAATTTAATACATTTATCAAATCAACTACTGAGTTTTAGCTTTTATTGAATCATTCTGCATTAAGTGAAAAATTATGTGAAAAGATCATAAATCTTATTACAATTTTCATATCTTTACTTTGAAGTAAAATTAATTATTAAATTATTCAGGAAGGTTTTCTGATATTAAATGCATAAGAAAGACCCTTTCCAATTTTTCAATAAATTTAAGTTAGTGAAAATTTGTCAATTTATCCAAAAAAATTTATTAATTTTAATTGCTATTCAAATGTTTACATTTTAAGACTGAAATAAATTCAATAAATACTTTAGGATTATATAAAATTATCTACACGTTACTGAAGATAATTTTCTGTTAAATCTTGAATACAAATGTTCCTAAGAAATTATTTAAAAATATTTGAATTTCTTTAAACCCCTTCCCTTACAGAAATGAGCAATGTTTATTATAGATGCATACTAATGTATTCCTTTCGTTAATCAATCAATGAATAAACATAAATTTTGTGGAGGGAAATGCAAAACCTTTAAATCAAAACATAATATGTCATATCTGTATAACGCTTTAATTTTGAAATTTTTTATTTACTATAATTGTTCTTAATAGTATCAAGTTCAACAATAAATTCATAAATTAAATTTTGTTGAAAGCCAATGAGTTTAAATACTACTGCTGTAGACGAATTGAAGAATGTAAGTGAAAAAGAATCCATATACATGTACTTAAGTATCCTTATGTTTCTCTAATTTTCCCAATAAGTAACCCTAAAAGAACTTATTGGGTTATATTACCCAATAAGTATCTCTAATTACTTAAAAATATTTAGAGATACTTACTGAAAAGCATGTGGATTCTCTAAATGCATAGTTCATTTAAAACTCTTTTCTTTTGCAAATGTTTGATAAAAGACAGGCTAATTGATGTAAGAATGAATTAATAAGATTACAGAAAAAAGTTACAGGACAAAAGTTATTGCCTACATTCAAATTTTATACCCTTTATTAACAAAAATGTGTCCTATATTATTTTTCCATAAGAATTTGTTTTTAAAAATCATTTTGGTTAACTCAATTTGATACATAGAATTGTAGTTATTTTGAACATTTTTTATTATCTATTTTGTAATTAATTACTTTTGTTATTTGAAATATATGGAACTGAGAGTTTCAAAATTTTTGAGTGATATTGAATGTTCTTCATTTAAATTTCTTGAGCTTTCAACTAAATTTTTCGAAAATTATTTAAATTTGCTTTATCTTTTAGATTCAATTTCTTTATTAACAATAAGATGAATATATAGAGCCTGTTTTTTCTTAACATATTTTTATTATGGTCAGTAACACATTTGTCTTTGAAGTAATCAATGTCGAGTGCATTTTTGTAAAACCAGTTATTCTAAGTAACTTCAAATATAAAGAAGATGAATGGTTTTATATGAATCATTATCATTTATATCACTATTACTTAAAAATAACATTGGTAGAAATGTATGGGCTAGTACTTTAATGTTAGATAAATGAAATGAATGTATAATTTTAGTATTAAAAGAATTATAATACTAAAGCATTTTTATATAGTGCATTATTTTTTCTAGTTTAATAAAAATTACATACATACTTGTATTGTTATTAATGACATGAACTATTAAAAATTTTGAAAAGAAAACTTTTATAGGTCAATTCGATTAATAAAAATATTTGAAAGTATAACATAATTAAAAATGCTTAAATTGCTTATAAATTAATTAACGATTCAAATTCATAGAAAAATATTGAGAATACAAATTTTAGAATTAATAAATTAAGTAAATGTTTTTTTTACGTAGAAGATATCAAAATCATATTTTACTTATTCGTTTTTTGTTATTAACTAGTCTTAAATTACTACATAAAATCATTTACTAGATTAAAAATAAAACAGTCAATGCAATAATTCTTTATAGAAATTATTGTAAACATATATTCAATAATCCTTACATGCTTCTCAAGTAATAATCATAACAGTTAAATTTCATTAATAAAAATGTAAATTATGAATAGCATTTTTTTTATAGTTTACATCGTATCATGCATTTAAATCATACATATTAAGAAAATAGGTAAGAATATCTTATTAATCCGAAAAACTTGTTGTCCAGAATGGCGTAATCCAGCGTACTTAAATTGCAGATGTAATCTCTGCATCCGTTACAATTACAGTTCTTTAAGAAAATGAAATGTTGGATAGGTGTCGAGTCAAGATGATATCGAGTTAATTTTTAAGCTGTCATTTTTGCACCAAGAAAAAAATAATAATTTGATGTGCCAATCTTTTAATAATGTTTTTACTGCCTGAAACAGCCCATATCTTTTTACGCTATCACACCGGTAAATTTTTTCATTAAATTTAAAAACTTGTTTAAGGAGATAATGCATTATTTTAATAATCACTTCATTCACTTTTATTAAAAATGTTTGCCATCAACGCTGTGTGGGTTACTGACGTTAAATGTAAATAATTTTTTTTTATTTTCTGCAAACTATAAATAATACAAAAAGCATGAATAAATTGAAAAATAAATTTAAGTGTCAACATCTTAGTCATATTTTGTACACCGGATTTGTCGGCGCTAAACTTTCAAAATAAAAATTTATTCCCAAAATAATAATTTAATTTATAGTAAATTAACTAACAATAAAATAGATCTGAATTTTAAAATACCTTTAAACATGATTTTTTTAAAGTTTCATAAAAGTGCTTGAATGTATATAGTTAAAAATTGATTATTTATTTATTCAGAAAGTTCTTAAATCTGAAATAAATTACCTTAAATACCATTCACATTAATCCTTATTTGCTATACCAATTCATATGAATCTATAAATAAGCCCAATTGTACCTTACAATTTATTGAATTAAATTTAAATATAATTTATTCATTTCAATAAAAAATAAGGAAACGAACTTAATTTTTATATTATCATTATTTTTTTCTCTCTAGTACTTTAGAAAGCTTTTTAATGAGAATATAATAATAGTAAGATGTTTTTATCAAATAGTTTGTTTCATTTGAAAATATAATTAAAACTCTATATTGTTTTTCTCTAAATTGAAAAATATATTTTAAGTATTATGATTTAAAATATCACAAATAATTCTTTCCATTAAAGCAAAAGTTAATGCCTTTTTTTTACTTGAATTGAAAGGATAAACTAAATATAAAAAGATCACTTTGTTTCTGAATTTCATTAATTTGTCTTCTATAAAAACCGTTAATAATATTGAATCGACTGAAAATATGATTTTTTTATGAACAGTTTTCACGATGTATTTGAAATTGTTTTTAATACAAAATTTATTATGTAAAGAAAGAATAAAATATGGTTGAAATTTTATTTCTTATTTTTTTTGACATGGAAATACGTGAATATATGCAACTAATTTAAATGACTGAGTTGAAAGAGATGTTATGTTTCCCATACCATAGTTATTCTAAGCATGCAATAAAATGTTTTCATTATAAAAAAGATTAAAAAAATGATAGAATATATGTATATTTTTTTCTGGAGTATTTTTAGATGCCGTGTGATATTATAGTTCTATTAATTATGGTTATTATGGGGTGCGCTGGTCCACTTTTCTAACTGAACCATATTTTGACGTGGAGTCACATTTCCTCAGTACACACATGCCATAGGTACCCGTTTATAGTGTAGGCAACCATTCCCATCCCATTCATACAAAGAAAGAACAAAGACAGGATAGATAGGAAAGTACATCCATACCCGAACCGGGACTCGAACACTGGGCCTCCCTATCCGCAGTCAGGAACACTGACCACTAGACAAGTTGGGCGGCACTAGACTGTTCATAGATGGAACTTATGGAGATAAAAAACGCTCAATGATTTACTCGCTCAGATTTTCCTTTAAATTATGTCGCAGTATATTAATTAATAAAGTATTTTTTCTATTGTGTAACTTTATATGAAAAAGGAAGCTAATAAAATACATAAAATTAAATAAGAAACCAAAATTTTAGTTTCAATTATAGCATTTTAAGATATATCTTATAGAACAATTTATATTTAGTTATTATTTTTAGTATACACGATATAATTTTTAATGTTTCTTTAAAATTTAGAGTGTTTATTTAAATATGAATACTTAGTAAGCTTGTAAAAATGTAATTAATATTTCAAGATTAACATAAATAATTAAAGAAAACTTTGAAGTTTAACATTTCTGAAAACATGTTAGTGTAAGGCAATCATTGTTTTCTCATAAAAATGTGTAGAAAGAATTCAGTTTTACTCATACATAAATGTTTCTTCAATGAATAACTCTCTAAACACAGACATATCTGAAAGATATAAAAACTATGTATAACATTTGTCAAAATACTTCTAATGAATGTTAAAAGTTTAAAACTACATCTAGATCAACAAGAACGATAAGATCAACAAAAGAATTTTCTAGAATAGGGGAATGCAGTTTTTATTTGGTTAAACTTCTCTTCACATGTTCGGGGAATATTTGTCGACATTTACATAGAATACCTTTTTAGGTAATTTTATGAATGAAATTAAAATTAAATTTTAATTAGACTAAATTAATATAATTAAAATCCAATTTACAAATTTACATAGGGTACTTAAATTAAAAATATATTTTTTGTAATTCTTTTAACGTAGCTTTAATTTATATAATAAAATCAAATAAAATATCGTTTTTAAAATTATAAAATTTTCGAAATAAATTATACGAATATATAATTGTATGTAAAGTCATGTATTGGTATATACATGAATTATAAGAATATTCTACAGTTCAAGAAATTAAAATGATTTTACATTTTGAAGATAATTTTTTAAACACAAAAGAATATATTTCCTACGTTGTAATAATTTTTTGGTAAAACATACTTTATTGTTACTTTATATAGTTATACTTTATAAATATAGTTATATTAAATACTTAAATATAGTTATATTTTATATATAGATATAGGTACAGTTATGGTTACTTAATAGTCAATATTCTAAGCGCCCATGTTTGTGCTTAGATGCTTCATTATAAGAAGAGTTTTTATCACAAGAAACTTATTTAAAATATACATTAAGTTAGTAAATTTTAATGTATTCATTTTCGAGTTCTTGTGAAATTGCGTTTATGAAATAAAAAGTCAATTTATTTTAATTTTTTAATATACAACTTATCATTTAATATGAGGCATGAATAAGGCATATTTATGATAGCAGAAAATAGTTTTCTCCAAGTGAACATTCAAATTACTAACAAATTATTTTTCATATTGCTTGTAGTTTTCAAGGAAATAGTTGTTATTTTTATATTTATATGATTTTGTATTTGAAACTTTGCAGAATGAAGTTACACAAACTCATTGAAATCAAGGACAGTGTTGCTGTTCAATGGATGCCGAACCACTGCTTGTTTTTGGAAGTGAGCAAGCAAACAGACTTATGAAAGCTGGTTCTCTTATGATCCAGCCAAATCTCCCTTTGCCATTGCATAACACCAAAAGTGTAATCCTTAGTAAAATAAAGTATGGCAGTGTCCCTTTATGTAGATGCGGCTATGGACAGACAGACAGACTACGAGAAGAGGCCCTGTTCCATTCCTATTGGTTATCGGGTTGTGCCTTTACTTCAGTCTATAATGTCCAGCACTATGCACGGAGTGCCAGGTGCCCGCTGGGAACCGTAATTTGGGAGCGCGAGCATTAAGAGGCTCTCCAGAGGGCACGACACATTTTTGAGAGACGAATGCTTTACAAAGGTGGGGCTTTCAAGCCCACAATGATCTACGCAGTAGATCACTCTATCACAGTTCGGAATACAAATTTGAAATAACAGAATTAATAAGATAGGATCAAGTGAAACTGAAAAATAAATGTTTACAGGATCTAAATAAATTTAAGTAAGGATGGCGGAATTATTTACATAATTTACGAACAAAAATTGGTTATAGCTAATGTAATTTAAAAGTTTATAGGAATAAAATGCAATTAGCTCTTTACATGTCTTGAATTTAGATATGTACTAAATACTAGTAATTTTGAAAATTGAAAAACTGGTGATTAGTTTGTTTGTTACTTGCATTGAAGAATTTAGTTAATTTTTGAGATCTGTTGATTCTGCTTCTGAGTTATAAGATTCCTGTTGGTGGACAGCCAGGTCTATACACATTTGGAGTCCTATTTCATGGAGGAAAGTAATTAGTTGTATTAATTTTTGTGTGTTCTAAATTTGTTCACTGTGCAAAATTTTAGGAACTGGTAGTTGGTTTGAATAGATGATATTTTGATATGTAGATCTTTGGTTTGAGGACATTCTGTGATATAATGCAGTAGTGTACCAATTTGGCCACAGATGCAAGATGGAGATCTGGATTTGTTAATTCTGTGGAAGAAGCTGGGGCAGGGTACATGGTTTGTTATGATACAATTTAAATAGGGATTGGAATATAGCACATCTGATGAAACTTTTGGTATTAGTCTTTTTGTATGGTGACCATACGGCAAGTTATTCCATAAAGATTGCTAGCTTTGCTCTATATAATTTTTAATTTTTGATTTTAAACTGGCTCTGGACCCCTTTAAAGGTGTCAACGGAAGAGTTGGATGGGTTGCTGCTTGTTTTGCCGCTTGATCAGCTGCCTCATTCCCCATGATTCCAGTATGTATGTGCTCTTAACCAACTTAGTTGGATGTTCAAATTCTGGTTGTGAAAAAGTAAATTTTGAACGGATCTTATTAATGGGAATTAGTGTGATGGTTTATTTAAATCCATTAGGGAAGATAATTTGTCTGCCCAAATTGTGACACTTTGTAGTTTATGCTGGATCGTATAAAGCAGTGATTCTTTCATTGCTAGGGCTTCTGCCTGGAAGACTGAATTATACTTGTGTAGTTTTATGAGATGTTGATGCAGTAGATTGGAGTCTTCAAAAACAACAAATGCTGCTCCTGTTTGATTATCTAAATGAGACTCGTCGGTATAAAAATTAAATCTTGTTGTTATCATGACTGGATTAGATGATGCTTTTGGCAGATTGAAAATTTTAGTTTAATGGCTTCTGAAGTTAGAGAAGAGCAGGGCAGTGTTGCTTTCAAGAGTTGCATCTTGGCACAATTGTAGGGTTTTTGTCTTAACTGCAGCTGCTTTTAATGTTAGATGTAGGGGTGGAAGACCTGCCAAGACATTTGCGGCAGCTGTTGATGTTGTTTTGAATGTCCTAGTTATTAGTATGGTAAAGTGTCTTTGCAGTGATGACAGTTGGGTTTTTTTCCTTGAGGTTAAGGGCAAAGCCCAAGCTGAAGAACCATATGAAATTATTTTTTCTATTACAGTGCTATATATTATTTTTAGAAATTTACTCTTTAATCCCCAATTATAACCAATCATGGAGCGTAAGTTTTGGGCGATGGGGAGAACTTTTGGCTTAAGTGATCTGATATGAGCGAGGAAATTTAGCTTCTTATCTATTTTGACTCCTAGATAAGGCAATACTTTTGTATGTTTTAGGCTTTATCCAGTAGGGTTAATTTTGGATTGGATCGTAAGAATTTATCATGTTTTCCGATTATCATAGTCTTACTTTTTGGGATGGAAATTTCAAACTTTCATATAGTTTGGAAAAGATATCTAGAGACTGATTGCAGTTTTGTTTGAAATTTTCTTTTGTTGAGCCATTAACAATAAGTAGCGTGTCGTCTGCGAAGGCTATTACTGTAGTGTGGTTCAGCCAATTATAATTGAGAATAGCGTTAAAGTATGAATTCCACAACAGAGGGGTCCACTTACAGAACCCTGGGGACATTCTCTTGACTGTTTACAGAACACTTGACCTCCGTCATAAGACGTGTAAAATTGACGGTCGCTTAAGAAGCTGATAAGTATTTTGACAATATTGGATGGGGCTTTAAGGATTGTAAGTGTTTTCTTTAATCCCGGCCACCACAGTGGATCGAAGGCATGAGAGATGTCTAAGCTTAATAATGCTGAGTAGAGGTTTTGGTCCTTGATACGACTGATTGTAGTTCATGTTCTATAGACTTATTCGTTATAAAACCAAACTGATTTAGATGAATGATATTATTTTTGAATACATGATGAATACATAATGCTTTAGTCTGTTTAATATTAATCGCTCTAAAATTTTTCCCAAGGCCGGAAGTAAGCAGATTGGTTTATAAGATGTTGCATCTCCTGGGTTTTTATTCTTTTTCAGAAAAAATATTACGTTACTTTTTTTGAAGTGTTTGGGAAAGTATGTAAGTTTTAGACATTTATTTAGGTATTGCAGGAGGAGGTTTGGCGCCGTAAGGTAAATTAATTTCACTATTTGATTTTCCAAGCCGAAACGGGAAGAAACGGGTGACGGGTCTTCGCGTCCAGAAAATGAGAAATTGGAGTTCCTGATATTTGATTGCGTTGGGGTGTCTGTGGCTGGATCATCTCATGGAAATGCAAATTACAGGAGCTTTTGCAAAACAGATGGAGTATCTTGGTTTTGAGGTTGCAATGAGTTCAGTGCTTGGAATTTTGTTGGATGAAAATGTTTATAAGTGGCGAGTTTTTGTAGATTGCAGTATGGTTCTGTGCAGAATTTTTTTCCAGCTATTGAGTTTTGCTTTTAAAATTTCCTTTTTGAAAATGACCAAGCTTTGCTTACATAAAGTACTTAATGTTTTTCGTTCCTCTTAAATTTTACTTGATTTTAGGAGTCTCCTAAGTGCTTTGGTCTTACTTTTGAGACTTCTTAGATTTTTATTCCACCAATTCAGTTTATTTATTTGTTTTGGTTGTCGAATTTTGAAGCTTTTTTCAGCTGAATTCTGAAGCACCTATATTAGTTCGTTTGTTACTTTATCTAGATGTATTACAGTTTAGCAAGAATTTAGAAGTGGCTCTATTGGTTGAATTTTGGAGCTTAGGCATTTTTAAAATTTTTGGATATTATTAATTGATTTATATCTTTTGAAGAAGATGGTTTGTACTTTATTGATTTCAAATGTGATTGGAGCATGACTCTTCATCCCTTACTGCCCAATTTTGAATCGGTATGCTCGGTGATTGGTAAGAGTTAAGTCTGGCCAACTTAGCCATTAGGTCCAATGAAGGTTGGATTTGAGGGTTGAACATTGTTAAGAAAAAGTTGCTGCTCCATTAGAAAGTCTTCTATTATTAGATCTCTATTATTGTTATTGGGATAGCCCCAAAGCACATTTTCCCATTAAAATCTCCTGAAATTAATATTGGAAGATTCTCGTAAGGGTATAAATGATGTTTTAGTAAGTCCAGGGTTCTTTTTATATCCTTCGCTGGGGAAGAATATACACTACAAAATATAGTTGGTTCTGGTTCAGTGTCTAAGCGTATTATTACGACATCTCTGTGTTTTAGAATGATCAAAGGATTAAGTGGTGATTTGAGGATAACTGCTGCTCTTCGAGCTTGATCCGGGTTTGTTTCGTAGTAAAGTTTCCAACTCAATGGACTTCCTCGTAGTTCTCCTGATTTTACATAGGGCTCTTGAATAAACGCTAGATCAATATTATTTTCGGAGATGAAGTGAATTGATTGGGCTGTCGCTGAGCGGCTTCTTTGGAGATTTATTTGAACTAGTTTAAAAGGTTTATTGATTTTTAATCCATTTATTATTAGTGGTGAATATCTTGGAGGTGTAAAAGCTAGTGTTATTTGTGAGAGATGGAGTAGGACCTTACTAAAAATAGTTATTTCAGTGGTCTACTGGATAGAGTAGTGATCTGTAGATGGGGCAATGTGGAGAATAGGCTTCTTGATTTGAATCCAAGTTTGCTCCTTGTTTGTTGGCTATGTAACAGTTAATGCAACCTGCATAGTCTGCAGAGCATTCGCTTTCAGAATGGCAATATCCGCATCGACCGCAAACTCTTTTTGAGTTGCAAGACTTACGAAGGTGGCCGAAGTGCTGCCAGTTATAACAACGTATAATTGGTCTATACTGGTGGATGTAGGTTGTCTGAAAGCCAAAGTGAATATGTTTCTGTGTAAGAATTCGTGCTAGAATTTTGTCGGTTTCTATAACTAAGTGTTGTAATTTTTCGTTAGAACGATGTGATTTTATTTCTATTATTTTGATTGTTGTATTTTTGTCCAGATTCGAATAATTTGCGAGGATGATAGAAGAAATATTAACTTCGTTAATTGAGTTTTGGGTGTTTAGAAGTATTAATTTTTTGTTTGGTGGTGATGGATCTAGTATGTTGAATTTACTTTCTTTAAGTTGATTTTTAAGTATTTCTTTGGACTCTGCTGAGTTACATCGTACTTTAGCCACCTTTTTACCCCAGATGACTTTCCTAGAACAGATGCTGCTCTTGACATTTTGAAGATTTGCTTTAAGGGAGGTTGTGATTCCTTTTTTGCAGGTTTGATGATTACGGATGTCTTTAAATCTTTTTTGCTTCTTCGCTTAAGAATCTCACTGTACTATGGTTTTATTGAGTGTTGCAAACTGTTATTATTGCTAACGAGAGATTTTGTTATCTGTTGTAGTTGTCTGATTTCTTCAATTTTAACATTTATTTGGGCGAGCTGATGATTGATTTGTAGAATCTCTGCATGCTTGTCTGAGCTTTGAAAGGGGCGTAATTGCTCCCTGAGTTGTCCCAATAGGTTTAAAGCTTGATTTCTTTTGTAGCTCGGAAGATTAAATTTGTCCCTTGTTTTTGAAATGATAATGCGCTCAAGGTTTTCCAAAATGTTGGTGTCAACGATTTCTTTTTTTGTGTCGTCATAAGCTGTATGTTTGAAGGAGGAAATTAATTTTGGTTCTTCAACAATGGATCTACGATTTAATTAGTTCATTAATGGATTAAGACCCACAATATCCGTGATCGAGGGGTCCGAAGAGGATGTAGACAATCTTAGAGTGGAAGTGATATTTGTAGACAATGCCATGATAGAGAGTTGAAGAATTGTAGCACTTAGAATTGAGCTGTTGCGAAATAAAAAAGCTAAGTGTTGAAGGAAGAATTGCAATGGTACATCGGATGCGGCTCAGATATCAAGTCATTCCCGCCGCACACCACCCACGCACCCAATGTACAAACCATAAGAGAAAACTCCTGTGAAAAAAAAAAACTGTTATACAGCGATAACTAAATATTCTGGGAAGCCACCATTGGTTGAAATCCTTATGCGAAGATGTTTCTAGTTGCGAAGAGTTAACACCAGACAAAATGACAAAAGTGAAAATAATAAGTAAATAATAAAATGAATAAAAATATGAAATTGCAAATTTAGCAAGAAATTAATAATAGTTGGAGGAAATAGACCAAGAAATGGACTAAAAGTGATAAAAAAAGTAAAAATAATAATAACAATAATGATAATAAAATAATAGTAATAAAAATATTTAAAAATAAATTAATAAAATAAATATAAATAAATAAATAAATAATAAGAAATATAATAAAAATTAACAATAAATAAAAAGTAATAGAAATAAAAATAAAGAATAGTATTAAAATAAAAAAAATAAATAAAAAAATCAACTAAGATTTACTGAGTAAACTCGTTAGGAGCGCATTTTTTTTAAAAAAAAACCTTTGTGAAAATAGTTTCAAGTCACTATGACAATTAGAAGTGGAGAAAAGCGCTAAGGTTAGTATTTAGTTTAATTAATTAATCTCGGGTGTTTTTTTTTTTTGATGTCCACAAAGGGTTAAGGTGCAGTTGAACAAGGGGATATAGAGGGTACGTAAAATCGGACATAGAAAGTATCAATACACGTTCATCGAGGAGGAATGAAAACCATAGTGAGAAAAATACAGATTTTAACAACACTAAATAGACAATATCTAATCAACTAATATGATTATTTTTTGAAAAGTAAAATATATCTTTAATCACAGGAATTTGCTCCGAATAAATATGAAAAGATTGGAGTGGATTGATAAATATTTAAAAATGTTATTGGGATTTTAAAATGAAAACTTCTATTAAAACTCATAGAAAAACGCAAAATAATGTCTTGCAAATAAAAGTTTGAAAAATTATAAAAAATTAACTAATTAACATACAATTATAATGTATACATTTTTAAAATCGTCAAAAAATCCATTCCAAATAAAATTTATTCTGAGTTGACAGGACAATTAGGGTCGAAGTTATCAATGCCTAATTAATAAAGAGGAAGAATATTTTTTTGAAAAACTGCCAAAAAACATGGATTTTCTATTTTATTAAAATATTTACAACTTCTCACACAATCAATTATCTTACCAACCTAATTTGCACATCAACATGCTCAGAATAAGTGTGCGGCATGAAACAAAATAACACCAGGGCACTTACCTTTTAATTTAGCCTCTCATGTTGATTAATATTGGATCCATTGCACAAAAATGAAGAAATGTTTTTAATGTGTCCAATTAATATGGTTGATAAGCACACTCAACGCACTATTATTACATTCTTGACGCACTATTATCAAAATTTAAGCAGATTGAAAACTGAATAAATTAGCACAAATCTGTTAAAATTTTTCCAAAATAATGGGGGATGACCTTCAAATTAACCGCCGTATCTTTCACACGTAGCTCCGTTACTGGGGGTATTTGATCAGTTGCTGGACAGTGTTTGTTAGAGGGAACGTCCCGCTGTACTGAGAAAAGCTGTTATATTTGCACTAAAATGCTTATAAAAGTCACAAAAATGATTTGAATTACGTCAAATTTTTACAGGATGTGCACAGTTTGGTGACACTCACAAAGGTATAGAAATTCTGCTGTGTCCATTCTACTGCGACAAACAAACCAAACGTCGATTAATGGCAGGTATGCCGAGGATAGGCGTAGGACAAAAAAATATTTGAAACTTTGAAAAGTCTATTATTTTGAATTTTAAGCAATTAAAAGTGATTAACAGTAACAAAATTCAATATACACATGATAATAATGCATGATATCTTAAAGAAAGTACATCTGCATAAAATATAATTGTATCACATTTTGAAAATTTTCAATAATTTTATGATTTAATTCAGGTAATTATAAAGTTTAATTAAATATTATCAAATATGAGCATTAATAAAAGAATATTTTAGGAAATATTTTTAAAGGACTTTACTTTTTGTTAAATGAGCTGGTATTGAGAATTTAAGTGCAATTAACTTTCGAATCACAATATGTTATAATATAATGAAAATAAAAACTTAAGTTACATTTGATGTTTTCATTTCTATTTTATATATTCTAATTACATTTTTAAAGATGCTCATAAAATATGCAGATTTTAGTTTACTAAATAAAATATACCCAGTTTTATATACAAGAAAACAAAATCGAATGAATACTCGTTTTTTTCTTTTGCCTATATAAATAGCTGCTTACGTTTACGAATTATTTCTCAGTTCTTGAAACAAAATTAAATGTAGTAAAAATCAATGAATAAATTATTGAAAGCAGAAAAGAGTTATAAATAGTGTTAATTTTATTCCCTTCTATTTTATATGAATCTGAAATTTGGTCGAGTATTGGTATTCCTCCCCATTGAGAGAGAGAGAGAGATGAGAAATTTAATCATTTTAAAATAGTTTTGTTCGCTAAATAATTAAGGACAATCTGAAGTGAAGTCACGAAGAAATATGCGAGTACAAATTTTAAATTCAATCAATAGAAGTACAATACTAATATCGCTGCTTTCTACCTGGGACCAACCGCTGAATATGAAACTTTTCAATATCCTACTTGTTAGTAAGATTTACTTTGAAGTTAAATTATTAATGACCATTAATAAGTTTTTAAAATTTATCTATACTAAGTACTGTATTACCGACGAGTTAAATCTGGCTAAAATTGATAAAGAATGCAATCTGAAGTAGTACTGTCTCTCTCTTAATTGGGATCAATATTTTAATTCTGTTAATTTATTGTAGTCAATCTAGTTAGTTTAACAAATCATAATAGAGGAAATTTAATATTTTTATATAAATTGTATAATATTAATTCTTATATTATGGAATCATTAGAAATGTCTGTTGTCAACAATTTGATGTGAAATCTGAAAAACACTTAGAAACAACTTTTAAGCAATAAAAAAATACAATAAAGGTAAATATTTTACTTTTGATGACTTTTTGTATTGTAAAAATTATCCCACATTTTCTTGATTCTTTACACTTAAAATAACTACTCTTTAAATTTGAAATAAAATAGAACATTTTTTAAATATTTGTACACTTTTTAAATGTGTGTTTAATGTTTTAATGTTTGTTGTCTTATCTACTGCTTATTTTTATAAGAACAATTTATGGAATACAAATGATTCTTATCAGAATTTTCATTGTTGATCGAGAAATATCGCTGACTGTTAAAATCACATATGTTAAAAGAAGTATGGGAAAAATATATGAAGAAATATATGCAGAAGAAATAAAGCTTTTGTTCCAGTATAATTATATTTTGCTTCGACTAAAATGCTAACTATAATGTCTAATTATACTCTAGTTTTAATAATACATGATATTTCTTTTTCTTATTTGTTATTATTATGTGTCTATTTAAGGTACTTCTTTTTTAAATTTAAGTAATTATATATGAAACACCACTCCTCATTTCATATGTATTTAGTTTAATAAAAGTACTTCTGTATTTTTTACAGACGAGTCCAGATTCACATGGGAGAGCGATTCTGGAGGTGTGCTGATTTGGTGGGCACAAAACAACAGGTACCATCAATCCAACCCTATGGAAACACACAGACCAGCACACTGACCTGAATTTTTTCTTGGTAGGAGCTGTGACTGGTGTGAGGTAACGGAATGAGATCCTTGATCCATATGTCCACCCACATACCAGTGCATTTGGCAATGATTTTATTATGATGGATGATAGCGCATTACATTATACACTGCTGGACAATTGCTAAGGACGGATAACACTATCATCCATAGCAACCACAAAATGAAAGGAAGCAAAATGTGGAAAATTAGTATAAGTGCGGGATATAGTAAGAAGAAGTATACGTACGCAAATTTTTTTCCACGTCTGTTCATCACGTAATAGCGTTCATAAGAGCTTTAAAGGTTTTGACGTGATGTGGACAGTTGTAGTTTCAAGTCAAAGTTTTACAGGAAAGATTTAATAGACGAAACTTGAAATTTTTGGCATGTCTTCCCGACATCACTTAGATGATTTTATACGTGGCCGAATTATTGGAAAGATCGAAGAAGGGCGAAAAATAACAAATGTTGCCAAGTAGTTCGACATCGCTCACAGCAATGTTTCACGACTGTGGAAGTCATTTAAAACTACTGGAACATGTAGTAGGCGGCACGGGGGAGGTCGTGTTAGAAGTATGACTCATGCAGAAGACAGATATATCGTCCAATCAGCAAAAAGGAACAGGCGCACCACAGCTCAGCAGGTGGCAAATCAGTTTCTTGTTGCCTCAGGAAAGCAGATCTCCCGAAAATCTGTTGCCAGACGTTTGAGAGGAGGAGGACTATACGACCGCAGACCTGTTGTGTGTGTCCCATTGACCAGACAGCACCGTACTGCCCGTTTGCAATGGTGTCGTGAGCATCGCAATTGGACTGAACAGGACTGGGCATGCGTACTCAGATGAGAGTAGGTTCAGTCTGTCATCGGATTGTAGACGCCAACTGATCTGAAGCGAGAGTGGTACTGTTTATCGTCCAGAAAACATCCAGGAAAGGGACCGATATCCGTCATGCATGCAGTGTCATGGTGTGGGCCGGCATCATGATCAATGGCGCACGCCCTTACATGTCGTTGCGAATGGGACTATGATAGGCCAATGATACTTTAATGAAGTTCTACTTTCTCATGTTCATCTTTTCAGTGGTGCTGTCGGTGAAAAATTTGTTTTTATGGACGACAACGCAATATGTCATCGAACAATCGGTGTTCAGGATTGTCAAGACAGCGAGGGTATTCAACGCCTCGTATGGCCATCACGTTCTCCAGAACTAAACCCCATTGAAAACGTGTGGGATGCTTTGAGGAGGCAAAGTTGCTGGTCGAAACTATCCTCCGACAAACAAGAACACCCTCATCCGTGCACTCCCAGAGGAATGGAATAAATTGCCTGAACAGCTTCTGGATAATGTTGTGCAAAGTTTGATACGACGTGTGGAATGTTGCATCACACTCCACGGCGGACATATCCCGTACTGATACCTTTCTTCAAGGTGCCTGCTGACTTTTAGATGCATTGTTCCATTTTTCCGTATGCAGCATCAAAATGAAAACTTTTTTTCTTTCAGATGTTTCACAGCTTTTGTACTTTTCAGAACAATAAATATTCTTTATTCTAATGTCTGAACAGTGTGGCAACCATATTTTATCCTACTAGGCTTCATGTCTCGCTTAATGTTATGCTACATTGAGATTTGTGATCCGTCCTTAGCAATTGTCCAGCAGTGTAGAACAGTAGTTGTTGAAAAATATCTTGAAGTTCTTGGTTTGAAGTGAATGGAATGGGCAGCTATATCATCATACCTGACTCCAATAGATCATATGTGAGAGTATCTTGGTAGACAGGTTGCTGCGTTTTAAGTCCTCCTCCAAGATCTGTAAGAGAGTTGTAAAACAGCTTACCTCGTGTTTGGTCTTCCATTCCGATTTCGGTAACCGGCAACTTAATTCACATTATGGAAAGTCGATGTCACCAAGGAATTTAAGCTAGAGGGGCATATCCCTTATTAAAACTACTTTTTATTAGAATTTTATGACATACATAAAGCTAAAGTTATTTTTTCCCTAGAATGGACTTTTAGAGCAAGAAATTAGTTTATTTTTGTAAAATTAAATTTTTCTTGTTGTAATTCATTCATGCGTTTTTCTTATGTAAACATATACATGATATTGCATGATGTGTTAAATGGACTTTTAGATCGAGAAATTAGTTTATTTTTGTAAAATTAATTTTTTTTTGTTGTAAATAATTCATGCCTTTCCTTATATAAGCATATGCATGATATGATAGAATGAACTTTTAGAGCGAGAAATTAGTTTATTTTTGTAAAATTAAATTTTTTTTGTGTTGTAAATGCGTTTTTCTTATGTAAACATCTACAATAAATACCTATTTTGGGCGCATGTCATCCAAATTTGGTGTGTCTATATTAATTTATTTGCAAATTAGGTTGAAAAACAGATTGTTCCTTAATTTTTGAAAGTCAGTGTAATATATTGCTCAGGAACAAAGAAACATTTTTCAAATATTAGATCTTTTTTAAAATGCGAACTTATTAACATGTTAGCTCAATATATACTAAATCGGGGTTAAATTATTACTTGCTCTATTTAACTTAAAATTTAATTTTGTGTAGTTATCATTAATAAATACTCATAGTTATCAATCCATAGATGTAGCTTAACAATTAATATAGAATATTAAAACTGTTGTAGTTTCTATAGGATGAATTTAAATTTAAAAAGGTCATATTTTAAAAATTATTCTATTAAGTACATGAATGTATTTTGCTGTGACGGCTGAAAAATTTTTCAAATGTTTTAAATTATTTAATTACAAACATGTAATAATTTATACCAAAAATAAAATTAATCTATTCAATAAATTCCGAAAAAAGGGCCAATCTTCGACAACATTTAGTTTTTCTTTTGTTTTATCATTCTTGTCGTTTAGTTTTTCAAAACTAAAAAATCAAAAAGAACTTTTGATGTTAAAATTTATAAAGATGCATGATGATGTAGACGACACTTTAAGGACTATATTATTAAGCTGAAAAAAGTATAAGGGGGTATTCTCCAATGCTCTCATCTGGGGAGATTCTTATTAAAAAAATTCCAGTAAATATGGTCGCAGTCAACATATCAGATTTCATAAGACAAAGCTCTATTCTTGTTAAACTGAAAATTATCCAATTAAGAAATGGAAAATTAAAATACTTCTTAATAAACCTACCGAAAATACGTAATTGTGATTCAAGCAGCTTTTAAAAATATGTTTTAAATGTATCTTTTTAAATTTGTGTTTTATAATTTAATAGTTTATTATATTCGTAGTTTGAGATTAAGTTTGAAAAATATTTATATTTTCCCTTTCAAATGAAGGACTAAACTGGAAGATTAGGCACAGAGGTTTCTAATTCATCTTAAATGCTATACTAACTTCTTAAGATGAAGTATAAAATTGTAAAATGCGAAATAATCATTGAGCACTTTGATTGACATGAAATTCGGTGAGAAAATTGTCATGCGTTTGTTTATGATACAAAATAAAAATTGCTTAACCAAAAAAAAATTATAATAAATTTATATAGTTGTAAAGTAATGTCTTATAGCCATCTTTTGCAAAGTGAGGATTGTAATTAAAATAAACAAAAAAATGCATATTTTTACGTGTGTCTTTCTTATTTTCATACAAAATTTGAAGCGTTTGAATATGCTTTCTATGATACGATGAATAAAAACAGAGACAAGTAATTAGCATTTCCTATAAACAAGATTTCAAGTTGATGAGAGTGGAAAACTTGTACCCATAACATGGCTGAAAGAATGACAGACATTTTCAATGGGATTGGGAATGAGTTCCGCCAATACTTTACCTTCTTCATTCTGTGTGTGCTTAAGCCTTTCACCTCTCTAGGTACTCGAAAACAATGGCAGTTCAACTGGGACTCTCATTATCGTTCTTGATAATAAAAACAGACCAACTGTTCTACTTCTCAATCTTATGATAGGGTTTAAGGCTTATTTTTAATACTCCAAGAGAGAGAGTCACAGAAATAATTGGAAGACTTGTAGTAAATGAAGTAAACTGAATAAAAATATATTTTTGTAAACGTTACTAATTTAAATAGTTAAAGAAACATGTTTAAAAAAGCTTAATCTATGTTACTTAATATTTTTTAATTTTTTATAAACTTTCAATTTTCCGAAGCCATTTAAAAATGTATATATTAATCACAATGCTTATCAACTTTAAAAAATAAGTTTTTACATAAATTTAAACTTTCATATTTTTACATAATGAGAGAAAAGGAATTGAACTAATTGTTTATATAAAAACCGCTGACAATTATAACCAAGGAATTAGAGAAATATTAATGAAAATTAAAATATGTAATGAAAACAATAAAAATTTTAATGACTTTATTAAATATCAAAAACAACAATTTTTTTTCTTCAATCTGAATTTATCAGAATTTATTTCTTTCAATCAGAATTTATTATTTTAAATTTATTTTATCATTTATTTCTTGAAAATATATGATTAATCCATTGAGTCAATCTTAAAAATTTTTCAAAAATCTTCATGTTTTTAACACATTATACTCGGTGCATATGATAACGTGCAAGGCTTAATTATTGACATTGTTTATTAATTAGAATCAAAGTACTGAAACTATTTTATAACATTTCCAAATAATATGAAATAAATTTTACAAAAAATAATAAACTTATAAAATATTTTAAATAACAAGAGAATAAGATTTTTAAATAATTATTCATAAAATATTATTACCGTGAAAGTTAAAATGTATAGTTAATTTTTCTAATAATAAAAAAATGCGTTTATAAAAAAATGCATAGAAAAGTAATATTTTGATCAGTTAACAACTTTAAAAGAAACAATAACTATATTCAAAATGATGTAGGTAAAAGAACGATACATATATTTATATTACTTTCTAGTAAAATTCAGGTGAGAATATATTCGTTATTTCCGAATAAAATATGCAAACATAAATTTTTTATTAAGTCTAAGATTGTAAAGAGACTTTTTCCGACGAAAATAGCTTAATTTCCTTTAACATAAGAAAGACAGAGTGAGAATACCCTTGTGATTTTGCTAAAGGGATGAAACGTGGGTCTATTTCCCTAGGTACCGTGGTTCGCGGTCTATTAGGATTATAGGAATAACACTTTAAAAGTGGATTAGGGAAGAAAGGAATTAGAAAAAGAGGATTGTTTCCACAAGTTCTTTTGTAGTGGGATTAGAGACTCAAGTAGCTCTAAAGTTTTTTTATACTTCAAAGTATTTCATATTGGATTTTATTTTTGCTAATAAAAACTTAAGAATATATATATATATATATATATATATATATATATATATATATATATATATATATATATATATATATATATATATATATATATATATATATATATATATATATATATATATATATATATATATATATATATATATATATATATATATATATATATATATATATATATATATATGATAAACACACGCATACACATACTTATATATATATTACTAAAACAATATTTTTCAAAAAAGAACTTTCATTATTTACATTAATGTAAAGAAGAGTTAAAATATAACTACTAAAATTACAAGGTAAATATACTGTTTGAATATATGGTAATGTATGTTCATTATTACTGTAAAATCTTCAGATTAGTTGAATACATTATGTAATAGTTAAAATAATAGTAGAATTGACAGACCTTCATTAGGAAATCTTTTTTCTCGGTAAATGCATTTACTGATTATTTAATTCTTATCTATTCTCTAACAAATGTAGAATGTGTCAGCCGATTCTTTGTCCTTGAATCCACGGAATCCTATTTTTCTAGTTTTTTAAAATAATACATGCTTTTCTGCTTACCATTAAATCTTCAAACATCAATATTTTGCAATGACTAGCAATTTCTTTGGATATAATTTACCGTATAAAACATTTTCATTCTGATTTAAAAAATTATTTGTCTTATTTTTTACGACTTTCTCTCTGCTTAAGATCTTTTATATAATAATATGTTAAGCATAAACAAGTGAAAAATATTTTGCGTAGTGATTAGGCATTCCAAAAAATGAAATAATTAATCTAATAATTTTTAAGATATATTTCGTGCTTTAAAATATAATTTTATGGCTTTTGCATTTTATTATTTTCTCATAATAGAGATACATATTTATAATCATTGAGTAAGTAAATTTTATAACACTACATTTTTCAATGTGTTAAATAAATAATAAATATAATAAAATAAATGAATAATTTTAATTTTTAAATTTTGAAGGCAATTATTACATTATTATATAGTAATTTAACAAATTAACGTTTATTATTGTATATTAAAAGTGTAACTATGTTGTATACATGCATACATATATACATATACATACATATATATATATATATATATATATATATATATATATATATATATATATATATATATATATATATATATATATATATATATATATATATATATATATATATATATATATACATATGTATCTTAATATTTATGTTTTCTCTTAAATAAAACATTTTGTGAAATTGCTTGCACGATTGACAATGATTTAAATATATTTAACTTTGATACTATTTAAAAATACTCTGATAATATACTATTATAGGACTAGTAACATTTGAAGGCAATCAATTTAAAGCAAGACATTGTAGAATTAGATATAAATATTATTTTAAATTTTCATGTATAAAATATGAAATAGAAAGTATACACGGCAAATTTAAAAGATAAATACCATTTTATTTGTGTTAGATTGATTGCTTATGAAATTAACATTATCATAAAAAACCATTTTTAACCCTATTTTTATACATAGCCATTAAAATTATTCAAAACATTTTTAATTTTGCTACCATTTGAGGAATACAAAAACAAATATTTATAAATAAACTTAAAACAAATTTCAAAAATTAAAGATACTGTGAAAATATTTCGCAAGAATTGCCCTGAAATAATATTGTAAAATCTGTTTTATTGCTCAAAAGTGTATAATGTTGTTCAATGTTTAATAAAAATCTCACAGTGTTAGGAAAGGATTTAATATAACTTTTGAAAGAAGTGAAAAGTATTGAGTATTGCATTCCTTATATTATAAAGAATAAATAATCTTTTCCTTTGTATGATGTAAGAAAAGCATTTTTCAAGCATGTACTTGAACAATTGTTTTTGACAAATAATGATAAATATTTCTTGAACTAATCATTTACATTGTATCAAAGTAGAATGGATTGAAAAGAATAATTTATTCAGTGACTGAATTTATTCTGAATCGTGCAGAAAAACAGCTTTATTTAATACTTAACAATTCAAATACTGTAAATGCGTATAACACATCTGAAATGGAGCTTTTAAGTGCACCATTACACTTAATGGAGTTTTTAAGCTCCATTTCAGATGTGTTAAACGCATTTACTACACTACTTGCCATTAAAATTGCTACACCAGGTAAGCGACACGCCACACACGTGAAATTTGCATGACAGGTAGAACTTGCTGTGATATGCAAATGGTTAGATTTTCAGCGCATACATACAAAGCAGGCGACAGTAGCGACATCTACAATGTGTATAAAACCAAAGATTTGACAGCAGTTTTCTCATACTCAATTTCCTTTTCAACGTTGTTTTCGGCAAAGAAAGTTGTTGTAATGCCTCGTGTAAGAAGAAAAAATGCCTATCAGCACGTGTCTGACTTTGATCGAGGAAGGATAATAGCCTATCGGGATTGCGGTTTATCGTGCCGCAATATTGCTGCTCGCGTCGGTCGAGATCCCACGACTGTTAGCAGAATATGGAATCGATGGGTTCAGGACAATCATACGAAACGTCATGCAGGATCTCAGCGACCCCCATCAATAACAGCAGAGAAGACAAACATCTTATCCGCATGGTCACAAGGGATCGTACAGCCACGTCACGAACCCTGAGTCGAGAAATGGAGTCATTTGCAAGGCAACAAGTTTCTGCTCGAACAGTTCGACAACGTTTGCAGCAGCATGGATTGTCTGCACTGCGACCATGGCTTTGGCTACCATTGACGCTGCGTCACAGACAGGAGCGCCTTTAATGGTGTGATCAGCGACGAACCTGGACGTGTGAATGGCATCACGTCATCTTTACAGATGAATCTCGGTTCTGTATACAGGACCATGATGGCCGCATCCGTGTTTGGAGGCATCGTTGAGAACTCGCATTGCCAGCTTGCATTGGACATCGCCATACTGGCCCATCTGCTGGAGTGATGGTATGGGGTGCCATTGGATACACGTCTCGATCACTTCTTGTTCGCATTACCGACACTTTCGACAACAACCGTTACATTTCCGATGTCTTAAGGCCCGTGGCTCTGCCCTATCTTCGAGGCCTCCCTAATGCTTTGTTTCAAAAGGATAATGCACGACCGCATGTTGCTTGTACTGTTCTGAAATTCCTTGATACAGAACAGGTTCGACTGTTCTCCTGGCCAGCACGTTCTCCTGATCTGTTACCAATTGAGAACGTGTGGTCAATGGTTGCCGAGCGATTGGCACGCCATCACACACCATCCACTACTGTCGATGAACTGTGGCATAGTGTTGAAGCTGCATGGACTGAGATCCCCGTACATGCCATACAATCTCTGTTTGACTCCATGCAGAGGCGGATAAATGCTGTTATTGTAGCCAGAGGTGGCTGCTCTGGGTATTGATTTCTCAAGATCTATGCATCCTAATTTCCTGTAAATCTAATAACTTGTTCTTTCCACTATAATGTATGTGTCCAATAAATATCGTTCTGTTATTTGCATTCCCTCAATTTTAATGGCCAGTAGTGTATATTTGAATTCATGAGTAATAAATAAATCTCTTAAATGTACCATTAAAAGTGAAAGGTGACCACACAGTCAAAGAACTTACAACTTCAACTCCAGGCTTATCAGTCGCCTATACGGATGGCTCCTCCGACTCTAATCTCGATAGAGGTGTAGCGTGACTCCTCTTTTTCGGCCCAGATGGTAAGCAGGATGCCACAGTATTCCTGTTGGGAAAATTGCTTCCAACTATACTTGTGAGCTCGTGGCCATAAAGTGTGCTTTGGAGACCTAAAGTTGACCAAGTATTTAACGGTATCATAATTTTTTCTGACGCAAGATCCACCTACAAGCGGTACAAAGATGTAAGTGTCAACTCATTCATACGATTAAAGAATTAATCGACAGAATTTGTGTTAATCAAAGATCCTGCACCTTATAATGGATACTGGCGCTCGTTGATGTCCCTGGCAACGAGATAGCCAATGAGCTCGCTAAAGAGTTCCGTAATTCTCCTCAGTCATCCAAATGCTGGATCCTCATTAACTTCAATGCAATTGTCAGCCGAAAATTAATTTGCGGCCAAGCTAAAAAGTTTTCCAATCCAGAATTAAACAGCGACAAAACTATTTTAACTTTAATAACCAGACCTAGAACAAAACACTTGAAAAACATGAGAATTTCTACAGACGGACAAAGGAGTTTTACCAGGCGTTTTCTTCACTGTCCGGATAACACCCAACTGTCTCCACAATACATCTTCAGTTGTCCAGCAATGTTGGCCAAGCTTTTCAACATTAGCATAGAGGATCCTGTGGAGCTTCCTTTTATAGATAAAGCTGTAGAAATCGCCAGGGCTGTCTTTGAAAGCTTCGGGGACATTTTGGGTTTCTGCACGTACTCCATGTACAAAACATCATCATCATCAAGTGTACCTTCGGGGATATTTTGGGTTTCTGCACATACTCCATGCACACGACAGCATCATCATCAAGTGTACCATTTTGTGCTCCATTCATCAAATAAGTAAAAGTAAAAAAATATAAAGATTTTGATATTCTGATAATGTTAGCTAGGTGTTTGAAAAATATTATTAAAATAATTGAAATTTTAAAGCTAGATATTTAGAAGCTCACTCAATCACCATGTGTTATAGGGAAGATTTTCAGTATGCATAAATTTTGCGCTATTTGCGCATGCTTTTGAATAAGTGGAATGGTGTGGTTTCATAAAAGAAAATCATGTTATTTCTCACTGTGTGTTAAGATCTATGCATCGATAAGGTAAAAGAAGTCCTTAACTAAATGATAAAAACCACCATCTTAGTGTCGTCTTTGCAAAATATAAATGCATTGATTACAATAAAATTGTTGTTTACTATTTTTACTGCAGGAATTTGAGTATAGGCGAAACATTACGAATAGAGGTGAATTTCATGGGCCCAAAAATTTATTCATATCAGTTAAGTCTCCATTTGTATTTTGTTAAGGAATTTGCAGATCAATAATGTAGTCTCATATCTATTGAATTACAGGCAATCACGGTCCACATTCTTCCATGTTTTTTTCTGTTTAGAAAGACTAAATTTGTACTCTTTACTGTTTATATTAAATAAATCTATTATTCTGCCCTTTAGAATTATACCTTGAATATCGGAGTATCATTCAGGAAATTAATATTTTATAAAATATCTTATATAATTTATGCGCACTTTTTTACACTTTCTGTCAAAAAAAACATGACAAAAATAATTATTTATATCTAAGCAACTAATATCCTCATAATAGTTATGACGTGTGATATATGTGTATTTTTGGCAAGGAATGTGAAATTAAAATCAAAATTCGTATACATGAGAAATTTTACATAACACCCTCAAATTTTTTTAATTTGATGCGTAATTATGAATACTACAGAAAACTTCGTTATTGAAACAATTACATGCTAAGTTGAATTGTAAATAAATTGAAAATGATACTGTGGGTTCATAGAAGATGTGTGTTATCAACATTATTTTATTAGGCTTCTTTAACAAAAATTTGAGAAAGAAATGAAGTAAGAAAGAATGGGAAACATTTAAAGTGCTATTGATTCATTTTGCTACAGAGTATTTCTGACTCACAATTTATTTTATTAAAATTTCCAATAAATTGTGCTGGTATAATATTAAAATTAAAGCGAAAGCATTGCGATTAACATTTTATTGCTTCATATACTGATTTCTTCTTCAAGCGCAACATTTAAATAATTCTAGAAAAACCATTAAATTTTACATTTCTAGTTCCATATTTCTAGTAAATATTTTCTTATTGATTCATCTCCAGTACACGTGGTTTTGTTTTACTCACATATCCTGTGTTTGCATACAATGTTTCAGAAAAATGGCTTAAGCATGTGTGTAAACTTCCGTTTCGAGAGATAAATTTGAAACATAACTAGTATTTGATCATAAATGACTTTTAAAATCAAGTAATATGTAATAAATTTTACTCATCAATAACCTCATTATTTGATTTAAAATATTTGATAAATTATATGAAGAAGATTAATTTAAAAAACTTCCCTATAAATGATATTACTCTAAAGCCATCTCTAATTTTAATTATGTTGGCCTACAAAATTTTTATTTAATATATATAAGTGTAGAATTTACTGTCATTTTAACTTGCATTTAAATATTTATCAAAAAGTATCCACATATTTTTATTACAGGAGAACTCCAATTATCAGAACTAAGTTTATTGGAATCGCTTTCAGAACTTCAAAAGAATAAATTTTAAATTGATTACAGTGAAAATACTTAAAATTAACAAAAGGAAAATGTTCAAGAAAAGGAAAGGTAAGAGAAAAGAGAAGAGGCAAATAAAAGAGAGAGAGGCGATTGAGGAATTCAGAAACATTTTTTTGAAATTTCCTGGATGTTCAGAAGTTAGTACTGAAGAATTAAGAGAATGAATTATGAGTCAGAAACTGGATTTGAAGCTGCAAATAAAAGTCAATTCATAAAGGGATAAGGAATAAGATGACCGTAATGTCCAGGTTGAAGCAGGCACGAGACCATCAGCTAGTGAAACATCTGCCAGTTTTGAAACTGCTTTTAAATGGATGGAACGTCAGCCCGAATGTTATCGCTTGCAAATTCTCACTATCAAGTAGATGCGTGGCTTAGCCGAGATGTTCAGCAAGGAATGACTTTCATTTACAGCAATGTACATACATACTGTATTAATGTAAGCATTTTAAGTACCTTAACATGTAAAAGTGATGAATTTATATTAAATTCTTTTTCTTTTAAAATATATAGTTTTTTTCCCATTTCCAACATGTAATAATGAATTAAAATAGACTCTATTTTCGAAAAATCCATTTAACGGAATTTTTGGTTTTCCAAATGGGGCTTGGTACCAATTGATTTGGATAATTATAGTTTAACTGTACTTTATTTCTGGCTGAAATGCACACTAATTACATTAAATTATTGGGCATCTTACAAATAAATCAAAAAATGAAACCTATTAATATCTTGTTTAGTTTTGCTTAGATTATTAAAAAAATTCGTAAAATGATGTAATCATGATAAATTTATTCCTAGTTTTAGAGCAAATAATTAATACTTTATTGGAATGGAAACTCTTTAAAAATCTGAAGTGATAATTTGTAGGTAGTAAATAATTGGAATAGGAAATATATAAATCTTTCACAAAATTTAATATCTTATTTTGATATTTTGTACTATTTGATCTTTTTATACGTATTTAGATTTTACTAATGTGTGTGTTATTTTAAATTGATTACAGTGAATCCATTCAATATCAATCGTTTTAAGATGTAAAAATTAATTAGATCTATAGTAAAACAAATAACTTGAAATATATTATTCAATAAATATTATTAAATATGTTATGATTTATTAATATGTTATGTTTTATGAAACATAATTAAATATATTATAATATATCGATTATATTTTCATAATAAATATAATCGAAATCAATCAAATTTTCCAGGGAGATTTTTATCTTTTATACATTTTCCTCAAATATTTAGAGAATTAATTTCAATCTTTTACTTTAGTCAAGATTCCTTTTATCAAAACTTGCTTGAATTTTCTATAAAATATGAAATTCCATTTTATTAAGGTAGTATTAAATATATTTAGGATTATTCTTAGAAAGTTAACTCTTAAAGACTAACAATAGGTCTATAAATATTACATTTTCAGAAATATTAAAGCACATTCCTTACGAAATATATTTCTCATATATTAAAATGTTTTATATAACATTTTGAGAATTGTGATCTAAATTGAGGGTTTAAGAGAAAAAATATATGTTTTATAAAATGATAAACTATAAAAGCTATAAACTCATTTTTATAAACGCAAATTCTTAATATCTATATTGAAAAAATGTTGGTATTTTGTTTTAATGAGCAACATTTAAACAGTTATGCGGTATTATATCAGTTATAAGAACATTTTTCTGCTTATTTTCGTATCTATGTTCACACAGTGAAAACATGCAGTTAAATTAATCATTAAAATATATAATGATTATTGGAAAAAGAATGTGCACTAATAATATTTATTATCAGTAATTATTTCTAAATAAAAAAATTAATAATAAAAAACCCGAATAACTCCTTAAAAAAGCTCAAATACAAAAAGATGATTACTCTAAATTTTCAAAGGATTTATTCTTTATTATATACATTTCACTAAATGTTAATTAGGATAAAAAGACTTTTAAGGTAATTACTGATAATGAACCATTAGCATTAACAGAAAATTACTTTCTAATGATTTGTCAATAAAATAAATATTAAGAAAATTATACGTCAAAACATTCTTAATTAGGATTTTTAGTTAATTATAAATTTGAGTCATTCTTTTATTAACTGTCATAGAATATCAGTAAAAATTTAATATTTTTGTTAAATAAAAAATTAAATAAATACACTTCTATACCATAAATTTACTTAATGTAATAAAAGATTAGATGTGTACAAAACACAATGATATATCCTAGATATAACTGAGCATAAAAATGACAAGATTAATGCTATTTATTCAAAGAATCATTTAATAAATATTTGTTAAAGAAACATTTTTTATTCTTAAATGTATTCTTAAATTTAATTGTTTATTATTTTTATTATTAATTCACACTAAATGTACTAAGCTTATTATATTGGAAATAGGATAAAGTGTAAGATATTTACTAATTTCTCTACCAGATACTGTGGGATATTCCACATGTGAAACGATGAAGAAAAACAACAATCTCCCGATTTTAATGATACCCTAATCAATCAAATAACATCATGTAAAGAAAACAACGTGTTCACCAGTAACATGCATGTTACAAAATAACCCTGTGTAATGAAAAAATACTATTTGTATATTTAAATTCAACATCAAAAGTTCTATGAAAATGATATATTTTTGATGTTGGTTAAATCTATGGGAAATTTTTCTCTCCACCCGAGCGAAAACTATTTTAACATTTTCAAATACCTTTTATACGTATAAAAGACATTCATATTAACATACATATTTGAGAATCAACTTTCTGAAGATTGTAAGTTCTTCTTTCTAGATCTCTAACATTCATTGGCTGCCAGAAACTGATTTACATTGAAAAGTTATTATTGAGTGTCATAACTCTCTTGATTCATTTGATTTTTCAAACTTTTTTCGCTTTTGATCAAAATGATGAATAAATTAAAAAAAATTACACTAGTGTTTCTGATCATCTGATGAATAGCTTTATGACTATATTCTCCATTTATCCATTTATTTAAATATATTTCATTGTTTGTATTTCAACAATGGCTTACTGGCAAAGCGAAATTTCTTTTACAGTCCTTTATGTTGATAAAATAAGTAAGCATCAATTATTAGATCTTCATCTACGTTTCTAACGTAATGAAAAATTGTGATAGTGATTTGTCGGTAATTAACAATAGTATACCTTAAAGTAAGTGGTTGGTTATAATTTAATATGTTTCTGAAAAATTAACAAAATCATTTGTGGTAAAATTTACAATATATTTATTTTTAAAATAATCAAACAAAGAAGATAATGTATTGAAATAGTAGTGAAGAAACTCTTTAGTGCCATGAATGTTAACCAACCAATCTAAAATACAAGACGGTGTGACGCCATTCTATTTGTAAATTATAATATAAGTAATAAATAAAATCAGGGTAAAATAAAGTAAGAAGTTTTAATCAAATATAAAAAAGTCAGTTTATAGTGCAAAAAAGGGCATTATTTACTATTTACAACAAAAAAGTTATCTAATCATGATACTCTTTCTGGTAAAGATTTAAAAAGCTCTTTCAAAAAATTATTTGTGATCAGCACTAATTAATTTATGAGCAGAATTTGATCTGGTGTACAATAAATGAGCTAATTCATTCAAATTTCTGCGTGATTGTCAATAAATAATTAAAAAATATACACTCGAAAATTCATTATATATATTTTTTTTTCCAACGGCGGTCACTTGGGTGACGAACCATATGCCACAACAAGGCCAGAAACTGCTACTCATAGGTCGTTACTCAACGTGAACCAAGTGACGGATGCGAACAGCGTTGCCCGCGTCATAGCACCACAAACCCGTTTATAAAGTTGGCCACAATCATACATCATCCCAGAAGAAAGGACAGAGAAACATAGAACAGAGAAAGAAAGTAACATTCATGCCCGAACCGGGATCCACATCTCAGGAGTTAAGAACGCTAACCACTCAGCCATCGGTCGACTTAGATGTAAGCATTTATTTCAACATTTTGATGATTGCCCAATTTACATAGTAAACTTCAAAACTACTTGCTTTAAATTAAACCCAATTTAAAATTGGTCTTAAGGAACAAAGTAAAACTTTTGTTTCTAATTTTTTATGTAAATTGCATACATTAAAAGTGTGAATCATAAACAGCATTCTCTATAATGTTAACAAATAATAATCTTGAAATTAGACCTTTTGTCACATAATCGAAATTGATGGTATTTTGAATTATATAGTAATAGAACAATTTCTCTAAATATCTCATGAAATGTATTCATACATTCACAAGGTAAATTAAAAGTATCCAAAAGATTTGAATTGAATATTTTTATTTGGTATGAAAATTATAAAAATTTTTTAACAAAACAGCAGCAAATTTTTATGTAAACTTAATTTATGGATAATATTAAACAAAAGTAAAACAAGTCAAAATTTTTAAATAACGATTTAAAGTTGAATGGCATTAAAGTGATAAAACAAAATAGAATCTCACAATTTTTAACTATAGGGCAGAATACGAGCGTACAAAGAATTACCAAAGATATAAATGAAGATTCACAGAATGGAACATCCGTCCAAGCAATTCCGTTTCATGGCTGAGATTCTCAGTATTGCTTATCGATATCCGTTTCTTAATAAAATCCCAAAGGGAAATGGAAAGTAATGGTTGTAGAATATAACACTGTAATAGTATGTTAATGTTATATATTATTTGAAATAATTTCAAGCATTTTAAATAATTTAACAGATTGTAAAGAAATTTCAGCAAACGTTTTGTAAAAAAAAGTATATTTAAGCTACCAAAATAGATCTCCATTAATATGTGTATCATAATTAATATATTTAAATGCACTAACATTCTTTCAAAACATAAATGAAGTTCGCCAAGGCATAGTTTACATATGAATGTTTTTTCCCGAATAAATTTATTTACTACTGCGATACAATTATAATAATTTAAAATTTTTGGAATTTATTATTTCATGTTTGAATTAATACCAGTACAATCACAATTTTACCAGTTTTTGCTTATTGAATGCCATTAAGCTACTTTAGGTTTTAAAATTAATTACAATTAATTTTATTTTCTCACATAAGAACTGCTTAAAGTTATAAAATAAAAAGTAAAATAGTTATAAATATCTTTAAAATACCTTGGTAATATGAAGTGGTATTAAATGGACTGATTTAGTTAAATACCCGTTAAGTTTTCCTTATATGTCTGATGAAGTAATCTGCTTTCACCAGCCATATATTTATATGAATGATACCTTATGAAAGCAGATTTTATATATATATATATATATATATATATATATATATATATATATATATATTTGATCAAATGATTTTTTAATTTTTGCTCTTCCACTATATACAGTTGAAAAATATTAATTAAATATATAGAATTAATAAATATTACAGTGTGCATCTACAGAAAATATAGAAAATATAGGTAATGATTAGAAAGGAAATTTGAATTACAAGGATTTCTATTGTAGAGAATATATTTCATAAATAAATATTTACACATTTTTCAAATAATATGAAACGTATATGATAAAAATTGGATTTGATCTCTACTTTTGAATATATTTTTAAATTTTAATGTATAAAATTAATGAAAGAGATATTTACTATTAGATTTATCAGGAGGGAGATGGTCAGCTATGCAAAAATGAACACTCTTTTCTGACATGCTCGAAGGACAAATGTCTAAAAAACTATTAACATATTTTAGACATTTGTCCTTCGAGCATGTCAGAAAAAGTGTTCATTTTTGCATAGCTGACCATCTCCCTCCTGATGAAGACATGGTCCCTATGCCTTCTTGTCTTTTGCTTCATATACTTTAGTATCTTTCCAATTTTATACTTTTCTTCATGTTTTATCTTACCTTATATATATATATATATATATATATATATATATATATATATATATATATAAGAACTATTTTGATATCCTCCATTGGCAACCACTGCAGCAAACGATTGATCTCCTTCTTCGCCAAGTTAAGTGTATGTTTTTCCACAAATTAAGAAAACACGCATTTTATAGAATTTTAAATCTCATAATAATATAAAAATCTAACAAAGTATTACTGGAAAATGAATAAAAACTTTTTTGTTTGGTTTGCCTTCTCTTCAAAACAACCGGTAGAAGAGATAAGTAAATAACAGCAATGGACTTTCTTGATATGACGTCAAGCTCATATGCCAAATATGCTCGGTGATATTATGGAGAAATGTATAAGAAAAATATAATAATAAAAAAACATATAAGAAATTTATATAATAAATAAACAAAATAAAAAAGATATAAATAATAAATAAATTAAAAAAAATTAGAAAAAAGAACAGTTTACGATGCTTGGACGCTGAATGTAAATATATATATATATATATATATATATATATATATATATATATATATATATATATATATATATATATATATATATATATATATATATATATACTATATATATATATATATATATATATATATATATATATATATATATATATATATATATATATATATATATATATATATATATATATATATATATATATATATATATATATATATATATATATATATATATATATATATATTACATTCTACAAGCAAAACAATTTACAGACACTATTTTGGTTACCCAAGAGAATTCATACTTGTTTAATTATAAAATTTTTGTACTATTTTAATTAATTCCACATTTTTATCACAATTTTTTAGTAAATAGCAATATTAAAAATGAAAACTGATTATAATTTTTGTACTTTGTGATAATTAAATTGTATTACTTAAATTTCTTCTTCAATGAAACTTAGTATTGTAATTAATTATTGAAGACTTTTTTATTTCAATCAAAATAAACCTATATCTTAATAGTAATTTAAAGATATAATTTTTACTCATTCAACTTGAGTAACGTAAGTAAAATAAACATTTATGATAAATTTAAAAAATTGACTTTTTGCATTATATTGTATATTTTAACGCATGTTATACTTTGATTGGTTTATTAAATCTTGAAAAGCTGTGATAACAGTTTTCATAAATTATACTTTATCTTAAATAAAATATTAGTACTTAGTTATAACTTAATGAAATTGTGAAAAAATACTTTATATGTATGCATGAAAAATTCCTCATTTATTCAAAAAAGCATATTAACCTACGAAAGCATTAAAAAGCTGAATTTTACATTTAAAAAAATCAATAATTAAATAAATTAATACTAAAAAATTATTTGTATGCACGCTTTTTTCAACTAAAATTTTTTGTATAAATTAATTACATTTTCATTCAAGTATTTCAATATTCATCTGCAATTATTCAAATATTTAATGAGCAAGCATTTACTTTTTCCAAAATTTTTGCGAAATATAAAATTTTTGCTCATTTGTTTCTAATTGATTCTTCCTCTGTGTTTTCACAGTATTAAAATATTTATTTTCCTTTTTTCTTACAAGAGATAGTATCGCATACTTTTATAAAAAAATTTAAATAAGAAAAGCTGAAATGTGTTTTTAAAAATAATAAATAACATACTGAAATGTGTTTTTATTTAGTAAACATTGCGTCAGTTTTGAATCATACGCTTAAATAATTTTATTGAAGAAAATTCCATATTATTTATGTATAAAAATAAAATTTCTTCAGAAGAATATGAAGACATAAGGAAGCATTTCCAAAATAAAGTATGTTTCTATTAATAAAAAAATTTTTCATTTATTTGAAGCATAAAACTTGCTTACTTTTTCATGTACACATGATATCGAATTATTTATCTTAAAAATAAGGAAAAGTCTGCAACATCACGTGTGTATTTGTCACTCATTATATATGAACTTTATCTAAACATTAGAGACCCTTATTATTTTATTGATATCTATTTTTATAAGCAATTGCAAAGTCATAATGTATAATAACCATTATAAATGAAAAAGTTCCATCTTAGAATTTTAACTTTATAAAATGGATTACTTTTATTTTATGAAGTTTGTGACTATTTTCCTTTGCTTTTTTAACAGTGTGTCACATATGGTGAGTATCAATTTCAAATAGTAAAAACTTTAAAAATTTAAACAGATTTATTTTAGAAAAAAATTTATTTTTAAAATGCGAATATAAATATAAGTGTGCTTTAAAAATTGTAAAAGTAATTAAAGTGAACGATTTAAAAATAAATAAATCTCATAAAAAAGTCATAATTAAATAATTAGATTTTTAAAAATGCATTCATTGATATATTGTTAAGCAAAAAAGAAGATAAATAAAAATAATCCAATGATATAAGTTCTCTATTAAATTGCTACAAATAATGTAATATTACAAAAATAAAGCAAAAATAACTGTTTCCTTGTTATTTTTGTTTTATTTTTGTAATATTTAATAAAGTATAAAAAAATTTTATACTTTATTTTAAACCTCTATTAGTACTTCATTTTAAAAATAACCTTACAACAATGCAATAAATATTTTACAACTTGTGTGTCTAATTTTCCTTGGTGATATAGAGAAAAAATAATTTTTGGTTTGGATTATTTTTAAATATTATATTTGTAAAGATTGTTGCTTAATTTATGTTCAAAAACTAAATTTTAAATAAAAGTTATATTCTTAATTTGTGAATATTAATATTTTAATACTTTAAGAGAAATTATAAATTGTGAATGACCCTACAAGTAAAACTTTGAATTTCATAAAATGTCGAACTGTTTTTCATGTGAGTAGTTCATTTGCAATGGCATGAGAGACGAAATGCTCCTATTAATTTAAATATGTGAAGTTTAAGAAAAAAAATTTAGCTTTCTCCTGTTTGACAATGTCAAGGACTGAACCCGGATTTTAAAGTTTTATTTACGATAATACGCTTATAATAAAGAATATTTATACGCCATTTAGTATTAACCATCGTATGTAAATCTATAACATGTCACGTCAACATTTTTTTCAAATTTCTAAGCCAATGTTATTGAATGCTATGCTAATAATAGCGTGAAAATGTTGGTAACATTTTTCTCTAATGCTTGGTTGCTCATAGGATGTACCCATTTAGCATAAAAGGAGGCAAAGGTAAGGGTAAGGTACCCAGTGAGTGTGCCATCTTCGTTTCGAAAGTGAGAGGACAAAGAAACACAGAGAAAGAGAACGGAACATCTATGCCCGAGTCAGGATTCGAACCCGTGACCAGCATCTTCGAAGCTAGAGACGTTAAATACTCCGCCGTCGATCAGACAATTCATAAACATCAAGAGAATTATTAAAAAAATGAGTACAGAAAATCTTTTATTTTAAAAGCACTAATATGATAATCTAAGACATTCATGAATATCATGGGTAAGGAGATCTGGAAGTCTTTTGCTTGGTCTGTGCTTCTAAAATACGATGATCCGCCTATTTAAGGGTCATGATGCTTACTAAGTGCCACAATATAGAAAGTTGCTATCACTTTCACCCCTTCCACAAAAATGGTGTGACAGCATTAATAATTGTCAGGACATTTGAAATAGATAAAAATAAAAACCTCCTAATTGATAACATCATATTCAATAATTATTTTTATAAAAGTATATTTGAACATTTGAATAATTATTGAAAAATAACTTGATGTTTTCAAAATTCTAATATTAAATTTTCTTAACATTTGTTTTATCATTCTCGAAGGAAAATTTACGAGGAATCCTATAGTTTTATTCAAGAACTGTAATTTGTTTAGCATTTCAAGAAATATATATATTATAATATGTTGGAAAATTTTCTTATGGAAATTTTAGAATCATATATAAAATGTATATTATTCTTAAATTTGAAATACTGTTTTAAATTAGAATGTACAGTACATATTCTTTCCAACTTCTATAATTTTACATAAAATTATTTTTATGAATGAAATATATATTTGTCGTAAACTTAAAATTTTGTTTCATTTTTATCGAACTCTGATATGTGTAATTGATCCGAAAATTGCAGATTTAAAACAATATGCTGATATAATAATTTAATTCTGTATTTCTCCAAAATGAATAATATTTAAAAGAGATTAGAAAAACTGAAAACTACCATAGAGAATATCTATGGAATACGATATCTTCCTATTACTAAGGCAAATATTCTTCAGCAAGGAAATTAATTGCTAAATTCATATTTTGCGGCCTTCCCTTATTCGAATCACCTTTATTATATTTATTAAATAAAATTCGTTTCTAAAAATAAATTATAAATATAATTTTTTCTAGTAAATTAAAACGCTTTGATAACAACTGTTTTTAAAATATATCTGAAAAAAATAATGTTGACGAATGCATATAATTTTACATCATATTAAAATAAGCATTTCACATCCCTTGATATGTCTAAGAATATGTCTTAGAATTGTTCTTATAAAGTAAGTTCTCTAATATTTTTCACCAAAGTTATATTTAAAGCACTTAAATATTTTTGTATTCAAGTTTTCTTAATTGTTTAAAAGAAAATTAGTATTTCCTCAATAATTACATTCCGTGAAGAAAGAATTTGGTTTTAATTATCTACAACTATCAAGTTAGATTAATGTACATTAGTTCGTTATATTTCAATGCATGAACATATTATTATTTTATCTTTAATTATGTTTTATATATTTTAGATCAGAATTCATTTTGTTTTGCAATTGTGCTTGAATATATTCAAATTTTGAAAAAAATCATGTATATTACTAATTTTTTAAGATTTACTGTCAGTAAAGATTAACTTCATAGAAAATTCATATTTCAAGATTGTATTTATCATTTCAGTCTACACTTCATGTCATTTTAAAAGAAAAAATTAAGATGAATTACCCTGTAGTGGAGAAAAGGAGAATATTTTTCACGTTGTATAATTATGACAGAAAAAGTATTACCAATTTTAGGGTTGTAGAAATCAATCAAAGTCAAGCGCTTCATACTAATGACAACACAGACTCACTGGAGACTTTAGACAGTAACAAGTCTTTTCCGAAAGATTTCGAAAAATTGTCTGTGTAAAAGATTAAATTTTTCCTGTAAATTCTGTGAAAAGGTTAACTATCAAATTGATTTCGAATTTCTTGAATGTCAACTTAAATCTTATATTATGGTTTTGAAAAGTAAATATTAAAAAATATTAACCAGAATCAAGGAAAGATGGATTTAAACAATTTTCATGAAAAGTGTTCTAACTGGACATGAGAAATCATCCTGTTATAATTTTGTAAAATAATTGCCACTCTACAAGATTTTCCATGCAATGTTTCGTTCATTTATTGTATTTGCGAAAGTAAACACAGAAAAATTATGTGGAAGAGATGAAAAATAATTATGAAAAGTTTTTGAGATTTAGTATTAGATTATCTATATCAGATGGTTAGTCAACCTTTTCATATCAACTTCCCACTTGTGTGTTTTTTGTTAGAAAAATTTGTCAGCCACCCACTGGTTCCATAGTAATGATGTTTATAACAGTGATAGTTGCTCCACTACCGCCCACCATGAAATCTGAAACGCCCACTTGAGGTTGGTAGGGACTTGGTTGGCAATTAGTTATTTACTTAACAAGAGAGAGAGATAGCAAGTATGATTTCATTCGTTCTATAGTCTTAAATTTTACTAAATATTCTTAAATATGAAAATTTTCTAAGAAAAAAAGATTTATTAAGCTTAGTTACTTAAAATATCTTTATAGAAAAAGATTTTAAAGATATTTAATATTTTAAAAGCTTCATTATTATAAATGGACTTAAACCAAAGAGAAAATTCGTAAAAATGAAATAATTTTAAGAAGCGTGTTCTCGTAGTTGCTTAGTACTTAAATTCTTCTTACAAAAAACTGAAATCTTTGATAATAATGTTACTTTAATGTATTAATCTGATTTAAAAAAATTACCGTACAGAAATATAACAATTTATTGGGCTTGAAGAAGATAATTTATTTATTAAATTCTCTCATATAATTATGATGTATAAGTAAAATATTTGAAACAAAAATTTTCAATATTTCTCTTTCTCATCCTTCTTAAAGTTAGCTTTGAAGAATATGTCTTGTCATAAATGAGATTTAAGCCATTAAAACTATTTTTAAAGATTAACACAGCAATTATGTTTTAAAACACAGTTGATCTATGAACATTTTCACTATGAAATTTTCATAGGTCAGTTCAAAGTAATAATTTGAATATACTGAGAGCCAAGAAATTTTGTGAAATCAATAATTAAAAGAAGAAAAAGGTTACCATTGTAATTTTTAAAAACATTGAGACATTGGTACAAAATTTAAATTATAATTTTTTAAAAGTATCATGAAAATTCGTCATTGTGTTTTGGTATTGAGAAAATCGCATAAGAGGGAATAATAGTTTATATATGCAATTATAAATATGAGGTTATAAATATGCTCTCATATTTGAGTCAATTAGTAATTAATATGTTTGTGTTTATTAAATAAATATGTATGAATAAATACGTGACATATTTTAGAATAACTTTAACTTAAAATATTTATCAGATTTTAACACAAGTTTAAATAATAACAAAAAGCAATCAATGAAAACTAATCACATATGTCTTGAAATTCTTTCAGTTATAATGCATTTTTCTACAGCAGTATACAAAAACATTTATCAATATTTTCTCTCTAAAATACTGAAAAAATTATACACATCAAATTTGATTTTGTTCTATTTACGTAACTTTAAACATTTGTGCTGAATTTTGGAATATTATTTTTAGAATTTTTCTTATAAAAATAGGAATCAAATTATTGTTCTTTAATAAGTTTGCTCTTAAATTTATGATTGGGCTTTTTTACCCAATCTTTATAATATAAATTACTAACTACGGAACAAAAGTAGTTTCTATTATAATTCCGATACGATATTAATAACTGGTAATAAAAATGATTAGTGCTACACGATAATGATATTACAAGAAAAGAAACCTGTTTGCAATAGTGAAAAAGGGTGTAATTCAAAAGATTAAGTGATGCAATTTGTATATGAGAAATAAATTACTTATATAAATTTTTCATATGCTTTTTTGTGATAGTATAGATTGCTCGAGTCAAATGGCTTATTTCTTTCTATTACTGAAGAAATTCGAAAATTTCAAAATAATAAAAATTTTAGTTTTTCCACTTGATGGTCTCTTTGACAAATTATTTTTCATTGTGTGTTGGTTAAACATCTGATAGGCACAAAAGATATTTGATGAAAACATAGAACCATGAATAGATAACGAGAATTAAGAAGTAAAAGCTATACCTAATCCTATATATGCTTTGTGAAATAAAAATTTCAGCGAGCAATTCACAAAATTTTATTTTTGTAATTGTTATGATGACTAGGAAAATATATATTTTTTAAAATTATTAACAAAAATTGACGTCACTGTTGAGTATGGGGAACAATAATGCCAATTTTGAGAATAAAACTTATTGGAATTTATCGTTTGCATAGTGAGCAATCGGGAAAATATAAATAACGTAAAAAGAAAAGTGTTTGTTGTATGTAATAGAAAAATAATTGTTTAAGAATTATGCACTTTTATATAAATTTCTGCTAACATTTTTAGCTATTGTTTCGATATAAAAATCCAATCTTCTACTCAGTATATTGACATGAATATTGCTTTAAATAATAAAAATTGTAAGCATTATTTCTTGTTTATGAAGATAAAAATGTATACCACTTTGAAATGGAAAATTTTTTCATGTATATTTGAAATTACTTTTTCAACTTTATTAAAACATATATGAATGTTGTTTTTGATCAATTAAATTTCTTTACAATGACCTTGATCATATTTGCTTACACATTAAATTTTTTACTAGAATGCATATTTTATATTTACTTTCCTCATAAGTATTCACAATTATGTGATTTTTCTGAAATCATACATAGGAAAGTAATTCGATACCAATTAGGTTGCACTAATTATATCTACTTTGAATTGAATCAAATTAAATTTTTGCTTTAGAAGTAGTGAAAAAAGAATTATAAGATTAGATTTTAAAATATATAAGGCATGGGTGAAAAATATTGACCAATAGATAGTAACAATAGAAATAATAAACAATACAATTTTTTTAAAAAATAAATAACACTTTTATCTGTAGAATTACAAGCATTTTTTTCTAGATTTTAGATAAAACGAAGAAATCTAATGAAAATTTTCAAACTTTTATATTGCTTGTACATTTTTTTGTATTTGCTGTTTAAATGATCTGTCTCTGACAATGGAAATTACATTAAATTGTCACTATAATTAAGTCTTATTAAGGTAACAGTAAATTTCTAACGATTATTTTTTTTATCCAATTTAATCATTAAGAGTTTTCTTTTCGTTTCGGATATTACCATGTGCATATCTGAATAATATAAATTTTTTGATAGTTTTGCTGTAAAAATGAAAATGAGTCATCAACCTAAGGAAGTCATATATTTTATACCTAAAATAGATGCAAATGAGATTTTTATAGCATATTTTGTAAAAATTTAATAATCAATTTTCTATTCAATATAAATTATATATTCAATAAAATATTCTTTGAAATCCTTTATTCAATAAAAACTCATTCCATTTTTTTAAAAAAAATTATGCAGTGAAACTAGCTGTTCTTTCAACTTAAGAGGACTAATTAGATGAGTCATTAAAATAAATTGAAAAAGTTTTAAAATAAATACCAACTTGCCTTTCATTGATAAAATTTCATGTCTTTTCTTGGTCTGTAATAACAGTTAATTAAGAAAATGGCTTAACTATTCGTAGAAAAGAATGATTTTTTATCAGTTCATTAGATTAGGGCTTTAGATAAAAAATTAACGAAAAAGAGAATTACTAATAAAACAGATGTGGCAACCATTAATAAAATCTTTTGTGAATGATTCCTTTTCATTAAATGCAATCGCATTACTTCTTCCAATATATTTTGAAATTTTTTTTAGATAATTACACTTATTAAGCAAACTTAGTCTAAATTAATGAAATTAAGGAAAAAATATTGTTTATAAAAAATTTTATCAACCAACAATATTATTTTTGGTCACCATGACAATTAAAATGAAAAATACCATTTTAATATTAAATTAAGAAATTAATAAATTTAGTTAGAGAACAAAATTTATCATAACATTTCTGATAAACTGAAATTTCATTTCTGTTTATGAGTAACATTTTTGTGTAATTAGAAAATGTCTTAGTTATAACTTTTTTTGGTTGACAAATATTTTTCCGCTTCAGAAAATACTTTTCTTTTTTTCAGTACAGCATGAATGTTTACCAGTTTTATGAAAAACTATTCAAACAAAAAAAAATTATCCTCTTAATTTTCTAACACTCAATGAATCTTTATTTCTTGAAAAATAACTAGAATTATACTAAAAAATCAAACAAAAATAATCATAAAATTCTAATTATTAATTAGTTTCTACGTAAAACCTGAAATTTAGAACATTGACTAACTATGACTGAAAAATTTCTTTATGAATTTAATAAAAGTGGACTAAGTATTTAGTTTTAACATTTTACAAAAACATTATTGTGTTTTCTTCAATGTTCATTTCATTCACATTTAACACTATATTTTATTTGTTATTTACGCTACATAGAATAGGTATGAGAAAACTAAAATTATAAAATAAAATTGTGGACATCACTAATATTGTTGAGTTATGTAAGGAATAAAAGTCATAAATTTAAAATTCTATTTTATTTCAGTATTTATTTTATAAAGGCATTTTAATTTTCTTCTTAAGTTAAGCATAAAATAAAAGAACTATTACTCCTGCAAAATATTTTATTACCTTATTTGTTGTATAAGCAACTCATAAGCTATTTATTATACTTTCAATATTTCATTTAGTTTAGTAATTTTAAAATGCAATATATTTGTTCATTCAGCTGAAAAGTAGTTTTTAAAAATAGATATGAAAACTAAAAATTGAATGGCTTTTAATTTTTAAGAATTTATGCTATTCTAAATTCATTTCCTCATGATCACATATTCGTATCCGTAAGTAATTACAAAAAGAAAAAAATATGAGTCCAGAAAAATGTAGAATACAAGATTGAGAAAGCATTTTCCAAATTTTCAATTAGTATAGATAAATCTATGGTAATACATAAATATGGTATACTTAATTCTAAGAATTCATGTGTTAAAAAATGAGAAGGCCAAACTGATAATTAAAAAGAAAACTAATGTGAATTCACATAAAAAGTAAACAAGTCAAGTAACACATGATTTATTAAGATTTAAATATGAAAAGAATTTATAATAATAATTATCATAAAAACTAAATGCTCAAAAGAGTTTGAAATAAAGAAATAATACAATAAGAATTATTTAAAACTAGTAAGTGAAGAACTAAAAATGATTATACAACTGAATGAAGAAATACTGACCAAACCTATATCACATTAATTTTACTTCATAGCCATATTGAGACAAGATACACAACTTATACAATAGGGAATACTAAATAATTAATACTTTTAATTTATCATTATTTACTTGTTGCTGATTTGCTTTTTACTATTATTTAATCGCTAATTGTTATCATTTGAAAGAGTTATTACTTGAAAGTATCCAATCACAGTTCTATTAATTAGCTCTACTTCTATGTAAGCGACAATAAAGTTGTTTGTGATATTTATAAGAGCTAATGACACTCTTGCTACGTGGTATAGAAAGAGAAGCTCCGTATTATGTGTTGATATTAACATATGATTGTGATTAAAATTAATAAACTTTTGTTTAGTACTTTGTTCTATGACATTCCAATGAGCATTACCTTGGGGGTAGCTACCACCTTAATTAGTGTTGACATCTAAATCAAAAGCCACCAATTCATCCATAAAGTAATATAATTTGATATATTTGATCCATAACTACTGAGAAATTGCAGGGTTACATAAGAGTGACTTTGTAATATAAATACACACACACACATTTGATTTCCAAATTTTTTTTCCTATTGGATATTTGTGTTATGGCATCATTGGCAACCACCACAACAAGGCATGTGTGCTTTTTTTAAAACAGTGGTACAAGACTACAAATTTAAATTTGGGATCAAAATCACAGTAATGAAATATTAGCTTATACACGCTTTTATCCAACCTGCTTTGTTGAAACCTACGCTTTCTAAATCAGAATTTTAATACCACCAAATGTTCTTTAAGGTATCTTTGGTTTAAAATCATGGTATCAAAGAATTAATCCAATTCACATAATAAGAGAATTCGAGTACAGACACTTGTTCATTGCTCAGCAATTTTAACGTGTAAAATTAATTCATTAGATATTGGTGCTAAAATAGTAACCAGTTATATAATTTATGAAATTAAATGTTATGCTTAGTAACTATGACTTAATTTGTTTTACTAGATATTTTGAATTATATATATATATATATATATATATATATATATATATATATATATATATATATATATATATATATATATATATATATATATATATATATATATATATATATATATATATATATATATATATATATAGTATTTATATATTAATACTTGCATATACACATAAATATTTAGGTATATTCATTTCATTCAGAAATATATGTAAGTATAGGTATGTACATATTTTTTCCAATGGCACGACAGCTTAATGTCAGCCAAGACTTACAATGCTAATTGAGCCAAGGCGTAATTTTTTTTTGCCTACAGCATAATGTTTTTTTTTATTAAGTTGTGTACTTACAAGAGTTTTGGACTAAAATGCAATGTTAATAAATATACCTAAATTAATACCATTATATTACTTAATTATACAATTTGTCCTATTATATTGTTTGATTATTATAGTATTCTCAATGGTGCCCAGAGTTCAGTTTTCTAACTTTAAGTTAAATAGTTAATTTTATTGATATAATTAACAATTATAGAGTATTCAATAAATTAACGATGAAGGCAAATTAATTTTTCTTAAATTCATCATCACATTAGAATTTCTTTTTTGTTATTTTCAATATTTTATAATATCACATTTTTCCTGCAGTCCAAGACGTTAAAAATTGTTTAATTAAAATTGTGATGCCTTTTTGCAGTTAATTAGATGTCACGCAGGAAAGGGTAGTTTTTTAGTGTCATAACTTTTTATGGGAGAAATTAAATTTTTTTAAAATTTATTTTATGTATGCTTAGTTAAATTTATATTTAAAAGTTTCAGAGCTTTTTGAATAAAATTAATCCACAAGCACATTCTGCAAACCTTCATTAAATGAAATTACGTTAGTTATACTGGTCGTTATCTTTCTTAATTATATGATGGACGTGACAAATTACATACTTGTCAGAATAAAATTAATGGGCTATGCTAATCATATATTTTTATGTTCAAGTGTTAATTTCAGTGAACTAAAATAGCTGAATTTTATCATATAGAGTTTTCATTTGTAAGACTCCAAGAACTTTTGTAATCTTGAATGCAATTTCTTAAATGTAAAATCTTTGTAGCTGCATAATAATTATATTGTGATACTTTTAAATTTACCAATGCACATTTGTATAAATATGACTCATATAATTACATAACATGTTTTGTGAAAGAATCAGCTAATATTAATTCAAGAAGATCTTGGAAAATATTTTTGCGGTTCCGTTGAATAAGTTATATTTTTGCACTTTGGCTGTATCTCAAACATATCACATAATTCTGCTTTAACAAATATTGTTCTAAAATTTCTTTGAAATTATAAATAAGGATTGATGATATCCACACACACTCACATCTACTAATGCTAAAAATCTCTTAACTGAAATATGTGATTTTTAAACAGAGTCAGAACAGTTATAGAACAATATCAAGAACTAAACCAGTACTTTAAATAAAATGTTGATAATACTTTTGACACGATAATATATGCATAGAATATTATCACTTATTGCATAATGTTCTCTCATTGCGTTTAGCTTACTCTGACTTAATTATGGCTATTTTTTAATGGCTTTGTTAAATTGGGGTTAAGAAAATGCATTGTTATTTTAAAATAAAATGAATAATGATAAAAAATTTTATTCTATTTAAAATATGACAAACAAGTTACATAAAAGTTATAAGCAAAGTGAAATGACATTTCATAGCGCAGAAAGTTTTCTGCTTAAAAGAAATTAAATTTTTTTCTTGATAAAGAATTAATTGGAAAAAATAATTAAAATTCAATACTTAATCACAGTTATCTATCTAGTTAATCAATATACAATCAATGCTTATATGTTGAATTTATATGTTGGTATTTATGATTTGTAAATCATTAATTAATTTCATATTCATTATTGGTTTTTATTTATTGTTAAACTTAATAAATTTTATACAAGTTTTGAAAAATTTTAAAAAATTTAATATTTTTACTTTAAATTTTATAAAAATTAATTTGCTTTTTAGATATTTATTTTTTACATACTTGAGGCTTCTAGAAAAATAATTTTAAAATATTATAAAAAAAATTTATTTAAAAATATTTTAAAATGTTATTGGATGAAAGAAAATATAAATAAATACCATCTTTCAAAGTGTTACGTATAAAATTGTAATGTCTTTTGGCTGTTTTTTAAATTAAAATACATCATTTAGATTTCAATAATGTAAAATCTTAAGATATTATAAAATTAAAATACATCAAATATCTGAAATTGTCTAAAATAATTAAAAGTATACAAAGATGAAACACTTAAGTTTATGGAGATAAGCAGAAAATTAAAAAGTTATTACCATAAGATTAGTAGAGTTTAAAATCAAAAAACAATTCCCATTGAGTCACTATTTAGAAAATTATTTTTATCAAATTATTTTAACTAATATATAATTCTGATGCATCAAAGTATTTACTCTCCTTTCATGAGTCAAACATAAAGGAAATTACAAGTTGTTCTTGTGAGAATTCTGATAATTTTCCTTCCTTAATAGTTAAAGATGACCTAACTATTAACCTATTAAAATTACGTATGAACTATTAAAAGGTATTACATCAATTAGTTATTATAAAAGTTTTAATACTGTTTAATATACATAATATAATATATATATTAAACTACAATACAACTATAATTTATAAAAGTTATATCGCAGTTCATTAACGTATTCATTTAAAGACGTTGGTAATTGTACATGTTTTGTTTGTTGAAATTATTAAAGCAATTATAAAGGAAAATTCTCTAGAAATATAATAATCTTTATAAATGTTTTATAATATAATACAAAAGTTTAGGCTTCAATAATAAAACCATAACTCATATGGACAGTATTTTGTTTTTAGTTACATTTAGATTTATAAATGGGAAAATGGAAAAATCTCAGAGATAGAAACTTTCCGAAAAGAGAGAATTTTAAATCTAGACCTTAGTGAAAACTTTTTCAATGGAAATATTATAACCAGTTTATTTATTTTTCCGCAACAATATCATCAATATATTTTTGTACTTATATTCAGTCTTTTTTTTGTCCAGATACAGTAAGAGGAATGCAGCATATTTTACTCGGAAAACTCCTTCTACTGTAGCCTTCCTATCTCTTTATAAAAGCAATACAAAACTATATATATATATATATATATATATATATATATATATATATATATATATATATATATATATATATATATATATATATATATATATATATATATATATATATATATATATATATATATATATATAATGTTATAAATATATAATAGATATATATATATTTATTAAATTTTTATACCTTTCTATTATATAGATATTTTTACCCAAAAACACTAAATATACAAAAATTAGCAAATTTATCTTTTTCTTTGAAAAATAATAATAATTTTAAATTCAATACATTGTATGCTGATAAATGAAAATTTGAGATATATATTTTGGCAACTGATAATCTTCATACATAATTTGATAATAAAATTATAGAAATCAGTAATTAATCGCCATTATGCAGATTTGATCTGTCTCAAAATTTAAAAGAATTATAAGAAATAAAAATGTGATGTGATAAAATTACTATTACGATTTAATATCAGTGGAGAAAAAGATTTCTGTGACTAGACATTCGAATTTCATGGGCCTTTCTTGACAGAAATGTTGCACATTTTCTTGACAGGAACGTTATCAATCTTTCTTTAAACAATCCCCACCTGACAGCTTTAGATTTTGCATTTGAGTTGCTTGGTATCTAAGATGGAAAATCCTTTGTTCTCTCTATCATCTGAAGACCTTAAGGAGTTGGATGGAATGGCAGCATTCCCAACAGTAAGCAAATTATTATCTCTGTATGAAATATTGAGATATGAGGGAAATATACAAGGATTAGGAAAATGCCTTTTGAATTCATTAATGCAAATTCATGTTATCAGAACTGATAGAAGGCGTATATTTAAATATTTAAAGTTTTAAGATAATAGCTCCTGTCGTGATTATCAGATTCCCATACATATTCATGAATAGTTTATTGTATACAATTGTTCGTACTTTTATCTATCCGTGCTAATTTTAACTTAAATTAATTATTCTACTTTTTAAAATATATATATATATATATATATATATATATATATATATATATATATATATATATATATATATATATATATATATATATATATATATATATATATATATATATATATATATATATATATATATATATATATATATATATATATATATATATATATATATATATATATATATATATATATATATATATATATATATATATATATATATATATATATATATATATACATACAAAAACGTAGTTAATTAAAATATTTAAAGACTGGAGTTATAACGATATCAATCTACATTATTTATGTCATTACTTTAATCACGTGTTGATTCTAGTAAAAATAATTTGTTACACGTTTTACGTTGCTAAATACATTTTGCTTCTCAATTAAGTAGATATACTTAGTATTTATTAAAACAAAGTTGGAAATCTTTAAATATTGAAAAGTTTATAGCATAAAATCATTATTATTCTTTGCATGATTTTTAGCATATGTGAAAATTTATGTGCAAATTATCTAATATAATGCAGACGGTTCTATTTTATTAATTATTTAAGATTATGCGATAGATTATGTAAATGATTTATAACCTAAATTTTTCGAAAATTTCCAAATGAAACATTTTCTTATATGTCTATGATGAGAAGACAAGAATTTAATATTTTCTTGACTATCACAAATATATTGTTAAAACATTATTAAATTTCTGCGATAAATAAATTGAAACTTGAATATTTATTTTCAATGAAACTTCAAGTAAATATATAATAGATTTTCTTTTCGATTACATCTTAAAACTTTATTATATTTTAAAATATTTTGATAAATGTAATTAATTGACATAATGCCTAATGTTAATTAATTACTCTAATTTCAGTAGAGATAAATCAAAGATGATTTTTCAATAAATTTTTGTTGTAAAGAATTTATTAATGATTTCTGATATATTGAAACTTATTTCCTTTACCTTTCTGCATAATGATCACTCTTTATAATCTGTATACTGTTAAGTTCTCTGCAAAGTACTTAATTCTGCTATAAATTTGGCCAATGAATTCTTCTTTATATTACGGGAGGACTTTCATAGATAACGGAATAACAACATTTGCTACAAGAAAAAAGCACGAAGCATTTTCCACTCAACAGATGTATCACTAGAAAACTTCAGTGTAACGACCATCACCAATTGTCCGGCAGTGACTGGGAACGAGAATTTCAAAATCAATTAATGTTGTTTTATTATATATCATGGTGAGTTTCAAACATTGTTATTTTTATTTATGTTGTGGTAAAGAAATAATCATTAGCCATGTTTAGTGCCTGCATATAAATATTATTTAAGTAACTTTTTTGGGAACTTTTTCTAGGGACATGATATATATGTCTGTGCAGTTAACATCGATACACTATTAATAGTAACCAACATACAATGATTCCGTAAATTGTTATTTGAGCGATAACAACACATGGTATTTTGTGTTACCTTGCGCCATTAAGAACAACACATTTGAAATAAAAGTTGAAGCTCCTAATTACTAATCGGAAAACCAATATATTATCTGTTCAACTACAAGTTGAATAAAATGCACATTTTCTGTATTCCAGAAATGATTATTCAAGGTTCTGAATAGAAAGTATATTGTATAATAATATAGTTTTAACAATTTACATGATCATTTAACTGTTAGTATTTAAATAATAAAAATTATAAAAATAAAAAAATATAAAATTTTAAAAGAAATTATATTAATTTAATTTTAAAACATAAACTTTAACTATAAATATAATTCCTTTAAAATGCTAACCGATTTTAAGTTTTAGAATAATAATTTTTAACAAAACAATGGGAACTGCATTATTTATTTCAGTATTTTAGTCAGAAATCCTCCATTTAAAAATATGTATTGAAAAGTCTTTTTTCAAATACACTACTGGCCATTAAAATTGCTACACCAGGAAAGCGGCACACCACAAACGTGAAATTTGCATGACAGGTAGAACTTGCTGTGATATGCAAATGGGTGGATTTTCAGCGCATTCATACAAAGCAGGCGACAGTAGCGATATCTACAATGTGTATAAAACCAGAGATTTGACAGCAGTCTTCTCATACTCAATTTCCGTTTCAACGTTGTTTTCGGCAAAGAAAGTTGTTGTAATGTCTCGTGTAAGAAGAAGAAATGCCTATCAACACGTGTCTGACTTTGATCGAGGAAGGATTATAGCCTACCGGGATTGCGGTTTATCGTACCGCAATATTGCTGCTCGCGTCGGTCGAGACCCCATGACTGTTAGCAGAATATGGAATCGATGGGTTCAGGACAATCATACGGAACGTCATTCAGGATCTCAGCGACCCCCCATCAATAACAGCAGAAAAGACAGATATCTTATCTGCATGGTCACAAGGGATCGTACAGCCACGTTACGAACCCTGAGTCGAGAAATGGAGTCATTTGCAAGGCAACAAGTTTCTACTCGAACAGTTCGACGACGTTTGCAGCAGCATGGATTGTCTGCACGGCGACCATGGTTTCGGCTACCATTGACGCTGCGTCACAGACAGGAGCGCCTTCAATGGTGTGATCAGCAACGAACCTGGACACGGGAATGGCATCACGTCATTCGTTACAGATGAATCTCGGTTCTGTATACAGGACCATGATGGCCGCATCCGTGTTTGGAGGCATCGTGGAGAACACGCATTGCCAGCTTGCATTGGACATCACCATACTGTACCTTCTGCTGGAGTGATGGTATTGGGTGCCATTGGATACACGTCTCGATCACCTCTTGTTCGCATTACCGGCACTTTGAATAGCAACCGTTACATTTCCGATGTGTTAAGGCCCTTGGCTCTGCCCTATTTTCGAGACCTCCCTAATGCTTTGTTTCAACAGGATAATGCACGACCGCATGTTGCCCGTACTGTTCTGAAATTCCTTGATACAGAACAAGTTCGAGTGTCACCCTGGCCAGGACGTTCTCCTGATCTGTCACCAATTGAGCACGTGTGGTCAATGGTTGCCGAGCGATTGGCACGCCATCACTCGCCATCCACTACTGTCGATAAACTGTGGCATAGTGTTAAAGCTGCATGGACTGAGATCCCCGTATATGCCATACAATCTCTGTTTGATTCCATGCCTAGGCGGATAAATGCTGTTATTGCAGCCAGAGGTGGCCGCTCTGGGTACTGATTTCTCAAGATCTATACATCCTAATTTCCTGTAAATCTAATCACTTGTTCTTTCCACTATAATGTATGTGTCCAATAAATATCGTTCTGTTATTTGCATTCCTTCTTGGTGTAGCAATTTTAATGGCCAGTAGTTTATCACGTATACTCGTTCTCTGCGAGATTCGCAAAACTAGTATTTAATTGCATAGTTGATTTCAAATCGCTTTCTTGTCAATTTTTAAATATTTATATTTATAAAGATCGAATAGTACTTCTTAACGTAGAAAAGAAATACTCAGTATGAAACTTGCATTGGCAATGAATATGTTTTATTGTTTCAAATGTGCTTATGTATTTATCAAAGGTAAGTGTTTCTATAAGTTTATTATTCAATAATAGTTAATTAAGGATTACATATACAACGAGGAAATTTTAAAGAATAGATAAATTTATATGAGCCTTTCATTTTTATACTTGACTGGATTTCAATAGACGATTTAGGTATTAGAATGACATACATGTTTACCATAATTGTGCCTGTCATCAAATAAATTAAATCTCTAAGGAAGTCTTAATTAGTCTACAAATTTGCTTTGGGGACACAATTTTAACCACACACTCACATAAGTTAGTCTATATAACAGATTACTACTTCGGAAAATTGGGACTACTTTATTGAAATTTGAACGTACGAGTTTATGTTTCTCTGAATAGAAATTTTCGGTGAAATAAAATGTTTGGCCAAGAATGCCTTAAGAAAATAGCTAAAGGCAATTTCAAACTATTTAAAAAAAAGGTAAAACATTCATGAGATTCGAGTCTCTCCAAGAAATTAGGAGATAAATAATAAAAGAGACGATAAAATGCAGCAATAACCGATAAGCCGTCTTTACGGCTGCAAGAAAGATTTTGTCTTTTATTTCTAGCAATTATAGTTATAGCTGTAATTTTCTTGAATATTTTTTTGTCAAAAAAGTAACAATTTTCGAAAACTTTGAGTCATTTTTTTCCTTGATTGTAGCTTTCTATTTGTTATAATACACTCAACATAATACTTAAATATTTATAAAATATGCAAGTTCTTAAGTTTCAAATAATGTGACTAGTAATATTGATTTTTGAAAATGAATTACTTCAAAATAAGCTTTCAATAGCATTGAAATCTCACTGAAAATTTTTAAGTTAAATCTTGATGGATTTTTTCTTATTATTTATAAATGCTATATTCAGGTATTATTTTACATAAGTTAAGAGAATATTTCTTTCAGTTTTACGTTTCCGAAAATGAATTTACCTGATATCAGCAACTCCAAGGTAAAAACTGGGACTTCTAGAAGGGAAAAAGTTTTGATCGAAAAAAAATGTGCAATTGTAACTTTCCTTATAGCACTATGAAATGCCAAAAATAAAAAAAGGGAAAGAAAATTATATCATAATAGTTAATTATTAATTGATAGTTTTCTCCGTCTAGTTCAGTTACATGAGTTAAAGTGTGTTTGGTTTGTTTTTAAGCAACCACCATACTCAAAATCTCTCATGATTAATGTGCCTAAAATAAATTTCATTTTTGGGAAACTTCAAATAAAATATATCTTGTGATTAAAACATCGTAATATTGAATAAAAAACATTTTTAATATAAGTAAATTTTAAATTCAAGTTTAAATATATTGTATTTACAAGACCCAAAAGTTAAATTTTCTTTTTAAATTGATTTGGAGTATACAAACACACTATTTAATCCACTAATTGTGATTATTAAGAGTTTGAAATGTTTTGCATATGAAGAGTTCAATACGTAGTTAACTAAAAGTAAATTTATAAAGTAAAATTTCATAATTTACATTTAATTTTATAGTGGGAGTTTTCATCAAATAATTTGAAAATACAAATAAAATGTAAGATTATATGTTAAATTTGGATAAAATAAGTTTAACACATATTCTCAGTCATAATATGTGTTAAATTAAGTACTACAGAATTTATGAATTCATGAACTAAATCAAGGCGGTTAAAATAATTTTTATGCATTGAATGTTATTAAAATGCATAATTTATACATTTTAAACCTTTTACATTATTTTTAGTAAGAAAAAATATCAAACTGGAAGCAAGAAATCATTTGAAACTAAAAATTTGAATTGCTGATAAAAAATAATTTCGTCAAGTATAACAGTTGTAGAAAGATGAGCATATTTAAGAAATTAATATAAAACAAATGCCTTTAAATCCAGCAAATTATACAGATGGTGATTTTGTGCCAAAATCAAAGGAAATTAATAAAATTTGTATCAGTATTTTGTGATAATATTATTTATTATAACCAGTTTATTTCAGAATATTTTGAATGAGATTATTGCTACCTTTTACTAGAATATAGGAACTCAAGTCTCTGCTAACATTAAAAGTTGCCTAGATAGGAAGATATAGAAAAAAGTATAAAATGTTTTTCGTTGTAAGTCTTGAAATCCTTTAACACGTTTTGAACAGACATCAATGTTTTCGGTTTGCTAAAAGGAGCTTTAAGAGCCCGTATCAATGATGTAAGAAATAAAACAGGGGTATTTTTCTCAATAAAAGAGAAAAAGTTTACTAACATTTTAGAAAGAATCTATTCATTTTAGTTAACCAAAGAAAAAGCTACTCGTAATGCTGCTGTTAAAAATAACGTAGCACAGATTTGATTGCAATGAAGTCTCCATAGCTTGAAATACATTGATTTACACTGTAACTGCAACTCTAGAAAGAAATACATAGAAAAATAGAAATAAAAATTTGATGAATTTCATATTTTAATTAAAATAAGATTTAAAAATAAATAACTCTATTACAAAGAAGAAACATTTTCTCCTCTATCAATAACAGTGAGTGGAAAATTGCAATTAAAATAACAAAATTGATAAAAAAGATTTAATACTAAGTTTTTAATTTTTTGACATTATGTGAAAATAACAAAACAAAAACATAAATTTAAAAACATAAAATTGAAAGAATATAAAAATGTTTTATATTTTCAATTTCGAGAGAGTAAAGGTAATTATCGAAAATATATACATTTAATGATAAATGTGTCAAAGTTATTTTATTAAAACGAAATTTTGTATTGTTAAAAAGAAGATTTAAATTGGGTTCCGAAAAAATCATAAACATTTCAAATGAAAGGACAATGATAAACAAAATACTCGATTACAGATTTTATCAACTTTGATGAATAGGTTATAATGCTGTTTATTACAGACAAAATTAAAGAAATTGACTGTAATGAATCAAATAAAATAACATATTACGGTAAAAGTTTATTCACGGGTACTCCTTGATTTTTCTCAATGTTTTGACCCTAAGATATATCCCAAAATGTGAATAGCAAAATGGCAATCCTAAAACTATGATAGTTAAAAAGCTGAAAATAGCAGGGTTACCCAAAAACTAAATTTTATCGCCTACACACACAAACTGTTACAATTACGATAAACTTATAAAATAATTATCAGTCAATAAAAGAAATTTTTGAAAAAGTTAAAACTTCTATGCTTTAATGTATAAAAAGGGGAAAGGACAAATGGAAACTTTAATTTTCAAACAGTTTCTGAAGATGGAAATTAATCTAATTTCAAAAGCTTTATAGTAAAATTAATTTACAGAAATTGGCAAAATGAATAAATAGTTGCAAAAAAGTTCAAGTAAGTTTTAGACATTACTTAAAATAATGTATTTCACCTGAGAATCTTTGATTAAACGAAAAACATCATAACAAAATTTATTCTTCAGAATAATTAAGTAAATTTTATAAAACATGCATTCGATTTTATTAGCAAATATTTTTTAGCAGATGAGAATTTTATTTTTAATAATAAAATATGCAATTTAATAATATCATTAATATTTGACATTTTTTTCAGCTACAAGTACTTCATTAAAACAACTACATTATTTATAGTTAAATGTTTGAATTTTGATTTCCCATTAAATTATTATGTCTTATATTCCTAAATGATTATTGAATACAAGATTGTATTGGTAAAATCAGTTATTCAAATAAGTTTAATTAATTTAATTAAAAAACAGGAAATAAATTCTGGAAAATCATTCTTGAACCTTAAAATTAAAAGACAATTTCAAACCAAACCGGTAAAAAAATGATAAAACTTGTCATATTCTTCATGTAAAATGTACTTAAAAAGTAATTAACTGCAATTTTTTATAAGCTAATTATTTTGTTAAGTACTTTTACTTAAAAATAACTAACTTTCTAAATAATGTTAAAAGCAAAAAGGGTTGACAACAAAGTAATGTTTATGTTTTTTAATTTCTCCTTGTTTTTTTTAATATTATATGGTGAGAATGTTTTTGTTTTAAAATAAATTTTAGTTTAGCTACCTGTATTAGCCCTCCCATGAATATTTTATAGAATTAACTAATAAATTCAACAAATTATCTGTTCTGGATTTAAAAATAAACTAAAGCTAATTTATCACTTGATCCACTCCTTAAGTTTCAGTGCGTACAGGCTAAGCTTAACTCGTTGGTTTCTTATGGTAAAGAAATTGGAAGGATGGAATCGGCAAAAATTCAAAATAAGTCATTAACAGGGAAAATTTCAGCTTTGATATGGAAATATAAAATTTATTTTAAAGTACCCTTCTAGAACCTTAATTTTCATCCAGAAACTTTAGTGTAAAAAGAAATTCTTACTATGGAAGCTTTATCTGATGAATGGGAAAAGTATAATGAGAAAACAGAATTTTAAAAAGCAATTGCAAACACCATGTCAATATTAACTAATTCTATGTTTGAAAAAACTCTGCAAAGTGTCATAAGGTATTATCTATCTATCCAAGTATTAATAGAACTGATAGCAGCAATACATGAAAAATACAAAATATGTGTTTCAATATTTTTCCTCTCCAGTTGATAGAAAATGATAATATGGTGGTTTACCTTTGCAAATTAAAATTTTCTTATAATCAATCAAATTCGGGGATTATATTAAAACATCTATGATGCCATACTTAGTATTAAACAGTAAACTGTTGGATATACTAGAAAATAAGTATCATTCATTTAAAACAAGTTGTTTGATTGTTAATGAAGATAAGAGAACTACTGAAAAATTAATGACACAATTGTGTTCTTAGGGGGAAAATTTTAAAAGTCAACTTATCTTCTAAAACAATTGATCAAGAAGCTTCTACAATAAAACTAAAACAATAAATGGAAGTTCAAGAAAAATGTGTAACATGTTATTATTTTAATGTTATTGGGTCAAATCATTTCCAAAATAAATTGTAGACTCAAAACCACTAAACCTACTTCCCATTCAAAAAAATTTGCAAAGATCCCTTTTGATCAGATACATATCTTATAAATGAAGAAAAATAAAAAGATATTAATGAGGAAGTTTAAGCAATAGAAACAAACTGAACAGCTAAAGCGTTTTGATGAATACATTAAAACTTCCGAGTCTTTTATTATTGATTTTAAGAACCTAAAACCTATGAAGAAGTCATACATTGCAAAAACATGTACTTTAGGAAAAAGACATTGATTTAGAAATGATATCATTAACTAAGAATAAAAGATGAATTTTCGAAAACCTGTCAAAAGATGTTAAATTTGTTATATACGTATGAGTTCACAACACAATGAAAAACCCTGATGACATATCTGATAAGTAAAAATCCAATCTTGTCACTAATTTTAGTCACCGATTTGTAATCTATAATGATCAAATCTTTTGTTCAGTAACAAAACTTGTTACTATTTATTTAGCAATAAGCATTGCAGCTGATGAGAAAATGCCACTTACTCAATTTGATGTTAATTCAACATTTTTCATGGAACATTAAAATTATTCATGGATATGCAAATATCAGAAGTTTATAGCAGTAATTTTGACAATATGTAAACTTAAGCGTTTCCTCTATGGATGAAAAGAAGCATCACGCTTTTTAACAAGTATTTTGGAGACTTTTATCTGGGTTTGGAATCAAGACAAGCGAAGCTAACTCATGCTTATATGTAAAAAATGCAAGTAACTAATAATAATTTTATATGAGGTTATTGATTCGTGGCTGCAAATAATGTAAAAGAATCAGAAGAAAATTATTGAAGAATTAAAATCAAGATATAAGATCACTATCAAACCAATATCACATTCCCTTGGATTTGAAATTCAATACCTGAACCATAGAATCATTAATATCACTCACAAGCTTATATAAACTCAGCAAGTTTGCCTTGTATGTGATTTTCAGGAATTAACTAGTAAATTCAACATTACAGATACAAACAATAATTACTGCAATGAAAATGATCAGAAGTATTCAACACATTCATATCATGTTGAATAACAAGATAAGAGATTATTGTACCCTAAAAAGGCTTCGGATATATAATATCCAGTTTCCGAAATTTGAAATAATTTTCAAAGGAATGAAGAACTTTTAAAACAAATGGCAGAATTCTGTAGTAAAAATTTGAAAAAGTAAGAAAAAAACCTGAGGAATTTTTTTTATAAATATTCATGAATAACAGAAAAGTGTGTTGGAAAATTTAAAAAACAAATATAATATATTTTAAAGCAAAAAAACAAACGAGTGGAAAATTCAAGTTCGAACAATTAGAAAAATTTTTAATAGCGTAAAGAATTCTGAAAAATTTGCAAATAATTTATTAAAATTTGACAAAGAAATTAAGAATTTAATCTAAATTTAATTGATTAATAAACGAAAGAGTTTAATCCTCTAAATTAGAATAATTATTATTGGAAATAGAAGGATAATTATAAATTTTGAGAAAAAAGCGTGAATTGTATTTTGTAGAAAATATTTCTAATATTTATTTTGGAATCATGTTTCGAAGAGCATTCTTTTCAGAGAAAATTTAAGGAGTTTGTAAAATACAAATTTTAGATAAAAAAGAAAACATATATTTTTTGCTGGACAGCCATATTTTACTGTAAAAAGTAAAAATTATTTTACGGATTATTGAAATTAGGTCTGAATAAGTATTACATTGTGATATTGATTATCCTGTTGTTTGTAATTCTATAAAAGATGTCACAATCCTTTTATGAAATGATTTTCAGTTGCGATGCTCTAATTTTTTTGGATGGTAGACAATGTCAAATTTAAATAATGAGTTTTTTTAATTAAAAAGAAAAGTTCATGTGCTTATAGTTTATTGGTTTATGCTCAAATAGGAATAAACTTAACAGAATAATGGAAAAGAAATATTTATTTTTCGAAGAAAAGAAACAAAACTATGATTTATTTTCTTGTTTTTTTTTAAATAGTTATACGAAATGACTCATTGATGAGAATTTTTCAACATATCCAGTAGAATGGACAAATATCATACTTACAGTAATAAACAGGTATTTTACGATAACTTATTAATTTTTTATTAATATTATTTTCGTATAAATTATCTGCATTAATAATTGTGTGTGCATGTTTTAGGTTTCGAATTATTGAGAATATTGACTAATTTTGCTTACAATTACGTCATTTTTAATAACAAAACTTAAATTATATTTTTGAATCTACAATAAATGATTATAATAGAAGTGTTATATAAATCTTACTGTGTCATAAAAACCTAGCAAGACAAGGAAATATTTTCTAGATAATACTAGTTTCTATCTACCAATTTGTTTTTATCATTCTTCAAAAATCTTTTATTTTGCTTCATCATTCGCAATAAAACCAAATTGAAAGCGATCAGTTCTTTATTACTTTGTGTCATGTTGTAGAAAATTATTTCTACATTTTTCTGTCATTGTTTTAAAGCATTTATTTTAACAAATTGACCCTTCGTTTTTACAATAACAATAATTGATTTAATATATACTTAAATTATTTCCTCTAAACTATTCCCATCGTCAGTAAACATAAGAAATATCGTTGAAGATATTATATTTTTTGACAATAACAAGAGTTTAACAACATTTTAGTTCAATTTAAAGCCTAAAAAGTGGTATTGTGTAGTAATTATCAATTTTATTGTAATTTATGACCCGTGTAATAAATGTTTATGAAAAAAGCGTTCCAGCAAAAGCCGTGAGAAATTTAATATACGAGGCATTGTATTATGTTAGTTATAGAAATACAAAAACAATAACAAAGTTATCAACTAGTAATTGTTTTGATAATCATATTTTTCTCATTGATGTCTAAAAAAACTTTCAATCTGAACACAATGATTTCTTTTTAAACTTTTTCAACTCTTTATTTAGCCGAGTGGTATTGCTTTTAAGTTTTAATACATACTTTTACAATTAATTTTTTTTTCAAAAATGATAGGAAATGAATTACTGTTTCTACGGACTAGAAAAAATAATATCAACTTTAAAGCTTACATTTTAAATTCCATAATAATATCATTTAACAAAATAATCAATAAAAAATAGAAATTTTACTAAATAATCTCATTGAAATATATTTAAAATTTTTTATAGAATTTTTCTTAATGTGTTATCAACTTTTTCACAGTGTAATCGTAACATATATAATATTCCTGTAGAAAAATTTGTTAGATATGAGTAAATAACGCTAACAATAACATAAATAAATAACACAAGAGGCATATAAATGACATCATAAGAAAAATTCAATAATAAAACACGTGTATAACAATAAAATATCTAATGAACAAATAAAGTTTTTTAAAAATATAAAGCAGTTATATGTATGATCACAAATCTTTATATGCAATATGTGAATTAATTATACTTAATTAATGCTTCAAAAACACCGATCTTAATGAATAAAAGAAACTTATTTTCAAAATAATAATTAAAAATCAGTTGCTCACAACTAGGTTTCAGTGACAATTTCTCTGTTTTGTCAGTTTTTATAAGTGAAGATATAGCTTTCTTCTAATGAAGATTTAGGCTTAAATAAAATTTTACAGGAAAAATGATAATTTTTCAGAAAATTTGAATATACAATTTTAAAATTGCACATTTGAGATACTAAGGAAAAGTTAAAATGAGATTCAGAATAATTCATTTAATTTAAATAATATGTAAATTAAAAAAATAACTAAAAAAAATATTTTTAAGAAAGTATTAAGGATGATTAATCAGATGAATTGTAGTCATCAAATTAATTAACAATTCACAGTAAGTTTAATTATTTGTTACATAAAATTGCGACATTTTAAAAATAACCACTGAAATGGAATTCACAGTTAAAAGCAATATATTTTACATTTTAAGTTATTAAACTTTAAAAGTAAACTTTAAATATTATAAGCCTATTAACTTACATGAATAATTGAAAACATTACAACTATTCCTCTATAATTATCTATGCATGCGTTTTCACAAAATCATGTAATATTTATGTTTTACTTGATGCACTTACTATACTTTACTTGATGGTATAGTAAGTGCTATGTATTGTTACTTATAATAGCTACTCGATGTATACCTTCTATCAAGATTAATGCATAATTTTTCAAAACTAAATAAATAAATAAAAGAAAAAATTGTAGTTAGAAAGAATGTCACTACCTTTAATGAAATTAAATGTAAGAATAACGTTAAGATATTATTAAAAATGTTTTTGAAAATAGGATTCAACAATAACTATTGCTAGGGGATTTTCAGTTTTTAATCTTCAAATCAGAATATTTGGTTTAGTGGTGATGTAGTTGAGAAGAAAAAAAATACTGTACAAGGAGTTAACAAAAATTTGTCTTATGCAAAAAGTTACAGAAAATTATGATTTCATTCATTATGATATAATTAATAAAAATGTTAACTGCACTGTTGGCTCTTGTAACTTCAAGTACAAATACATTGGTCTTTTTCTTTGAAATTGCAACGCTGAAATTCATCTCTACATTGGTTAGTTGCTCTTAAATTCATGTGTGAAAAAGACATGAAAAAGACACAAGTGTTGTTAATTTGACATGTATTTTTACTATAGACTGCTTCCCTGTTTTGCACGATTCCATAGAACGTAAATTTTATAATGAGTAGTCGAAATGCGACTTTTTTAGAGTCTCATTAAAGAATTGTTCTAGCTTGGTCAAATGCCAGGAAATGGTAAAAAATATCAGAAAAAGCTAAGCCTAAATTAGAGTTTAGATAAATTGAACTGTTAACAATATTGCCAATAGAGAGCTTAAACCTGTCATAATTATCTGATTTTACTTTCGTTATTCCGCCTTTTAGAGTATATATCAAATTGTATGTCCTTTAGCAGAAATTGCATTGTAGATTTTTGCATTGTTAGGCTCATAAATTGTTAGGGATGTAATAATTTGTTGGTATGACTAACTAGATTCAGACATCTAGATCATGCTATAACTTTCAATGTTTGCTAATTATCTAAAATAGATTTGATTAATTTCTAACAATTCATTTGTTGTACATTTTAAGATATGCCGCATACTGAGTGATAAAACATAAAGTATCTTCAATAATTGCGTTTAATTCATTTACAGAGACTTTAGTATGCTGAAAATTAGTAGATAAATATGAACTGATTACTAATTAAATATCCAGTAAAAATGTATGTGGTTACTGAAATTAATATTTAGCATTATGTATATTTTGAAGCAATTAATGGAAGAAATTTCGAAGTAAGTGAATTATTTTTATGAGAACTTTTCTTTCCTAACGTTATGGCTAACATATATAGTTATTTTAATTACTTATTCGTGTAAAAAATGAAAAATATAGGTATATAAATAATATATTCCTTAATTTTATAATTAAATGTGCAAAATATAACAGTTATTATTTTAATTCATATATTTTTCAACAGCCAATTTTTATTAATCTATTGAGTATATAATAAAAATATTTAGCATCAGGATTTCTCTATTATTGTTATAATGTATACATAATTAAAATTCTTTAATCACATTTCCTTAATATTTAATTTAAGAGTTTATTTAATAACACAATTTTGTCATGTTATTAAACTAAACTCTGTGGAATGAGAGCCCATGTGGGCCAAGACCTACAGTGTCCATCTCTGTTTTCCTGACATATAGGCCCTGGAGTGTGAAGCATATGTCCTGATTAGGTCGACAGTCTAACGCAAAAACCCCAGTGTTTAGTTCTCAAGCATGCTTGGTACACAATATATTGATCCACTGAAAGGAGGACAGGCTGAGTTCACTTACTCAGCCCGAGGATCGAGCTTCGGAAATTTGCCTTGTCAGCATGAAACGCCACCACTAAGCTACCGGGCTTCTTGTTATTTTATTAGATAGTACTAAAAATTTGATATCATCCAATTAATTTATTCGAAATTGGAATATATATTTAAGAAATATTTTATAAGAAATATAATCATGAAATGGTATGGCTTAAAATATAATTTATAGTAATGTTCTTCTTCATTTGTTTCACAATTTAATTATGAGTTGATGTCCATGATATTAATTTAATTTCAAATTAGTCTTAGAAATTATTATTTTTTTCATTTTCTTATTTTCTTATGCTTATGATTATAATTATAAAAAATTACATTATAATAGAAATAAGAATTCGTTTTACATAGAATATTTTATTAAAAAATTATGAATATTTGTATTAGTTTCACAATACTTATGATTTTTATTATTTTAATAATCATGTAGTGAAATTATTAAGAGAGAAATATATAGAAACATATTGTGCGCATTATATTGTACACTCATGTATGTGAAAATTCAAATATCTTGAACGAATTATCAGAAATTAATGAAGTTTATTTTATACATTACTGATAGCATTACAAATAAACGATCAAATTTACAAGGCAAAAAGCAAGAAGTACGTCTAAAATCCCTACTTTGAGAACTCACCTTTCTGAGTAATGTAAGGAAGTACACATAATGGCATTAAATCATATAAATTTGAATGCTAAGGAATGACATTCCAGATGGCTTCAAAGTTTGACATCAAAGTTCTTTCCTTCATTGTATGGCTCATCAATCTTGATAGCAAATTGTAGATCGATGAAGTTCCAGATATGTTCATGCGCGACATATCTGGAGAATAAGCAAGTCTTATATGAAGCGAAACACGCTGCTTACTAAAGATGGCTTGTGTAGTCTGAGAATCATGTGGTATAACTCTACTTAAATATAGCAGCTGAAACGCATCGAATAATGGGAAAGACTTCTGGCTTCACTGTTTCCCTTAAGTAACGATCACTGCTGAGTTTATCACACTAAATGGGATTTATAGTTATACCCAACAACTCCCTACATCATCATTCCATGCATTTGTGGGGTATGACTGTAAATAATACTCTAAAGGAGCAAACCTTTTACAGTGTATCCTCTGTCACACACTCTTCCATCAACATATTATAAATTGTAACTAGATTCATGGTAGAAAACAAGTTGCGGGGCCTCTGGGCCCACCATCCAATGTGTTACTGAGCCAATTGAAGTCAGAGACAGGGGAATCTTGCATCAATAAACCCTCCATTGCAGTTGATGCTGCAGACGAAGACTACAGACTGTGAAGTTAAGCAACAAAACCCTGTATTCGTGCTGCAACACTGTATTAACATACGAGAGAACATTATAAGGTCTGGTACAACCACGTGGATTATGTTCTATTGTTGCATGCCGTTAAGACGTATAGTGTTCCACAGCTAAGTTTTCACACTGTCTAGCTCCCTCTGTCCGTTTCTACCCGACGCGCATGATTGTTGTGGCATCACACTGTATGCGGGTTGGACTTTCTAGATGTGAAAAACCAACCTCTCGCATAACGATCGTGCTGCTTCATAAGAGGTCCGTAATTTCGTGGTATGGCCTCTTCCATTTTTGAAGAGCCAAAGTGACTTTTAATTAAGCGTTTAAGGCAAACAGAAGGCGATAAGCATATTTTAATGCATTTTTACAGTCCTTTATATACATAGAACAAGTTCTAACAAGATGTTGATGTAATTCTAATAATTTTCATGTCTTTTCTCGCTTTACATTTCCTCTAAATTAGTTTAACTTGTATAATTTCTGCATGCATTTTCAATTTTCACAAACATGAGAGTAAATTAAAATAGAAAGTTCTGACTGAATTAAATAAGACACCACATTTGTTTAATGAGAACACTATCCTTATAATGAAATTATGTAATATAGATACTTATTATTTACTTACTTTAAAATAGCTTTAACATAGAATGTTTTAGAATGTTCTATGTTATTAAATGAAGGAACTAAACAATATACTATTTTATTAAATGAGTAAAACAGGTATTATAATAAATAAGAATAAGAATATTTTATTAATAAATCATTTACATTTCTCAATGCGCTTTATCAGAAGTGTGAAAATTTGCTGTGTACCAAATATATTTAAAATAATGGCATCATGCAAATAAGCAAAACTATATTTTATCTACTTCTATCACATTAAATGAATTTTTTTTTGTAAAATAAATTACGTTGAATATTAATTTAAGATCAGGTAAAGCCTAATACATTTCAGATGCAAAGGAATTGGTATAATTTAGAAAAAATAAACCCCTTCATTCATATCAATAGCATAAGAACAGTAAAATTTGTAAAATGATAGTGCATCAGCCAAATTACACTTTGTTTATTGTTTTTCGCTTGATAGGCATGATAAAAGGCAAAAAAATGTTAGAAAAATGTAATAAGAAAACAGGTATGTATCGTAGAAACACATGGATAACATAAAAAAATAAAAGAATGTGATTTTAATTATACATCCCTTTTATAAAATTTTCAACTTGTAAAGGACAGTAATTAAAATTATATTTGGTAAATTAATGTCTACGTATATTCTATAATATAAGTACATTAATCTATCAAAATAATTGAAGAAATGACTTAAAAATCGAGCAAAAACTTCTATTCTAAATTTAAAAGCGATCTTATAAAATTGAATTTTGTGGATTCTAACAATTTCATAAATTATCTGTAAACTTGTGATAAAGTATCCAGAAAACTCGAAATGTCTCTACTATTTCAAATCCATTGGATTGAATTGGGAAACACTTTCTTCCAAATAGTTTGATTTTGCAATCTTTCACTTTAGCACTACATTCATTATCCAATGTTTGCCGACATTTTTAAGTAAAAACTCTGGAAAGAGAACATTCTTGTAAAAGGTTTCTTATCGTGATTGTAAAAACTTCCTGCTCATAGATCTATTAAAATGTTGATATTTACAGGAAACTGTAAAATATTTTGCCGAATATGTTTTTTCAGTTTAGGATTAACAACTTTCGGAGAGAATACGATACTTCATATTTTTTATAGTAATTTATCCAATATTCGAAACATTATAAATTACAAAACAGAAGGTTAATTTAAGGCAAACACATATGCTTAATAAATTGCTAGATTATCCCACTATTTTATATTAGCATTCTATGATAATGTATATATATATATATATATGTATGAGTATGTGTGTGTATGTGTGTGTGTGTGTGTGTGTGTATATATATATATATATATATATATATATATATATATATATATATATATATATATATATATATATATATTATGTGCATTAATATAATGCAATGCATAAATATTGAATAGAAAGAAAATAAAAAGAGCAGAACTAGTATTTGTTACAGTTTGTTTTTATATTTATTTGACTAGAAATAATGAAATAAAACCATAACATAGAATTCCAACTATTTGATATAAAATTGTCCAAATGATCTTAAAAACAAATTTTTTAAGCATTTAAATTAAATGAGAAAATTGTATGATAAAGAAAATTAAAAAAAAACTAACAAAATTACAGATCATACATTATATAAAAAGGAATCATACATTATTTAAAATGAAAAAATTATAATTAAGTTCATAAGAACTATAAAGAAATTCAGAAAATAAGTGTGCAAAATAAAAATATTTAAGTGATTAAATTTTTTTACGTTTCATATTTTCCCGTCATTATTTTATTCAAAATTTTACTTTATTTTTGCTACCGATTCATGTAAAATATCAAATAAGATATTTAATGCTTTATATCGGGCTTAAAATTTCATGAAAAAGATATTTTTTCCTAATAATAATTGACTATACATACAAAATAGTAATATTATATATTTTCCGGTATAATGCGTTATTAAACTTATTTATATCATAAAATTATATAAGTAAAATTAATTAAAATCCAAAAATAATGAGCAAACACAATGGGAAATTTATAGACTGGTAAGCTGACATTTTATCATGTGTTTTGTTTTGAAATTCATGCAAAATATAAATTATTTTTCTTACAGATTTTAATTCTTGATTTTACATTTAGTAGTATTTATCCTCCTACTGTTATAGAAGATATTTATGTTCAAATTTACATGCAATACGCAATATATTGTATGCTGATCAAATAAAGTGGTACATTTAAATTTTATCAAGCTTAAAAATACTAAAACACATTATTTAAATCAAATTTTATTAATTTAAATTATCTAATACAATATAATAATTGGCACTCATAATACGTAATATTTATCTATATAATACAAAATTTATATGTACTATATTTTTATGATGCAAACTTTTTATAGTACTAATAATTAATTGTAATATAACTAATACAATAATTTATATTTTCGATTATTATTAATTTAATTTAATTCTAATGAAAAATATGAAATATCATAATATAGAAAATTGTATAAACATGATACGCTTAATGCACATAGAAAAATAATAAATATTACATAAATAAAGCGTAAGTAAAGCGGGGCGCATAAATGTTGTTACAAAATGTGATATTCAAAAATATTGTAAATGTTTAAGGTAAACCAAATTATGTTAATCAATTACCAATGAATAATGATTCGATAATATTATATGCAATAAACAATGAAAATAAAACAATTATGCAGATATGAATCATTGATTTATATGCATATAGTAATTTTTAACGTGAATGCATTTTAAATTAATCTATAATTCAAATCAGCTTGGTTTTATTTTTCTGATTATATAAAAATTATATCATAGTTGGCCTCAGATTGTCTTAGAACGCTTCCATAGAGTTACTAGTCACTGCAGAAAGATCCGATAGATCTAACAGTGATTGTACTTATGTCCATTGAAAATGTAATAGAATTTCATGAAATGACTGAATTTTCACTGTTGGTTTAAGGATAGAAAACAATCGTACATTCCCCCCCCCCGTTTTATTATAGGTCTTAACAAGAATTTATATTGGAGTAAATTGATGGCGTTAAATTTGATAATGGGAGGGAATTACATTTACCATTAGATATGAGGACATTTGATTGACATAGAAAGAAGAAAAAATTCAGCAATAGAGCAATTTGATTGTTTCTTTGTTATTGCCCTTCAACTGTTGACTTTATCACATGCTATGCTCAGACTATCAAGAGTATAATATTTCTATCATTTTGATAACTTATGTCCTTTATAGCCGAAAGGATTTTAAATGGGAAGAATTTCCTGTTCATTGGTCTACCGGGAAAAGTGGATTTATCTACTTGTGATTGATAAACGGAGGATCGAAACCAAACTTTTGTAAAATAGCCTTGAAAACAAAATGACCTAAAATCATAAAATGGTGAAAAATGCATTAAATATTTTAAAATTTTAATTTATCGATGCATAAACCTCAATAACTTCCAGTAACTTGTTGTTGAGGGACAAAACTAAAATTACGTTTTGTGTTTTGGAAACTCGTGAATTCATAGCAAAGCAAAAAAATAATAACAAAATTATAGGAGTAAATAGATGAGAAATGATTTGTTTTTGAAGGCGATGTGTAAGAACGTATAAATTATTCAACAAAAACATTTGTTAATGGTATTTAAATTGACATTAATAAACTTCAATGTGACCTTTTAATCTTAAATATTTATATCTTAATTTAGTTGATGAATATAGATTCGTCAATAACATACTTGTATTATGAAATATATATTTCAGATCAATGATTATCATTCACTGTACTGTGGAAGTTGTCCGAAAATAAATTAATTTTAGTGTTGTTTTTCCATTAAAGCAATGTTTATAAACACTGAAATACATCCTACAAAAACCAATAGATTAAAAAGATCAAGATTAGGTACACATTAGCTTAATGCAGGTTGTGAAAATTGGGGCATTTTTAGTAGAATGTTTCACATATTTATAATTTTAAGTTCTTGCAAAAATTATAAAGAATAAAATCTATTTTATAGTATTAATCACGAATTTAGGAGTATTTGAGCCAGGACAATAAATATTTGTAACTACTAGTTTTAAAAAGCAGAAAATAAAATTTTTAAATTATTAATATAAAAAAAAACAACTAACAAATATTCTCTCACAGACATCTAAACTAAAAACAAAATACAGATATCAAAATAGTGTTTTGTGAGGTCACGACTAAGAAATTTTTATTTCTGAATATTTTTAAAAAACAACCGTAATTCTTTATCCTTTATTTTGTTTCAGATATTTCGCTACAAGTTGGTTAACAAGTCAAAATATAAACTGGTTGGTAAAAAACATCATTTTTTTCAATTTTCTTCTTTACAAGAATTTATAAATAAGTTTCCATCTTTTTGAAGTATTATTTTGATTACTTATAAAAAGAAAATCCAATCATATTTTCATGAAAAAAAAATTCTAAGAAATTTTAGATATGGGAAATATTTTTTTTTCGTTAATCTAAACTATATAGGTTAGAATTTTAATTTCTTATTTATTGCTTCCTTATTCGAGAATTTTTTATTATTAAGAAAATCTGTGTATACTTATTTCCCAAATGAAAAATGTAAAAATTAAGAAAAAGGTCCCTATATTGTTAAATGGTAAATTTTCTAAGTTTTCCGTATGAATAGTTATATTTACTTAGACTGTTTTCTTTTCGAGTATTTATTGTATAGATGTTAAAATACCGCTTAATAATATTGAAGTGCCACAACAAATTATCATTAAGAGAATATTAATAATAAAATATGTCTCATAAAACAAAACTTTTTAAATTATTAATATAAATGTCAAAATAAATGTGGATTTCAGCTATTTAAATTTTAACTGTTGCAATGTACTGATACTATGCGTATTATTGAATTTACAATTACCACAAACAAGTACTCATAGAAAAGAAAAGCCAGATACTCATTTATTATGAATTTACACTAATTTGTAACATGTAACCCTTAGACAAAAGATCAATGGATATCTCTCTTGCGATAAGGCTGCTGTGACCCTGGTTAGTTTGGGCGTCGTTCTTACTATCGGAAGGAAGTGAGTTCGAATCCCAGCTTAACCGAAAATATGTCGTGTTCACTTATGGTGACCAGAGTATGTTAAAACTGTTCACTTATGGTGACCAGAGTAGGCCGGGTATGGGAATCTTCCGCTTGATCAGTGCTTTAAAATCACAAAGACTTCATCTGGCTGCTTCAATTAACTGGTAGAGCCCAGTACAGGGAACCATGCTGGGGCAACAACTTCTCTTAATGATTTCATTTTAAATGATTAATTATACGTTTTCCATTAATTAAAGAAATTAAACCCGAATATACCAGTGAAATTGAAATTTATAGATATTTAAAAATGTTATAAGATGATTGAGAGACATAATCTTATATGATTTTGAAATTAATAATGCAAAATTAGTTGAGTTGTGACGTATAAAGAACACTAAAAATTAAGATTAAGATTAATCAAATTAAAATAATATTTAAAATGTGGAAAATTGTTAGAACAATTTTTTGCCTAGAAAGACTAGACTCCAAGATTTGAGTAAGCTTGAGAAATCGGTATAAATGTTTATAATTTTCACCTTACTATAGGAATTAAATGTTCGCTTTCATATATGTAATTAAATTTATATCTTGTGTTTTTGAAAGCATTGAAGTTATTGAGTGGTATTTTACATAGTAACTGACAAGAGAAACGAATAATAGAATGTAAAACTTAAAGAGATAATTAAAATTGAAGAGAATAAGAAAAGATGAAGCAAAAATGCCCCAAAAGCACTGTTTTCCTGACTTAATACCATCAAAATACAAATTTTATTTTTAAGTAATTTTTCTGAATAAATTTATGGAAAATTATTTTTATGGATCTTATTTTTTCGCAAAGCATAAACAGACTTGATAAGAAATAAATAAAACTTATAATTTTGAAAATGTTTTTTCGAATGCAACATAAGAAATTATATTGATGAAACAATACAGCGATTAGATGAAAAAAATATTTAAATTATTTATATGAAAGTAACTTAGCTGTCTATTTGCTTAGTTATACTTTGAAAATTTCCTTTTATATTTTGAATAATGAAAATGGTTATTTAAACATGAACTTTTGCTTTCACATTAATAAAGTTCCGTAGTCTATCAAAACAAAAAATTAATTGTTGCATTTTTTCTGAATGGATTGCAATTTTTGAGAAATACTTTGATCAAAAATAAAAAATATTTATTCATAATATTATTTATTTTTTTGAAATAATTAGCAATCATATAAACTCAGAAATATATAAAAGAAAATTTATTACAAAAGTAAAAGAAAAAATACACATTCGGATATCAAGTTTTATTGCATAACTTTTGCTTTTGAATGAAAGCAGAAAAATCATTTAAGACTAAAAATAATTTAAAAATAGCTATTCGTAAAACCGTTCCATTATTTGAAAATTCTTATTTTTTAATCATAATAAAAATGATGACATAACTTTTCTATTTACTATTTTCCAAGAACATAAGACGCTTAGCAAATTTGTTTACAGATAAAAATAGATAATATTAAATTCTAAAGGGAAAACTTTGGTTTTTGATAATTTATTCAATTTCAGCAATATTACAAAAAAAGCATTACGCAATTTGTATTACTATTAATAATGGAAATAATGAAAATAAATTTTAATATAAGAGTATAATATCAAAAGAATTTCTTTAGGTGAATTTTAGTCAAAATAATTTTTTGTACTCCAAATAAATTTATAGATCTTTAATTAAATTCAATAATTATTAATTTTCTTTTATTATTTTTCACTTAAACTAATAATTGGTGTGAAAATTACGCAATAACATATTAAAATATTCCTGAAAGAGTGACTACCATAACCATCATAACTCGAAGTTTGTCTCCACCAATTAGATGGATTTGCTGGGTAAAAGTCTTTGTTATTAAAAAGCAGAACCAAGCAGAATATCTACCATCCCCAGAGATTTTATTTCATTTAGAATACATTACGATTACTATCTATTTAACCTACCCCAGCCAACTTTAGTGAACAAGAAAGATCTCCAGTTAAATCAGTTTTGAATACACTATCCATTGATCCTAAGAACGACGTTTTTATCAACAGTTAGCCAATCTCTTTTATAATTTCTCAAATAAGCAAATAATTTATTGAGAAAATGTAAGCAAATTTTAGTTAACTAGGAAGCAATATTATAAGGCCCAAACAAGAAGACTGATTGAAGTCATTCAAATCCTTGTTTTATAAAATCCATTGATATTAGATTCATTGAGAAATTTTTCATAGCTACAAAAATTTAATTAACTTTCAAATACATTTTAATTTTGTTCATTTATAGTTCTATGAATTTAAAACCCAAGCAACTTAGTTTTCGAGCTTTTCAAATCAGATTTTATACTGTATATATGTATATATATATATATATATATATATATATATATATATATATATATATATATATATATATATATATATATATATATATATATATATATATATATATATATATATAATATTTTATATACTGACGAATTGATCTTTACCCTTTACCTTACAACAGTACGGATATACGCTTGGAGTACACTTGAACGAGCGTATGAGCATATGATAAAATGAGCCTGTGATTGTCGTCTTCCAATAGTCAAAGATACAGGAGGATCTATCATGATAGAGTAAGCTGTGTCGTAATTTCCTGCTGAACTAATCGTAACCCTAAAGGGAAAGATCATCTTCTGTAGGAGTTGTAATTTCCAAAGGTGATTATGCACCTACCTCAGAAGTGGAATTTGTTTAATCATGATTTGATGAATATAAAGAAGAAATCAAATATCTACCCGAACACAAACAGTCACCCAATCTCAATAAAACTCTACCATTTACAGTCTCTTTTAAACTATTAGGAATTGATACATTACATAGGCATCTCTCTCTGAACTTACCCAGTATCTCCATGAAGATCTGTACTATAGTCCTCTAAGCGCTATTCAGCCTTTGTATGAATTGATTACTAAATGAATGCAAGTATTACATACCAAATGCTATCCTAAACCATGCTAATAAAGGATCCCTTATTAAGTTTCTCAATCTTAATAACCAGATGTATATATTATACATCTAATTGTGTAATACATAATTCAAGTATTAACGACATAATTATATTGAAAATTACAATATTCTAAAAAATTATTTAAAATTAAAGTAGTAGAAAACTTTTTTGAAAATATTAATTTGAAATATAATCTTTAAAAATCTATTAAAATTTGCATATAATGGAAAATAAATTTATGAAATATCAATATAAGTTTATCTGAAAGTGGGAAAACTTTATAAAATAATGCACTCTTAATAGTTTGGAATAAATTCAAAAATACTACTCAGAATTGTTTTAAATAATAGCCCTTTGAAATTGTTAATTTAAGGATAATGATAATAACCTTTTTATTCTATAAATGGTTTCTAAAAAAGTGACACATAATTAAATTGAAATTAAATAATTTTTTTATTATTATGTTATTGAATATAATAAGACTTCAATTCTGAATATGTGAAATATTATTATTTAATTTTTATAACGAAACATGGGGTTACTGATATTTATATTTTACACAATACAGTAACTGATGATATATAATAACTAAATTTTAAAGGTTTAAATTTTTTATTTATTGGTGGTAATGTTAGAACAATAAATATTTTAGAGACTATAACAACCTGGAAAGGAAATAAATAATGTACTTTTTTCTTTACCTTAGACTTATTTAAGAATGCTTCATTTTTTCATGAAATTTAAAAATGTGTTATCATATTCATATTTAAATCTAAATATATAATTTTAACTTAAAAATAAAAAATTTAATGAATGAGGATCAAATATTGTATAAAAATCACTTAAATCTTAAATTAAACAATTAATATTTTTAATGAAAAACCTTGCAGTTGTTTATAAATAAATATATTAGTATAATATATAATAATATAATAATATTGATGAGAATAAAATTCATATTATTCAAATCTTATATTCAAAATCTATAATTCTTTAATTTTAAAAGACTTTAAGTGAAAGCTTCGGAAAATTATATTTTATTTTTTGTTCGATTTGTAAACGATTTAAGACAATATTTGACTAACCTTAAAAACATATCAAAATGATATTAATCCGTTTCAAATAGAGAGCGTGTAACGATATCAATTAATGATGATATAATCTTTGAAGATTTCAAAATATGTTTTCCGGGATATTTTGAAATGCTATGTAAATACGAGGGTCACTAAGAAATTTTTGAGATACAACTAGGTTTTTAAAGTTATACTTACAAAATTTTAGGTGTGTTCAAAGTAGTCTCCTCCAGCATCAATGCACTTTTGTAGACAAATTTTCCACAGATTAAATGCCTCAAGCCATTCATTTCTTCGAATAAATGAAAAAAATGCATTTATAGCCACATCAATCTCTTCTTCTGAATGAAAACGACGTCCACGTAAGTTCTTTTTTAGATTAAAGAATAACCAAAAATCGCACATAGCTAGATCAGGTGAATACGGTGGATGTTCGATCACTTTAATTTGTTTTTGTTTAAGAAACTCAACTGTTAATCCGGCTGTATGTGAAGATGCATTGTCATGGTGAAGCATTAGTCCCCTAACATTCAGTTCTTGTAGAATTTCTGGAAGACATTTAGTGGTATACCAGTTTGCTGTTACTCTCTTCTGTCCTTCCAACTTGATGGCTTTGACCAATCCCGTACTTCTGAAGAAAACGGCATACATCACTTTTTTCAGTGCGCGTTGTTTTTTCACTATTTTAGAAATGATGCGGTGGCCACCATCATTCAGCATATTACGAGTTTCTTTACTGATTCTGACACGCTCCTCTTTTTGATGCTCAGTTAGATTATGGGGAACCCAATGGCAAACTACTTTTTTCATATGTAATTCTTCATGAATGATTTTGTGTATGGCTGCGTATCCAATGTTAAGTTCCTTCTGTATCATTTGATAGGTACAGCGATTATCATCCATTAACATTTTTCGTATGGCAGACACATTATCCGTGATTACTGCCGACGGCGGCCTTCCTGTGTAGTAAGAGCTGGAGATTCATCACCAAATGCTAATTGCAACCGTTGAACGCATTCTTCTTGATTTAATCCTGTTTTGAAATCGTAGAAAATCATAGCGCGAAAATGTTCTCGCGTCAACTCCATTTTCTCTTCGGCGTAAAATTTATTCCACGCTAAACAAGTTGAAGTAAGTCAGTAAAAAACCGTCTTCTATGTTAAAATACTTTGTACTTTAAAATTAAACCGTTATTTTTATTTTGTAAATTCTGGTCTGCGCGTGTCTCAAAAATTTCAGAGTAACCCTCGTATACTATGGCAAAAATAAAAAAATTGCATATTTTTAAGATTTCGTAGTTAAAAATAAATAAAAAATGTAATTTAAAATACTTAATAAAAAATACATTCTTTTTACATACATTAATTTGTCATCAATATGTATAATTAATTGTTTATGCTTTCGAAATTGACCACAAAACAACTGAATATCGTTACAGCTTTCAGTAAATTGCATTATATAATATATACTTAAATTTATCTTATAAATAAATAGTACAATATGTTGAGTTTTTACTGAAATTGTTTTCAGAAAAAACCTTCATTTCCATGTAACTTACTGAAGAGAGCCATTTCAAAATTATATTCATGAAATCGGTTCCCTATTATACAGAGGGTATTAACACATTTTAAAATGATTTCGGGGTCGCGTTTAATTAATATTTAAAATTTAAAGACTATTTTTTAAATGTTCGATTGGATAGCCTTTTTTCTGGATTATAAGTCTGCATCGTGATTTCCATGATAGAAGGGCTTTTAGGGAAATTTCCAGGGGTATTGCTTTCCATTCCTCTTCCACTGCTTTCCAAAGTCCATCTATCGTGGTGGGTTTGCGTTTAGATGAGCTCTTTTTAACAGACCAAAGGCACAATAGTCCATAGCTGAAACGTCAGGGGACTTCACAGGAATATGTTCAAAAGGTATGTATGCAATACCTGTACTAGTCTTCATTTTTTCAAGGAATGCAGTGGTAGTTGTCGAAGTATGACTTGTAGCTTTGTCTTGTTGAAGTTTCACTCTTTGAAAGTCTTTGGGATAACGAAGTGGAATTTCTTCTGTAAATATTGGACCTAAAATCTTCTCCTGATAGTATGATGAGTTGATTTTAACATTTTTTTCTACAATTTTTATTTTTAATTTCCCATTGTAGGAGAAACCTGCGACTATCATAAACCCCTTATTGAAACTTTCTTTACATGGACGGAACCAGGTTTGTACATTTTTTTCTCCTCGTTTCTTATAGTAAATAGACCTTTTTTGTTGCACTCATTTAGGTAAAACCATGCTTCATCAAGGGTCATAATGTATTTCCATTTATCTTCTGCTAAATGGTTTTCATTCAGGATTCTACAAAATGTTTTCCGTTGAGTCACATGTCTCGGCAAAAGCTGGTGAACATTATGTTTTTTAGCTTTTTAAGTTGTAAATCTTGATTTATTATTTTATTTATTGTTGCTACAGATGCATCTAAAGACTTTACAATTGATTTCTGTGTTGGCGGATTTTCTTTTGTTACCAGGGATATCACTTTAGAAACAGTACGCACTTTTTCGGATATTCGTTTAGAGTAGAAATAATGATTGATGGTTTTTACCTGTCCGATTATTAATGTTGCTTATTTTGCACTTAGAAATTTTAATACCATGCATTTTAAAACGTTTTTGAATCCTGGAATAAGAATATTTCTCTTCGGAAAGCGCAAAAACATATCCTTCAATCCACAGCTTATTTACATGCGACATTTTGAAAGAAGAATAAATTTAAAAGTAGCAGACGATATTTCTCATTTCTAATAATAAGCTGTTGAAAAACATTTTTGTTCTAAAACATTTATTTTTTTAAAATTCTTAATCGAAATAGTTCTAAAAATGTGTTAATACCCTTTGTAGTTTATAATTACAAGATGTGTACCGAATTCTCGATAGCTTGATTCGTACAAAGTTATTTTTTTATTTTTGCAATGTATTCTAAAAATTCAATGAAGAACATAATTTAAAGGAAAAAGTAATTAAATCCTTTCAAAAAATAAATCTAAATAAAATAAAATTATTTTGTGTTCCTAAGAGATAAAGAAAATTGTCTATCTAAATTCAAAATTAATTAAGCTGATTTTTGAAAAATCTACTCAGGCGCAAAGAAAAAATACAAATTTTAACTTAAATCACACATTAAACAGCTAAGTAAACCTAATACTATATTCTTTTGATGGTGCAGAACTTTTCAATTTAAGAAGAAAACTTTCATGAAGAATAGATAAATGACCGATAAAGAATTGACAAACATTCTGAGCCAACCAACCATTTAACTTGCAGTCAAAAAATTCAAACAAGACTTTTTCAACGTAAGTAAAGTTGACTGCCCTTTTTCATAAATGTATTTTAAATTAAATGCAACCTTATGTGACCACATTAACTTGCTCTGATTCTCGAATATTTGAATTTCAAATCATTCTCTCATTATTTACTAAACATTAAAAGGTTTTAGTAAAAATCTGAGAATTATTGCCCAAATTCTTTTTAAAAGTTAAGTTCGATAAGTAATTGTTTAGGAAAATCCATTGAATATCATTTAATGAACATTAATTTTACTTGTAAATTCTTAATTGATAAAAGTTGCGAGAAGATAAATTTTCTTGTTTCTCAATCATTGTTTTCCTATTGTTTTGTTGTAAATTTTTTTATTGATTTTAGAGTAAGAAGATCCTTTATATTTTACCATAATGATATATTGTGCATTTTATAAAATAAATTTACACTGAATTTTGTTTCTTTGCAAAACAAACTATTTGAAAAAAAGACTTTTCAATACATAATTTTTAAATGGAGCATTTCTGACTAAAATACTGAAATAAATAATGCAGTTCTCATTATTTTGTTAAAAATTATTATTCCAAAACTTAAATCGGTTAGCATTTTAAAGGAATTATATTTATAGTTAAAATTTATATTATTAAAGTTAATTTATATAATTTCTTTTAAAATTTTATATTTTATTTATTTTTATAATTTTTATTATTTAAATAATAACAGTTAAATGATCATGTAAATTGTTAAAACTGTATTATTATGCAAAATACTTTCTATTTAGAATCTTGAATAATCATTTCTGGAATACAGAAAATGTGCATTTTATTCAACTGGTAGTTGAACAGATAATATATTGGTTTTCCGATTAGTAATTAGGAGGTTCAACTTTCATTTCAAAAGTGTTGTCCTTAATGGGATATTGAATCCACTTTAAAGTTATAGGTCTGTCAACTTTTTCATTTTGTGCCTACATTTATTAAGTCGTAAGTCAAACTAGACCAATCCATCCCTAGCTATAGGGAAATATCTATACATTTCCATATTTTAAACCAAGAACTCATATATATATATATAAATATATATATATATATATATATATATATATATATATATATATATATATATATATATATATATATATATATATATATATATATATATATATATATATATATATATATATATATATATATATATATATATATATATATATATATATATATATATATATATGTATGTTAAAGTGGGGATGTCTAGGGGTTTGTTGAATAAAGACTTCAAGTTAACTAACAAAGATATTTAAAATAGAACAGAAGATTAGATTACAGGAGCGTTTTTACTACGTCCTGACTGATCCATCTCCCCGCGCAGTGTGTAGGTAGGAGTGGCTCTCAAGTGGGCAGTAGCGGTGGCACTGCACTCGCTGGAGTATACAACATTCGTCCATTCTGATGTGGTCGGTCATCGACCAATTTGCTAATTAGTAGATTAAAGTATAAAATGAGTAATTAAAGATAAAGAAAAAACAATATAGAAAGAAAAAATGCAAAACTTAAAGTTCAATTGTTTTTGTTTGGCTGAAAAGTAAAAGATAATAGTTTTTTAATTAAAGTTCTTAGGAATTGTCCCATGGTTTCATTAAATCTGCAGATGTGGAAGTCAGGTTTGGGCCTTTGTATCTGCCTATCTTCTTGACATCGTATCTATCATTACACCGGACCTTCACGATTTCGTAGGGGCAGAAAAATTTTGGGCGCTGTTTCATTCCTACACCAAACTGGGTTTTCTTTATGGCAACTTTGTCTCCTATGTTATATTTCTTTGCTTTTCTTTTCGCTGTTTGTTGTATTGTTTTTTACTTTGTTCTTGTAACTTTAAAATGTTTAAATTAGCGTATTCTCTTATTTTATTCTTCTTCTGTAGTACCGATTGGCAATTTTCTTTTTCCAGAAGTTCTTTGATTTTGATGTAATTTTTATTTTTCATTTTGATGCCTGTTAAAAGTTCAAATGGTGTAAATTTGGTGGCCGTTGATATAGTGCTGTTGATAACTCGTTGTAGTGATGATGTGCTTACATCGGAAGTTGCACCTTCGGGACTACGTGAGGTGTTGAGTGACGTCACTTCCTTATGTGGCGAGGGTGGTTTGGAGTCTCCTTCGCGATCGGGGACTAAATTATGAGCTGATGTTTCCTCTCGACATTCCTCTAATACTCTTGCGGTTTTCCTATGAGGGGAGCTCTTATCAGTTCGAATGCGCTGACCTTCGACCCGTTGAGTAACATCGGATCTATTTTTAGAAACTAGCCGCGAGTAGTGAGGGGCACTATGTGGGAAAAGGCTAACTTCACATTCATTCTCGTCGATTGTATTCGAATTCTTTAAATCAGAGGATCGCTGCTTCATGTTATGCAGAGTGCATAGAACGGGACAATCATTTTTAGAATGAGTAAGAGTTGAATTTTCTCTTTCGATTCTGATATATTCTTTACTTGCATTTTCTAAATCGTCAAAAATATTAGGGGGAATTATTAAATCACAGTAAAGATTTGGGCACACGGCTGCTGTTACCGTTATCGGATTTTTTCGAAAATTTGGAAAAACTAATTTTATTTTTGCTAGTTGCGCTTGAACTTCGCTGTTAAAAGCGCATGTGAGCTTCACAGTACCTAAATAATTAGTGTTTGGTGAAATAAGATGTGATTTAATACAAACAATGTTCGCTCCAGAATCTATAAGTGTTTTTACGATTTTACCATTAACAAAAATATTTTCATAGTGTAATTCATTTATCGATTCACTGAATGAGTTATCTTCTACTTTGCAAATGGGATTATTTGAATGCACACTAGATCGAGGGCTTGAGGTAGTTTCATTTCTGTGGTGATATCCTCCACGTGAGTTGTTTATTGTGGCATTTCGCGAGTGGTCTGTGAAATTTCTGTCGCGTGAGTAGCGATTGTAGTTTTGAAATGAATTGTTTTTTTGTTTGTTCTCAAACGGTGGTTGGCCGGTTTCGGCAAAAGATTTTCTTTTCGAAACAAAATATATATCACATTCTTTTGCTAATTCAGTTGGTTTGAACCAGTTTTCGCTTCGACGTATCGAAATATGTTGTTGCGTTTCACGGTCAAGGGTGGAAAATAATTTGTGCGCTATCATTAATTCGCATAATGTTTTTAAAGTCACTAACATTATGAAGTTTACAATAATATTCAAAAGCACTAGTCAATCGTGACGAGAATTGCACATGTGATTCATTTGCTAGGCGTTGAGCTCTACGGAAATTTATTAAACATTCTTGGGGGGTTGGTTGAACTTCACGTAAAATAATATTTTTAACTTTTTCGTAATCTTGAAATTCGTTTTCTGAGATGTAAAGTAATAGGCTGTTGGCTTTTTCACCGAGAATATTAATTAATATCTCCGATTTTAATTCGTGTGGAACATTTTTAGTTGTGAAAGCACGTTCGAGGGAATAAAAGAATAAATTGGAATTTTTGGGTTTGCTCGGGAAGGGCATACTAAGTGTTTTAACGGATTTAATGAGACTTTCGAGATTTGTTTCCATTGGAATCGGATGTCGACTGGAATCGGGATGTTGATGATTTATGCCGGAGTTAATTGTTGCTAGCTCTATTTCTTTTTCTATTTTTATCAGTTTATTTTCCTTTTGTTGACTGTTCAACTTCTTTTCTTTCTTCGACAATTACCGAAATCATATCTTTGAAGAAGTCAGGTTCATTTTTGAATGTATCTGTTTTCTCAATTAATTCTTTTAAGCAAATAATTGTAGCATTATCAGGTACAGTTATACCCAGTTCTTTGGCGGTGTTAATTAGATCTTCTTTTTTCGTGTTTCGGTACATGCTTAGTAAAAAAGGTTTGATCCTACCTGGTTTGAGGATGTGCGATGCCTATTTGAAATTGTTGGCTCTTTGACGGTGTGATGAAGTTGAATCTCCGGAGCGGTGATATTGGCTCTTGACTGGAGGGATGGTTCAATTGATCATCAGAGCGGTGGTATTGGCTCTTTTTCGATAAGGCGATGAATTTCGGTTTTCCAGAGCGGTAGTATTGGCCCTGAGCTGGTGGGACGTGGAATTGATCGTCGGAGCGGTTTTATTGGCTCTTTTCAGATGCGACGGTGAGGATGTCAACTGACACTACATGTGCGCCATTATATTCTACGACTTTCTCTATGATTTAAAGTTTAAAAATAGCTAAGAAGATGAAGACCGGCAGGAGCCACCATGTTAAAGTGGGGATGTCTAGGGGTTTGTTGAATAAAGACTTCAAGTTAACTAACAAAGATATTTAATAGAACAAAAGATTGGATTACAGGAGCGTTTTTTTTACTACGCGGGGACTGATCCATCTCCCCGCGCAGTGTGTAGGTAGGAGTGGCTCTCAAGTGGGCAGTAGCGGTGGCACTGCACTCGCTGGAGTGTACAACATATATATATATATATATATATATATATATATATATATATATATATATATATATATATATATATATATATATATATATATATATATATATATATATATATATCATTATACACACACATATATATACATATCCAATCTATTTTAGCATTACTGATATCAGCTTATTAAATTAGAAGGGAAAGAATTTGGTTCAAAATATTAAAAGTCCTGAAAACTTTTAATCAAACATGAAATTTATGAATTAGTTTATTAATGATGTTTAGTTTAAAATATCATTATAAATGTAAAACGGAAGCATTTTAATTATAATTTATTGAAAAAATTTTACAAAACATATAATTTGGTAAAAATATACTTAAAATGAATTGAATGTTTATTTTGAAAACTGTTCTAAATCCAACAAATAATATATTTCTTGAGAATTGTGTTTAAACTTTTTATAAAATCTTAGTAAATTAAATCTTGGAGAAATTTCTATATATTCCAATCAAAATAGTTACATAATATAATGGATATTAATACCTCTTTTAATAACTAGGGATTATACTTACAATAAATTGTAATAAAATTTAAGGATTCTAATACTTAAGGAAATATTTAATAAAAGATACGTTAAGTACTTTCCTATTTAGAAACATAATTGTATATTTTTTCATAGGATTTTTTTTAATTTTATTGATTACTGCAATGGTGTTGTTAATAAATAAATTAAATGATCTAAATTATATATATACGCAGATGTCAACAAAATATTACTAGTACAGTAATTAAATAAAATTTTCTAATTTGATTTAAGCAACTATTTATTTCTCAGGAGAAAAGTGATTTGTTGATTTAGAAGAATTCTGATGATTGAATATTGTCGTTTATATAAAATGTATTTCGAATTTCAGTAAAGAGATTTTAAATAAAGAAAAAAATTCGAGAATATATATATATATATATATATATATATATATATATATATATATATATATATATATATATATATATATATATATATATATATATATATATATACATATATACTTTAAGCTGCAAAAGTATTTATTTATGTGAAAATAAATTTTTTATCATCATTTAAAGATGAAGGGCCTGCAATTTTTTGTAATTTTTCTTTTTAACTTTCAGTCATTAGATTAACTATATTTTATGAAAGTATATTTGATTTTCAATTATTGATTATTCATATATCATAGAATCTTACAGCTTTAGCATTTACGATATTTTGACAAAATTTAGAGATTTAATGCTCATTTATTCGAATATCAATAAATGAGGACTACATACATTGTAAAACAAAAAAAAAAAAGTCGCTAGCAAACACTTTTATGTAATTTGTAGTAAATATGACAAAGCACATTCCTACAGCCAATTAAGCAAGTATTACGATGATTTTAATCATCATAAATTATGAAATCGTAGGATTTTATGCATTGGGGTATTTTAGCAAATATAATGTTGATAATTAGTTTTAAGAAATAAATTATCTATTTTCCATTTAATGTAGAAAAATTCTACTTCTCATTTAGAATAAACAATTTATTTTTTAGCAAAGCAGCCACAAAAGTTAATTTTACTATTCATTTGATAAATTTGTTATTGGTATATTTAGTTCTTATTTGTGGATGTTCTAATTACAAAATCCTGGAATATTTTACTTTCACTTAATTACTCAAGGGATATTTTTCAAGTAAATGACTGAAATCGATATAATAAATGTATATTTATTAAACATGTTTTTAAGTATTTTAAAATCAGGTATTGCTTATTTTCTCATGATCTGTTATTTGAATATACAGAATGCTAGCAATTATCACTGATGCCATCTTTCTAAATTACTTAAGTAAATGTGCTCTAATATAATATTGAGGCAAATTCTATCACTAAATCTATGTTATCTATATCTATTAATCGTATAATCTATGCATAAGTACGAAAGTAATGCATTTATGTATAAGTACAAAAAATGGGAGTGAGTATTAAATTCATAATCGATGAACAAAATATTATATTAATTTTAAAATTTATTAAATTTGTTTATCGTTTCCAATAATTTGTCTTATGAACTATGAATCAATGATACGCATGAACATTGGAAACGATGTATCTATTCATGTTTTCATGCCCACTTTGATAATATAAATTACATGCAAATGCATTTAAAAATTAGTTTGTTCATAGCTGTATTTATATATCCCTTTGAGAGACTTAAATTGTTAGTTAATTTACTTAATGATTTTTAAAACTATTTCATGTTTTAGATGTTGTCAAACTATTTGTTCAAAATTATGTTAATTATTTAAGAACAACATAGAAGTATACAAAAATTGGGCTAACTAATATAGACATACTTTAACTAACTTGTTGAAATTTAGAAGATTAATAATAAGCGCTATAATGCAGTATTTACTAATACACTGCTGGACAATTGCTAAGGACTGATCATAAATTGCAATGTAGCATAATATTAAGCGAGACATAAGGCCTAGTAGGATAAAATATAGTTGCCACATTGTTCAGACATTAGAATAAAGAATATTTATTGTTCTGGAAAGTACAAAAGCTGTGAAACATCTGAAAGAAAAAAAAGATCATTTGATGCTGCATACAGAAAAATGGAACAATCCGTCTAAAAGCCAGCAGGCACCTTGAAGAAAGGTATCAGTACGGGATATGTCCACCATGGAGTGTGATGCAACATTCCACACGTCGTATCATACTTTGCACAAAATTATCCAGCAGCTGTTGAGGTAATTTATCCCATTCCTCTGGGAGTGCACTAATGAGGGTGTTCTTGTTTGTCGGAGGATAGTTTCGACTAGCAACTTGCCTCCCCAAAGCATCCCACACATTTTCAATGGCGTTTAGATCTGAAGAACGTGATGGCCATACGAGGCGTTGAATAACCTCGCTGTCTAGACAATTCTGAACAGCGAGAGTTCCATGACATGTTGTGTTGTCGTCCATAAAAACAAATTTATCACCGACAGCACCACGGAAAAGACGAACATGAGGAAGTAGAACTTCATTAGTGTATCGTTGCCCCCGTCATAGTCCAATTCGAAACCACATGTAGGGGCGTACGGCCAATGATCATGATGCCAGCCCACACCATGACACTGCGTGTCGGATATCGGTCCCTTTCCTGGATATTTTCTTTACGATAAGCAGTACCACTCTCGCGCCAGATCAGTTGGCGTCTACAATCCGATGACAGACTGACCTACTCTCATCTGAGAATAGTACGCATGCCCAGTCCTGTTCAGTGCAATTGCGTTGCTCACGAAACCATTGCAAACGGGCAGTACGGTGCTGTCTGGTCAATGGGACACACACACAACAGGTCTGCGAGAGTATAGTCCTCCTCCCCTCAAATGTCTGGCAACAGCTTTTCGGGATATCTGCTTTCCTGAGGCAGCAAGAAACTGATTTGCCACCTGCTGAACTGTGGTGCGCCTGTTCCTTTTTGCTGATAGGACGATATATCTGTCTTCTGCAGGTGTCGTACTTATAACACGACCTCCCCCGTGCCGCCTACTACACATTCCAGTAGTTTTAAATAACTTCCACAGCCGTGAAAGAACGCTGTGAACGATGTCGAACTCCCTGGCAACATCTGTTATTTTTCGCGCTTCTTCGATCTTCCCACTAATTCGGCCACGCATAAAATCATCTAAGTGATGTCGGGAAGACATGCCAAAAATTTCAAGTTCGTCTATTTAATATTTCCGTTAAAACTGACTTGAAACAACAACTGTCCACACTCGTCAAAACCTTTAAAGCTCTTGTGAACGCTAGCACGTGATGAACAGACGTGGAAAAAAAATTTACATGCGCATACTTCTTCTTACTATATCCCGCACTTATTCTAATTTTCCACATTTTGCTTCCTTTCATTTTGTGGTTGCTATGTATGATAATGTCAGCAATTGTCTTCGCAATTGTCCAGCAGTGTATAACTCTAAATAATATTTTTCTGTCAAGTGAATTATAAAAGCGTGCTATAACTTTTTAGTACAAAATTAAGTTTACATGTAATTGAATACTGCAAACAAAAGTATGAATTATATAGCTAATTTTTATATCATTTCCAAATTTTATAGAAATGTAAATTTAAGCAGTTTTATTTAACCAATAAAAATAAACAATGAAATTAAAAGCTTTTGTATAAAAAATAAAGAAAATAAAAACTCTTAATCTTCTATAATTTACATTGCAGGAAATATTTTACATTACAGATAATTTTTGTATCAATAACTTGAAAGAGAAATTCATGGTAACGAAGTGTTCTCAATTCTTTTCAATTAGAAAGATTTCATGCTTAGTAATATCCTTTAGTAATTAATCACCATTTTCTCTCGCAAATGATTATCGACGATATGTAACTTGCAAAACTTAAAATTCCAAAGAATTAAAACATGCATAACTTTAATTAATTATGAAGGAAATTGTCATCACACATTTTGCATTATTACATTTTGCAGTGAGTAAAATTCGACTAGAATATTCATGTGTTAACATGCAAGAATGCTAATAAATTGTTTCTATTTCTGCTTCTTTTTTAATGGTTTTAATCCAAACAATGTGAATTTTTTAGTAAAACATTTTGAATTTATAGCAATTTGTATATATCTTGAATAAATATATACTTGCTTTTTATCTTGTGACTAATATATTTCCTCTTAATGAGCTATAAATTAAAATAAATTATCAGAATAAAATAATTTAATGGAAGTTTCATATTTATCACATATGAAAATACTTTATGGATTTCTATAATCTAAGAAAAATATTTATATTTAAAATTAGTATTATTTTCCGGCAATTTATAATAAAATATGGTAATAATTTTTTATTTAATTTACTGTAAATATTCCATAAAATAATTTAGAATTGGTGTATAATTTTTTACAAAAATCTTTAACAATTTGACTTAAAGACATGACCCATATGTACTCGTTTTTGAATCAAAATTTTAATTAATGGAAAAATAATAACTTAATAGACTTTTTATAAGCTTTAATATGCTAATAAACAGTTTTATATTAGTTTATACTATTTCTATTATTCTTATTATTTTCTATCAAATCTGAGTTTTATTTTTTAAATACTCACAAATGCTTCAATATATTATTCAAACATTAAAACAAAATTCAGTATAATATACAGAGTGTCATTGAGATTAAATTATTAAATAGTAAACTTTGTTAATACCTTGAATTTGCTTTAAAATAATTAAATGAAATTTTAAAATAGAATTATATATCTAATTCATAAAAAAAATTGGAACATACAATATACTGTGAAAATTTACATTAAAATAAGAAAAAGTATTTTAATAGCGTAGTATTAATAAGCACTAATTATTGTTATACTTTATTAATAAGGAAACTGTTTCCTTCAGAAAATGAATTTTTTTATTGTTGCATACATTTAAATGTGCATGGAGAGATACTATTAAGAAAATGAACTTGTTACCTAATTATTAAGGAAAGACACAAACATGATTTGTTAGAAATTGATTTAATCGTTTTTTTTTTTTGTTATAAAATCAGCTAAGAATAACTGTTAAATATATAAAATACAAATGTATTGTTACATTTAAAGATTAAATTTATTTCTTCTTTTACTGTTTTTATTGATTTTTATGTTATTTAAAAAATTTAAGTTTTAGTCATGAGTTAGTCACCTAATGATTGTTAAAATTTGGCACTTTTGGAAACACAACAGAAGAAAAGTATGGGCGTAAAAGAATTTTTAAAAACATATGTGACTCAGAATTTTCAATCGAAATAAGCAAAAATACGTTTATTTCCTTGGAATGCTTTCTTGATTCCATGCGCATACGTTATGCTGCAGAGTTCAAAGTGAATGGATATGCAACTGAATTGTAAATGTTTCTATATTTCATGCTTTTAAAACTATTAATTTCATAAAAAAAACTTTAAAAAAACTTAATACTCTAAAGATTAATGCTTTCAAATGTTCAAACTTTTATCCATGATTTTTCAAATTAATAACTTTCACATACATTACTAGTTTCGTAGCATGTAAGATGGATAAGTGTGAATAAATTACTCATTAATATCACTAAGAAAAGTTATGCGCACAAACACACACACATACATAAACAAATATAAAACTTTTGGTAAAATGATTATGAATAGCAATTTAAGAAATATAGAACTTATAAACTTAGATGTAATGATATTAAGGATATTTTTCTCATGAATTGTATATACTGTCACTACCAAATAATTGAAAACAAACTTGATGTAAGTCATATGTGATCGTATTGAAATAACCAGCAACAAAATATATAAAGCCTATGAATAGTTTTCAAGATAAAAGAAATTCATCATTATTATTTTTATTCATATTAATATTTCATTAGTTCACAGAAGTGTCAAAAAATTTCCAAGGCAATATGAAGCAATATAGTTATTTCTATTATTAAGTGTTTATTTTTGTTTATTCCATATGAAAGTGAAATTACATCTAGATAACTAAAACTGATTGAAAATATTCCTTTCGGTTGTAAATGAAAGAGTAATATCAGGGATAATTATAATTACTTTTTTACATAAAAGCATTTAACCAGAAATAACTCAGACTTATTAATATTTTGGACATAAACTAAGGATGAGGAAATGTTTCGATAACTGATTTGTGATGTCTAAGTGTTCTAAAATGTGAATGACGATAAATATTGAACAATCATTGTATAATTAAATGTTGGCAATATTTGCCATTTAACCAAAAGTGTATTATCATTGTATATTATTTGAACAATAAAATTTAATTTCCGGGTTAAAATGAACAATAATAAAGGGAGTATCTTTTGCTGATTGAAAGAAATGTCGCACACAAGCATAATATAGATGAAATTATGGATGAGTGACTGAAGTATCATATTCCATTCGTTTTGAGTAGTTGCTGAATTATATAGGAGAAAATAAGCGACAAGTATTTCGGAGATGATAAGTTAAGTTAAGTATTTCAAATATGTGCTGATCATCCAATTCACTTAAAAGATTCTTTTATTGAAAAAATTATCTTCTTGCTGAGCTAGTTATGGGCTATAAGTTATTATCCATTAATACAAATTTATTTTCTATTGCTCTCACATAAATGACCCTTATAAGGTCAGAGAATTTCAAATCAAAATTTTATGTAGAAAAAAAAGACTTTTATGTATAAATACAGGATTATTGTGATCCTTAAGTTCTTTCCAAATAATCATCATTAAGTGTTTTTCCACTATTATCAATCTGTGTACAAAAGCAGGTTAGTCCATGCAGAGGTTAGTCCCTCACTACTTGATATATGTCATCCCCATCTTCTGTCAGTAGTAATATATTTCCCTGTCACTGAAATACAAAGCACAGATATGTAAGTATACAGACCAACTTGAAAGAATCTATTTCGAACAGATTTTACCATGCAGTTTTAAACACGTAATTTTCTACTACAAAGACAAAACTTGCATATTATCGGCTTTTAAAATTTATAATAATCCTTATTATACCTTTTTTCTTATTTGTGATATATATATATATATATATATATATATATATATATATATATATATATATATATATATATATATATATATATATATATATATATATATATATATATATATATATATATATATATATATATATATATATATATATATATATATACACGAGGGTTACTCTGAAATTTTTGAGATGCCCGTAGACGAGAATTTACAAAATAAAAATAACGGTTTAATTTTAAAGTACAAAGTATTTTAATACAGAAGACAATTTTTTACTGACTTACTTCAACTTGTTTAGCGTGGAATAAATTTTAAACAGAAGAGAAAATGGAGTTGACGCGAGAACATTTTCGCGCTATGATTTTCTACGATTTCAAAGCAGGATTAAATCAAGAAGAATGCGTTCAAAGTTTGCAATTAGCATTTGATGATAAATCTCCAGCTCGTGCTACTGTATTCAGATGGCTTAGAGAATTTATAAGAGCTCGCAATTTTCTTCAGGATGAAGAACACAGAGGAAGGCCGCCGTCGGCAGTAATCCCGGATAATATGTCTGCCATGCGAAAAATGTTAATGGATGATAATCGCTGTACCTATCAAATGATACAGAAGGAACTTAACATTGGATCCGCAGCCATACACAAAATCATTCATGAAGAATTACATATGAAAAAAGGAGTTTGCCGTTGGGTTCCCCGTAATTTAACTGAGCATCAAAAAGAGGAGCGTGTCAGAATCAGTAAAGAAACTCTTAACATGCTGAATGATGGTGGCCACCGCATCATTTCTAAAATTGTAACAGGTAATGAAACATACTTACCGTTTTTTGACGTTCCTACACGTCAAGAAAGCAAAGTATGGATCTTTGAAGATGATCCCACGTCTACAATGGTGAAAAAACAACGCGCACTGAAAAAAGTGATGTATGCCGTACTCTTCAGAAGTACGTGGTATGTCAAAGCCCGCAAGTTGGAAGGACAGAAGACAGTAACAGCAAACTGGTATACCACTAAATGTCTTCCAGAAATTCTACAAGAACTGAATGTTAGGGGACTAATTCTTCACCATGACAATGCATCTTCACATGCAGCCGGATTAACAGTTGAGTTTCTTAAACAAAAACAAATTAATGTGATCGAACATCCACCGTATTCACCTGATCAAGCTATGTGCGACTTTTGGTTATTCTTTATATTAAAAACGAACTTACTTACACGTCGTTTTCATTCAGAAGAAGAGATTGATGGGGCTATAAATAAATTTTTTTCATCTATTCGAAGAAATGAATGGCTTGAGGCATTTAATCTGTGGAAAATTCGTCTACAAAAGTGCATTGATGCTGGTGGAGACTAATTTGAACACACCTAAAATTTTGTAAGTGTAACTTTAAAAACCTAGTTGTATATCAAAAATCTCAGAGTGACCCTCGTATATATACACACAAAGATATCGAAGTCAAAGTCATAAGTTTTTCTTCTTTGAAATAAAGCAAAATCCATAAATAATTAAATTACAGAAGATATATTGCAAAAATTTTATTTCATTTGAAAATCTATCATCTACAATAATTATAATCGAACTCTTTCCAATTACAATATTTATTTTAAGTTCATAAGAGAAGATAAATCAAAATTCATATTTTAAAAGTTCATAATTGTCAGAACCAGGAAGGATATAAATGCTATAATATATAACATATTGTATAATATAATGTATAACATATTTATGTATTTCAAAATACCTAATTTTAAGTACTTTGAAAGGATATATTGATGCATAGTTTGTATTATATCTTCAAAATTATATAATAAGAATTTTCTAATATTTATTTTAGGATATACACTTTTATAAAGAGTTTTGTGTTATTTTTCGTATGTAAAAAGAACAGAAAAACAGTTATTTAATATAAGAACGAATAACTGAAAATTCTTGGAAATAACATCTTATTTTAATTAGACATATAAACTACGTTAACAAAATTAGTTATATTAATGTGAAAAACAGATTTCGACATTTATAGAGTCACCTCAGGAGCTAATAGACTTAAGTAATCTCCTTAGTAAATATTGGGGAATCTCTTGAGTATCTCATTCGCAAATATTTTGTAATTTCACTTGTCCGAGGTCTAATTCCAGAGATGAAAATAGCTTGTTAGTCAATATTTATCCTTATCTATTCCAAATGGGGAAAAGGATTCGGTCTGAATAGGTTGGTATCAAGTTTGCCCTGCTTTTATGTTCCGTGAATATAGTTTCAGTCTTTCGCTAATAAGATTTCTTCGCGAATACCACACATAACAAATTCTTAATCGAGTAATATAGGAAACTCAAATATAAACTAAAGTAAACAATAATCAAGAAAATTAATGTAAACAAAATAGGTATTAAATATGAGTTTATATATAATGGAATTTTTTCCTTTTTCTATGGAAGTTTAGATTTACTTAGACTATATAATTAAAATTCCAAATTCATAAGCACATTTCCAAATGTGCCTATTTCAATTTGAATCCATGTAAGCTAAGGAAAAAATTATTTAAACAAAAAGTACATAACCTTAAAAAATAAATTTATTTTTAAAATCAAATATTTTTAAGAAGTTTTATTCCGTTCATTCATTTTTAGGTAAATAATTAAAATAAATTGTCCGTTTAATTGATTAAATTTTAAAAAAATTACAAATTCTATAACGACTGTTGATAAATTTAACACATTATTTTTTATTAGCTTAATTAGAATGTAAATTAATCTTTTACTCAGCTTTTTTGATTTTAATATAAAGGAATGAATAAAACAACAAAAATATCATTTTTTAACTATCATTATGTTCAATTTGCAGAAAAAGTATTTTTTATAATCTTTTCTATGATTTTTCCTGAATATTGTGGCTGAAATAATTTAATTTTAAACAGGAGAAAAATTTAATTATAATGATTCCATCTTTGAATATGACCTGATTTTTAAATCTATTATATTTTAATGTAGTAAAATAAAAGTTTTTCCAATAAATTTAGAATTAATTTATCCACTATAACAATGAATTATTAATGGAAATCTTTGCTTCTGCCTAAATATTTACTACTTTAAAGTAAGTCTTTTATTTTTTAAGTTTTATGAATATTTAAACACAATAGTCGGGAATTTTAAATTTAAATATAACTGCTATACTTGTTATCTTGAAAATTAAATTTAATCTTACAAATGTAAGAAAGTAAATAAATGCAATAAAATTTTTTTATTTATATTAATATATGACAATATAATACTGATGTATTTTCGGAATAATTAGTTTATTTGAATAATGATTTTAATTACAAACTTCACTTACAGTGAAGAAGGTTAATCATTATAGACATGGGAATAAAATTTGTTGTAAGCTTCGTGAGAAGTATTAATTTAAGTGTAAAGATTATGTTTTTGATTATTGTAAAAAATGTGAACATAAGATACGATAAAAAATTTAGATATGAAACCATCCTGATAAAGAAGTACTTCAATATTCTTTTTATTGAATTGATTGAATTATTTTGAATAGAAACTAATAAATCTTTCCGCAATATATATTTTTACAGCTATTACTATTTTTTCAGGATTTAAGAGATTAAAAAATATAAATCCACAGTTATTTCTTATGCATATCATTAAATTTTTTAATTAAAAAATTATCTAACTTAAAAATAAATAAATTAACATTACATTAAATTCTGTTACTAACATAATTATAAAATCTATTGCAAAATAATACTAATTCCAAGATAACTCGACTCGTACAGTAATCGTATCCCAAAAATGGGCAATATTATAGTATTTTTTGGATATATGGTTATTGGTGATGAATGATTTCTGATTTCGGAAACAAAATATAATAAAAATAAAGTTTGTTGTGTAAGATAAACTAGTTCAATTAAAATTTATTGATCATAAATATTACATGTCATAACGTACATAATTTTTTTCTGCAGTATATATAAAGTAATGAAGTTCATTTAAAGAAAAATCATATCACCTATGCAAAAGTACAATAAATATTTAATGGAATTCATAAAAAATGCATTGTTTCTCCCACACACACACACACACACACACACACACACACACACACACACACACACACACACACACACACACACACACACACACACACACACACACACACACACACACACACACACACACACACACACACACACATATATATATATATATATATATATATACACACACACACACACACACACACACACACACACATATATATATATATATATATATATATATATATATACACACACACACACACACACACACACACACACACACACACCCATATATATGTAGTGAACGGTTATGAGACATTTTAAAATGATTATTTAACTTTATTCACGCATTTTAATATTTCTTTATTAACATTTTTATCAAAAATATTAGAGAGTGATATTAGTTTTCATATTATACAAATTATTTCTGATTTGATATTAGAAAGCTTCCAACTTTGTGTACTTAAGAGACTATTCAAGAAACAATGATTGAGAATAGTTCATTATACTAATATTGAAAGGAAATAAGTTTAGGAAAGTAAAATTTTAATAAATTTATTTGAAAATATATTTAAAGAAATGATTTTAGATTTTTATCATTTTTCTTTCCTAATTTGATTCCCCAAAGTGAATTAGAATGATTGGTATATGTAGATAATAATTTTAAGTACAAATATATTTCTTAAATAAGTACAGCACTAAAATAACTGAAGAAGAAAACAAATTTCTATATCAGAGAAAGCATTTTTATTTTATTTGATTAATTATCAAAAATTGCAAGAAAAAATAATGATACTAACGAATTTTCAAATAGTATAACTTCAAAAGAATACACACACATAATTGCATAGAATTTTGCTCACTTGAGTTGGATTTATATATATTTTAATATAGAATAATTATGCTTCCAATTAAGAAACATTTGCTTAGTATAAGAAATTTTGTAAAAACATTAGTACTCATTCTTGTTTGAATTTTTATTTCTGAGATTCTTAAAAGCCAATTCCATGAAAAGTTGATAAATGATTTTGAAAATAATGAAGTGCAATTTCAAGAAAAGTTGATACATTTTTTTTTCAAAATAACAAATTTCAGTTTCCTTATAATTGTACAATGGAGTTAAAAATTACTTTTAATTAAATTTTTTAAGTTGCAATTCCAATTCCATATTGGTTTTACAGAAAAACCAACATATATCATCTTTACACGTTAAAGAAATCAGTAAAACATTTTACAGTAAATATGAGTAAAAAAGTATAGTTTTTTTTTCAGATTACGTGTGTGTAAGTCTAAAGTCGAAGAATGTTGTTGTTCTCGTGTCCATGAAACTGGTGTAGATAACAGATAATAAGGAAAGTCTCTAGATTCCATCGAAAGTCTTGACCACTGCCTCTGCAATTAGGGATGCATCAGGGCTGTAGAGAATTTCTTGCAATGAGTCCCTGAGTGGCACCATTCCCATTTTTATTAAATTTACCGCAACAGCTGAGCATTCCAAGGTGTGATTGGGCGTGAGCTGGACTCCCGGGCAGTGCTTACATTGAACATATGTTCTTGTTTTATACGGGAGAAACTTCATGCCCTTATGGTGTTCTGTTCTCAATCTGCCAATTGTGGATGTGATAATCCTGGGATAGTTAAATTCTATTAGTAGAGGCTTCTTAAAGGTGTGATACATAATTCTATATTTGGCCACAGCGTTAGCATCAGCAAGTGTGATTGTGGCGACCTTATTGTCGCGGTCTCTAGCTTCTTTGGCCAGGCTATCGGCGCATTCATTACCCTCAATGTTGACATGCGCGGGTATCCATTGTAGGACACAGGATTTTCCTTTGTAGTGCAACTGTTCCAGTAGGGAAATAATTTCACAAGAGATAGTTGGTCTCTCCATTTTTGATGGCTTCTATAGCTGATTTAGAATCAGAGAAAATTACTAATCGCTCGGTAGAATCAATAGCTTGTGGGTTTTGTTGGTATAATATGAGGGCCTCTCTAATCGCTAGGAGTTCGCTCGTGAAGTTAGAGGCAATATTGCCTGTGTTAATTTTGTGTTTGTAGCTATTACCATCTGGAAGGAGGATGAGAATTCCGGCACCTCCATTGCTGAGGGAACTGTCTGAGGAACCATCGGTGTAGGCTATTGCAAAGTTATCCTGGGAGAGTATTTCTATCGTTTCAAGTCCTTTTTGTCTGAGGGCTATAGGGTCTTCTTTTTTAGAACAAGGTTGCAACAATTCCAATTCAAAGCAGGTGTTCTCTGGTGGGTTTTTTGGGATAAGGGGTTCTTGGAGGAACATTAAGGAGGAATGTTCTAAGTTGAGATGTTTTCTGATTTCACAATCATGTTGGAGTGTCAACGACCTTTTAAGCCTTGTCGTATTCTTCCACTTATCAAAAACTCTTTTAGAGATATGATCTGAATCATATGAACGTAATTTATTAGTGAACTTGATGGTGGCAAGTTTGCGCCTACTTTCTAGAGGAGGCAGGCCGCATTCTTGTTCGGCCTTTTCATTGTTGGTTGATGACACTGCGCCTATAATATTTTTGTAAGCTCTGTGTTGGACGGAATCAAGTTTCCGCTTAACAGAGGTAGAGGACGGAGTCAAAATTGGGGTCGCATATTCTAAAACTGGTCTAATAACTGTGCAGAAGGTGCTTCTTAGGGTTTGAGGTCTTGAGCCCCATGAAGTTCCGCATAGCCTTCGAAGAATATTAAGTTTTCCTAGGGCTCTTTTGGCAGTTTGTTTGATGTGCTTTGTAAATCGAAGTTCAGGATTTAAGGTTACTCCAAGATAAGTAGGTAGGTCGACTTTTTGATTTGAGAGTCCTGTATTTTGATATTAGCCATAAATCTACTTCGGTGCCGTCTGTCGGTAGAGAAGATACAGTAGTTTGTTTTGTCTGCTTGATAGTTAATTTAAGATTCTCTGCCAATGCCTTTCAATGTTGCTTTTAAAGCCTTTCCCGATTCTTTAATGCCACTCTGTGAGTGCCATACAGCAATATCATCATCGTAGCAGGCGATTTTTGTGTCAAGGTGGATATGAGAGTGGATGGTGTTCATAAAGATGAAAAAGAGCAAGGGGCTCAAGACTGAACCCTGCGGAACTCCAGCCCACATCCTGAGAGATTCTGAGTGAGTCCCGTTAAACCTAACAGAAAATCTTCTTTCTCTAAGGAAATCATTTATCCACAATAGCACGTTGCCATTTATTCCGGTGCCTTGGATAGTATGGACCAGTTTTTGGCACCAAACTCTGTCAAATGCTACTGAGATGTCCAAAAATACAGCTAAAGTTTTCTTGTGAGGCTTTTCTTGGAAGCCATCGATTATCGACTGGCACAGCTAAAAGAGTTGGTCGGTAGTGCTATGATGGGTTCGGAAAGCAGTTTGATAGAAGTGGAGTTTTTTGTTTTCGATGAGCCAGTTCATAAGTCTGCGGTGGATTACTCGTTCCATGAGCTTGCAGAGAGTGCTGGTAATGGAGATTGGCCTGTAGTTTTTACACTCAGATGCACTCTTGTTTGGTTTCTGAATTGGAATGACAGTAGAATGTTTCCAGATTTTGGGCAGTTTTCCAGTGGCCCAAGAAAGGTTAAAAATTTTCCAACAGTTAATTTTTTGCAAGATTTCCGAAGTGCCGGACTATGTGGCCAAATATAACATCAGGGCCAGATGCCTTGTTGGGATCCATATTGTCAATAGCAGCTTCCAATTCTTCCATTGAAAATGGTATTCCGAAGATGTTTTTATGGTTGTATCATTTCGAATCTTGTATGGTTTTACGATAGGATCGTAGCAATTTCTTATCAGTTGCGTTGAAGGTTAACCTGCTTTTATTTTCATAGTGCTTTGCTAGCAGTGAAGCAGTTTCTTTATTTGTGATTACAACCTTTCCATAAGATGAGATGGTGTTTGTGTGAAGGTCTGCATTTTGATGTGTTGATTGGTTATTGAGAGTTTTGATGACATTCCAATTATTGAGATATTCTTTGGGGATCTAAAGTTTCGCAGAAATCAGCCCATTTTTTTCTCTTGCAGGAGGATATCACCTCTTCAACATCATGACAGAGGTTCGTGAATCTGATTCTGTTTGTTTCTGTATTATTCCTCTGAAGTTCTGCACCTAGATTGTCACGTTTCTTAATTAGGTCCTCTATATTAGTCTTTCCAATATGGGACCCAGTCATCTCTTCTCTTTACCCTAGGGATAGAGCTTTTTACTGCTGCATTAATATGTGAGGCAAAGGTTTGTAATCGCTCGTCTAGGGTGTGTGGCAAATTAAAAGAGCAGAGCGTTTCAAGTTCAGAGGTGAATTTGGCCCAGTTTGCTTTCTGAAAGTTCCAAGATCTTTTGCTTTGAATGGTGCCATCCAATTTTTTGTTTAACGTAAATACAATATGAAAATGGTCGCTAATAGCATTTTTTTGGATCTTTCATGTCGTTTGACTTGCCCATTGGTGGTTAATGGCCGTAATGTCAAAGGAAGATGATGTGCCGTTGGTTTAGGAGAGGTAAGTACTTCTCTTGTCATTGAGTACGGAGAGGTCATTATCACAGAGCAGGTCTTCAATCTGTGAGCCCTTCAGGTCCAGGGTCTGAGACCCCCAAGAGGGGATCTTAGCATTTAGTTCTCCTAAGAGAATTCTAGTATCTGAATTTGTATTCAGAAGCGTGTTAAGGAGATCTACGTTAATGTCTGAACTGTCCGGATGGTAGGCACTAGTTATAGTGATTTCATGTTGAGGCAGGAGTACGGTAATTGCTTGTACTTCAGTACTGCTCTCACTGTTAACTGTGGATGGTGGCAGTGTAATTTCTCTAAATTTAATGTCAGCTGATTTAATAAGAAAGGCTAGGCCACCACCTGACCGATCTTTTCTGTCTTTTCGCAGAGTAGTGTAGCCTTTGATTTTTAGCTTCAGATTTGGGTTGAGTTTGGTCTCCTGTAGACATGCCATGCAATATGTACCTTATTTTCGTTGAGGATCTCGGTGAGTTCCTGAACCTTTTTCTGGGTACCATTGATGTTCAACTGCAAAATATTTAGGGTCCTCGTAGCATACTTATCGTCATGGGCCCGGACTCCAGCCCGTGGCGCGTCGGCTACCCCGAACACGGTAACATTATCCGTATCACACAGTATTGCACTATTCATGGAAAAGGATGCCATTGCCTCCATGAGGTTGGACTTCTACATGTTGGTCCACGAGAGCTATTTTATTTCACTCCTACCACCCAATGGTAAACCAATTGAGGCATTTCCCTATCCGCCACCTGGGGACGCGCTCTCTAGGGGTTACAGGCTCTCCCGAGAGAATCGAAGAATATATAATGACAGTAGAATTTAAAGAAGTAATTATACATGGGAAAACCTAATAGTTAATGCAACATTTCACAAAAAAATAAAAATAATTTGTATATTATCTTAAATAAAATAGAATATAAGAACTTGAAGTTTTAATGAATATTAATTTTAGTATATTTTGAAAACAGTATTATTATTACTTACCTGAAAAAATCTGCATTACAAGAACTTTAATTGTGCATGTAAATGACATTATCAATGATTAATGCAATATGAAACGCGTTTATTGATCAAGTTAATATTCTTTAAAGATTGTTCCACATTGATTTCAACAAAATAATATCCATTTTGTAACAAATTAATGAATCCATTTCTAGACATTAACACTCTAAACACGTAATTTAAATGATAAATATTGCTGTAATATGTAAAATAATTTTTTATACACATTCAAGAAAACCACCAATATAGTAGTGACATACACAATATGTTATATTATGAAAAAATTTTATTACTGATTTCTCATGCTCAAATTGTGTGCATTTGGATGCTATTTCCGATTGAATTTTTCTGGAAGATTGTGAAATACACATGGTTTCTGACTTCGGTAGAAATCGAATTATGGCCTTGTGGAGTAGAATTGTTATTTAGTATAGTGGAATGCCATATTGCTGTTCCAGTCGGTCGAAATCCAATTGCCTAGCACAATTTGGAATCTGTAGTTTCAGAACAGTCCCATCGAACGTCATAATGGTTCCCCGGGACCCGATATCACTAATAGTCAATAAAAAAAGACATGTTATATATTAGGCTTTAATATATAAAAAACTAAATTTCGAACAATTAATAGAGCTTTAAACTTAACTGTTATTGCTTTGTCTTCAGTTCACACCATGGGCCTGGGGGATGTTTGTGGTTTGAAATTGACTTAGATCACGATATACAAGTCTTCATGTCACGATGATATAGTTGAAAATAAGTCACGATATAGTTAGACCTCGTGTGCAAAAATGACAATTGAGCAACAAAAATAAAAAAAATCCAAACCATCAAAACTGACAAGAAATGGCATCGTTTGCAACACAAAAAATGTCTGCATGAACAAACTGCTCAATGACGTTTGGAGAAGTATGGATTGTTCACCTACACAATTACATGTCTTAGCTGTCCTTGATTCTGCATTATGGATACTTGTCTTGGTCATTTCTTTTTAGTATTGACGCCAGTTTAAATCTTGATCGTATTGTCTCTATTGTTCTATGGCTTGCACTTCTATCCTTTTTACGAATCTGCGTATTTTTATAGGATGTTGTATACAATTCTGCAGCCAAAATTGTATTTTCCTTCGTGCAAAACTTCTTGGTATTTCTCTTGATGGAGAAAATGTTTCATTGCTAATCTGACAAGGCTGTTCGTTAGATTTCTTCTGCACAGAAAACATCTGAGCAATAGCTGTTGAGTGATGGCTCGTAACTTTATATCAGATACAATGGCTGATAAATTGCATCAATATATTGAAGCTGACTGTGCAACTGTACATGTATATGACATCTTATTTCTATTTTACCAGGTATAACAGGTTAATGGCCAAACATAAAAATATTATCATTGCTTCAAGAATCAGTATTTTGGATGATTTTTCTTGGGATCAAGATTCCAAGAATTCTACTGGAAAATTCAATCATTTATATTTTCCAGTATAATACATTTGTGTGTTCAACTAATGTTATGTTATTGTATATATTTTTTTGATGAAGCAATTATCATGGTTAAAAGTTAAAAGTAATGATATTTAAAACTGAATATCTTTTGGTTTCATTATGAAATTAAACATTATCAAAAGTAAAATTATCCTTAGAAATTAAAGAATTAAATTCTCAGTCAATAAATAATCGAATCAAATTTTAATTGTGACAAGAAAAAGGGATAATATTCCATTAAAAATATCCTTTTGTCTTGTCGTTTATAGACTGAATAGGAAAGGGAATTACTACAAATGTATTAACAAAGAAATTATCGCGCGAATTGAATTACCAAAGAAATTACTAAAAATGAATATTAGTAAGTTTTCAAGCCATTCGTCTTTATTTCTCTGATCATGGCATCAGTTGTATAAATAATATATCATTCCAAAGACTAGTTTCAGTAGAAAATCATGAATGCTTAGAATTAATTTGACTTCTGAACTCTTAGAAGAAACCTAATTTGCAACGAAGTAGAATTTGGTTACTTTTTGCTATCTTTTTAAAGGGTAATTGGTATTTCAAACTGAAAAAGATGCAGCAGAAAACAGGTAATAACTGGTTTCAACCATTAGATTACATTTATTGAAACAAATTATTTTGAAACGATTTCGCATTATCCAGGAATCACTAATATTTTATAATTAATTTTATGATCAGAAAGTAATATATATTTTATACACAATTAAGAATTTCAGGATTTATATATAAATTCAAATGAACTTAAATTCTCTGATTTTGGATATATTTATAATATTATCAAAATTAGATTGGATTTATAATTACATTATATTTGTAATTTTATTGCCATTGATTCCATTACTTAATTATAAATAATAAATTAGTGGTATACAATTTTTTGTTTCCGATTTTATAATATATTCATATGAGCTTCTTTATTTTTCCATTTGCTGAGGATTACACGTTAACTTATTACTTTCAATTTCCAAATCTTTTTAGCATTTTCTAAACAATAATATCCTATCTAGCAGAAATCGATACACAAATTTTAAAAACATTTTATGGGAGCAACGAAGTAAGTTTAAAGTTATTTGGAAACTAATTTGTCTGGACTAGACAAAATTAACTTTAATTATCTATAGTTTTTTTCTGATTGTTTATTGAAAAGATAATAAAAATTGCTTAAGGCAACCACATTTTATTACTACAAACTTAAAGTAAAACTTTAAAGCATGACATTTATTTTTAAAGTAAATATAAAAAATAGTTTTTTTATAAAAATGATCTGTCAGTTTTGTAAAATATCTTTTTACATATTTCAATCTATTTTTTCTAAAAATTATTTAATACACATTAGAGGATTTGATTTACAATTTCCATGAAAACAATTATATACTTGAAAATTAATTATACTTACTTATCATATACTTATAAAAATATGAAATAATTTTCTTTTAATTTATTAGTTTATTGAATATGAATTCTAAATTTCGTAATAATTTATTTTTTATTTATACTTTTTGTGAATGAATGAAATTTCCGTCTTTATTTTTATCACACAGCTACAGGAGGAAACTTGATAAACTCTTATAATATTTTTAAATTAGCTTTTGTATCTATTTTCCTTTAGAGAAGTTTGTGAGCTTTCATTTTATGATTGAAAACAAGATATGGGTGTTTATTCACGTGAGAGAAATCACCACGTGAACGATAAATTTAATTTGATATTCAAGTTAATGTTCCTACAAAATACAATTTTAAATTATCTATTTTAGATTTTCTTGTGTCATGAAAATGTATAAATATTTGTCAGTAAATAGGTATATATATTCCTAAAATTAAAATTAAATGAAATTTCTGTACTTTTTCAAATTTTATAAGGTATTTTTCTTAAAGGAATTTTTGAAAATCAAATTTAAAATATAAATGTATACAACTTTGTAAACACCTTTATTTTTAAATTAAGTCTTACAAAATAAGAATTTTTTTTATCTAAGAAATGAAAGTTTTGCACAATTATTATTGATGTAAGTAATTACAAATAAAGCTAACTTGATTTCTGGTTACAAATCAATATCGTGAGATGTTTATTGTTTATGTTTACTGGAATTGCTTACTATTGCATGGCCTTTTGCACATGTTTTCAGATTATTTTATTGTCTTTGTAACACTGTTACAGGAATGCATGTAAACAATCTCATGAAAATGTGCATCGAATCATCATCGATTTGTTGAGATGACTCCAATGTATTCATTTGATTGAGCAATGTTCTGAGATGACTTCAGTTGACTAATTTAATTTTACAAAAGTGTCTCATTTAATTGAGCAATATTTTTGCAAAGGTCCAATCCTTTTCAAATTAACAGCATGAAAATGTTGATTACTTATTACAAGCCCATAAAATGTTTTATGCAAAATTTACAATTTTATTCTACTAATGCATGTTAATGCAGACGTTATATGGATGTAATTAAGCATTTTGAGCATTACAAAGTGTGCGTAAAAATATGTTTCTATATATTAAGAAAAATGCAGAAAAATAATTTAATAATGCTAAATAATGTGATTATGTTATAAAATATTCATAACATAATCACATTTTAAATTTAATCATATGTTAGATGTAATGAAGGAAATTTAAGTATCTGACACTAAGGATTTAAGTAATGTCGGCAACTTTCAAAATAAGGCCAAAATATGACTATTGACACTGTTTGAATAAAATTCTAGAGAAATTTCATAGAGAAGTGAACAGGATGAAACATAAGCGATAGACTATGAAATGTGATGTCCTCGGGGAGAAAGATCACTCATTTTCAAACTATTAACGAAATATACGACTTCGATCTATGCGCTAGCAGAATATTCAAGAGCATTTCAAGTCAATATTTCTTATAATATTGGTTATATACCCATTCAGTATCATTTATTAGATTTCTTATCACAATTATTCCCCAGCGTTGGTAGTTACACGTGCTACTTGTCAAAATAGTATTTTGTAAAGTTTCTCTTAAAATAACAAAACGAAATGTTTGTTTCAGAGTAATTTTTCAATTCCAGTGAAAGAGGAATGCTTTCTCGTTGGATGCTGCATGTGGGAATATCTCTTTCACGTACTGTTTTATTCAAATTTATGCTCAGTTGAGGTTATAGTTTTCTATTTAAGAACCATTTTAATTCTAACTGCGGAAGCCTTATGCAACAGTAACAAAGATATTGAGACTCCAGCGTTTTTCTTATACTTCACATGTTCTAAATAGTGCTTTATATTGAAGAAACAATTGTTTAAAAATTATAAATTTGGATATAAATGTTACATTTTTTTGCATAATATAAATTTAACCTATCTATACAATTTATTTAATACAGAAATTCTATAAAGAATGAAGAAAAGTATAAAAAATCGGAATAAAAACAGATAAATTCAAATTAAAATATCAAAAAATTGGGTAACTATAACAAATTTGCAAAAATATTAATCGTACTGGAAAAAATATAAGCATGAAAGATAAATCAAAAAGGACCTTGAATTCATTTTATACATTCTGTAACAAAAAACGGGTCCTTTTATTATTAATGCTACCACAAAATGTTTATTGGTTGTCGTTTATTCTACACCTTATTTTGAAAGCGCGTTGCCCTGCTTTACCGCTGCTTTGAAGACATGTCCATGTTAATCTGTGACATCCAAAGTCCTTCCACTGGTGTGGCTTGAATGTGGAGAGGTGTATGCTCGAGTGTGATCTCGTTATCTGACTGTGGTTCACAATTGCGAGCTGCTTGGTAACAGGTGAGTATTCCAAACCCATTAACCTCAAGGGACAGTCCGGGCCTGCTCTGCATGACTATGTATGTATGTAACATACGAGTATATTTAAAGATACAAAAACTTTTCACTTGCTTTCAGCCATTTTTGACTTGTATTAATTTCTAGCATCCACATCCACACAAATGCACAATACAAACTTGATGAGTTACTGGTTTTTTTCACGGGTTTCTTATATGTGTCATTATACTTTTGAAAACAGCCTTTTCAAGACAAATGAATGTCGCTTACGCCAACCCCCTGTGTAATTAAAGTTTTTAAAAAATTTCAAGCATATAATAACAGCGTAGAAAGCAAATATATCATTGTATGTTTGAGTTCTCAGCCACAAGAACACGAGGACAAAAGACAACATTTTTAATCCCTTATTCTTTTGTGAGTGCTTTGAGTTAAAAGAAAGAATAAAAATACATTGAATCAGACTTAATCCCTTTTTAACAAGATATGTTTGGAGTTTAAAAGTCAAATGAAACGTATTACGATTATATTTAGAACTTATTCAAGAAACACAAATTCTTTGCATGTGTTATTAGCAATGAATTGTATTTTTGTGTACATTATTTCCATTTCCATTGATAACAATAATAAAAATTATTGTTATCGAAATAAGAATAATAAAGTAATTTCTTAATATTACAATTCTTTATTTATCTATCTACATTGTATACTTTATCAATTTTATTATTCAAAATAAAGCTTTAAATGAAGCAGTTTATTTAAATTATATTCCATTTGTGCTGTGATTTAATTTAAATAAGCAAAATATTATGTTAATGAATATTTAATAATGTAAGCAATATATACATAAAACAAAATATCATAAGAAGGATTATTAATATTTCTTTAATATATAGAAATTGAATAATATGAGTATGTTTTGGGTAAAAATTGTTATTTGAATGGAAACTAAAAGGATAAAATAAATAAATTAGTTTCTATAAACTAATATTTCTATACATTTTAATCTTTATGATATAAAATTTATAGTTAAGTTTAAAACATTTCCCTTCAAAACTTTTAGATAAAATATTACATCGTAAGAAATAAATACATTTATGATGCGTTTTTAGAGCAAATGGAAAGTATCTGATTTTAGTGAGTGATTCTTACAAAATAGAATAAAATCTCAAAACAGCAGCATTAATCAAATTAATTTATAATTTTCTTTTTTACATTACAAATATCTATCCTAATTTTTTATTTACTTAAATGTATAATTGGTCTAATTACATCAACATATTTATATAGAAAAAATTAGAAATATTTTAAATTTCACTTACCCGTTTTATCCCAATTTATTTATTTTGATCAAATTTGAGAAGAATTATGTTTTCTAAAGTTAATTCAACCTAAACAAACTAAATATAACAAAATTTGAAAAAATATATATTTCATATAAGAAATCTGAACTATCCTCTAAATAGGACTGTGGGATAGAATTCGCACTTACATGTTTTCCTGTTTTCTTCAAAGATGAAAAGTGATTTTCGAGTAAAAATTTTTACTTTATTTGAATATTAATATCTTATTTACAAAATAGTTCAATTTTCATTTGAATTTCCCTTTAATCTTGGTGGAAAGGTTCAAAGCAAGCCCGACAAAGTGTTTTGTCACATTTTTCACAGTATGTTTTGGGTTTTCCTTTGCAGCCCTTTGCAGCTGTGACAACGACGCTGTTTTTCTTGCTTTAGTAAAAAATGGCCAACACTATCTTTTTGGATGTCTCCTTTTGCACCAGAAGGTGCAGTCGAGATCTTAGTTCTAACTCTTATTCTTATCACAGATGTTTTTAGATAAACTGTTGTTACAACTCTTCGAAACTCCTTCAAGTTTAGGGCTTCATTTTTATTGAAAGTTCTGTGAATTATCCATGCGTTTACCATAGCCATATTCAATGAACATATAAAAAGTGGCCAGTACCACTTTTTCCCACGAATTTTAATGGAATAAATTCCAGCCAACCAGTCGTGGTGATCCACACCAACCATATGTTTGTTATAAGAATTTATCAAATTCGGCATCTTCACGTTAACTTTATCTTTGTGTTCTCTTACTCACCTCTTCATATTAAAAAATGGTTCTTAAGTGCTAAAATTTGTAGCAACAGTAACAGTATTGTTGTCATTCCATCGCACCAGGAAAATCTCAGAGTTCTCGTCAAATGCAAAATCAGACGTACCTCTTTCTTTCTTCCGCATAGACATAGATTCTTCTAGAGGACACTCATGGTGTATCCGATTTTCTCGTATGGTTTCTGTAGCTCGAAAACCTTGTTCACAAAGACTTTTCAAAAGATCAATGCTGGTAAAAAAGTTGTCGAAGTTTAAAGTGTAGCTTGAAGGATTGACGATATTTTCTGTTAGTTTCATCACAACCCGAGTACCATTTCTTGCATCAGAATCCTTATCACAATAGAGAGAAAAATTGTAACAATATCCCTCGCTTCCACACAGAGTCCAAAGTTTATATCCAAAACGAATTGGCTTACCTCAGGTAAACTGTTTCAGCCCTATCCTACCGTAATACATGATGATTATTTATCAATGCTTAGATTTGCAGAGAAGTGTCCACATTTCATAAAATTATTAAGTATGACAAACAAATGTTTTACTTTGAAGGATTGATCCTGGGCATGCTGACTTACAGTTCCATTGTCGACAAAGTGTAAATAAGATTTAAATTTTTGGAGGCAGTTTCGTGACATGGCTTTTTACCAGGGTAATGCCAAGGTCTTCGGCATCTGACCAGTGGTCACGTTCACAGGTATTTAAATGATAACCAGTTAAAAGCAAAATTCCTACAAAAACACGTATTTCATCTGCAGTGGTAAAGAAATCGTGTTCATTTTTTACATATGTTGCATATCGCACAGTTTCTTTTATAATGAGATCGTAAACTTCACTAGAGTAAAACTGCTCAAAAAGCTCTGATGGAGTTTTGTCTTTCAGTGCAGTTTCCATCTGCTTGAGAAAGTCACTTGCAGTTGATTCAGCCTGTATTTTGCATTTTCTGTATTGCGGTGACTTATTCTTTATCCAAGATGACTGAAGTCATTTAGCCCTTTTTTTGCTCTTTATTGTCGAAACACTAGAGATTGAAGATGGTTCAGGTTTGAAAGTATCCACAGTTCTAACCTCCAGAGAGTAAGGAACATCGTGTATAATAATATCTTTAGCATTTACTGCATTCTCATCCCCTTCATCTTCGTCAGTTAGTTCACTACTATCATCTGGTGTTAACACAGCAATTTCAACGTCGCTCATCTGAATCTAAACTATTTAGTTGTTTCCTCCAACTTCAGAAACCTTTGTACGGACATAACTCAGCAGGAATAAAACACCAAAAAGAAAATTATTTTTTACTCTTAGTTAGAAAGGGAGAAAGAATGCATCAATTGCATGTATATAATCCCACTGTCCTATTTAGGGGACACTTAAAAATAATGAGCTAGAAACTACCTAAGAATAATATTACATTACCACCAGGATGATAACAAAAGAGTACTATCACATAAATAATGTCCAGCGAAATGTCCAAAGTAAACTGAAAAAGAATTATACAACCACAAAGAGATGATACAAACCACAACCACTAATTCCATGAATAGACAAAATGCCCAGGGGGAGGAGGGGGTGAGAGCCATAACTCATGCTAGCAGAAGTTAATACACACCCCTACATGTTCCAATAACAAAATATTCGCAACAAACAAATAGTGATTTCTACGTGATATTTTTCAGCTGTCCTCTAAATAGGACAATGGGATAAATTGGATTAATTTTATAAAATGTTATAAAATATTAATTCAAAGACTTTGGATACAACATCAGGAACATTCAGTTTTAATTTTAACTTTCTGAAAAAAAAATTAGGTATACGTTATATGTTACATTTAGAAAACATATTTATTCATGATAAGAGAAGAATAAGTAGTTGTAGATTTACAGATTAACTTGAAACATAAATTACACATGGTCATAAATATCTAATAAATGAAAAAAATTACATACGAAAATACATAAATTTCATTTGAAATTTTTAGTTATCATGTTTTAATGCCATGAAAATTAGATTAGTTTTAAAAATAACTTCTTGTAATACGCTCTACAACCTTCTTATGTTTCTAAGATTCTTTTTTTAGAAATTACTGACGCTTTCTTTAATAATACGAATTAATTGTGAAATATTTCTGAGTTAGGATAATGATTTTATGCATGATTATCTGTTGTTTTGCAAAATATACTAAATCATAAGACTTCATATGTGTGCTGAGAAGTATTTAGAAATATGTTTCTCTTAATTTTGAAATAAAATTCAATATACTTGTTTTTAGAAAAATATCAAAGTAAGAGTACATAAAACTGCGTGAAAATATAAAAATTGAATCATTATATATTCATAAAAATTCAGATTCTCTATTAATAACACTGCTAAACAGAGAATATTTATTTTCTGTTTTCAATGTAAATTTTTATGTTCAATCCAAATCTGCAATCAGAATATATTTGTCACCTTTAACGTTTTGAAAATTTTATTTTTTAATTATTGTTTGAAGAATTTTTAATGCTTTCTGAGCATAACTAATATACATAAAATAATATTTTAAGTGATTCATTTTACGTATTTATTTCAACATAGATCGGTACACAACAATAACACCATTTGCATGGACGCCAACTTTATATGTTTATCAAAAATAATGAAGAGAAACGTGACTCTTTCTAGAACTATGAAGCAAACGTTTGTCTGCTGCTTTTTAATCTGTAAAGCTTTACAAACGCGAGACAATTTCAAAATAAATTTTACCTTTACAAACAATGATGATGTTCGATACCGCTAGTTAAGAAGTTTTAAGAACTGCAAATTGTCTGCAAATTACAGAGCCTCTGATTGGACTCAAGGGATAAAGACCTTAAATCATTATGAGTTTTGTCATGCCCATGGTGTAGCTTGTATTTCCGTATCATTCATTGAATTATTATTTCAGCTTCACCAAGATAAATGGAAATTGTTGTATATTAAAAAATGTGCGATAAGTTAAAGAAAACAGAAAAAAATAAGTTTAGAAAGTTGTCTTCCATAAAATGTAGCGATTTAACAAACTTCGCGTTGCTAATGAGTAATCAGATGTCCATTGAAATTTAGCTGATTTTAGTGTGAATGGGATAGCAGATACATAAATAAAATAGTAAATCCGGAAAGTATGGCCAAAATGAAATTTACATACGTCGGGAGAACAAAATGTTTTCTCCATCGTTGGTAAATTCTAGTAAGATTTTCGTAGCGTCTTCTCATATGTAATTAAAGTCCTTTAATTTATTAAACTAAAGGTAAAATATTCTTCCTTATTTGAAATAAAAATTTCTCTTCCTCTTTGTGTAAGCAGATCTAAAATAATATAAGAAATTTCTGTTGATTAACAAACAAGAGTTTCAACTATCAATTCATTAAATGAAGTTGAAAAATAAACATGGAAGTCTGTATAAAGAGGAACTTAAATATTTTGAAATGGTGGAATACCGAAATATCATAAAATGAGCTTTTCACTGCCATATATTAGAACTGTTACAGTTACACAAAAACAGCATGAGAAATATTCTAAAATTACACTTCCTGAATTCTTCTTTGGATGTCTTCCCTGACTGTCTCAGCGCCGTTAATGGTGATCAAGGAAAATGTTTTAACTAGATATTTTTTGCCGGAAGAAAATTATGGAAATAGTTTCCAAGAATGTTTCTTGATTACAGGTAAATGCTTAAGCGAAATGTTCCACATTTGAAATACCACGGGAAATATTTAAGCATTTTAAGCAAAGTGAATATTATAAAATTCGTTTGTAAATCTATAACAGTTCGGTAGCAATTAATATAGTTTTTTGTTTCCGAACAAAAGAAAATTAATTTTTTTGACTTTTTAAAGAACATTAAATTTTTTGACTTATGTATTCTATCTAAATAAGCTGTTCTTAATTTTTCATCTTTTTAATCAAAGCATATAATTTTGGAATTCAAACATCAAATCCAGTGAACATATCCAGTCAAAACCAGTTATAAGTATCTCCTTTCAAATTACACTCGCCATCGACTTTTCAAACATGAGGTATCTTGCAGTCCAGTAGAATACTGAATTACCTCCAAAAGGTGAGAGGGCTCGAAAGTCATCACTGGAGCGAACATCAGAAAAAGAGGGATGACTAAAGAGATGTTCCCCAGTCATAGATGAGGTGTCACAAATCATGCAAAGAGGTTAATTGGCCAAATTGATTTTATATAAATAGCCCTGCAAATTGTCATATCCAGTAATATTTCTAAAACAAGCAACTCCCTCTTCCCTAGAGTTATAAATATACGGCGCAGATAAAATCTTGATTTTTATTTGAAAAATATTTTTTGGAAACAAAATTCTTACTAGTAAGTACTTAATTTCGTGCAGCAATTTTTTACAGATTTGTGTGCTATCTTTGAATCTTAGCACTAATGACATTATTCCATAGTTCACTGAGACACTACACTGTGTATGTGATATTCAACAACATGAATACGTAATCAGAAAAAGCATGCAAGATTCCAGTAAAGATGCTATGCATCTAGTTTTCCAAAATGAGAAAAAGTTGCTATATTCTGGGGAATTTTCCTCAGTTGGAAAAGTCTCCAGAATGGGATCTACACGGGAGACATATTAGCCAAGGAATCTGTGGAATTGATAGTTGCTGTGTTGTTCTGTCAGTCAAAATAATCTGTTGCGAGGTGTTTTTTTTATCCAAGAAAGATTTTTAAAGACAAGATACTCAGCATACAAAAGTTCGAGGAATTCGAATGGAGAAGAACAAGTTGGTCAGTGAACTGAAATGCAGCCGAGAGGTACTTACACACGTCTACTGTACATAAAAACTGGCAAAAAGTATGCAAAAAAGAAAGTTTGAAATTTTCCAAGAATGTCGGTGTTGTTAGAGTGATGTATTCATACGGAGGACAGTGTATCCGGGGGATTGTTCTTGCACCGAATCGCTAGACATAGTTTGGCATTTTGGAGTAGATGCAGTATATTCATGATGCTGCCATTTCGAATTAGGTCATTCTGCATGGAATGATATCAGAAAACTTACAGTCAGCTGCCCAAGAGTGTTGCCATTGAGAAACGTCTACGTTTACAATGTTGTCGAGAGCCAGGAACATAAAGTTTGGAGTAATACATATGGTTTCCAAATGAGCTATGCCTTTGCTTAAGCAATGACTTGCTAATGTCAATTATTACTCCTGATCGAAAATTACAAATCGAAAATATATGGGTTTGTCGTTAAGAAGTCCAATTTGATTGCAATTGCAATGCATTATTCTATGTGACAAAGTGGCATGAATCTTCGAAGTTGCATCACCTATCGTTGCAAATCACCTTTAATCCGCATTGTTGACAATATGATTTCTCATCCATTCGGTGACAATGAGTTTCATCTTAAAACATTATTCTTTCTTCAAGTGATAAAATAAACCATTTTCTTAGTAAAAAATCCGGATTATGCCACATTTTACGCAGTACAAATCCACTAGCATGCTTTGCAAAGTGTCTGGACACTTATTTTCCTGAATTTCTTACAAATCATAAATGTTTGGAAGATGATTGTGTGCCATTTACATAGGTTTTTACACAGCAGCAGAAAGCTATGGCAAATAGTTGAGGGAACATTGGCAGATGCACTTCTGGAGACAACTCATACTCCTTAAATCTGTAACTAGATATGTTGTTAAACATATTATCAGTGTGAAGCCCCTTAAACTACTCAGTTTTACTGTAAAGCTGCTCAGTTTATAAGTGTCCACAGTATGTCATATTAAGTATCTGTTATTATTTATTATCTATTACTATTTTTTTCACGATTTTCACTGATTTTTACTAACTGGTTCTAGTCTATATATATGATGTGACAGTAAATATATGTATTAAAAAGTGCACAAATTATTCAAAATATTTCTGTTACATATTATTTTTTTAATCAATTAAAATACAGAAATAAATGTAATATCAAGTATTATGGATTCTCAAAACTTTTCTTAAAAAGAAATTTTCCCAGAAAAATTCTGTAAAAATTACTTGGTAACAAAAACATTGCTGTCTATAAATATTATATACACCATGGAATTTGTGTTTTTTCCTTAGAAATTTTTAATATATTTTCTAAATCTTTACTTATTTGTTTATTTATTATTATTTTGATGTATTGATGTTTGAGTAAATATTTACCTTAGTCAAGAAAAATTCCATGGTTTCTAAGCATACTGGTAGATATTTTTCATGAAGATAACAAAGCTATTTATTTTCACTTGCAATTTCTTTTTTAGAACAGGCAATTTCTAAATCTATCTTTATATAAGTATGAGTAATACATATCTAAAGATGAAGTCAATTAAATTTAATCAATAGTTTTATAAGTATTCTAATAAATATTATAATTGGTATAAAAGCAATGTTTATCATAAAATTTTAGTTTCAATTTATTACAAAATTTAAATACCATTTTTTAATCAGTTACAATTTGATTATAACTTCCTTTTCAATATAATCAATAACTTTAATATAATTTCATTTTTAACATTTAATAAAAATAAATTCATAATATTTTTAAAATTTATGTTTTTTTGTCATTAGATCATAATAATTCTAAATTGTTAATAATTAAAAAAATTAACTTAATTTACTTGTTTTTCTGGCTAAAATATTGTTTCCAAAAAATCAATATTTATTTTTGATACTTCATGAAAATTTAAACAAATATTTTTGATTAATCAACATGTATGAAAACATTTTAAATTTTATACATTTATATATAAATCGGTGTAATCAATATTCATTTATTATACTTTGCTGGCGCCATCTAGTGTTGTTAGCTCGATTTAAAATATTTGTATTTTTTGTGTCTAGTATAATCATTTTTTAGAGGCGATAAATTTATTTTCTTTTTAAAATTTAATTTAATTAGATTCTACAATTTCTACATGAAATAAATCTATAGTAAAATTATTATAGAGATTCAAATTAAAACAATCATTTTCCATAAAATTCAAGTGTAGGCAAAAATAGAAAAAAATTATCAGAATAATATGAAGAATTTTGTAAAAAGGAAAAAGAAAAGTTTTAATATAGAATTAGATTTACTATTAATAATCATACAAAAAATTAGCAGAAATTATTATATATTTATATTTAAAGAAATTATTTTTTTTAATATTTTAAATATTATTATATTTAAAGAAATTATTTATTTATTATATTATTATTTTTATTTCATGAATCTGATAATATACTGAATAAAGAAATAATGCATTTTAATATTTGCATTTTTGATTCGAGCAAAATTAACAAAATAAATTCGTTAGCTAATTCTAATCTTTTTAAGCAATTTGCCTAGTGAATATAAAAAACTGAGCACTCGGATAAAGAAAATCGATAAAATCTGTAGACCGCACTTGAAAAAAATGTAATAAATAAATAAATAAAAAAAATAAATAAATGTTTTTACTAAAATCAAGAGTATATACCAAGACTTTTAAAGATTCTAGAAAACAAATTTTAATATTAGAATTATTCTGAAAAACAAACTTTTTAATTGACATAAGGGAATTTTTTAAGGAAATTTGTAACTGCAAATCCTATGTTGAGATATAAGGAATTCTAAAAGTATTTTTCACGTGGACATAATTATATTACGTACTGAAAGAATACTTATGCATTTTAAGGTTTATTAGGCGCAGAATTAAGGAAATTAACCAAGAAAAAGTGGAAATTTGCATAAACTAATAAACAAAATGCTTATATGTGTGAACAATTTACCGACGACTTTGGAACATAATGAAATATAAATAAGGACTGAATGTATTACTGTGTTTAGTAAAATTAATCAAATGCATTATTTATGAATAGAAAGTAATTTTTTATATTATATCTTCATAAGCAGATTCGCTGAACTAACAAAGAAAACTATAAACCTTTTATCCCAAGCCAGGAAAAAGACAGTTTATGTGTTGCCACAAGAAAAAACATTCAAAAGAATTGCAATTATATCAGAATTACAGCTATTTTATACTTGTTCATTCAAACCTAAGAAAAATCTTATTGTATTATTTCATGTGTGCAAAAACTTGAATTAACATGTGGTATATGCAGATATTTTATTTGAAATTTGAATGAATTGAGATAATTTCTCTTAAGGAAAGTGTAAGATACGTTGTTAAGCTTTGCTTAGTACAATAACAAGAATACTTATGGAATATCTATTAAATGTTTATGCTTTTTTGATGGCAATATTAGCTCTATATAATTTTTCATATTTTATTGTGTGCATATGCAAAACCACACTGCATAGCAAAACAATTCAAATTTATTTTCAAAATAAATGGATGAGTTTAAAGTCATTAACAATATTTTCTTGACAAAAATACGATTTATATTGACAAATTTGAAATTTTTTCAACATTTAAGAAATTTATTTTGAAATTATATTAATTTTAAGACTACATCAATATAGCAAATAAGAACATGAGTTGCTTGTACATAAATTAATTCCACTTATTTTTCTCTGTTTGTAAATATAACCAGAAATTTCATTTGATAAATAATTATCTATTTATATTTTAAATAACAAATGAAATTCATCTTAAATTTTTGTTTCAACTTGCACATAATGAGTTCTATCACCCAGCATTATTAAATATGATGAAGCTCATATTTAATAAAAAATATACCTGAAAATTGAAAAGAATAACAAATGCGCTTTGTATATGAATTTTATTCCTATATTTTACATACATAATATTGGGAAATATATATTTCGGGGAACCGTTTGGCAAAAATTCGCAACTTTTGGTCCCCAAACGTGTTTCTACACTTGCTTAAAGGAACAAAATGGTGTCGAAAACACTGCAATGATACAAAATCTTGAAAATCACACAAATTTCATGCATTTTTAAACGGAAAAATATTTTTTAAATGAAAAGAAATGCTTATCACAATATTCAACATTACCCAACCCGGTGAAAAATTGAGGGGTATTCTAAAATATGTAGATAACCCTATAATAGTATTAGTCATACATATATCATATTTATCAGTAGAATAAAGATTATTCAACATTACAATTTTTGAAAAGAAAATTCATTTTCTTTTTGGAAAAATACAATTGAACAGCTTTAAAGAATATATAAGTTTTGTATTCTCTCTCTCTCTAGCTAATAAATTCAAAGTCATACTACATAAGAAGTTTAGGTGAAATAAAGTCATTACTTTATTTCAGTTTACCCCAAACATATTTGTTTTATGTTGTTATTCAAGTACTTATATATATTTTCAACTGAATTCGCTTTATAAATATTTTTTTAAAAAATTGCTATATTTAAATTGTTTGTAACTTAATGTATTTTAAGATTCTAATAAATATTTATCTCTTAATTTTGTAAATAAAATACTTATTCTGATGAATTTCAATGGAATTTCACAAATTGCATTAATTGAGTTAACTTGTAAACATGTGGCATTCATTGAAAATTCCTGCAGCTTCACAAATTCATTACTAATATATAGTACTGTGAATAAGTGAAAATTTTAATGCATTAAATTGAGCGTTTCTAATTATGCTTTTGGATAAAATGAAGCTTCTAAAATGTCTGTTTTCTAGATATCAAATTCAATATTTACAATTCTCTAGACAAACTAAAAGTCAATATATATAATTATTTATTTCAAAACAACTAAGCTAAATGTTTTTTCACAAAAGGATTTTTAATGCGTTCAAAAATTTGATTAACAATAATGTTTCAAGACTGAATAAATAGAAGAAGTTTTAGAAGAAGAATGCTTTATTCTAAAAGATGTTCCTTATTCAAAGTATTATTATAAATTATTCAAACAACTCTTATTTTAAAGCTAACTTTGATAAATTAGCATTGTAAAGTGCAATAAAAAATATACTTTTGATGACAAAGCAAATTATTAATTGGTTAACGAATGTTTTCGAATAAGTGACAAATGTATGTTAATTTCGAAAATTAGAGGAATATATCATAAAAATAAAAATCATTTAAGCTTTTATAGGAATAGTTTAGTAACAGTATACATCAAATAGAATATAAAATAATACAAACAATAGCATTTTTTGTTAAAGTTAGTGCATATATATAAAGTAACCAAATAAGGCTTCACGTTTTATTAAAAATACAATGCTCAACATAGAAAAAGCAACACCAAGAACGAGTGGCCAGAAAATTATGCAAATTTTAGGTTAGACTCACCTTAACAAGTTGTAGTAATAATATGAAATGCGCAGCTCTCCAGCACGCGTAGGATAAGGTATTACGTGAAAAACCGGTAGAATGGGCAATATTTGCGCCGTTATTGGTGCTTGGAAAATAATCACTGAAAGTTTGTTCTTAAGACGCCTGTAATTGCAGAGAATGCCATGCCATCGTTGACGGAGTCAGTTCCAGCAGACAGACGAGCTTATGAGGCTTGCTGATCGGACTGTGAAGGGCATGTTGGTCCTTATGGAAAATCAAAGCTGACAGACACCTGGACACGTCCATAATGCACTGGCTGTGGTGAAGATGATTAGAATAAGAAACCGTGAAACGTTTCCGGAGTGCCGGTGCAGCCCAGAGTGACGTCAGCAAGCTTGGATGAACCGTTCCGATGGGACGGGGAGATGGTCCTGCAAAGCACGTTTACCGAAATTCTACAGCATGTGCAAGACACTCTGGATGCTCCCATATAGAGAAAAAACATTTGCCGTCGATTGGTTGCTAGTAACCTGAGCTAATGGTGGAAATTAAGAAGACTGCCATTGACCCCCCAGCAAAGACACTAACGTCTGGAATGGTGCTGAATTAGAGTGATGTGGACGAAGGGGTGGCACAATATCGTCTTCTCAGATGAGTCATGCTTCTGTTCCTGAAGTGATAGTCTCTGCGTACCAGTGTGGTGTTAACGTGGAGATAGGTCCAATCTTACAGAAAATATGGAGTGTCCCACCACATGACAACACTGCATCATGGTTTGAAGCCTTATTGCGTACAATTTCAGGTCACTTCTGGTTCGTATTCATAGCACTGTGACAGCCCAATGTTATGTAGATGCCCAGCAAGCTGCTGCGGAAGGTGACACACCCCTACATTTAGGGGGTTCCCAGTGCCCTTTATCAGCAGGATAACGCCCGACTGCACATTGCTCGCATCAGCCAATATGCACTGCTGCTTCCCTGGTCATCGAGAAAACCAGATCTCTCAGCAATCGAACACATTTGGGAAATGATTGGATGCCATTTGCAGACCCTGCCACTGCCTCCTTCATACAATCAGCTTTGGCAAATGGTTGTCTGGGAATGGAGAGCCATACCTCAGGAGGCCATCTGTACTCTCATTAACTCTGTATCTAGATGTATTGCTTCATGTATCGCAATTAATAGAGGTGCTACAACCTTTTCACCCAACGTGTTCTCGCTTTGTATTATGCATATCATATCGAAGTACAGATCACTTATTGTTTGTTGCTGCCTTTCTCTGTTTGCCGAGTTTCGTCACTTTCTGGCAAATCCTTTTTTGGTGTTGCATTTTTTATATCGGGCTGAGTAGTTTCTTTTCTTTAATAAAAAGACTGATCATTATGACTAGTAAAGCAAGATCTTTCAATGGTAAGTGATATTAATAAATATACCTTCAACAGATTAGAGGAGATGGAATAACAACTTTTTGTTAGGCAGTTATCAGTTTATCAAGTCTATGAGAAATAGTTTTAAAAGAAAACACATTTTTTCTCAATTAATGCTATAGAATTGGATATTAGTTTAAATGGATGATGAAAAGGAGAAAGTTTGACTGTTTGAAAAAATTTCGTAAATATCTCAAAATTCGAATGATTTAAAAAATAGGAAATTTACTTTAGAATAAAATTCAAAAATATATTTTTCAATATAAAAATTTATTATGGAGAAAAAATGTTATGTTCGAAAATATTACGCAGCCAAAATTACAGAATTTCACAACCCAGTCTATTTTAAAATTCTGTTCTTCTAGCGGTTCAAAACTAATCTACATTGATGCTAATGCAATGAGCGAGAACATATGTTATAGACTATTTATAAGTTGGAGAATAAGTATGTCATTACCTCAGGTATAAAATTACATGATATCACATGGAAATATGTCAAGAAATATGGATTTATTCATTGAGGAGCAAACTAAATAAAGACATTGTATTCTTCATAAAAACGTTTTTTACTGTCATTTGACAGGTGATATTATTATCATAACAATATTTTTGATTTGAAAAGACTAGATTTTCTGTTCTCTTCAAATCAAATAAAAATAATAAAAACTTCTTTAAATACTGAACTTGATTTTAACTTTCACCTTTAATTATCAGGAAAGTAGGGTAGAACTCTTATTATCTGAATTAATTGTAACTGGAACCATTCGAATAATCAAAAATTCCATTGATTGGACTTTTTGTCTATTTTGTGTTTTTTTTTATCACAATAGCCTGGTCACACAATATCGTTTCCCGATCAGTGTGAACGAGAGCTGTCTATTGTGTGATTTTTAGTAACTACTCACATAAAATTTCGGACGATTTTTTTATCGTACGATAAAAGTTGTCTAATGTGAAAAAGTCCTAAAACATGAAAAGAAAAATACAAGCAAATACGTCATGGTTTTCTATCAAACTAAAACAATGGTTTTAAATTGTTTTTGAAATATGTAAAAATGCCTTATTGGTTATGAAACTAATATTGATTTTCTTTTCTCAATATATGTTAAAGATTTTTAGTTGTGTGTGGTATTTATAGTACAAATATTACCATAATCAGTTTGAAAGAAATTTAATTGAAACTCTGTAATATTGTTAATGATACGAGTGTGCAAAAACTTTCCAAATTGGAAAAAAATCTTAATATTATAATGAATCTGAATATTACGTTCAGTAAGTCGAATTTTTTAAAGTGAACAGTTTTAAATTTAAAAAGGAAATTATAATTTATAACTTTAAATTATGTGATGAACTTATGACTTTAAATTTAATAAAATGTTGACATAAATTATAATGAAACATTTGGAAATAATTCTGATATTTAAATCTATAAATAAAATTCATTTTTGATTTTGAGCATAGATTTATAATATATTTTACTAAAAACGAAATAAATACGGTTTCAACATCTAAATTGGTTTTATGGTTCTTAAAGCAGCAATTATTAATATTATCTATGTTCTAAATTAGAATTAACAGAAAAGAGAATAAATTATAAAATTGCTTAGAATATTTAACATGTATAAAGAATTTCTAGACGTTAAACAATTCTTTAACAAATTTTATTTGAGGTTAGCATTATTTTCTTTGAGGCTAGTATAAGTAAATAATAAAATAAAGAACTGCACCAAACATCATTCGTTCCTTTTTAAAATTTTTAATATGAATGCTTATATTATTTGACAAGATCAAAAGAACATTACTGACATGACTTTGAAAGAAATAAGAATCGAATAAACTCTCTCTCTCTCTCGCTTTACATTTCTTAGACAAGTTATTTCCTTCTTCTTTTCATTTCTTTGCCCGAAGTAGAATTTACGAATCAATAATTTATACTGACATGTGATTCAGATTTCCCAGAAAAAATTATGACCCTTTTATCACACTTTTCTGGCATTTCTTGTATAATCAGAATAGGAATTTTTACATTTGACAAAGATAGGATTCCCAATTCCATTTGCAAAGTTTTTCTCTGGCGGAAAAATGTTATTGTAAACAATTTTTTCACACAATATGTTTATTTTAAGATATTTTATAGAAGTCACATCAAACAAGCCTAAAGACTTTTGGCTTGCTGATTTAAATTATATTTTTATTTAACATAATTTTTTAATTTTAACTGTGCTTGAGTTTCATTTGAAGTTTTTGTTTTGACTTGTATCACACTGTATGTGAACTTTTTTCTATGTAATTCTCGCTTTCAAAGTATTCAATATAGGTACAAAGATTTATTCAGATATTTCACTTAATTATAAATGTAAATTTTAAGTTATTCATAAATTGATACAGTATCACAATTGCAGATTATATTATTTCCTACTGATGATCTATGTTATTCAGTTTGCGGGCCAAGATCATCAAAAATCAATTCTTGATTATGGAAATTAAAAAATAGTTGTTAATTTATTTTCATAGAAAATTTTAAAATAGTTCCTTTTATTATGATGACACGAGATTAACGATCAATGTTGAACAATTGAGGAGAGTGTTTACAAACATCATTGATATCGTCATTTAGTGGATAATTTTAGGGATAGTAAATTGAATAGTTGGATGAAAACTTCAAGACAGACATAAATAGACAGTAATTCCGAGTTAAGATTTTTGAAATGTGTCCAAGTAGCTACTCTACAAATGAGAACGAAATAAGAAGATAAAAAAATATTTTTGTGATTATTTATTATTGACATTCATAAATTGAACATCCAAATTTAGCTCTTAAACAGTTATCATTGCATTACCATCATCGACTTAATGGCATTTACATGTAGTACCGGGTAAAGAATTCTGGCTAAATTCAGATTAACGTTTATTGTTATGCATTCGACAGAAGATTAGTCGTTGCGTTTAAGCTTTAGACTCAACGAATAATATAGTGTTTGTTCAATAATAATATATGTTTAATTTTTAATTATTCTGTTATCCATAGAAAACAAAAAATGCTGTGATTGGGTGGCGCACAGCTTAAAACTCTGTAATTCATTTTTCAAGTCAAACATTTATGAGTTAGTGTGAGCAATTTCTTGAAAGTTTGTATAGAATACACTTCACAAAGCTATCATTTACTAATATTAAGACATTCTTCTAATAATTTTTGTTAAATCTTACATAATCTTATTTTTTAACTTCCAATGATTGTTCTTTGCTATTCATCAGCGAAATGGTGCTTTCTTTTTCCAAATTATATTCAGATCATAAAAATTTTGAAAAAAAAATTGTTAATGAAAATTCATTTCTTTTAAAACATTGAAGCCAAATTAAACAAAATAGATTTTTATTTTGCATGTAACACTATTTAGTGAGTAATATATTAGAATCTAGATTTTACAAGGAGAAAAAATACACTTGATTATTCTGTAATAATTACCTTCTTATCGAACAAATTTTTCATTAGAAGTTACAATTCTAAATTGTGTTTAAAATTTTCTCTTTCTCATAAGACAAAAAGAGTTACAACAATTATTCCTAATTACCTTAGAATTTTCCTTCCTGCTCTTTCGTCATTATTTTCCTTTAATTATAATGAAATTCCACATTAACAATAATATGAACTTATTTATCGCTTAGGATTTATGGCAGAGCAGAGGACTGCAAACATTTCCCTAATTATTTCCATTATATTATTTGTCTTTATTTTAAAATTCTTGAATGTTTTTACTGAGTCTGAAATCTCAATCACATTGGAAATGTTGGGAAATAATGATACTAATTTATGAGTAGAAATTAAATATTTTAATTTATTTTTATAATTAATTAAGTAAATGATTCATTCGCCTAACTTTTACATCCATGGTTGTAAGTTTGAAACAGATTTTCTCTACAAATGAATGTTAATTTATTAAAATATAGCGAACACATTAGCGAGAGAATATTTTGGATAAAAAATTATTTATAATTATTATGCAAACTTTTATTCTCTTTAAAATGAAATCATTAAGCTCATATTTTAATGAAGAAATCTATTTATGCACCTGTAATTTTGTTATAATGAAGGATAAATGTCTAAATGAATGTTGTATATCAAATGAAGCAAATTTATTATTATAAATTTGGAACATTTAGAGGTTTTAATTTTGTTTTTATTTTTCAAAATGAAATAATTTTGAATGCAGCTAATGTCACAAGAAATATTAATATAAATAATATTTTAGTTAAACGATAATTGAAAAATGAAAGTAAGAATTTTATAATATTCCAATTTAAAATATCTTGCTACAGTTCGTGTGAAAACAATTTAGGAAAAAATCCCTCGTGTTTACATTTAGGTCATTTGACAGTTTAGTAGATTAAGGCGTTTTTCCTCGTTCTCGGAAGGTAGTAATTTCGAATCCCAACCCAACGGAAGCTTCTTCGTGTTTGATTATGGAGGATATGGCACGTTAAATATGTCTTACTGTCACATGTACTCGATGTGAAATGGTACCTCTGGCGGTGGCAAGTTGAGTTGGGGTGTCAAATGCTAATGCTTTGCTTTATTTCTTAATTACCAAGACTCTTCCATTTATGGGGTCCAAGATGTTGTACTCACTGGGTGACCCCACTAGATAATTGCCATTACTTCCGTCCTTTTAGTGCTAAAAAGGTAGTAGCAGGATTTTTGCAATCTGGCATAGTAATATTTATGCCATAATTTTTATATAATTTTATAACGATAATTTTTTTATCATCATTTTTATTTATTTTATTTGATAACTGAAATATTTTTTTGAAATTTAATCAACAATCTTATATGTAAAGATTTGTAATTTGAATCCTTGCATTTAAAAATTACGATATTCTGTAGGAAAAAACTCGAATTGTTTTGATGTTCGTGAATGCGCAGGAAAAAACTATGGTTTTGATGTATATGAATTTCAAAAATCTTCGTGAACATAGATTATATGTATATAAACAGTCTTAATGTATTGTTTCTCAACTAACAGATATGAGCAAGTTTATAGACTGAGTCGAGAATAACACAGCTCTGGATTCAACCATTTAGCTTGATATATTTTTTTAAATATAAAGGTATCCTGTCTAACTAGACTAATAGCATATAGAAATACTCTAACGTCTTTTTTAGTTGAAAGTGAGTAAGTATCCCAACCCTTCATCTATCAGTAGTTTTCCTGCCTGGAAATAAAAAAAAACGAATTTTTTTTTGTCTTACCTGAGATTGTTTTAAAAAATTGTTCGGTATGTGGCAAAAAATAAAGGAATTTTCAGATCTACACAGCTGCAAATGTACATTTTTATCTAAATTTTATCAATCGAGTTATTTCAGCAAGATTCTTGTTCGTAAAATTGGATAAAAGGTAAACAGGGGTAGCTCACACCGCTTATGGTGCCTCATTGCGATTATGATGAGTTCCCGATCGCTTGCACCCCTGCAATTTTCACGTAATCTAATCAGTTTTCTAGCTCTAATTATCTTAACTCCACTAAATTTAACTCTCTCTATTAAACTATACTTTATTGTAAACAGTAACAGTTACTACTACTGCTACTATTCTGTAAACAGTAAAAACTGTTTACAGAACAGAAACTTTCTTACTGTAAACAGTTTTTTAGTGTTTTTCATTTGGTTGAGATAGGTAGATGATGTTACAAAATAAATTATACATTCTTAAATATACACTAAGAAAACAATTTCCAATTCGTAAAACTTCCTAAAACAAATTTTTTGAAGTTAATAAAGATATCACGTATTTTTTCTCATCCGTATTTAGAAATATACGCTAAAATGACTTCCATTAATTGAAAAAAAAATATGTGTTTAGGAAGCAAATTATGAGTAATGGAGGTGAAAAACATATTTTTACGTATGCACGTCTAAAGGAATACAGACAGCGTTATGACAAAACTTTTTGAATTCACAGTGAAAAATGTAGTATTTATGTTGCAATTTACGTTGTTTCCAGGTTTCTAAAACTTTTTACAACGGAAAGGTATAAACTATTTATTATTAGATTTCATTTCCTTATTATTAGAAGGAATTGTTGCATGAATACAAGGTTTATTTCTTCAAACATAAGCAAAAAATACAAATTAAAAAGTACAGAATATATTCGATGCCAACACCACAGTTTTTTGATAGTTTCGTTATTTCTATGATATATAGCTATAAATGCTTAAAAATTTTACAAAAACCCACACTTAAATACAATTTTCAGTTTTTATAAATTAATGTCAAACTATTTGCTTAAAATACTTTTTCTTTGTAAATCGAGTACTAATGCAAATGTTTTAACATTTTAAAAATTGTTAATGCAAATTTCCGTTATTTTTTATTATATTCTTGGCTTCCTATTTTTTATTAAATATTTTGTTAATTATTTTTTATTCATCACTCAAAGTAATCTGATAAAGTTACTTTGCAATTCTATTAATTTGAATTCCGTACTGTTAGTGCATTAATAAGGCCACACCCAATTATTCATTCTATGTCAATAACTTTGAGTCATCAGTTGCTTGAATTTCAAATCAAATGTTCGCGGTAATTGGAGTTCTGCTGAATTAATTCCTGACTATTGGATATGATTCGTATGACTTTTCTGGATGACATATATTTGCGGAACAATACCATCAATATAATTGAATAGGTTACATTTCATTTTAGTTAACGAAAAATTATTTATTAAACAAAACTATTTAAAAACGCTACTCAATAAAAATAATTTATTAGTGACTGCATGAAAAACATTTTCATAGATTTATTTATTACAGAAATTATGTGCCCTACTGAAGAATTAGCAAACCAAAATAAATCAGCAAAAGGCAATAATGCACGTAATATATTTCGGAAAAATAATTAAATATTTGATTAAAATTAGATTACACAACCTCTCATGTAAATACATTATATAACTTATAATGTACTGTGAGTTTGTAGTGTTTATTGAAATTTTGAACCCAATTGACTGTTTATTGAAAACTAAAAAGGTGCAAAAATGTCTTTGGTCATTCGTACAAGATCTCTAATCATTGCTTGTTTACATGGTGTCTCAACTTGTTAACAAGTAATGATTAAAGTTCATGTGCGCAAGGCCAAAGACTAATTTAAGTGCTCATTAAGAATAATAATGAATATTATACTAACAAAGGAAAATTCTAAACTAATCTAATATATTCTAGTAGTATCCATTTAAAGAGTAACTATTCATTATCGTATACAGCTATTCTTTGGGGAACATTGTTGTTTTAAGACAATAAAAGTTGTTAGAAGATGTTCTTGTCATATCGATAAGCATTTTTCTTCTATAGAAGAACAGCATTGAGAAACCATTGTGTTATTAAGAAATTCTGCATTTAATCCTTCAACTCAATCTTTCATGCCATTACTTGTTTACATGCCAAAAAAGGTCTAAACTACATATTCTATTTTGTACTTCTGCAGTGATCATTAGGATAAAAATCAAGATCTTTCGTACTACTCCTAAGTGCTGTATCTACTTGCATTGTCTTTCATTATTAGCCATATCCAAGAATGCCGCATATAAGACGCAACTTTAACAATTCATTGTCACATACACAAATATATCACAATATCAAATTTAATGAAATTGAGATGTTCCCAAACGTGCATAATTTTTTTATTTTGATTTACCCGAGCATTTGTGATTATCTGTGAAACCAGTTTAAGCAATATAAAATATTTATCTAATATGAAAAGATCATGGAGTTTGTGTCAAGGGAGGATTCTGTTCAAAATTATCATTTAATTTGTGAACTTAAAAGTAATAAATTAATATAGTAATTTAGCCTTTTTAACTTGATAACATTAGATCCTACTATATTTTTTTCAGTTGAAAGCACATTCCATATATTTTGTCTTAATTTATAATCTACTTCCACTATGATGATATGAACTACAGATGTATGATATAAGATCTTCATTTTACCCTCTCTGTTGAAATGAATACTTGAAACTTTTATATAATTCATCTTTTTCAGCACATAAATATGATGCATTTTAAAATTCTCCAAGGAAATCAATACAAAATTGTGATTTAATGTTTTTCGAAAACAACACAGAGTTTTTAGGCTCTTTATACTAATACCTTTATATAGTAAGAATTTAAAAATTAAGAACGCAAAAAAATTTCTATTTAAATCTTATAGCTCATTCTAGATGTTTCAATTTCAATGTAGAGCAAAGTGAAGCAATACAAGAAACTAAACATAGAACATTTATTTTAACATAAAATGAATTTAGTATTTTCAGCGTTATTGATTAATTATTCCGTTTATCGTTTTCAAATATTTTCATTATTTCAGAAAAAGGATATATTTATTTGCCATGCAACATTATGTTTATATGCTGGTTTATAAGTTAAAAACATCAGATTTCAGTGGCGTGGAGTGTTTTTGTTAAGTATTTTAAAACATTATTTTTTTAACATTAAAACATTTAAAACATTCATTAGGAATTCATCTTTTTATTTAAATTTTCACTAACCTTTAGGAATGTACGATTTATAGAACCGTTATTTCTTGAACACATATGCATAATGAATTTAAAAAACAATTTTAAATCGGGCTTTTCATACATTATTGAATAAAAACTGTCTGCAAGAACGAGAGTTTTTAGTCGAATTATTTCTCTTTACCAATCGAATCACTCTTTGTATACAAATTTTTGTGAATGTAAAAAGGAATAAACCTAAATAGAGATTCCAATTACGTTATTAAGTAGAAAATAGGCAAGGATGAACTTTTGAAAAAAAATAACTTTTTTGATAACTGAAAAATCTGGAGTATATACACGAAGGAGTCCCACTTTATATATTTTTTGCCACAATGTATATAAAAAATATATATTTTAGTATAATACTTATAATATATATATATATATATATATAGTTTATATACATATGCTTATACATAGGCTTCTTTCTTTCAGTTATCAATTGAATTAAAAACATACTCCAGCTAATCTCATTTCTCATTAATTATTTTTGCCTCTATATTTTAAAGCTGAGAACAATGATACTGAGAACAAATATGGCTAAGATACGGAGTTCGGAAAAAATATCGAAAAATTTCACTGTCAATGCTTAGAAGTAAGAAATTACATTAGATGTTACAAAGTTTTCAAAATTATTAAACTTTTTACTTTATAACAATTACTTTTCTTTTATTTTTAACATAATTAGTTAAGTCAAAAAGCATAAATTTATAAATTAAATTTTACACGAATAATTATAGTTAAGTGAATAAAATATTCTCGCTTTGAGTGTATGAATTAATTTAACAGTCAATATTAGGAACATTAAATTTTAACCAGATGGAGATATTTATACAAAATTTATTATCTTTAAGAGAGATAATTAAATGTTAACTAAATGAATAATTTAATAACCAAAATTAAATTTCTTCAAATATTCTTAATTATTCAAGTTAAATTTTTTATATTCAACAATTATAAAGACACTTTTACAAAAATTTGATTAAAAATTAGTATAATATATCTTTCCTTAAAACAAAATGTATACTTCTAGACCTTAATATTTGCTTAAACAAATTCTTTTTTTAAAAGTATAATAACATAACAATAAAGAACTTTCCTGTCCCTTAATTTTAATTTTTCTCTGATGACAGAGAAAAAGAATTCATTGCACACCCTATAATTACCATTTTATCGGAAACAAAAATAAAATAAAATCATTTTCCTCTTTCTGAAGGAAAATCTGTTCACTTTACATTCATGTAAAGAATTTTTATCCCATTCTCTTTAATGGAAAATTGATTGGACAGACGTCTGCTATGAAGTACCGATTAGAGTGCTGCTTCTAACTTCATTAATATGAAATCTTATCGTAGCATTTTGTCATTAGCATTGTCTTTTTAGTGATATATTTTGAGTTGTAAGAACTATCAAGCATGTGTGTGAGCATTAGGCAAATGCTATTTTACAGCATAATCAAATTAAAAAGTTAACTATTCATTTATCAGAAAGTTATATATCTTCTACGAAACAAATTAAAATTACTAAATTACACTGTTTATATTTTGCTGATTGTAAAAATACCTAAATATTTTGATGATCAGCAAAATTTATATAGTGTTTCATACAAGCATAAAATATCAAGCATTCACTTAATATTTTAAAGAATATTATACTTATTTTATACACAGTATACTATAAAATAAACCTTGTTCTAAATTGTGTTGGTATTTTAAAGTTTTAAAATGTTTAGTTTTTTTAATAGTATGGCTTTTTTCTTCCTTTTAGATAAGTGATAAATGATTATTGTCTCATTATACTTTATTTTCATCTTTTGTTTACCAAACTAGTATTTCAATTTATAAAGAAATTTGAATTTTAAGACAGTAAATAATTTTTATAGTTTGAAATACAACGGTATCATTAAATTGGATAAATCAATATTAATTTTCAGCTTCGGTAATATGTTTTACTGACTTAAAGTTTGGATGATTTTAAAATGAATCTTTTGTGCTATCTTCTTGCAGAACATTATAGATTAATATTTTTACAAATCTTAAGACAACAGTATTAATTATGAATAGAAGATTTTTTCAGTGAAATACCCAACTCTATTCTTCAAAATAAAAAAATACATACAATAGTTTATAGCATATATAAAAAAATATTGCATTCATGTCCATAAATTAAGGATAATTCAGAATCACACAGAAATTGAACTCTATAATAAAAATTTCACATGAAGAATTGTCAGTCACATCTTGAAGAATAATATGCAAATTACAAGAAAATACCAGATGGCGCCGATAGTACATCACAATGACGAGAGTGTAAGAGAAGGGTATAAAAGGAATGGTTCCAAAGAAGTAAAAATGTTCACAAGCGCTTTAAAAGCATTTCAGTGCAATAACCGCACTGTTATGGCACAAAGAAAGCATTTAGATGATGTTTTATGTGGTAGAATTATCGGCCGCCTGGAATGTAGACGTACCCATCTAGAAATATCCGAGGAACATGGAATCACCCAGAGTGTCATTTCCTGGTTTTGGCAACGGTTCCAAGATACTGGTAATGTCAGTAGATATTGCGTCACAGGTTGCCCCCCGAGTTACAACTCCAAATGAGGACCGGTATTTGGTAATTATTGCCAAAAGAAACAGACGGAAAACAGCATCAAACCTGTCTCGTCAACTCTCTTCAGTATCGGTACGACAGTTTCAAGGCAGACCCTGTAGAGATGCTTAGGGCGCATTGGTCTATATGCTCCCTGAGCTGTCACATGTGTTCCATTTATTGCAACTCACTGTCACCTGCGGTTAACCTGGAGTAGTGAGCTCCATTGTGGACACCGCAACAATGGTCTTGTGTGATATTTTCCAACAAGTCCAAGTTTAGCTTTCTGTCTGATTCTCGCCGGACTTTCATATGGAGAGGGTCAGGTACCCGTTACCACCAAGAGAACACCACTGAACGACACCGTTACGGTGGTGCAAAATTACTCGTTTTTAAGGGAATTATTCTGGGTTCTAAAACTAAACTGCATGTTCAAAATGTAACCATGGCAGACCACATCTATCGGTACGTCATTTTGGAACAACATCTACGCTTGTTTCGCGATGCCATTGGTGCAGAATTTCTGTTTATAGATGACAACGTCGGTCCTCACCATGCAAACATTATTGACGAATGCCTCCAATCGGAGGATATCACCTGTATGGACTGGTTTGCATACTCTTTGGACTTGAATCTAACAGAGCATGTGTAAGACATTGTTGGCCGATGAATTGCAGCTCATCAGCCCCCTCCCACATGTCTGCCGGAACTTCGGAGAGAATTGCTTGATGAGTGGTGTAATATCCCCCAAATGAGATCGATTATTTGATACTCAGCATGCCTAGGCGTTATAGGGCCCGTGATTCATCGTCTGGGGGCATACTTTGTATTAACCATCATACCAACCATGTTATATTGGTTTTTGTAAATAGGTTCTTTTTTGAAATTTGCTCCAGGGAGTAAAAATTGCAATTTTCAGTAATGATGTTAAACATATAGCATCTTTATTGCTCGTTACCTTTTGTTTAATAAATAGGCTACAAATAAGTTACATTTGTTTTCTTTCGTTGCCTCAACTTGCATTATCCTTCATTTATTGACACAAGCGTATATATATAATAAATTGTAATACAGTTTTCTTAATGACGAAAGAGATTGAAAAATAAAACACAATATAAAGTGATTCACATAAGTTAGTAAATCTAAGTGGAATAATCGTACTGAAAAACCAGTTTTGTTGAATGCAGTATAATGGAACAACAAATCTAAAAGCAATTTATTAGACTTTATAATTTTAAATTTTGTCTTAAAGTACTGGATGGTATATCAATATAAATGTGCAATACAATGTTTAAAATACATTTACAATAATGAGCAGGCTCATTTTTCGCAAAGTTCTTGGTCATAAATGAACTGTTAATATAAAACCTGTGTTGATGTTGTGTTTGCAGAAGTCATAGTCTTTGATGTCATCTTACACTATTGAGCTTAGAATCCTTTTTAGGTAACAAATCTTACAGTAGTGTTTCAACCTTACTTTTTCGATCTTGATTGATAAGGTAGTGTTTCACGATAGCTTCAGTTTTTCTGTGTTCGCAACACATATTTGGCTTGATTGATGTAAGAAGTACTAATTCCAAGGGAATATAATGTTTTCCAAACAACTTTCAGAAAAGTTTATTTTACTGGGTTATCAATCGTAATCGGAAAATTTCGCATTAAAAATTCCAATCTACTCCCAGCATATTAGTAAAGTCATTTATAACTTGAAAATAAGTGATCACATGAAAATTTGAGAAAATCAACAGATGTAAATCAAATTTTTCTATTTTTCAATATTCAATGAACCATTTGTTGTTGCTTAATCATTTTCTAATTGATATTTTAGATGTGCACATGATTTCTTTTGCCTGACGGGAGACATCTAAAGTCTCTTTACGTTATTTTAACCTGAAAAGAAATCGTCAACACGGGCGTTGTACTTCATTTTCTAAATAAATAGGCAGTTAGCTGAATTTAGAAGCTTCATTTGTTGGCAACTATAACTTATAGTTTCTGTAATGAGATGGTCTATGCATAATATGTTAATTACAATTAATTCTGAGAGTACATATAATTTGTGTATTCTATTTTTTTAAATCTTAAATACTTTTAATTACATCATCAGTAAAATCACATAATTCCTCGGATGATTCATTAGGAATTTCATATAACAAGTCGATATGCGTATCAAATTGTAAACATAAGTTTTCACAGTGCTGTTTAAGAGCATATATTAACGACTTGAAAGTTTTAAGTAAGCCTTTTAATTGTTTATTCTTTTAAAATCCTATATTAAATTATATAACTTTGAGAGTATTTGATAGAATCAATAAAATAAATTTTAAAATTAAAAAAAAAATCTTCGCATCCAGTAAGCATGGGATGAAATAAAGGAAAATTTTTGGCTTCACTGTGATGAGTTACTGTTAGCAGCAGTATATGCATTATTGTTATGTGAAATCATAGCATATTTTCTAAAATGATTAACTTTCTAAGTCAATAACTTTCTTATGCCAATTTTTTTAAGTTATCTATCTAAAGAATTAAGTTTAGCTTAACTTCTGTCTTTTTTGAAGATTCTTTGTCACCAAATTCCAGAAATGTATCATGTAAACGTTAAAGTTTATTTATCAATGAGTCTAAAAATATTTTATTTTCATTTTTTGTTGTTAAAAGATTGTTATTTTAATTTAATTTTTTAGTTGAGGGATTCTTCCCTTCTGAGGGATTTCATGATGTAAAAGTTTTTTCAAAGAAGGATTATCTCCAACTCCATAGACGACATGTTACAAATGTTGTATTGTTGTGCTTAAACAAATGACGGACCATTTGAAGATTTTCTAATTTTATTCAAAACAATAACAATAAAAGAACAATCAAGAACAAGCGAGTATAAATAAATTTGTGATTTCATGGTCTATCATCCTTTGTTTTAGTTATTATTGAGAAATGAAATGAAACAATAATTCTAGGGTGCATATCTCTTGAAAGTTTTCAGCCTTTTCCTACATTAATTTTAAACGTTTTACATGTAAGCTAATTTCATCAACATATTAGTAAAAAGATACACGTTTCAATTTAGGATTCAATGTTAAATATCAAAAGATTCAGCATTAATATTTTTGGACTACCAAAATATTAACTTGTTAAAAAATTTTAGGAAAAAACATTCGAGAAAATGAAATAAATGACATTTTTAAATAAAAAAAATTCTTATTTTAAATTTATTAAAAGAGTGAATTTTTCTTCAACTTCATTCTAAAGCAATTTCATCCTGAAATTTATTAGAAAATAGGATAAACAAAATGATGAACCTTACTGCAATCAAATGAGAGAACTGGACACAAATTCTGTGCCAGTGAGAAAAAGAATCTGCGAGAAATAGAGCAGAAGATTTAATTTATTTTGATAAGATGAAAGATTCGGATTATAAACGTCGTTTTGAAGCAAATAAATGTCCATCAGTGCAAAATGCAGTAGGTCCGGAAACAATGGGAATAGATAAATTTCCGTTTTTTATTACAGTTAACTTTATTCCTTGTTTAGTTAATGAACATGTTAAGATTATCTGTTTGATGAATATATATATATGAAGCAAGAAATCAGAAGATTAGTAAATCAAAAACAATTTGGTCACAACAAATATATTTATAATATGATAAAGTATAATATAAAAATATATACAGAATCACTCTAGTAATTAACAACAGCAGGAGTGATGTAAAACTTTTTATTGCTGTAATTTTCTGTGATCATTACTTTCTATTGAAATTTTTGACTCGTTAACTTTTCTATAGCCATTAATATCATCTAGATACTAAGGCAAGCGTTACTAATTGTAAACTCATGACATTTTTGCAAGTTTGTCAGATTTGGTTACTTTTGTGCTAAAAATTTAAAATTCTTTGAGAGAAAACAGCACAAGATATTATATTTTTTATAACTGGAAAAAATATGTATATAACTACTCACTCTTTAATTTATTAGTTTAATTTTGTAATATCTCATTTTATTTTTCTTGTTATCAAATTTAATTTTGTTTTATTCGTGTTAAATGTAAATGTCCATTGAAATGCTTAATGTAACTACTGGGAATTTATATACTAATATTAAAAACAATTCTATGAATTAATTTCTGGACTTTTCATAATAAAATCTGTCAAAACATTAGCTTATTTATTAAAAGTAAATTTCATAAATGAAATAATTTTAAGGGATTAAAATGATTTAAATAAGTTACATTTTCTTTAATGAATCATTAAATAAAAATTTAGCAAGTTTTAGACAACAAACGAGTTTTCGTAATCTTGGCGTTGTAACAATATAAGACCCTTTTTCATTTTTATTCAAAATAACTTAAATTATTTTTAAAATCACATATAACAAAATGAACAAACAAAAATATAAGAAAGAAAATTAAAATTTAATTGGTGCATTCTTATGAAAAGATTCACATTACTTCATGAAAGAGAAATATATGAGCAATGTCCTTAAAAAAGTTTGACATTTTTAAAGGATCTAGAAAAAGGGTAGCATGAAATAAAAAAAAGATTCTTATGATGAGTACTGAATAAGTTATAAATAATATTTTAAGTGATTTTTTGAAAGAGAGAGAAAGAGAGAGAGAGAATTTTCAAGTTGTCTACAAAACAGAGCTTTTCTACACATAAAATAATACAGGAGACCAATAAAATTATCTTACATTCTAGTCTAGTGCATTTAAATATTTCTTTTCAAAAATCAAAAAGATAATCAAGGCTGTATTAACATAATAAAGGACAAAAATTGAAGTGGAAAAGAAGTATTTTATTCCACCTGTTACATGCAATAATTTCTTTTTAATTTTATAAAAAAAATTATCAAAGAAAAATATTCTATTAGATTGTATGTACTAAATATTTTCTTCTTTTATAAACTAATATCAATGTTAAATTACTGTTAAATTACTTCAAATGGTGTGACATATGATCTGTTCTTAATAGCTTTTATAATGTTTCAAAATATATTGTTTTATACATTGAGAATCTTCCTTATTGATTATTAAACAGCTGAATATTGTTTTGTGTAAAATTTCCTCAAAAAAGAAATAAGAATTTTTGCTTAACACACAAGAAATTACCATTTTGTAATAATTTACTTAAATTTGGAATAAATAATATATAAGGCAGTAAAAAATAATTCCCGGAGAAGAAATAGCTTCATTAATTTTCATTTGTAGGTACAAATAATTCTGTTATTAACTATAATTTTACATTTCATTTTATTTTTAAGAATATTTTATGTAGTCAGAAGTTTTCTTGCCATGAATAGTTTGCTTTAATGTTTTTTAGGATTTAGGAGATTAATTGGATTAATTAATTATCATGGCTTACTTAAAATGTAACATATAAGTTACTTATTATTTCTCTTTTTGGAACTCTGGAAAAGAATTCATATATAAATGTGTGCATAAATGTAAATCATTTTATGAATAAATTTTTAATATTTTAAATTGACCAGTTTTCTTTGCCTTTACAGAAATGGATGTAGTTTTATGTTATTTTTGATATGTTTTTCTTATATTTAGAATGATATTTTTCAGTTATTTAGAATGAAGCATAGGAAATGTTTTTATTGATATAAAATATTTTAAATAAAAAAAGAAATTCGTTACCAGAAAGTAAATCTCAGGCGAAAAGATTAATGCGCATTACAGTTAATTTTTAAATACATTAATAACATTGATATAAATTAATTGTAAACTTGTATTAAATGTCCACTCCAAAGTATTGCGTATATTAAAGGTTTTTCGAGGCCAAACAAATATTTCATTTTCATCCCAATTACTGTTACTGTCTTTCGAAATCAATATTTATTCTACACGAATATTAATGACATTATATAGAGTACAAAAGTAAAATTGAGAAATATAACAAAGCACATATAATTTAATCAGAATATTACGTAACGAATTAGGCATTTATTTAAGAATTCAGAAATTTTGTTCTTTCTTTCTTCGTTAAATTTCGCATTTTCGCTAGGAAAAGTAAATCTATGTCAACGAATCCCTTCTTTTGATTTTTACTACAACTGTATTCAAACCTGTCATTGTTTTTTTAAACGTAAATATATGAAATTTATTATTAAATAAAACATATTTGCTTGACTAATATCAAGAATGAAAATGAAGTTATATAACAGGATAAATAAAGTAATTTCTTGATAATTAAGAAAAAAAAACATCTTATCTTTTACAGAGATGTTTTATCAGATTTATCGTAAATGAAAATCTACGCAAGGATCTGGATTATACAGGAAATAATACTTTTATTCCTAGAGCAGGAAAAATGTAATTAAAGAAATAGATATATTTACACTAGATTAAACAGGAAGTGGTGTTCTTTACTTTGGTAGCTGTCTTATATAAACTCGAAACAAATATTAAATATGTTTCATTGTTCTTTTTATCTTCTTATTATGATAATATACTTTCGTGAGCATTAAAACTTTGGAGTTTTAAGGAAAAAGAAATACGATGAAAGAAAAAGAAAGTTCTTTTTCTTTAGATCGCGGGTTATATTATCTATTAATCACTTCAGTAGCCATTTATGGTATTAAAGTGTAAAGTAAGAATCAATCATCAAAGAATAATTTAAACTCGTTCTCTTGAAGAATAGAAAATTCAGACTGATTATTAAGGATTTATATGGAAAAGTTTATGTTTTAAAATATAAGAAATATAATTATAGGATGCAATTAACAAGTGATGATTAATTTCATACGTAAAAACTTTCTTCTTTTTTACGATACAATCGAAAACCAATTCAATTGAATTTCAAAAAATTTTACTAAGGAACCATATTTTAATGAAGGAAATATAAAATATTTCTTAGGAATTATTAAAATGAGAGACCTCTGATTCAAAGATTGTGCTTCAGGAAACAATTATATTTTTTGTATAAAATCCCATTTTGATATATGAATTTTATTTTGAATAAAATATGCCATAAAATATGTACAGTTCTTTTTTTCTACTACTTTTTTGACTACTTTTTAGCTACTACTTTTTTTGACATAAGTTTATTTAAAAAGTAATTTTTTGGTTTGTAATAATGCTGTGTGAAATACAGCTTTAATTTATGTAGGAAACATGGCAAATTTTAAACAAACTTGCCACAAAGATAATTCCTTCAGATTAAAACTCATCTTTCCTGAAAATGTTTCATTTTTCAAAGAGACTGGGTTTTATTTAATCTAAAGTAATTGAAAAAAATGCACTGGACTTTCAAAGCTTTTATTCATTTAAAGATAAAGTATACTGGAAAGAACGAAAAAAGCTAACTTATTTGCTAAATTTTTTATCAGATAAAGCCAATTTTTTAACGCAATCTCTTGTTTAATTTACTTTTTTAATCCTTTTCAGTTTTTAAAGAAATCTAGTTGACTCATTCCTCGTCTTTCACAGTGTTTAAAACTCCTAAGTTTGATTTTTTTCGCAAATGAAACTCAAACAATTTTATTTCCTGTTAGCGAATTATATTTAAAGTGTACCTATCTATTAATGTGAAAGTGATTCACTTACAATTATATTCTCTTAGGAAATATCTTACATCATATATTATGTAGAACATTTACAACTCTATAATTTATTTATCAAAATATCATTGATAATTTGGTAAATAAATGTAGAATTACCATCCTATTATTTTTATATTGATTGATTTTCATTTCCTTTCAGAGGTCATATAAATTCTGATTCATATATCTCGGGTTCATACCACATGAAAAGGTAACATTGAAATTAATAATTTTTTATCAAAAAATTATATTATTATCTTATTTTAATTTAGTAGACTATTATATCTAATTTTTGAAAGTTTATTTTAAATTTATCTAAAAATAAAACCACTTAACACTTATTCAATTAAATCAATGTAAAAGCTAATATTGTAAAAACTTGTAGGCATAATACTTTTCAAAATTGATTATAATTTTCTATAAACATTAGCTTATTTTTAAAAAAGCTAATAATTTTTTCTTTCCTCCATTAGCTTTTACATTTTTGAAATATTTCGATAAGTTTATTTGTTTATTGTATGAGATAAGCAATCTATATATCAGTGATTCTTGAGTACTTTTTAACTTAATAGTTTGAAAGATTAAAGTAATATCTTCACCTTCGACTCAATGTTACAATATTTAGAAAAAAGATATTTGTCACAGTTTCCTGAGAGTCAAGTGCACTTAACGTCTCAAATAGAGCAATCCTGCTATGCAGCACGATAATTTGTTTTATGCGTGACTCATTATTTTTACCATTGCTCAATAATGGACAAATTAAAAGCAATGCGTTCTTTTATCTCATTGTTCATTTCACATTACTATATTCATCTATGTTCTTTACATTTGTTTACTGAACAAATTAACTTTATTTGAATATTATGCGTTCTTATATCTTGTTTAAAATTAAGTTATTTTAAGTATCTTACTATTGTTCCTCTTGCACTAAAAACCATTATTAATTCAAAACTTACAATACCAACTATTTCCAATTATTTTTCAAAATTGCAAGGCTTAGTGAAAAGCTGATAATTATGAAGCTTCGATTAAAATGAACAATTTCCCTTTATTTTATCATATTAATAGTTTTATTGTATATTATAACTCATCCCTTGAAAGAAAAAAACCACCTCAATGGACGAAGTTTAATTTATAAGTTTAATAACGTTATAAATTTTATTTTTTAGTGAGGGGACATGTTAAAAAGTATAATATATTAAGAAAATAATGAAAAGAAATCACATTGAACTACTGAAGACCTAAATGAAAATATAAATAACGAGAAGTTAAAAATTCCAGAAAGGTAATTGGGTTAACAATTTACGTTTAAAAATAATAAATTTCCAAGAAAAAATGATAAAACATAATTTTTTATATTTAAAGAACTGATATATACATTTTTTAGAAATTTTTGTGAATTTTTTTAGAAATTTTAATAGCACAATCTAACGGTTGATGCTTAATTTACTACACAATTTTTTATATATGGATAATATTTCTTCGGTGCTCTAATATGTTTAATTTCAATAATCTCATAGTGATTTCTTCTATCTTATTATTTAAACAAAGATTGTTAGTAAAAATACCTTTTGAGCAATTACATAAGAGGTAATATACTATGTTTCTACTATTAAAATAATTCAACTCAAAAGCAAATGCGTAACAGTAAATAGAGTTTATGAATAAATTAAAATTCATTCAAGTTCAAATATAACATATCATTAATAATTATTTCAATAAAGTTATTGATATTATTAGCGGATTTTATTCTTTCCTATGACAATTATCGAAATTTAATTTTGAGCTTATTATTATTGTTGCGTCCTTTTAACAGTATATGCTGAATATCGAAAACAACTCAGCTTTGTTCATTTTCGGAACTTTAGCTTTTCCACATTTGGTAACACTAAGTCTTGTAGTTCAAAACAAAAGTGAAAACCAAAAGTAGCTGTAATTAAGTTTAAGTTTGAAGCTGTGTTTAATAAAATATGTGAATGTGAAGGACTTTATGTTGTTTCATCTTAACGTAATAATATTCCGCTATAGTTTTTATTATTGAATCTGCCAGACTACTGAATTGAGATCCTACATATTTTTCTGGCGTCCATGATTATTGGATATGAAAACTATGGATAGTGAAACGAAGAAAAGAAAAGAGCTCCTTCACAATATGTGCAAATACTAAAACAGTTTTTGATAAAGAAGATAGTTCATTAGATGAAATATGTTTTTCTAAAAACAGCTACTGGATAAATTATCTCACTTGAGGACAGTGCAAGAGATAATTTCTCAATCTCTTTTGGAAAATGAATGAAAGGAGATACAATATGACGATGATTTGAAACATAGTTGACATAGTAAACAACACTGATATAGTGAAGAAATGATATTTCTCCCCGGATAGGTGATTGGAGCCCCGAAAAAGAAAATATCAAATCGTGATATGCACCTTCTTTCGCAACAAATGCTGTTTTGGTTAATACAGGTAAAGATGAGGGGTCAGTTAAAGTTAAGTGTATATTTAATACAAAAACAAAAACATTGTCAGTTCTGAATGTTTTTTAAACCTAAAATGTCCTTAAATGATAGAAAGAGTATTTTGATTGAAAAACGAGCTTGTATTAAAATTTTTAAAGAAAAGCATTTAACCCGATTTTGCCGTAATAAAATAATAAAATGCAGTTTTTGTGGTAACAAACTTCACATTTTGTTATGTTTTAAAAAAGAGGTTAGTGTTATAGAAAATAGAGTCTCTGATAACAATATTGCAATTATAAGTAATACTCTTTCTAATAAGTCGGAAAAAGCAAATGTATATTTGCAAACAGTTTTACTTAAAATTTCTAATTCAGATAAAGAGCTGGTTTCGCGTTGCCTTCAAGATAGCAGTATTGAAGTTCATACATCACTACAAGCATAATTGAAAAATTGCATTTTCAATGTATTTCAAAACAAACATGGTTCACGGTTTGTTTGAGGGGAGAGTGGCTGCTCCTGAGAAATACTCTCACCATCAAACATAAATAAATAGCTTAGAAAAGGATTTTTCTTGTAATATACAGGTTCTTCCCGAAAACAAAATATGTTCTATTTAGCCTAAAGTTAAAAATAAATCAGCAATATCAGAACTTAAAGAAAAATTTATAGAAGTGCCTGATATTTGTTCATCTCCTTATGATATCGATCTTTTATTAAGAGCTGATGCTATAGGGCTAATTTTAACAAGTGTAAACATTGCACTTGAATGTGGTTTAATGACTGTTGTGTGCAACAAAGTTAGGATATACTCTAATGGGTAAAATTAAAGAAGGTTTAAGGGAAAACATAGCAATGTATCTATGTCTGTTATAAACGAAAAATAATTGTCGAAATCAGTAATTAGTCTGTTGTCCACCCAATTGTCTATTTTTAATATAAAATAACTGTTTGATCTAGAAACTATTGGTATAAGAGATCCAGTTGAAAGTCTCAAAGAAAAATTACATAATGAGGAAACAATTGAGAATTTTTAGAATAGTTTTCAGGTGCTTCCAGATGTTAGATTTGGATTGTCTTCACCATTCAAAACTGACAGCAAACTACATAGTAATAAAAACTTAATATTATAAGCGAAATAAGCGAATATGTCAAGGGATTATTGAGAAGAAGGGTATTGATGAGTATGTCAGCGTGTTTAAAAAATGGGAAAATTAAAAATAATTGAAAAGATGATGAAATTGAGAATGATGGTTATCATATGAAACATAGACCTGTTTTTACTCATTTCTAAAACAACGAAAATATGTTTGATGGATCAGCTAAGGAGGGGAGTAAACTTCTCTTAACGATTGCTTTCATACCAGTCCAAACTTAATTTAAATGGTACCCGATATTTTAAATATATTTCGCATGTATCCCATTGGTATATCAGAAGCTATCGAGAAAGCCTTTTTACACAACTAAGTATAATCCCAAAACATAGGGATTTAAGGTTTTTCTAACTTCACAGAAGTGAAGAAATAATTTATCATTATTATCGGGTGGTATATGGTATCTGCTCATGTCCATTTCTTTTATCACCTTTTATAAAACATTTGTTAGAGAATTGTCCTTCTCATTATAGGAACTTTGTAAATCAAACTTCGAAATTCATTGATTAATAATTGTGTTACAGGAGTTTTCCATGCTCATGAAATACAACCATTTATTTTTAAACGATAGAAAATTATATAATGTTTTAATGTATATTATGTTTTAATTTGAGAGCAAGGGAAATCAATGTTAAAGCAGAAGGCATTACAAAATATGAAGATGATACAAATGTATTTGAAGTTGTATGGAATTTAGACATACTCTTAGATGTTTCATAGATAAATGTATTTGAATAGGAAATAGGAAAAATTGAGAAATAAATAAACGAATTAAATTATCTATCATTCAGAGAATCTTCAACCACATAGGCATTTTAACAGGAATTATATTGCAACCTAAGGTGTGGTTGCAAGAAAACTAAAAATTATCTTAGGATGACCCTTTACCTCCAGGATTCTATAACAAGTTTAATAGATGGCTTCATTGTTAGAGGGCCTAGAAACTCCCAGGTATTGTGAAGCTAATTCCTCATCACAAATGCGCATTTTCATTGATTCTTCCAAAATTACTTATGCTGTTTGTGTTTTCTTTTGAGATCTAAAACACCATTGGGAATTAAATTGCATCTACTTAGAGCAAAGTGCATTTTCGTTGATGCTTCCAAAATTACTTATGCTGTTTGTGTGTTTTCTTTTGAGATCTAAAACACCATTTGGTATTAAATTGCATCTACTTAGAGCAACGTGCATTTTTGTTGATGCTTCCAAAATTATTTATGCTGTTTGTGTGTTTTCTTTTGAGATCTAAAACACCATTGGGAATTAAATTGCATCTACTTAGAGCAACGTCTAGAGTTGCAGCTACCAAATCTGTGTCGGCACAAAGGTTAGAGATCTTGGTTTGTTGTATTGGAACCGGACTGGATAAATCAATTCAAAAAGCATTAGAGAAACCTGATTTCACCATTAACTTTTGGACGGATTCAATGTTGTTTAATAAAACATGTAAATATGAGGGAATTTGTGTTGTTTCATCGTAACGTAATAATATTCTGCTATAGTTTTTATAATTGAATATATGCAAGGATACTGAATAGAGATCATACAACAACAAAATAAATTTCATTCACTCTTGAAGGTATAATATTTAATAAAATATTTCTAATCACTTCATTTTCTAGTTAATTATAACTGTATTTTAAAATATACTTTCTGAGGAAGTATAATTTGATAATGTTTTTTATAGAATACTTTAATATAATTTATTTAATTTGCTTACTACTGATTAAGAATTAATGAAAATATCAGTTTTTTAGTGCAGTAAGAGATGTTAGTATTAAATTTTATTTTCTTATAATTTCCTTAATGTTTTATTATATATATTTTAAAATTCAAATAATATCTTTCACCAACTTTTAATCTTTCTTGTATTTTTATTTAAAATCTTAACCGAAAAAAATACATGAGAATAAATTTTAGTGTTTAATTTATTTCAAATAGTATAATTAATCTGAGCTTAACCAGAAAGGTGCTTTAATACTTAATATATATATATATATATATATATATATATATATATATATATATATATATATATATATATATATATATATATATATATATATATATATATAATATATTAGTATATTATATACAATATATATTATATATAATATATATTGTAAATGTAAAGTTTAAAAATTTATGCATAATTTTCTTAAAAAATCGTAGTCCATTGTAAAATCAAAATTATGATGCGAATATTTTAATGATTTTGTTAAAAAAATGCTATTAATAAACCAAATTAGAAAATTCTAAATGAACTTATTCATAATTTTAACTGTTAATGTTATGTGAGTTGACAGTGCTTATTTCTCATAAATTATTAGTTGTCTGTTAGACATCTTTTGTTCCTCAAATATTATAAAAATAAAGGAAAAAAGTTGTTTTAAATACAAAGAAAATTTCTAAAACCTTTATCTTTAAAATACTTTTATTTAAAACTTTTTTGTTATATTTACAGATTTATATGAAATACAAATTTAAAAATATATAAAAAAATTCTATTTTGCATTCTACCTGCTATGAAAGAAATAACATTATAATTTCTTGAAAAGAACAAGTAATTGCTTTTTGCTAAAAATTACTTCAGTTGAACTAATTTGAGAAAAAATTTAGCAAGAAATTTTCTACTTTCTATCATAAACTAAGGGGATAACCTTATAATTTTCTATTGACACAGGATAGAAATAACTACTTTTCACGGCATTATTCGAAGAAAAATTTTATTTTTGGTGGAAATTTATTAATCACTTAAATTTTTTATCTTGTAAAAACTTTTTGTTAGTTTACGTGATCTTAGTCATTAAATTTACTATAAAGGCATATAATGAATAAAATTGCCGAAAGTTTAAAGAAGATATTTTTGTTTAAAAAAGAAATCTTTGTTTTGATAATTTGTAATCATAATTTTATGAAATTTTCTGTCCTCATGCTTTTCTATATCTATTGCAAATTAGAATTTTTATGAAATTATTTGATTATTATATTAATCATTAGCGTTTTGTTTTTCATATTAATTTAAATATATGATTTACCAAAATGTGAATGGAAAAAAATACAGTTATAAATCTTGTGCACAAAATGTATGGATATACTTTAAGGAAAACATAAATATCATGCGTTTTTTATATGTTATAAATGTTTTGTGCTTATTATTGATTTAAAAAATTTTTGATAAATTTTTATATCATTATATTATGCTATTTATTTTATAATAAAATGATAATCCATGATTATAAGTATAGAAAAGTTTTACGAAATATTGAAATTTGTAGATATAAGATTCAAATATAATATAACACTTTCTCAAATTTGTCTCATGCATTCCAAATTTATTTATTTGAATATGATGATTATGGAGGTCACGTCAGAAGAATAAGATAATCAGTAAAAATAACTGTATAAAAAATAAATAATTTACCACTTGAGTAGTTTTAAATAAAATTTAAGTTTTTTGAAAAGATACGGAAACTATTTTAGCTATAAAATTTCATAACCTATATAATATTTTCCTGGTTAATTCAGACACCATAGCAAATGAGCTACTTTTATATTAGATTTAAACTGAAAGGGGGTATTCATTTAAATCACACAATTTGCTTCAATAAAATTCATTTTAAATTAAATATATGTTGAATATCCTTAATAGAAATCTTCCAGAAAATTCAATTTGCAATGATTACACTTCAATTTGCAATGATTACAATTCAATTTGCAATGACTTACAAATGGTAATTAATAATGTTAAAAAAATAAGAATCGCAGAAAATACAAAAAAAAGTTTAAATCTGTTTGCTTAGAGGTAAGTTATTTTTTGATTATGTTTTAAGTCTTTTTATATTTATTGACGTAAAACAAATAAAAATTGTATGAATAAAAGAACGTGGTGAGGGATCTTTTATTCATACAATCTGATGCTTCGCATAATTTTCAGAACACAAAAGTATTTTACTTACCATAATACATGATGTTAATAGTTTATTCTCATTATTAAGTACCGCTAAAATTTAATGTCGCAAATAAACTATTGCTTATAAAAATATATATGTAAACACAAACACACACACATTACCAAATTAGCCTTGAAATATTTATTTATAAAATGCGAGCAATGAACACACAAAAGGTATAATAAAAGAAATTTTTATGCTAACTCTCTGTAAGTAATAATAATAATAAATAAAAAACAAATAAAATTAAATTAAAAAAAAACTTTGCTGTGGACCGTAGGTCGCTAGAAGTAAATACTAGTTCACATTCATTTTTATGAAATGCATAAAGCATGTGCAATTGTAAATCAAGAGATTGTCAAGAAATCGAATGTTCTGTAGCAGCATTAGATGTCCAGGCTCAAACTTTTGTAAAGATCTATACCGATCTGAATAGAGACTTCTCTTCAGCTAAAAGTATACCTACATAAACTTTTTTAAATATAATTGCAATTACTAACTTTACGATAAATTTTGAAATCATAAACAAAATAAGTCGTACCTTATTTGGATGTAACGTAGTAGGCCACCTCATAATACACCAAGGGTCATGCTATATCTACTTAAGCTTTGCCACTCTCTTCTGACTTCGTTTTGATGATAGTCTTAAAAAAATAATAAAATTTATCCTTATAATGACATTAAATGTTCTAAAATTCTTCACTGGAATGTCGGAGGAATCACTCAAGGAAAACGAATACAACTTTAGACCATCACATTTTAATGTTTTTATTACTCTTGAAATAAACCGTGCTTATAATGATTTAGTTAAATTTAACTTCCCTCATTATTACTTGTAAATATTACCTAGGTATGATGCTGGTGGTATTTTAGTTGTAATACCCCCTTTGAACCTTCCTTAACCTTAAGAATACCTTAACATCTATGTTTTGATATTCTTAGTGACTTATCTTTCGGTAGTGGAGCTGAGATGGTTCGAGATGACATTTTAATTCGTCAGCACCATTTAAAAATTTTTAACTGTTACAGACCATATGATAATATTAATTTAAATTTTGATTATATCCACTTTTCAAATAAAATATTTTTTTTTAAGGTTTACGTGAACAGTGTAGGAAGAGCTGTAGAGGACCTCTTGGATTCCAATACGCTTAAATTGATCTATAAAAGTTTTGAAATGCCTTCTTATCTTAACTATAACTTAAGCAATATTAACTCTAATTTAATTTTAGTTTCAAATAGTATTGCAACAAAAAAGAGTAAAGAAATAATTTATGGTTCTGTCTCAGAGCAATATATATTATATAGTATTAAACTCTTGTTTGTTAGACAGAAAATCCATAAGCAACAGAAATATTTTAGGAATAAAGATAGTATTTTAAAAAAGGACAATTGGAAAAACTGCCAAGATAATTTTGAGATCCTTTTATGTAGTCGAATAAATTATCAAGAAAGAAATTTAGGTGCCTCCTGTCCATATTTTTGTTAAACGATTTTATCGGTGGCCAAGTGTTGAATGTCTAAAGGTAAGCAATACAAAGGCCAACTTTTTTGGAATGATAAAATTACTCTATTAAAAGAAAAATCAGACTATATCCGTTATAAGGGGAAATTTTCTAAAAAATCCAGAAAATGTCAGAAATTGGAGAAAGAACATAACACTGTCCTTCGTAAAGAAATCATTTTAGCAAAGCTCAAGGGTTTTACTATTTTTATAAATAGCATTGACTAATGAGGTTTTATAAATAATATTGACGAGCTAAGGTTTTTAAATTTGCAAATAAACTGTATCATGACCATCTATCTTCTCTAAGTGTAGCAATCAATTTTAAATGAAAGTGTTTGGGATAGATAGGGATATTTCTGATGCTTTTATAATTTTTTGTTTCCAATCAGCATTTGATTCTCTAACTCAAGAGAGAACAAAAGTTAATGAAGAAATAGATCAAAAATTCTCACAGGGCCGCGGGAACTGCACAGAGGATTTGTAATACATATTTTGATATTTTAGAATTAATAGAAGGGACTGAATTTCTAAAAACGAAGAAAAGTCCAGATCTTATAATAATGTAATGTATATCCTTATCATCAGAATATAATATGCATCCTTAGTTTCTGGAGAGTCAATAACATTGTTTCTGGAGAATTCTGGTCTTTTGTCTTCTAAACAAGCTAGATTCAGACAATATCACTAACAGTCAAACGAGTCGATTATGTTAGCCAAGCTTTTAAGGATTCGTTAGACGAATGTTTATATCTTGGCAAACTTTATCGATTTTGAATCAATTTATGATAAGTATGGCAACAACAAACTATTCATAGGCAATTAATGGAAGGATGATAGGATTTAGAATTTTTTATGACAGCTTTTTTCTGATGTTAGGCATGGTTGTGGCATTTTCAGTTTAAACAGGCTGATACTGGCCTTTCAATTATAATAAGGAACAATTATCCATCCAATTATTTTTAATGTTTTTATTAATGATTTAATAAGCACTCTCCACCATGTGTAGATTCTCTCTTTTTCGATGACAATTTTGGTTATTTGAAGCAGTGATTCAAAGAGAAACAGAATGGTTTAAATAGGATACTTAACAGTGTTCTGAAGGAGCTGTAATTTTGGTGTCTTAAAAATGGTATGGTGGTTAATCAGAATGAGACAAATTGCCAGTTTTTCACTCTGAATATACATTCCTTTACCCTGAATTTGATATTTAAGAGAGTATAGATATTCAGCATAATGATTCTACTAAATACTTTTGATACATTTTCTATCTTCGCTTACACTGGATTAATCATGTGAAACATTTAAAAATTAAATCAAGGAAAATACTCTGTTTTAAAATTCTTGGCTTGTTCAAAGGGGGTATGTAACAGAGAGACATTAATAGTTACTCTGTGACATTATGGCATAAGTGCTAATAGTTGGTATTTATAAAATAATTAAATCAAACATTCATTTGGAGTTTTGGGGTGTTTTACGAAGATGGAATAAAGTAAAAAATTAATTAGTCATTAAAAACAACTGACTGAAATTTTATTTAGTAGCAATGAATAGCCACAATACTGTGATAAAAATTCAAAGGCATTAAGAAACTTAAAAAACTGAAAAAAATGTAATAACAAAGAATGGAGAAAAAAGAGTTTTCAAACTCTCATCTATAATGTACCATTTTATAACAGAAAATTTATTTAAATTACGTTCTTATATATATGTCGAAAAACAATGAAAAGTGTTATTAGTAAACCCAAAATTTTTATTTATGCAGAATAATTGCTTAAGCATAATTTATTGCAGACAAAAAATAAAGTATTTGAGTTCTAACCGATAAATCAAGACCTGGTGAAACCAATACATAATAACATTTTCTAAAAAAAATTGTGTGCCTTCTCTGCTACATTGGTGAGCGTCAAACTGCATCCAATTCAGTAAAAAAAGAATTCACAATCATACTAATATGACTTATCAAATAATATTTTTACTAGATGATGAATTTCTTTGCAGGAAAATATCAAGCAGTTATATCAGAGCAAAACAATACACATACAGAGGGTATTAACACATTTTTCGAACGATTTCCATTAAGAATTTTAAAGTAAATCTAAAAAGTAAATGTTTTGAAATAAAAATTTTTGGCAACAGCTTATTATTTGAAACAAGAAATATCGTCTGCTACTTTTAAATTTATTGTTCTTTTAAAATGTAGCATGTAAACAAGCTCGTGGATTGAAGGATATGTTTTTGCACTTTCCGAAGAGAAATATTCTTATTTCAGGATTAAAAAAACGTTGTGAAATGCATGGTATTAAAATTTCTAAGTGCAAAATAAGCAACATTATTAATCGGAGAGGTAAAAACTGTCAATCATTATTTCTACATGGAAAGAAGACTCCAAACGAATATCCGAAAAAAGTACGTACTGTTTCAAATGTTCCTAAAGTGAAATCGCTGGTAACAAGAGAAAATCCATCAACACAAAAATCTTTTGCAAAGTCTTTATATACATCTGTATCAACAATAAATAAAATAATAAATCAAGATTTGCAAATTAAAAAACCTAAAAAACAAAATGTTCACCGGCTTTTACCGAGACATGTGACTCAACGCAAAACATTTTGTAGAATCCTGAATGAAAACCATTTAGCAGAAGATAAATGGAAATACATTATGACCCTTTATGAAGCATGGGTTTACCTAAATGAGTGCAACAAAAAGGTCTATTTACTATAAAAAACGAGGAGAAAAAAATGTACAAACCTGGTTCCGTCAATGTAAAGAAAGTTTCAGTAAGGGGTTTACGATAGTCGCAGGTTTCTCCTACAATGGGAAATTAAAAATAAAAATTGTAGAAAAAAAAGATCATCAGATGCTGAAAATATTTTACTGCACTCCCATTGGAAACACATAAGAAAAAATTTTAAAAGGAGAAAAAAATATAAATAAAAAAATCAAATAAAAAAACATGGATTTTCTGGAACTGAAGAAAAAGTCTTGAGCCGAATGTTACACACACAACACTTAAATTAATTATTACGGAATATAGGCTATTTTACAGGAGTTCAGATTAACTTTAACTTGGTTAATTTTAATACAGGTTTAATTATAAACGCTGCTAAGAAAATTTTTAAATGAAATATAATTTATGTTTTAAGTGAGTCAGAAACCGGCATCCTGATACAAGTTTTATGGCTTTCTGTGCTGGCTTATCTAATGCAATCCAAGGCCAAAATTCAATGGATAAATATAAATATTTTATTTCTCTATAAAATTTTGATAAAAAATAACTACGTTATGAATGTAATAGAATTATATTAATGCAATCATAATTAGAGGGTTCAACATATTTGTTTATAATCTTGAATTTTGATTAGTGTCATATTTATTTCATTACATAAATTTGTATAGTTAAAATACTTCTGAAAATTTGTTACTTCTGATAAAAGTTTGAATTTTCAAAAAGTGTTTCTATTTGAAAAATCAATTGATGTAAATTTTAAAATTAATTTAATATTAATAATAAAACATAATATTAATATTTAATTAAAGAAAAACTAAAAATACTGTTGTAGTGTTAGGATACTCCTCATTCTCTTCACGTGATGGCGCTGTAGTCATGGGGAGGGGAGGGAGTCCGCTCCGGCGAGGAGAGATAGTCTTTGACCAGCGAACAAGGAGGTTCTGTTAGCTTTGTAGGGCCTTAATCAAATTACTATTAATTATAATTTTAATATATTATACTATTAATTACTAACTTTAATTTTTAAATAAATGTTTTATTTATTCGAGTTGTGTTTAATTTTACAGAACAGATACAACACTGTCGCACCCAATATGATTATGAGCTGTCATTTCTGACGTCATCCGAAACGGAACTGTGATTTTGCTTTTTTGACTGTTTGTGTTTCAAAAGTAATTAAAATGTCTTTTCTGGCAAAAGGAAGAAAAGAAGAGCTACGAACTATTGCTGCGGAATTAGGCATTGAGAATGCCAGGAATCTAAAATTTTACGAACTAAAATTGATAACAGAAAGCGAAAACTACGACAAAGATTTCATTAGCGAATTCTTAAATTCGTTGATTGAAAAATGGAAAAGAAATGAAGAAATTCAAGAAGGAAAAAGATTGCGTGAAATTGAAGAATTAAAATGAAGTGAAGAAGAGTAAAACATTTGCAAGAAAAAGAAGAACAAAAATGGAATAGGGAAGCGGAAAAATGTAAACAAGAAATGGGGTTCGAGTTTCAAAAACTAAGTTTAATGGGAAATGAATGAACGTGAGAAGATAACTTACGAAATACTGTAATGACTTTCATTTTAAAACGAAATTAGATTTAAATAATATTTTACAGAAGTTTGATCCCAAAAACAAATGATGTAAGTTTATATCTTGTTCTCTTCGAAAAACAAGCTAAAAGAATTGAAATCAAAAAAGAACTTTGGGTTGCGCATTTAATCGGATTATTGCCCTATGACGTTCTACAAATAACAGCAAGAGAAGATGAAGAAGTTACCGAGGATTACGATAAAGTAAAAGAGGTTTACTTCTTAAATGATATAAAATTATTCCAGAAAAATTTAGATAGTTCTTCACGAAGAATCACAAGAAACCAGAAATAAACTGGCGTAATTTTGCTTACGAACTGAAAAATTATTTCTTCGAATGGATCAGTGGACTTGGAATACGAACATTTGAAGAATTATATGGCTTAATGATAACCAAATAAAACTCAAAGTTCCCAGAGAAATTATAGAACATTTTATTGATGTTTGGTTAAATTTTAAAACTCCAGAAGAACTAACAATTAAATTGGATGATTATGAAAATGTCAGAATGAATACTAATGTTAAACCGAAAGAATTTTCCCGCAAAGAATACTTCAAGAGGCACAATAATAATGAACAAGAGGAACAAAAATATTCATCAGAATCAAAGCATATTCCTCCATATACTGGACAACAAAAATTTAAAAATTTTTGGAGCGAAGAAAATTTTGAGAAAAGAAATGTGAAAGAATGTTATATTTGTGGAGATTCACATTCGAGAGAATGTTCAAAACGATTTAAAGCATAAATGATAAGAAAAACGATGTTCTGATAGCAGAAATTCACTCCCAATTTTTAAAAGAAATTGAAATTAATCCTCTTCAATATGTGGATATTTACTTGGATAATACCCCAGTAAAAGCTCTCCTAGACTTTGGATGCCAACTTCCAGTCATAAATAAGGACTTTAATCCAAAATCAAAAACAGAAAAAGGAAGAGTTATTTTAATCAGTACTTTTGGTGAGAAGATAGCTGAATTAATGAGCTTTCAAGTAGCGTTAAGAACAGAAAATAAAATGTTTTCGAAACTCATCAAAATAATTGCAGCTGTTGCAAATAAAATCCAAGGGTAATGTATAATTTGAACGAAAGTTTTAATTTATTGGAAAATGTTGTGCTAGAAGAAAACAAAAAGTCTGTCGTCTGTTCTGTTTTGGCGTCACAAGAAGTTGAATATCATAATGAGGCTACTGTATCATCACGTGCCCAAAATATGTATGAGGTGATCTGTTCAAATGACGCCACGGATCCGAGTGCTCTTCATGATGTGTATGGGAAGCCGAAACAAACTGTAAATTAAGACAATCATTGCAATTTAAAAAAGAACAGCAAAAATGCAACTCTTTGGATGAAGTAAGATCTTCTTTATCACGTGACAAGGGTAAATATTTTGAATTAGATGGCTTTTTATTTCACAAAGAAAAAGTTTGTGGTGAAACTGTAAGTCAGTTAATTTTACCGACATGTCGCCATCAGAAAATTATGGATTTGGCTCATACTTTTGTTTTTGGAAGTCTTATAGGATTAAAGAAAACAAAAGAAAGAATTAAATATAACTTTTATATACTGGCCAAATATGTCAAATGATATTTTAAATTTCTGCAAATCATGTCAAGAATGCCAACTATGGTCTCCTGAGAAATCTTCCAATAAAATTCCTATTTCCCCAGTGCTTAGACCAGACCTGCAATTTGAAGCCGTGAACGTGTATATTATTGATCCTATTGAACCACGTTTGCACTTAAAGACAAATATATTTTAGTACTGATGGATCAGCATTCGAGGTGGCCAGACGCTAAACCTTTTCTGGTCTCTAACAGCAAAAGCAAATTGTGGTGGGCTATTGGAAATTTTTATGAGGACTAGTATTCCTAGTGTTATTGTCAGTGATCAAGGGGCTAATTTTACTTCTAAATTAACACAAGAATTTATTAATCGCTTAGAATGTTCTCCCAGATTTTCAGTACCAACGTATGCTTCCAACAATGGATTAATTGAAAGATATAATAAAATTCTGAAGAACTCTCTTCATCAGGTCATGCGATCAGATATGAGTAGTTGGGATAAATATATTCTTTGTTTACTCTTTTCTTACAGAGGAAGAGCCGAATTGCATTACTGGCATTTCCCCCTTCAAGCGTTTTTACGGTAGAGAAGCAAGGGGACCTTTAAGAGTTTTGAAATAAAGCTGGACTGGTGAAATCCCTATTCAATTAAATATGAATAAATATGTTGTGAATTATTTACAAGATCAGAAATTTTTTTTGAAAGAACCGCCGAACAAGCGTCATTGATAACTGCTGGGAAACAACAAGCCTACACCAACTACTTCAATAGCCGGACTGTTCCTAAGGAATTTAAGGTGGGTGATCAGCTTTATTTATTGATTCGGAAATCCTCTAAAAATTGTATGCAAGATGGACATGTCCTGTTTTAAGTAGTTGAATGCTGCCCACCTCACTCCTATAAAGTTATAACTCCCAGATGGAAGTATTAGACATTACGATGTAAACAAGATCAGAAAATATTATTCAAGAGTCAATATTGTGGGAATTATCTTTGAAGACGACGAAGAATTTCGTGAAATTCATGCTTCTCCAAGACTACCTAGTAAATTACATACCGAAGATCCTTTGCAAAATGTACGTATGCAACATCTATCTAGAGATGACAGGGAAAATATTTTGGGTTTATTGCGTAATAATAAGACTTTGTTTACTCGAAATGTAAAAATAGTCAAAGTTGATGAACATAAGATATTATTAGAAGAAGAGAAAGAATGTAAAAAACCTTATGTTTACAGAATTCCAAAGGCTCTTAAATCCCAAATAGTTGATCAGATTGATGAACTATTGAAATTAGATCTCATAGAAGAGAGCTCTGCTAAAATAGCATATTTGGTGGTATGTGTAAACAAAATAGGATTGTGGAATTGGGATGTGTATCGACTACAGATCTCTTAATGCTGCGACAAAAACGGTTGATTTTCCTATGGAAGATTCAATGCAATTGATACATTGTATTGGAAAAGTTAATATTATTTCCACACTGGATATACTGAAGGGTTACTGGGCTATTCCAGAAGAAGAAGCTAGTCGTGATTTCACCTCATTCAAAACCCATAGATTTCAATATCATTTCAAAGTCATGCCGTTTGGATTGTAAAATGCCGCCGCTACACTTCAAAGGGTGATAAATAAAGCGTTATCTACCTTTAAGGAATTTTCACGTGCTTACATTGACGATATAGCTATATTTTCGAATAATTTAGAAGAACATTTATTGCATTTAAATATTATTTTGGGAAAATTGTGAAGGAGGTCAACTTTACAGTTAATATAAACAATTGTGATTTTGCCAAGCCTCGTATCAAGTTCTTTTGGCATATTATTGGTTCTGGTGAACATCAACCTGATCCAGAAAAGGTGCGAGTTATACAGCAACTTAAAAGACCTACAACTAAAAAGGATCTTAGAAGTGTGTTAGGATTGTGTAACTTCTATCGTGAGTACATTCCTAAATATTCAGAATTGGTATATCCATTAACTGAGCTTACTAAGAAAAGTATGCCTGACAAAATTCTCTGAACTGAAGTGAACGACACAGTGTTTACATCTCTAAAACAAGCTCTAGTTAAGGCACCTTCACTTCATACTCCATCACTTGGTAAGCATTTCATAATTTACTCTGATGCTTTACAGATAGGAGTTTGTGTTTGCCTGTCTCAATGTGCCAATAATAAAATTTATCCAGTTTCATACGCTAGTCAAAAATTGACTAAAACTCAACAATCTTGGTCTACAATTGAAGGTGAGGTGAGAAAATTGTGTGGTCGTTAAAAAGGTTTGAATCAATAAATGTTCGTTCAGAAACTGAGTTTTCTACTGACCACTGTTTCTTACCATATTTTACCAAATATGCACCTCAATCACCTCGTTTAAAGTGGTGGGTGTTTGCTCTTCAGAGATATAACTATCAAACAATGTGCAAGAGCTAAGATGCCTCATGCAGATGCTTTTTATCTAGAATTTTTCCAGATAAAACTGACTTTAGTGTTTAGTCGAAAAAACTCTTTATCTGTAAATATATTTCACTGGAATCTTTGAATTTGGTATATTGTTTGTTTACATCAATTGTATTGGTATGTTTACATTAATATTATTGGTTTATTGTTTGTTTACATTAATTTTACTGGTATATTATTTAATTACATTAATTTCAATTTATATATTTAGTGGATAGATTTATTTTATTATTGTTTTACATCTTCTTATATACATATTATTAATATTGATTATTCTAAGCATATTTGTGAATTTTAAGTAATTCCTTTTCAAATAACTTTTTCTATATATGTATAATTATTTTCTAATTCCAAGTTCATATTTATTTTATATTTAATATTTATTTAATTGTTTGCAAAAATATTATTAAGTCTGTGTTATTCTTTTGTATTCTAACATATTTAATTCAGTTATGTGTTTATGTCGAACACGAACTCAAAACTTGCGAGTAGGGTGTAGTGTTAGGATACTCCTCATTCTCTTCACGTAATGGCGCTGTATCATGGGAAGATCAGAGTCCGCTCCGACGAGGAGAGATTGTCTTTGACCAGCGAACGAGGAGATTTTGTTAGCCGTGTAGTGCCTTAATAAAATTACTATTATTTATATTTTTTTAATATATTATACTCTTAATTACTAACTTTAATTTTTAAATAAATGTTTGAATTTTTTCGAGTTCTGTTTAAATCTACAGAATAGACACTATAACTGTTTTCTTAAATATTTTCAATAGAAAGGTTTAGAATTTTCTACAATTAAATTACTTCAAAAATTTGACTTTTGCCAAAAATTAAAATTTTTTGAACTAACAACTATAAATGACAATTCAGTTATTATTTGAAATAATAATTAATTTAAACAATAAAATAATATTTTTTTAATAATAATATAACTAAAAATAATATTTTTTTAAAAAAAACTTTACTAAATGAAAATATATTTTCTGTATATGAGAGGAAAATAAAAACTTCTATTTACTTCCTGTACGAACAAAGCTAAAAAATGTCATTTCTTTTATATATTGAGCTTAAGAATCTATATTTAGCTGTCTATAACATAGCTTAACTTTGATTAAGAAATTTTTCGTTTTTGAAGAGGTTTTTCTGACATTCTTTGTTAATAACCGAAACAGAAATTCTTGCGTATTCAATAAAATATTACTCTGAAAATATGTTTTTTGCAATGATAATACATTAAACACTGCCATTTTTCTAAAATAAGTCAATTTTCTTTTTAAAGTATTTGATGACAATGAATAACTAAAGAGAATTAATGTGTAAGAATCAATTTCAAACTATTGAAATTGTTCTCTAAACATATATTTATCTGCATCAGATTGATCTTACCTTTTATAGATATTAAAAATCCATTCATATGTTTTATGTACATATTTTCAATTACGTCTAGCATAAAAGTTTAACTTCCTATCTAAAGATATATATATATATATATATATATATATATATATATATATATATATATATATATATATATATATATATATATATATATATATATATATATATATATATATATATATATATATATATATATATATATATATATATATATATATATGTATATATATATATATATATATATATATATATATATATATATATATATATATATATATATATATATATATATATATATATATATATATATACACACTTAAATATTTATTTTCATAATTCAAATGTATACAAACATATTCAATGTAATTCAAAAAATGTACAAATATAATTCAAAAATATAAAATATCTTACAAATTTTATTCTTTATATAAATTTCATTTGTATAATAAAAATTATTTAACCATTTTTAACTGTCAAACGTGTTACAAAATGCTTACGATGAATATATTTAACATTTTAAAGCCAAGAATTATGTATTAGCTTTCTGCCTTATATTTTTTGTATTTAGGAAGTAGATTTTCTTGCAGTATTAATCTTAAAAATTCTAATAGTTGAAGTAAAAATTATTTTAAGCATTACATAAATTTTTTTTATTTGATAAAAACAATTTTTAATCATTTTTTAACATTCATATTTAATTATAATTCTTTTGATTAAGATACAAATAATTTAATATTTTGAAACTAAGACATATGTCTTGATAAGATAATAAGGGAAAAATTGTCGGAACATTTAAATAATTTAATACATAAACAGAACTGATTTCATCAAGATGTTTCTTCAAATCTCCCATTCTAATATATTCTATATGTTAGAGCTTTTGTAAACCAAATAAAAATAAAGATTTTGCTAAATATTTAATTGAGCAAAAATTATAAATTTGTAAGGATTCTATTTCATTTGATAGTAAAAGATTGCTAACGAAGTAATTATCCATTATATTTTACAATAATAAATGATAAAAAATTTTGAAATATAATTAATAGAAGGAGAGTAATTGTTTTATGAAAATTATAGTAAATTTCATAAAATATATTAACATTTAATATGGACTGAAAATTTATAATAATAATATAATAAATATAAAATCAAAATTGTTATGTTGTTATATTTTCGTTATTTTCTAATGGTGAAAACTAATTACAATAAAATAAAAAGGCTCTTCTCTTTTCAAAAAATCTGGTTAACTTGCGTTGGTCTTGTTTTGTATTCTTATTGGAATGCGTAAATGAATCGAAAGTTCATTCTAATGACAAAATATTAAAATATATTAATAACTTTTTCTTAAAAAATGCATTAATTTATAAAAAGGAATCAAATTTTTAAAAATAGTGTATTTGCCTACATTCTATATGTCAAATTTTTAAAGTCTAAACATAAATACATTATAGGATCAGTGTTTACTTTAAAAATTAAGTAATCGATATATTAAAAAATTACACACAAAAATGAAACCAAAAATAATCTATGCAAATTTTTTTAACTTATCATGAAACAAAACACGTATGTTTTATTAGTTTTAGTATTTGAGATTAACTTAGATATTTGTTTAAATTGAACAAAATACAGTTTCATATTTTCAGCATTAAAAGTTTTTGTATAGGAGTAAATTGTGTCAACTTACAAATATATTAAAACTGACATGTGTAATAGAAAAACAGCGAATATTTTTCAATGAATCTACATTAATACATTTAATGGAGAAAAATTTTAAAAAAATCATGAAAACTATGTTTAAATATGACAGTTAAACGATTATTTAAAACACATAAATGGTATTGCTTACCTTAAGAAAAATTATTATATTGAAATAACGAGGCAATTATATTACCGTATATATATAACGAATTAAATTATATATTTTGACTTATGAAACAGTTATGAATTTTACTTGTAAAGAAAAATTCAGAAACCAATCACTTTCTTACTGTTATCTACTTTATTCTTAACTATAAACTAATTTTAGATTAATTATGGTTTATGATAATTATAACATATTATTAACATTAAAATTATGATAGTCTTTACCTCAGTTAGTATTTAACTTGATTTCAATTTGTTTTAAGAATAAAGTTACTCATATATCAAAATTATAATTTAAATCTTCAAAAATAGTCTAAACTAATATATATATAGAGTTTCAGAATTTATTTTAAAACATTTTTTGAAAAAGCTTGCTAATTAAATTACTGGTTAGATGTCCACTTCCCTTGTTTCCTAATTAATAACCAAGATGACATGATCTATTACTAAACTTAATTTGGTTCTACATGTTGTTTTCTAATATAGCTAAGATCAAGTGGAACTTCTGAAACTAAATTGGTGCGAGTAGAAAACATTTACTGATATATATCATGAGCTAATGAGCTATCTAGTATGGTGGTTGGGCATTTTTACTTCTTGGACCAGAAAAATAACCGTAAAGAAATTGCTGAAGCAGGCTAAATTGCGTATTACAATTTTAAACTTTTCTGTGGAAAATAGTGTTAAATAAATATTATTTTCATGAAAAATTACTAGCATTTATGTGATTGAATATTATTTTGATGATGTACATATTCATTTGGGATTTACATTGCATTTAATTACAAAACTTACTTTTGCAAAAAAAGGAAAAGCTTGTCGAAGATTTTAGATTTAATTTTATTAGCACTGCTTTTTCTTGATCATTCATCAACATTTTATCAAAAAAAGAGATTTCATTAAAAAAAAATCAAGAAATTGCCATTAACAATCTATAAATTTTAATTTTATTTTATACGTATATATATTTTAGATAAGCAATATAGCTCAAAAATAACTTTTTCACTTCCTTTAAACCAAAAATAAAAAGTATATGATAGCTATAATGAAAAAATATAAATATTAAAAATACCTGAAAAAAAGTAAGAAATTACTGTGCATAATTTCTTATTCATATTTCTATAATTTAGAATATGTGAATAGATAAATTCCATAAAATATTTGAATGCTTAATATTAAAAATTAAATTTTATTTTAAAACATATTTTTATGAAGTTTTAAGAAGTTCAATAAGTTTACATTTCAAATGTACTAAATGGCCGTGAAAAATGTGGTACCAAAACAACAGACGTGTGACAACAGACACATGATACAAATTGAATGTGAATAACTTCTTTTTCTAAGAAAATATTATTTATGTATTTCAATAAAAATGTTTGCAATATACATTTTTATTGAGAGATATAAATGCTTACATGCTAACAAATGATTATTTATTAAATCATTTTTGTTAAAATAACTTCAACATAATCTATTGATAAAATATAACACAAAAATATCTCTTTTTATATGAATGCGAACCTTTTTATAGGATATTCCTGTAGCCTAATTGAAGATTTAAAATCGAAATGAGAAAATAAAACAAAAAATAATACTAGTAAAAGATTTAAAACTGTGGTAATAAAAAATTTAAATACTTGACACGCTTTTTAAAAAATTACGACTCATTAAGAAAAAAATGTATTCATGAGACTTTTGGGAATAAAAACTCTCCATTTAAAGCATAATTGATTTCAAAGCTCAATTAAGCAAGAGGAATGAAGTAAACTACAAAAACAGATATTGATTTCTTTAATCAATTACTTAAGTAATAAAAGAAAAAAAACTTTTTGGCTGTTTTTCAAAACGTGAGACTTTATCCATAGTATTGGCTTCTTATTTCTAGAACCTATTTTTGTTTATTAGATAAAAATGTAATGCTTCTTCTCAGAAGCATATGAATAGTTTCAGGAAAATAATTAGTTTTCCTCAGAAGAATTGATGTTTACTATGAAATATAAGAGACCTATATCATAAATATCCACTCACACTAAACAAAGCATAGAATATATTAATGGAATGCATATCTATATCTGTCTTTATATATATATATATATATATATATATATATATATATATATATATATATATATATATATATATATATATATATATATATATATATATATATATATATATATATATTCTATTTACCAATTTTTATACAATGTTAAACTGAATAAAGTTTAAAGAATTGGAATTAAGCATTTATCGGGATGTTGGTCTCTATTTAATTTAAAACATAGGTTATATTTTCTATCAAAATTCTTATTGCAACATTTGTATTTCATTTAAATGGTTAATTTTAATCGATTAAATTGATTGTAAATAATTAAAGTATAATTATACAACTCAATATAAAATTATTTATGTCACAGACAACAGACGCATTCTTCAGGACACATTAAGACAGCTCCAGGTTTCTGTTTACTTAATTTACGAAAGTTTGTGTTTCTTTTTCTTCTTTTTAAAATGTTATTAATGCTTAAACGTTATGAGGAGAGCATATATTTATAGGATACTCCTTTCTTCTTACATTCGTACAGTGTATATTGTCTTAAAGAAAAGGACATTATTTTAAATATTTTAATGAAAAAATTAATTTCTCAAACTTGCTCTAATGGTTTTTCCAATACAGCAACACCAAATGTAAGGAATCTATAATTGAATATTCATTAAACTGTGTAACTATAAGAAATTTTCAGGAGTCCTACAATTTGCGTTTAGGTGATTTAGTCGTGAGGCTTAACTTCCTAATGCAAAATATCAAGCAAATAGTAAGATAAGTTAAGCATAGTATAGAACATAATTTTTTTTCAAATCCCAGTCTCTTCTAACCCTTTGATAGTTAAGCGTTTTCCATTGAAAGTCAAGCCAGGTGGAAGCTAATGGTATTTGCTCATCCTAGTAAAAATTATAATTTTAAATGAATTGGATATCATATGTTAAACTTATTTTTCTCATAAAAAACATAGAAAACCGTAAATCCTTTTTAGAAATTACTACACTCGTCGAATCGGTAGTCGTGTAGGACGAAACCAAACAACTGTAATGCGGATATGTGATCGTTGGATGTAGGAGGGTAAGACGAACCATCATGTTCGTTCGCATCTATCGCAGTGCACCATTTCATGTGATGACATGCAAATTGTGCACATGTCAGTGACGGATCACTCAGTCACATCACGAACAAAAGAACAGTACATTTAGTCTGCAACGCATCATCCAGTGTCTGCGCGTATTATTCGACACTGTTTACAGCAGAGTGGTCTGTCCGCAAGATGTCCATTGCTTTGTCTGCCCTGGACGCAGAACCACAGACGTCTTCACTACCAGTGTTGTGAAGAAAGAAGGATGCAGATGGCAGAATGGAATGAAATTGTCTTTTTATGACAAATTACCCTTCTACCTGCAGCACTACGATGGTCGAATTCTAGTTTGGAGACACCGTAGAGAGAGGATGCTGAACAGCTGAGTTATGCGCCGCAACACTGGTCCGGCACCAGGTATTATGGCATTAAATATCACTCCCCTTCCTAAGTCCTGCCTAGCTGCCTCAACGTGGCGGGAGGGGGTTCCTGGGTGGAGTGAGCGAAGTACGTCAGGAGTATATTCTCCTGGTAGGGCTACCCTAGGCGTGAAGGCCACTCCATTATGCTCAGTTAAAGCTAGCAGGCTCTAGGGGCTAAGTCAATCTTCTACTTTTGGTGCCCCAGATCTTCGAACTAATCGAAGCTGCTCTTTTTCCCAATACCATGAACTCAGACTTTCCATTCACAAATACTGCATCGCCTTTCACGCAGGTAAATCACAGGCGCGTCTGAGGTTTAGGCAGAGGGCCTCGTTCGAAAAATGAGTTACAGTCTCCAACTGGCAACAACGACTCCACTGAAGATACTTCAGTGCAATATTAATGGCATATCTACTCCGGCCACAAAAATAAAATTGGACCAGATTCTGGACCTGGCTCATAAAAATGGAGTGCAGATCATTGCTTTTCAGGAAACGAAGCTCAAGGCTCACTCCACGCTTAGAGTAAAAAATCACAGTATTTTTCGAGTGGATAGAGACTGGAGGTGGTGGACTGGCATTCTTGATTAGAGATATTAACTACAAGGAAATCAATACTCAGTTAAGAGACTCTGACCTTGAGCTGCAGGGAATTTCTATTCCTTGGAAGAAAAGGCATATCAACATTTACAACGTTTATCACCCACCAAACCAGGCAATTCTACAAGAGGATTTTCTCGACCTTGTTGGAGATTATAAAGCAAAACATACTCATTGGGGTTGCTCTTCAAATAACATTAGAGGTAATTACTTGCTTAATGCTGTTGATGATATGGCTCTTATTTTTCTTAATGATGGCTCACCAACGCATACCTCCTATAGCTATGACACATCTGAAGCACTGGACATCTCTTTTGTCAACCCTGAATTACATCCTCTTTGCAAATGGACTATTTTAAACAGCATCGTCAGCGATCACCTTCCAATCTTGGTTGAGATTCAGCTTGCAAAGAATACAAAAGAGGAGCCTGGCAGAAATTTCTGGAACTTTAAAAAAGCTAAATGGGACAACTTTCACTTTCTCACTGAATCTGCTTTTTCTTCCCAATCACTTAGCGACAATCTGGAACAGGAATGGACTTTCTTTAAAGAAATCGTGCTTCACGCTACCCATCGGGCCATTCCCAAGGGCAGGTTCAAAAGATATAAACCTTTCTTCCAACATTATGACTCTTCTTTTGAGGCTCTGCTTTAAAAGAGAGATATCATGTACCAATTGCTTACTTGCTCAGACTTACCCTTTCTGTGGATTTGCGGAGGAGCATAAACTTATATTCAATGTTTCAAAGTCACGAGTAAACTTGTTTACCACTAACAAACATCTTTATGGTTATCAACCAGCTATATCCATGAATGGCAGCTTCCTCACTTATGTGATAAACGCTAAATATTTGGGATACATCCTGGATCAAGAGATACTGAGTAATAAGCATATTGATGTTCAGGTGGCTAAAGGCAGGAAAAGACTCGACATTCTGAAATTCAACCCTGGACGTGACTGGGGAGCTGATGCTGGCACCCTTAAAACAACATACACCTCCTTAGTTAGACCTATCTCAGAATATGGCTTCCCCATTTACTCCTGTGCCTCAGAGTCAAATCTGACATAAGCTTGAACGAGTGCAATTGAATGCTGCTCGAGTAATTACTGGCCTCAGACATTGTTGTCCGAACGAAATTGTATTCTTTGAATGTGATCTTCCTCCTTTGTCATTGAGACGAAGATACTGCCTTTCTAAATACTACAATAAACTTTACCAGGTTGTATGAACTTTACCAGTTACCAGGATCACCATAGAACTTCGATTTATCTTCAAAATTGGTAGAACAACAGGCGACTAAAAAGGCACAGTACTTTTTCACTGGTGAGAGAGTTGAGCCTTCTCTCTGCTAAAGTTGAACCGTATCCTTTGACACTTCCTGATTTTACAGTTCATGCTGAAAAAATTCACTTTCCACACCGAACTTTTGTCAAAATTTTCTAAAAAATTAGTCATCGCATTTTGCAAGACAATTAGCACTAGAGGCTATTCATAGCATTCCTCATTCTGCTCCTAAAATGTATACAGATGGCAACAGAGGTGATCATGGTGTCGCTGATAGCGGTGTGCATATTCTTACTTCAACTGGAATAATTGATCTTGGTATTAGAAATGCTGATTTCTGCTCAGTGTTCAGGTTTGAACTACTGGCAATCTGCAAGGGCCTGCATCTAATTGAAACTGCTACGGAGCTGAACTATGAGGATGTTTGGATTCTGACTGACAGTTGTGCTTCTATACAGCGCCTATCAGACTGGACGCAGATGGGAGATAAAACAAGCTTGGGAATTCTGGAGATCATCCATCGCCTTACTAGGGAGCATGACGTTCATTTCCAGTGGGTTTCATCCCACGTCGGAATAGATGGTAATGAAATAGCTGAGGCCTTGGCGAGAAAGACTTCTACTGATGGCGAGCGTGAGGAAAGTACTCTCACTTATACAGAGATATCTTCAATTATTAAAGTACAGATGAACAGAGATGGCATGTTCCTCCAAACCACTCCTGGTACTTCGCTAGTTTGGCACTTTGAACCAAGGGTACCAGAAAGCAACAAACAGTTCTTTCTCGCTTCATTAGTGGAAATATTAAAGCTCTCGCTTTTCATCAGGGGCAGAAGAACTACCCGGATTGCCACTAGTGCGGAGCCGTGCAGGCCTCCCCTACCTACATTCTAAACTGCTTGGATTTTGCAAAAAGAGACATTATTAAAGATCCTGCACTATTTTTGGACTTGTTGGAAATAATGGGTTTTATGGATATGGTCTAGCATTGCTTGATCATCTGGGATTAGCAACAGCAACAACAACAATGAATACCACTCTCGCACTCCTCTTATAAGCATTGCCGGTATTTTAAACAGCCAGGGCTGCATCTCCGAGGTATTGGAGCCAGTTGTCCTTCCTTATTTTCAGGGCTTACCCATAGGCATATTACAACAGGATAATGCACGACCACACATGACACGCATTATCCAAGGGTTCTTCGTCAAACAGCAGATTGAATCTTCCCTGGTCGTCTCTCTCTCCGGATCTTTCGCCAATAGAAAACATCTGGTCCATGGTTGCACAAAGACTAACCCAGATTACATCCCCAGCTGCCACACTAGATCGATTTTGGCAACGTGTGGAAGCTGCTTGGTCTTCTGTACCCCAAGAACACATCCAAAATCTCTTTGAATCAATACCGAGGTGCGTGGTAGTGGTGATCGCCAACATTGGAGTCTACTTTGATTCTGATTTCGGAAGGGACCACACTTTATAGAAATCTATTAATTTAGTTCTTTGATACTTTTTCAACGTGTAATCTACAAAATTAATTTTCTTGTGATATCTCTTGTCTTTCTTGGTTTTTCAATTTGATTAGCCAGCAGTATATTAAGCTAAGAGTATTTTTTAGCAAATATTTTTGTGTAAGAATAAATAATGAATTTTGTTTTTGCTTTCTATAAAAAATATTTTTAATAATAACATATTTTTAAACTGCAACTCTTACTTATGCACTTATAATCTTTGTAAAATATTACAAGCCAAATTGTACAAAATTGTTACCCTAAGAAATTATTTTATTAGGGGCATATTTTCTTATTGCAACCTCCTATTATATATGAATAGAATACATAATATATTCATTGTATGAAAGAATATATACGAAACCTTGATAACATTTTTTTATTTAAAGAAAAAGTTCTCTTATCACACAAAGCACTTTGATTCAGTATCAAATCGGCAAGAAAAAAGAATTACATTTCGGTATTTGTAATGTAATCAAGGTTTTTTCACAAAATCTAGAATTTATTGCAAAATATTTTTCTTAAAGCATATCCGAATAGATACAAACCAGAATAATCCTATGCAATAGGAATAATCATGTACTTTTGTTACAGGTATTTCCTTTTCTTCACAAAAAATCAAATTAGGAAAACTTTTTTGTAGTATTAGAATTTGACCTTATAGGTCTTCTCGCAATTTTTTATTGTTATTTTATTAAACTTTTTAATTATTAAATGTTTGCTCACAAAATAATTCCCAAAAGTTATTTCTGAAAATGCTTTTGTTTCATAGAATTAGTAAATCTTATTCTTATACATATTATTAGAAAAATTAAATCCTTTTAATTAATATAATGAGCATAAAATTTTAATTATATAGTTGGTGGATTTAATTAATAAAATATTTGATCAAATTTATATTTTCTGTTCTAATTTGCAATATAATATTAAAAGTTTACATCAACTGGCACAGATGCCGTATAATCCAAGATGCCAAATTCTTAGTTTGTGACATTTTTGGCGTATTTTCTTATGCCCCTGGCAAACTGTGGTTTGTTGCGTAATAGATATGGAGACTTATAAGCAACCCTAGTACTTACGTCATGGTGAATGTCACAATACATTATCTCTGCAACATTTCTTTATTGCAAAAAATAATTCAGAATTTGTCATCTTGGATTATACGACATCTGTGCCTATCAATTCATCAACGATGAGATTATTCCTTTTCAAAGTCAAGATCTTTGATACTTTTTTAAGCAATTCAATAAGTTGGCAGACAAATGGTGGTGATCTGATATTTTGTTCAATAATTTAAGGTTTAGAGCCCAGGCTTCTGTGTGTGTAGTAGCTTGGAACCCACATTAAACTGTAGATCATTCTAATGACTGTTGAGTAATGAGCAAAATTAATTAATCCAATAATTAAAAATCTTAAAACCAAATAGTAAAGAACTGATAATTGAAAATTTCCATTAAATTCATTTATGTTTACTAAGATTCGCCAGAAACGCAATGGAATGCATTCAGTTCAAGTAGTATTCTTTAGTTTATTTAATCCATTCTTTGTAAAAATATATTTGTAAAATATTATCCGATTCGCACAATAATATGAAATGAGAAATTTTATGGGATAATTTAGTTCACTCTGATATATGCAGGATTTTGTAATATATTTTTGATATATGTGTATTATTGATTAATGTAAGATGAAAGTAACCCAAAGCTCATTACTTAAATTATACCAGGTATTAGAGATAATTTTTTTATAATTTGTAATTTTAATTTAAGGTCATAAGTAACTCATAGGATTAGCGTATGAAGCAGTGAATCAATGTATGGAATGAAGTGTATACCACTTCGAAACCCGACACAGGTTTGATTCTTGGGTTGGACAAGGTTAATTCTGCCTTTCACCCTTTCAATGGGTTGATAAAGCTAAGAACCAAGCATGTTTGGGAAACAGCACTGGAAGTTTCGCGTTAGGCTGACCACTTAGCAGGGACATTTGACCCCAGCCCTCTTGGTTGTGGAAACCCCCTTGGTATGATTAATATATGCTTTGTCCCCATGCGGACTGTCGTGAAATTGAGTTTAGCTTAGTTTAGACTCTAACATTTTTGTTTGTATAAAAGAAATAAAATAACAAAATTTAAACAGTCAATTTTTTTCTTAAAAAATAAAAGGTATAAATAAAATTTAAATTCTTCACTTTGAACAATTTTAGTGTTTTTAATTTAATGAAATTTATGATCCAATTTCACTTGAAAAACTTGAGTTTATATCTTTAACAAGACTAATATAGTCATCAATAACAAAGAACAATATGATTTTTTTCTAAGAATGCTTATAAAAATAGAATTTGTAATTAGTAATACCATTTTCAAAGTTTAAATTAAATTATCTTTCACATCTCAATTTAAAAGTAAGATATAAGATTAAATGAAATTCATATATATATTCAATATTTTTATCAATACTATAAATGAAATGATTTATAAAAATATTGTTCTCCAAAATTCTAATAAATAAAGTATTTTCAATTCATAATTTAAGTGAAATTTTGCTTTTTTGTTTCAAAGTATTAAATTTACTAAAATTACAATTAAAATACTGAATAAATACATTTATTGAAAATAGAGAAAAGATTTAAATAATATAAAAAAAAACAATGAAACTAAAAATCCCAAAAATCACTAAGTGTTATAGATTTAAGAATCTTATTACGATCAAGGCGGAGAACTATACATCAATTTTCTATTATGAGAGTTTTAATAACATCATTATAATATTTACATTAAATCTGAAGGTGTTTAATACTCAGTTTCTATTCTTCTTATTTTATAAATTGAATCCTTAATGCATTTTCAAATTTTATAGCCCAAGTTAATGCTTTTCTATTAATAGACTTTGAATTATTTATTTATGGTCAGAAAGCTCTTTACCAAATTGTGAATTATTAAATGTTTATAAAAAATATTTGACAATATGTTGCCATTAAATTTAAATTTTTTAATTTTCTGATTTGGTATGCTATAATGTATTTGTTCATAGCAATGAGGAGGATAAACAAAACTGTTATACAAAGATTTCTTTCGTTGCATAGAATCATTCGTTGCATAGAATCTTAATCTTAATAATTAGATGTATTGTTTATGTTTGTAAACTAATCTTTATAATAAAATAATAGAAATATATTTTAGAAAATTAATAACAATATGATTTTTAAGCAATCTGTATATGAAGTTGACCAAATGTTAAATTTTCAAACCGAATGATTTTTGTTATTATAATTATTCCAAGGAAAATGCATATTTATATTTATCATTTCAGAAATAAAAAATGCTCCCACATGCCATATAATCCAACATGCCAAATTCAAGGCTTGGTGATTTTTTTTAGCAGATTTTCTTCTGTGGTCTGTTAACTTGGTTTTTAATACATAATAGAGATTGAGACCTATAAGAAATAAGCAGAAAATTCAATTTTGGCATCCTTAGTATTTACGTCATTGCGAGACATCGCAATACGTAATCTTGGCAACATTTCTTCGTCCAGAATGAAATAAATATATATATACATATATATATATATATATATATATATATATATATATATATATATATATATATATATATATATATATATATATATATATATATATATATATATATATATATATATATATATATATATATATATATACATATATATATATGATAAGTTATTAATTCTTTCATGCAGTTAAAACAACTTATGTATCAATAGCTATTGCCATAATACTATACTGAAAACAATCTAAAGAGCAACGGCATTTATATATTTCAAATTACAAGTGATTTATTAAAACTATTACCAAGGTTCTGATAATTTGATTTCAGATTTTTAGTTATTGCCACTTTTTCATTTATTGTATAAATTTTAAAAATCAACCTATGAAGATACATATTTTTAAACACTTCGTTTACAATAGGTTATAAAAACGATATAGGCGTAAGTATTTTCATCACATTTTAAATATATATTTACTAAGAAAATATAATATATCCTTTTGAATATTATACAAATTGAATCTTAAATTAATATTAAATAAAATCTGAGAGAAAAGCCATTTTAAATTTTCTTATACTCAGATTTTGAATACTTTTGAATATATAAATTTTCTTATAATCAGAAATCAATACCATCAACTACTCTTTCATCTAATCTCTTTGCTTAAATTAAAATTCATTCAGCATTGCAATGAGCACATTCCATTAATATTTGATGTCGGAAGTACTTAACAGATTGTGTGGGGAATTAACTGACAAAATGGACGTCTTCCCCGACTAGAGAATTTCCTACTTTAAATAAATCGTATTTCCTGTGACCAAAGTATTCACAAATTAACTGAGAAACATATGGTCACAAGTGAAACTATTCTGGCTTTGATTGTTGCACTGATTAAATACATTCTATATTAACTTAACAATAATTTTTGCTTTCTATGTAACTAGATTGTTTATCTGAAGTATTCATATCGCTTATTTGGTTGTTAAAAATGAAAATTATCATGAAGTTATATGCATCATTATATAGTACTGTGTTGTATTTACACATGTATTTTTAATTTATAGCCATACATCATTTAACTTTACATACGATTTCCTTAATATGTTTTTTTCTCCTAGTGCTTAATGTGTGATATAAAATTATTAAAAACCATTTGAAGTCTAAAACTATTAAACTAATAGCCTAAAGAGCATTTTTACATAATTGCTCATAATTACTATTTTTAAATCAACGCTTTATACTAAATACGTCTGATAAAAAAATAAATAAGTTTAAAGTACTCCTTATAAATCCTTTAGAGAAAACGATTGCGTTACTTTATAAACCTAAAATGATAGACTGAAAAATTTTTTAAAAGTTAAAAAAGTAAATCGGTTCTTAAGATAAAATATGGATATTCAGGAAAAGGAAGTCAATTCTTTTAATTTAGAAAATATTAAGATATATTAATTTAAAAATTAGAATTCTTTTATAAGTAAATTGTACTTAAGCATTCATATTGTAATTGAAGTATGGGATTTAATACAGGATCTGCACTATCAATCAAAATATACTTTTCTGTCATGAAGTCAAATGTTTGTTACAAATTTAAATTTAAATATCCTAAGATGAAAATTATGTATAAATATTTTCTTTATAAATATATAAAAAAAAGATTTATTTTTTCAATACTCTACAAACTACTTTTTTGACTCATATCGCTAAATTTTTAAAAATGAGTTTAACATGAAGGTTTTTTGGAAAAATACCTCTATTTACATCATAGGAAATCTTTTATTTTATATTATATTAGTGCATTTCTAAGGATATGTAGATTGGAGTTAGGATACAAATAGAAAGTTATAGTGTTTACTGCCTTGAGTTTTTCACTATTTTTTATTGTCTTATATATTATTAACTTATTTCACTTTTTAAGCTTTTTATTAGTATAAACCGGGTTTCTTATAGTTCAATATTTAGTTATATGATTTCATGATTAATTTAATTCTTCTAATCCAAATCAAGCTGGATAAAATTTTTGGAACAAAAAATAGAGTTCTAGTCCCAGTATTGTTATATAATATTATTATTACATAAATGTAATAAATTACAATGCGGAGTTTGCTGATTTTAAATAAATACTATTATCAATGCACCAGTGTATACGAGGTTTATTCATAAAATTTGAATATGAAACAATGTAAGAAATTTCAAGCCTCTTCGGATATGAAAATAGATTTAATTTTAGATTTTTGAAAGTAATGTTAAATTGAGTTTTTAAAGAAAACTTCAAAAGCTTTATTTTTAAAAAATATATTTCACGAAATATTTCTTAAGTTTAGTTCCATATATCACATTATTTCTTGAAAACAAAGGGATAAAATTTAAGATCAAGATATAAATGAAAGAAATAAATAACAGTAAATTGCACTAAAAATAATGACTATCGAATAAGATCTCAAATAAAATCGATTAAATTCTATTTCAATTTTTTAATATAAAATAGCTCAGTTTTAATACATAAAATCTGATAGCATTTCGAATGACAAAAGTGTAAAAATTTCACTTCTTTTTTAAGTTAAACAAATCTATTTTTTAAAATGATTTAAATTTTTAAGTTTTCTTTAAATTTTTTTAAATATTTTTAAAAATTCCTTTTTAGAAAATGCTGCAAAGATTTTTATTAACGAATATTTATTCTTATTTTTAATTAATTCTTAATTCGCTTCTGAAATGAAAAATTTAGTTTAAATTTTCTTCTCACTCTGTTTAATAACAGAAAAAACTTTAAGAACTCTTTATCGATTCTGAAATATTTTTCGCTTAGATTTGCTTAACATTCTTAACTTAATTTTTCTTTTCAATGCAATTATGGCATGGGTACTTTCAAAATATTCTACTTCAATTCGATATTCTTTTTATAAATTCTACTTGTTATTTAATTTTATTAAATGAATTGTAAAACATAATATATATATATATATATATATATATATATATATATATATATATATATATATATATATATATATATATATATATATATATATATATATATGAAATTAAAATGTAGAAAAGTATTATAAGAATGAAATTCACATATAAATTATAAATTTTGTAGATTTCAATGAAAGAATTCACTCATTTTTTTGATATTCATACAAATACAATTATTACAAGCGTTTGAAAAGCAATAGTTTTGAGTAAAACAAATGGATTTTTCTAAATGCTTGCGTAACATGAAAAAGCAAATTTTAATAAAGTTAATAAAAATAATATTGAATCTAAATAAAATAAAGAATTAAATAATTAAGTAATAAAAGTTAAATATTGAAAAAGATTTAATGAATGGTGTACAAGAAAATAATCTAAGCATTTGAAATATTTAAACTGTGAGTTTTTTATTAACTAATTAAATGAATTCAATATTAAACGAGTCCCTCATTATTAAAACTAGTTCAGTATTTTTATGTACTTGAATTGTCATTATTTATGTTCATTTGTTGTAAAATTTTTCCTAAATAGAATCATTTTATTTTTAATCATCTTTTCTATTATTTAATCAGAAATATATGAAGATCAGTATAATTCATGATGGTGGAGCAAATACAATATTAAAAGCGGCATTATGCTAAACAAGATTATTCTGCACAGTTAAATTCTTTGACGTTTGACGTCATAAAGGGCTATTACGGTGCCAATTTGTCGAGGATCATTTTTTATCTGGGATCTAAAATGCAATAATACTCATCATTATATAAGTTATGAGATGCAAAGTTTCTTGAATTCACCATGTCTGTAGAAAGAAAACGTATTTTCTAGTTATCCAAAATGAGGTGTAATAAATAATAGTTAAAATATTATGTTTCATTTCATTTTAAAATGCATCTTTTATTATCAATATTATGTTTGTACTTTGATAAAATTAATTAGTTTTTTCCAAAATTATATTTCCTGAATTTGCCATTATTTACTTAATCATGCTTATATATAATTCGTTTCATTCGAATTTTAATTATATATACGAATTAATTAATAAAACATACAAAAATTTTATTGGAAACAATAATATTTTCTAATTATATGGCGTTATTTATAACACAATTATATTTACACTATGGAGAAAATTGTTAAAAGTGCTTACTTATATAAATGCAAATTTTGAATTAAAATTTAAAAGTCCGTTGCTAACTTATCATAAAATTCCATTATATTATGAAATTAATGTCAAATGTTTTAGTAAATATGGAGGAAGTTTGGTAATATTTGAATTTTGCAAGCAATGTGTCTTCAAATAAATTTATATTGTCATTACCTGATGAGAGTTAAAAATAAACATATACTTTTAACATTATAATAGTAAAATTTGTAAACTACAATATGAAAATGTGAAAAAAATGTTTGGAAATGCATTTAATACTTTAAAACTTCTAATTATATATTACACAAAATACATATTTTACGAAATTTTTATGGAATTGTTCACGTGAAATGCTGAAATTATAATAAAATTATTATTCTTATATAAAACATTCATTTAATAATTCACTCTAATAATATTAATAAATGAATTAAGCCAGTTATGTAAAATTCCCATTGTAAATGAATATCAAACGAAGTGTTAAACAAAATATTTTTAAATATAAAAGATATTATTAATGCAAATCATTTCCAGTTTAAATTTAATGCTCTAAGTTTAAAAAATTTAAATCTCGTCATTGTTCAATAGAGCATGTGAAGTGCAAATTTGATACAAAATTTTGATACAATAAAATGACATGTTAAGTGAAAAGATTTTATAAAAAAAAGATATGCCTCAGAATAAAAGATGTACACAGTAAAATTTATAATTTATAAGCAAATTCATAGCTGTGTGTGTGAAGCAGACAAATATTACAATACAGATAACATATTAAGATTTTTGTGCATTTGCATTGGAATAACTCAAACCTTATCAACATTAAGATGAATGTTTTATTTCATGAATTCTCTTGTAATAAATAGAATGTAAGATTATCCCTATGGAAACATGTGCAAAGTGCATTCATTAGAAAATTCCCGGTTTTTCCAATACAGAGAAATTCTAAGCAGAATTGCTTAGGAAAAATGTTAAAGGGATACATTATCAATATAGCCTATGGCAATTTTTAAAAACCATTTTTTTTTGAAAAAAATGGTATAATATTCTTTTTTGAAAAAAGTTGGTACGACCTACTGCTGTAACTTCTTGTGGTAGCATCTGTTTCAAGAACTCTAGAGTAATCAAGATCATTTGCTAAAATCGAAGTTCTTTTTTTTCAATATACCTTATGAGATGTCTTAGCCCTAGCGTATTTAAGGATGACCAGCATCAGTTCAAAATACAGGGTAAACATTTAGAAACAAGTTATAATTTTTCTTAAATATAGGTCTTAATATTTTGTGCTCAAAATTGGTAAGTTTGAAATTGGTACATTTTTAAATGTCATTGTTAAATTAAACATTTACAATATATTGATTTGGTTAATTTTTAAATAATTACTGATGAAACAATACTTGTTGCAAGATATCTCATTTGACCTTTCTTTACTGACAAAATGAAAGATAATAATAAGTGTATAATATCTTATACATTTATATCACTAACTTTAACAATTTCTTATATCAAGAATCAGTCTTATTGATAGAAGTTTACAAAAGATATTTAACTAATTTTCTTTAAGACATTTTGTAATTGAATATATATTAAATTTTTAATACAAATTTTAAAAGACCACATACAAAATTAAACTTTTTGAATAAATCTTTTGTAATTTGGTACATTTATCTAATTATAAAATCATTTAGTAAAAAGAAATTCAATGGAATAAACTCACACTTTCCTTATCTTTCATAGAAAATTCCGATAATATTGAAAGCGAAGTTTCATAACTTAAGTTTAGATTTATTCCTATTCAAGAAAGCGCATATAAGGAAATTGAGTTCTATATAATTGATTTATTTATTTATGCACTAATGAATTTTACACAAGACATACGAAATTGCCTTTACATTCAAGTCAATGAAATTAAAATAGATAGGGGAATATTAGAAACTGATAATATATTTTTTCAATTTTAAATAGTTATTGTAAACTTGGAGAATATTATTATTATTGATTTTATTTACTTATCAAGAGAAACAAAATGTAACTCACATATATGTGAACAGAATGTTAATAAATATATCATTTCTATGATTTATTTGAAAAATTAATAATTTTGGAGAAATATAATTTATAGTGAAATGGTACAAACATTGCATGTAGATAAAAATATGTATTTATATTAAGATCGTATTGTGACTGAATAATGTGAGTTTAAGAGGAGCACTGAATATATTTTAAGAAATATCAAATTGCGAATTAATAATCTTAAAATTGTGCTTGATATAAAAATGCTAATTTTGCTTGATGAAAGCAATTTACTCAACGTAATGACATTATCTTAATTTATTCTTATCTGCGATACACATTTATTGATAAAGAATTAAATTGATAATAAAAGCTTAAGTTTAATAAAACATTAACCAAACTTAAATATTATCATTGATAATTTTATAAATGTTAAAAGGATAAAAAAGCGAAATCCTGAATGTAAGACTACATTCTATAGATAAATGTTATCGAATAAGAAATTTTCGAGAGAAAATATTGCCTGAGAAAACCTTTAATTAATATTTGATAACGAGTTTTTAACGAGATTGTCTTTCCTGTAGGTTACAAGCGTAGGAAAATCAGACAGCAATGAAGAGAAATTAAAAGATTTTCTAGTATTGATTCTAGTAACATTATACATTTCTGTATTTCTCATTTCTTTGACTTCAGTAAATGTAATTATTGATTAATAATTGCTATAACAGTATACCTTATGTTAGTCATTATTTTTGAAATTATTTTTCAGTTCTTTTTTTATTCTAGAATTAAAGTTTCCTGAGTTGAATTGTTTTAACTAAAAATGCTTCTTTTAAATTAAATTTTAATCAGTGAAAATTACTTTACTCTTTTTTACATTCGATATATTTTTCATACAGTTTTAGGTTTCCTACAATTGGTTAATAAGATTTTACTTTCCGCAACAAAGGATGATACTACGTAACAAATTGAAAAATATATTATTGTATTTAATTCTAACCTAATTTTTAATTTTCTTAAAAGAAAATGGGGATTTTTAAAACATAATGAGTTTTTTTACATTGTAGAAAGGAAATTGTAATTATCTACAATAGTTATAAGTCATTTTAATGTAATCCACGAAAATCGGCTTTTTTAAAGTCTGTTCCCCCATAGTATACTTGTATTCATTTATCATAAGAAAAAAAACTTGGAAATTTCTCAACCTTTCTGATTGACTGAAATGGATTCAGGAGCCAAAAGTGCAACATTTATTTCCAGTTCTTTAACATTGGCTGAAGTGGAACCTGCAAGCATTCATTCTTAAAACCATTATGCTATCTATGCTATAGCTAGACTAAAGCAACTTTTTAAATACAACAACTTTTTAAAAACAACAAGACTAGCTTTTTAAATACAACATGTTTGCTAAATATGATAATATAAAAAATATCTTGCAATAAATTAACAATGGTAACATTCAAAATTTAATTTTAATTTTCTTTCATTCATAATCTTTTCCTTACAAAATCTTTGAAAGCAGCTAAATTTATTATATAATTATTCTAAACTTTCTTACGTGTGCATCATTACAAAAGAATTGTTTTTATTTGAAAACATTTATTTTAAAGAATCTCGAAACTTCGAAAGAGGAATCAAACTTTATCTCTAATGATGTTGCAAAGCATAGTCACAAAGACTTAATTAAGGATGCATTTTAGACTTTTAAAGTTTGTGTAAAAAAATGTGATATTTTTGGTCAGATATTTTATTGTTTTTGTTTCATGGAGAATCATTAAATATTATATAGTATATTATAAGTAATAAAGTTGCGACTTGTTAATGGAAGATAAAACACACAGACAATATATATATATATATATATATATATATATATATATATATATATATATATATATATATATATATATATATATATATATATATATATATATATATATATATATGTATATATATATCTTAAATACTTATATAATGTCTAATATATTTAGAGAAATATTTTTATGTGCTTGACCACCTAATTACTTGCTATACATTTTATTCACCTTTCCAAATAAAATAAATGAAGCATAATCATTAGAAAACAGAATTATTTTTAATGAATATGTTTTACAAATTACCAACTACGGTTGATTACATTTTAAGTATTATTGCAAAAATATGATGCTTTTATTTATAGCAAGTATATTTTTATATAATATTCTGTATAATATCATTAATGTATTTGTCATAATCATGCGAAAGTAATTTTGTTATACATCAAGATTATAGAAAAGATTGTCAATCTAACAGCATCACGCTGTAAATCCATCTACATGAAGATTAATAAGGTTTTTCATATTGTCATTAAACACAATTTTCTATTGAATTCTACCAATATGTATATTTTGAATAATAAAATTTTTAAGGTTAAAATTAATTTAATGCATTGAATCCATCTTAGTTAATGCTGAAAGATTGATGCAGGAAAAAGATTATACATCATATAATGTGATTTCTAAGATTATATAAATATGATATTTAAATTTAAATTCTCCATTTAAATAACAATATTTAAGTTTAAAAAACAAAAAAAATGTAATAAAAACTCAAAATACATTTTTGGCAATAGGGTGGTAAATTAATAAAACCAATTACTAATTTACATGCTGATATTTAAATTAGTAATTAAAGATATTAGTTTCTAATTCAATGTTAGCAGTTACTTACTTTCATACGTATTCATAATTTTGAATGCTTTAAAGAGACTAATTTATGATGTAATTATAATATGCCATTTTGTGATAAAATTAGTTAAACATTATGATTTAATTTATTGCTTTTTTAATTCTAAAAAATATAAAATTTAAAGAACTCTTAAAGGAAATTTTATTAATATATGATTTTTCTTCTATTATACATTGTTTTCTACCTTTATATTTTTTACGCTAATTAATAAATATGCTTATTGATAAGAATGCTAAAATCGATTCTGGAGAGAAAGAATTATGACTGAGGATTAAAAATTCCAAAAAAGATTAATTTTGAATTATTAATTAAGATTTTGTATTATTGATATAAAATTAATATTTTTTTAAGTATGTATATTTTTATTTTCTTCTAAGAAGGATTTAATTATTTGAGCTTGGCATAGGAGATTTAATCATTTCAAAATTATCTTCTGCTTATAAACTGAAAATCGCTCTAGAAATTTGTCAATTATATATTTTTCCCCAATAGTTAGAAATGACACAATATGCTTTATAAACTTATTTTTTAAGTCATTAAATAAATTTTTAAAAATTTAATACATTCATTAAATAATTATACATATTATATTTATAAAATTGATTAAAAACTACAGAACTAATACTTATAATTTATACAACACTTCAATTTTATTCAATAAATAATTTTAAACATATTGAAATTAATAAAATTAATATAATCGAGTAATTGTATATTCTTTTAGCTGAAGAGAAATTACTAGTATTGGGTGTTTCATAAAAACACTTACTAGAAAATAATATGTATATATATATAGGTACATAGATATTGATATTTTAATATTCTTATAATAAAGTTAGTCTCTTTATTCACTGTTCTCAGGAATATTACTTTTATTTCATTTACAATAGAGTATACATAATTTTGTTTCGTAGAACAGTTCGTTATATTAATTATATTTAAATTTTTGTTATTGTTCTGTGTAGCAAGAAATTAAAAGTATTTTCTAATTAGGAAATTTATAATTAGAGTGCTATAATTAAATACTTCAAGCATAAAAATTAGATGGAATTTATAAAAATATTTGAGTAAAATATGAGAAATTAAGTAAAAAACACTCAGTTTTCTAGTAAGGAAAAAACTGCTGAAACATCAGCAAAGATTCCATTTTACTAACTGATTTTAAATTAAATGTAAGTAATTTTGTGCAAATTTATCCATATTATTTTTTAAGGAATTTATGAAAGATGTTTTTTTAAAAAGTTGTGTTTATATTAAATTTTAAAGCTTATCATAACATAAAAATGAATAATTTAATTAAAATAGTGCTGAAATATTTTCATAACATGCAAGAAAAAACAGAACGATATTAAATTTCAAAATTATTTACATTTCATTAAAAAATATATTTTTTAGAATTTGAACTGTGATGAAGCATTAATTTGCATTTAATAAAAATAATTTTAACTTGAAGATGTTTGCATATTTTAAATAGATTTGATGTTTATACATTTATTTTTAAAAAATTACAGAGTGATTTTAATTATAAATATGTCAAACATTTACAAAAATTATTATAAATAGCTCAAATTTCAAATTTATTTTTAAATGTTTTAAGCATACATAATATCATTAGATACATAAAATTAAAAATATGTTTCAGTTACATTTTATTTTAATAGTTTCATTATATTTCATATGATGTGAAATATATACATATCAACAGTAAAATACTCATAGCAGTAAATAACAAAAATTTTCTTCAAAACTTAATTTCCTGAATCTGAAATTTTGAAAGATCTATACAATTTAACCAACTTTCGGTCTGTTCTGTTTTAAATTATTACTTATTAATGAGTTAGTTACACTAAAAACATTTCTTTTTTAAAGTTTTATTTTATTAATAAGAAAATATTTAACTGTTTACTTTGTTTGAAAAACGGTGAAAGAAATATTAACTTTTATATACAGATTCATAGTCCATAATAAATTTTTCATATAGATTCAAGCTAAAAGCTTGCATACGAAATGTTTAAAAATTAATTGCAAACGAATTTAATTTCTTTAGTTTACTAAAAATACTTTTTCTAAGAAACGTGTTTATTACAAAAAGTTTCTACCTGAATCAAATTTGAAGTATTTTAATGTGGCATAAAGAAACGCATATTCTAAATTTAGTGAAAAAGTTTGTGTTGTTATATATTTGTGCAAAGCTTGAATAAATAAGCGTTTCGTGAAATGCGTCAGAACACATGTCAACGAACAATTAAGGCGTATAAAAGTGCATTGATGTGTAAAGTTAAATGAACCGTTAATAAAAGCGTTTTCTGTTTTTCAAATAGGTCTAAATGCTTGGCATATTTTCTAAAATTTGTTTATTTTAGTAAAATTTTTGTAATGAATATAAGATTTGTTAAATTATATGACGTTGCAAAAATTGTGATGCCAAAGAAAGCTTGTATTTTCGAAAAATGCATTTTAACATGCATATTTTAAGAAATGAAATAAATATTAAATCCATTTTTAAATACGCAGCTGTGCTCTCTAAAAATATTTCCGTATATTTCTAAATAAAACCAGGAAATGGATTTTGTATTAATTCTTATGACAGTTATTAGAAAGTTATTAAAATAAACATTTAATAAATTTAGCAACTAAGTCATTTTTCATTGAAATTTTATTAAAAACTAGTTTAAATGTAAAAATTAAAATAATGTTAAGATAAAAGAATAAAATCTGAATTACGAAGTTTTGCAATATATTTCACTTCGTAACGAGCATAGAGATAAAAAAATCAGGTATTTAATACCATGAAAAGTATTTTTTTTATGTTGAACATGTACGATCTCCCCGTTCACCACAGATGTGAAATACGGGAATTACAGAAGTAAGTAATTAGAACTTTAAATGTTACATGCATAAATAATGCAAACAAATTCAGAAAACAGCCATTTGAACTTCACAAAAACAGTTAAATTCACAAGTCCAGCAACGCCGAGAATTTTCAATTCATTCTGTAAGGATAATCTTGAGCGATGGAAGGTAGAATATGAGAGAATCACATATTCTACATCTTGCGGTACTTCTTTGAACATTCACAAAAATTATTTATTCTTAGATGGAAATGAAACAAATGGCTTTGAAATTTACCGTGACCAAGTAAAAATTGAGAAATTTTGAAATTGGATGAAAGGAAGGTCTCGGAATCTATTGTAAACAATAGTAAATAACTTTTTTATGACCTCAGTATTACGAGATGAAATGCAATCCTCATTCCACCTAGCTAAATATTTCCTATGATGAAAGGACTTAAAATAGCTCTTTGGAAAGCTAATATTAATAACAGTGGCTAAATTTAAAGCATCTTTAGCGAAGAAATCATTTATTTTATTTCCATAAAATACATGGTAAGCACGCACATAAGCAAAACGTTTGTCAATTCTTCTATCTCTAAGCCAACTGACTGTAAGTTGGGCTTAAATTACTAATTTGTCACTGCTGGTAATACTGCTCAAAAAAGTGAAAATAAGAAAGGGAATAAGAACTAATAAGATAACTTGAGGATATTGTTTCATTATCCTTGATCCATGTCACGGCAAGAAATATACACAGAAGTTCTGCTTGAAAAAGGGTACATTCATTCCATTTACGCTGTTTAAAATAACAAACTTCAGAATGGTCTTCCAAAAGAACAAATGCAGGGCCAATCTTACTATTCATCTTACTATCATCTCTAAAGAAAACAATATTTAATTTCCTTTTAGTTGTTTCTATATATTCACAGTAATCTTTGGGTTTTGATGAGGAAGATAAAAAATGGGAACTTTTCCATTAATGTACTCTCTCTCTCTCTCTCTCTCTCATATATATATATATATATATATATATACATATATATACATATATATATATATATATATATATACATACATACATACATACATACATATATATATATATATATATATATATATATATATATATATATATATATATATATATATATATATATACATATACATATATATATATATATATATATATATATATATATATATATATATATATATATATATATATATATATATATATATATATATATATATATATATATATATATATATATATATATATATATATATATATATAAATACGTTCTCGTAGAAAACGTATGCTGTACCTTTCGAGTTTTTTTATCATTACAATATGTTACGTTCTTTGCTCTAAGAACTGATTCCATGAACACTTACTGATTAATATGTAATCCACGCCAAAAAATAAACTCCTCATCTAAGATGGTGCTCGAACTAACGAATATGAGTTTTGTAAAATGAAACATTCATCTAACATTTATGCTATGCATACTCAGCGAAAACACACTAATGCCTCCTATGACAATTACTACTATATGACAGTTACTATAAATGACGAATACAATATATTACTAATTATAACTGTAGAAACATGAAAATTTACTGGCTCATTTGATAAATACATTTCCCCATTGCTTTAACGAATAACTTTTCTTATGTTACCTAATTTTTTTTTTGCATTATCTAATAAAGATTCCCTTTTTAACGTTTTACTGTGAAAACCGGGAAAGTTGGTAAGAATTAGAGATGTTCTTGTCAAATACACAGATCATTAAACTTTCTGTGTACTTATATTTTACTAATATCGAGTGCAATATAAAGTGAAAGTTTGACATCGTAATCAGGATTCTGTGTTTGTTATGATGGTATGTTTACCAATGGGTACAAAATATACACATCTCTAGTTCGGATTAAAGGGAATCTGAACGAAGATTGGTACAAGTCAAACATTTTGAGTTCTTTGATGTCCTATATTCGAGGCCTTCTAAATGTCTTTTGAAAGAGCACATGCCGAGCGTCATGTTCTTATCTTCTTCATACAGAAGTTATTCAAATGTTATTCTTGCTTTCTTGATCTCCGGACTTCTCACTAACTGTAAATGATGGGCTTGGATTTCTGTAAGATTGATCAGGCACATCTACTACAGATGAGGGTATGTGGGATACATTGGAATTAGCATGAATGATTTTCCCATTTTAGTTATCAAGACCAGTTCAACTTCATGCTTAAGCAAGTTTCTCTGTTTTAGATGCCCAAAACAGTGACTGTTTCTATTAATGTAATTACCAAACTATTTTTAAATTAAGAAATTCTGCTTTCATACCATACTATTTACGTATAATGAATAATTTTTATTATATGTATTTATAACCACAATGTATGCAATAATCCATTGACCAAGAAAGTAAGCAATAGTTCATCTATATTGACATAAATCGTTTCATATTGCTATAAAGTCCACTTCAATGATGATTCAAATAAATTATATTTTTAAAATAGAAACTGCTAAAATTGATGTTTTGGATTATATGATTAAGAAACTTTGTCTATGGCTCAGTTTATTTCTAAAAATAACTAATAAAGGGGCTTTAAATTCTTTATTTTAACAAGAAAAATATTTTAACAATAATAGACACCAAAAACCCCTACTATTTTAATAATAAAGCAGAAGACTTCAATTAGAACTGAATACTTTTTTTACAGAAACATAAATGCTTTATCAAATTACCAGTTATGTATTTGTTTTATACTTTTCCACTGTTATTTAAAAATCCTTCTTTTGAAGTCATTTTCTAATCTATGGGATTTTACACATGCACTGAATATTCATGTTCAATACATGTTTCTATTCGGAATTTTTAATACATAACGATTATTTCCCATTTGAGGAATATATCTGTCCCATAAGCATATTTACACATTCATACATACATATTGTCAATGTGAAAGATTAATTCAATTTTTGACTTTCACATAGATACAACTAAAAATTACAAAATTATATATATCCGCTTAAAAATTAGGTCATTTTTCTATCAACCAGTACTAAGCAACATTAAATAGTGAAAATTAGATAGTAGTTTCTATTTTAATTTAAATTCAATCACTATGCATGTAATGTATTTAAGGTATTATTCATGTCACTCAATAAAAAATGAACCCTTTTTTAACTTTTGGCCATATTGTAACATTTATAAAAGTTAAAACGTATCCCCGTAATCATCAGATTGAATAATATTAATATATTTTCAAATTTTTTTAAGTAGTGAATACAATTTTTAGGAATTACAATAGGAATTTTAGGAATACAATTACAATGAATTACAATAACCGATCAAATTTATTGTAAAAATTACTAAAAATATCGTATCGAGTTTTAAAGAATTGAAAGTAATATTTTACACAAAAAATTGTAATCTCACAAATTCAGTAATAAGTATGTCATTGAATTACTACGTGAAAATTTACCGCAATTGTGCTTTGAAATTTATAAAATTAAATTTTAATTATAATCACAGTTTAAAAATATAAGTATTTAAATTTATTTTCTAATATTCATTTATAGTATTTGTTGGATCATGATGAAAAAGTGTGAATATATATCAGGTTATGAAAGTGAAGGTTTGTTTACAGCAATTTTTAATCTGCAGCTTCATTAAAAAATTCCTAACCTAATTATAATGAAATAAAAATCTTAAATCCGTAAGATAAAAAAGTTTTAATTTTTTATTGACTATATAAAAAGCTATGTTCTATATATTATTTTAATAATTTCCTTCGTCTTCAATACTATAAGATTTATATTATTGTTACTAATGATGCCTTCCTAATCATTGTCAATATTAGATTATCTTATTAGAAATAAGAACAATAAAATTTTAAAAAATGCTATAACTTTCATGTTTGGTGCCATTATTGTAAATATTTGAATGATTAACGCAAGTAATTTTTTTACGATATTGAAATCATATGATATATAAAATTTTATTACATAGAATGATATGTAAATAACAGCTTTAAAAATATATCTAAATTAAATTTAGACTGGTTTCAGAATTTTTGAATGAAAAATTAAGGCTTCAAACAAATGGTATCTTAAGGTTCTCGTATCGAGTGATAAGTATATTTTTATTCACATAATTTTAATTTAAATGAATAATAAAATATGTTTAGAATTCGTCTTTGTTTGATTATATTAAAAATTAACTTTTGCTGCAAGAATTATATTTTAATCTGATGAAAAATATAATCAAAGAAAAATTATATTTTATTTCCCCAGTCAAATTTTTATCTTTAAAAATGTTTTTAATCGCGTAATCTAATCAAGTTTTTGAGTATTTTTTGCTTCTTTTTTCTTACCTTAACTCGAAAGAAATATGAAATTATATTATATTTTATTTTGTATGTCTTTATGAATAGAGTTTGTTGATATTGTATGCATAATTTTTGAATTTGTTTATGATTAAAATTGACACCCAGAACAATGTAATTCATTAAATTTAAAAAGCATTTTTTAAATATTAAATTTTACATTTAAATTTATAAATTCTTAAGATTTAACACATTTTACAATTAATAATTTCAATTCAATTTAAAAACGTTTTTGTTTCTTATAGTGCTAAATTACAAAATGAGTGGGAGTGGAAGTAACTTAATAAGATTTGCGATGTCTCTTTTCAGAAAAAAAGTTTTTATAATCAAGAAATTTTTTATCGAGTACAAAAAAGTAGACGTAAATCGGAGTATATTCTGAGAAGATAATCCTGGCCATGTGTATTAATACTGCCTTAAATTTTTAAATATGTATGGATTTTCCTTTAAAATGAAAACTTTAAAGCATTTGCCTTTTTTTTACTCTAGGCAAATGAGTTTAAAAGGAAGTTTTTTTATTCTCCCGAAAGAAAACTTTGCTGCTTACATAAACGAATCTAAATAAACTATAATTCAAATAGTTCTTTATCTCTATTATAGAAAGCTCTATTTATTTAAGTTGTTACATAAATATTTCAGTATTATAATCGAATTACGTAATGTTGCAATGCATGATTGTTGCATTATGTTTATTTAAAAATAACTAAAACGAAATAATGATTTAAAAAAAACGTGAAAATAAATTTCCATTTTATGGGTTTAATATAAAACTAAAAATGCATTTTACAAGACATTATTTGTCGAGCATTATATCTTATACTTGGAATACACATAGAAAATTGCTGGAAAAATATTTCGTTTTTCAAAAATATGAACTTGTCAAACACTTATCTAAATTAGCAGATGACATTTTAAGTCAAAAACTTCATCATGGTAAGGTCAATATTTAGTGACTGTGACATATATTTTTTAATATTACTGTATTTCGGTTACGTTTATAAAACTCCATTTAAATACTTTCAATAATTTTATTATAAAAAAGAATTCCATGTTGCTTAATTTGTCATCAAATTTATCTGTTTTTTGCATTGAATCATAAAATCAGGATTTAAATTGACATTTATATTTACTGTGGAATATAAAATCTTCATTTTGTTTGACATCTATAAGTTAAATTTGTGTTTTAATTTATTCATAACTTACTAGAGTAATGTAAAGATATGAACATATTTCAAATAAAAGTAATTTTGCGTTAGAAATCTACATTTAGTACTACAAATATTCAGTGCAATTCGTTAAATATAATTTTTACAAACTTTTTCAAAACCCAAATAAATTTAGGTATAGAAAAACATCTTTTATATAACTATCTGTACAATACAAGTATAATAACTAAAATATTACTTTGAATAATGGGAATTGATTTGTATAGTTGTAAGTTGCTCCTAATTAGAGTTTTAAAATAGTTTATTTTCTTTAATTATAATTAGTTGAAAAATTTTATATGAAATATATGCATGTATATAATAAATGGAAAACAAGTTAATTAAAAGAAAGCTGCAATCATATCACATAATTACATGTTATCAAAAATAGGTATACATCATTATATATATATACATAAATATCTTAAAATAAAATTTTTTATTTAGCTTTTCTACAAATGAAAACAAATAATATGCTTAAAAATCAAGGGAACTATATACTTTGGGCTGTAAAATCTGTTATTTTTTTAAAATATTGTATTTTTCAAATAATTTTACAAAAAAACTTAAGTTTCCTTGAATAAGAAGAATAAGAAGCATAAAGAGAAAATCTAAAAGCTTTTTTTTTATGAAAACATGTGAATTCCTCAAAATACAAGAATATGTTCAGAAAGATTTATTGAAGCCTGGTATTGATATTTATGCTTCAACTGAGTTACCCTAACTTCCAATTGTTCGATTGAACCTGAAAAAGCCGATAAAAATAAGTTTTAATACAATGAATATAGTTCAAAGTGATAACAGGGGCTAAAAATGGGTCCTTCATGCAATGTATAAAATAAAATTCTTCAGAGAGAAAAATTATTTACTCCAGGTTACATATCAACTGTTATTGCAATTTTCTAAGAATTTATGAAGTGTTAATCCATAAACTAATAAAGAAAAAGTCTTAAAAATAAATTTTTGATACTAAAACACAGGGGAGGGTGCAAAGAGTTTACTAATTCTTTTTAAAAACAGTCATTCTATAAAGTTACCAAAATATTTTTAATCTAAATTTCTACATCATTGCCAATAATACTTAAAATATGACTTATTTATACGCATGATTATGCAAATTTATTTATGTTTCTATTTGAAATTATGAGAATGATTAAACTAGAATTTATTTTGATTCTAACCATTTTTATAACTTATAAAATAGTGTCTTTAACCTACATATTAGAGTAAGGAAGTAAACATCTACAAAACATTGATCCATGATAATAAACTGAATAGTCTAAACACAATAATAACTCCATTATTTCCAAAGCAAGTTAAAGGAGATATTTTATGCTTAAGAGGAACAATTAAGTATCAATATTTTTATCATTGTTTTATATTAGGTATAAGAGGGAATATGAATATAAAACAACAAGAAAATACAGTATTTATTTATTCCATTCGAAATTAAATTCGCATTCTGTAAATAAGATTATATTATTGAAACTTTATTTTTTCTTCAGTTGATTTTCATGTTATATCTTTAAAGAATTTTTATTTTCATTTGAATAATCTTTAATTCATAAAATTATGCTTGAGAAAATGTCAGAAAATAAAAGCAATATTTTTCTATTTTCCTGAAATGATTACTTTTTAAAATATATTAGAAGCTAAAATAATAATAATTTAAAAGAATGACGTTAAAAAAATGAGGCTAAATTATTATCCATAACAATTGAATATAATAATTTTTAACTGTCTTTGAATTTATTATAAGCCACAATTCTTCCCTTTAAAAATTTAGAAATTAATATAATTTAAAACTGAGGATGATTTTTTTTAAATAATATATTTAATTTACCAAATACAGATATATGAGTAAATATAATTCAGAAATTAAAGTGAATTCTATACAAGTACTGTCGAATGAGTTGTTAACTCAAAATAAATATTTACTTAGATCTCCTTTTGCACTGATAATTAATCTTATTCGTTTGAGAATCGAATGCACATGCACCTGTATATTATGTATTTTCAGAAAATAGTATGCACTGATTATGAGTCTTATTAAATCTTGTAAGAAAATGTTGTTGTGGAATGCGCATTTCAAGCATTTTTCACACATTTTTCTTGGTGTTGAAACTTGAGCTATGCGGAGGACAGGAATGGTGTTAGAAATCAAATTGATGCTAATCGAATCCATTTCGAACACTGCTAGCAAGATGAAATTGTTGCATAATCTTGCATAAAGCACCTTCTAATATCAGAGCTAACGTGCCACAATGCAATGTACATGCGATCTGCCCTTATTCATGGGTGTCTCATGACTATAAAGTCATATGTTTATCTCCATAAATAAACCTATGACTCCATAGTCATGAGGTAAACAGATAAAATGGAAGACCGAATTGGTACAATAAATATAAGATTACCTTCGGGGAATATAAAAATGCCACTTCTATGCCGAAGACTTCGCTCCGCATCATCGATATCCCATCAGAACCCTATACAATGTGAGTAAGGCAAGACTAGATGGGGTTCTCACCTAACTGAACATCTTCCATCAATGCAAAATAAGGAATAGCGTGATTTATTCCATCACATTATATGTACAGTGTTTTCTTTCTCGACTCCACTACAGTAGAAGTTTGTCCCTGGATAGAATTGAGTGATTCAATCACAAGTACTCGACTGTTCAAGCATAGCATAGTTTTGTGATTATTCACCACTGTAATTCTTCGGTATGTGAATTCGTGATTTCAACAAATGCGTTATTTTTCGTGCATGGTTAGAGAAGAAATCTGTTGGGAAAAGAATTTGTTGTTAATTTTTGTCATATTTAAAGCATGCCAGAGGCTCTGTTGTACCATAATATGTATCTGAAATGACATAGATACGCACTTGGAAAACGTTGCTCGAACCGAAGTTGCGTCTTCCAAAAAAGGAATGTGAGTTTCCGATTCCATAATTTTGAAGACTTTTGATATATATCTGCTGTTAAGAATGATGTGAAATTTGTTGTTCTGGAAATCGCCACCTGAACGAAAACCAATAATAAACCCTTATTTAAAGAAAAATCTGACACTTTCCCCATTTTACTTCTGTTATCATGAAATTCACTCTTATATATTGCCGATTATTACATTCTAATGGAACACATAACCTATGTTATAATAACTTACTTACTTCTTCCTTAGAAACATTTAAATGAGAATCTGAAAGACTTCTCATTCATTATTTGTGCTTTCGCTGGGGCTATTTGAGAAGATGACTTGCAAATGTACTGCAGCTTCATCATTTGCTATTTCTCCTACTGTCTATGCATGGTATTTATTTTAACTTCCTATGTAATTTGGCAATATCCTTTAACTCCCAATAAAAGTAAAGATTAACTAATATGTTGAAATTTATAAGTTATAAATTTATTTTAGGATATTTAACGCATATTATTATAGTTGACAGTAATGCGAAGTGATTTTCTATAATATTCTGTTATTTTTTTTATTTTCTCATCAAAAATGTATAATATGAGTAGGAACTATTTTACCCAATATTTGCAATTTATGTGAAACAGTGAATGAATGAAAAAACCTTCCAAAATCGACGCTCAAGGGTACATACTTCTTCTATTTATAGTTGACGTTCTTACAATATTCAAAGAGAATTAAAACAGATAACCATATAAGGTCATATATTTCTTTGTAATATTAATTCTTTCAAATCACATATCAGTTAAAATCATACCCATTTAAGGAATCTAATTAACAATTATTCTTAATATATGAAGAAAATAAAACTTTAATGAAAAGTTTATAAGCTTTAGGAAAAAGACAAAGTTATATAGGTTAGCGTAGGGCTGATACTTTTTCAATTTTCAACTCATAATATCGAGAACGTTATTCCGATAAAGCAGATCAGGAATAGCAGGTTTCAATAGAAAATACCTTCAACTTAGACAAATCATAATACTAAAGGCAGCATAAAAGAAAGAGTATGTCCAAAATGGTTTTTAGAATTCTTTGAAATAACATCAATAAGACTGACTTTGAAATAATACTAACATAAATTTGGAGGTGTGAGTGTACGATAAACTCGGAGTAATAATGTATATTCACCACGTGTAATGCTTTCTCATATTTTTAGTGTAGGCCTTAAATGATATTTTTAGTTTAGAATTTTCTCGTGAAATATTGTTTTTGTTTTGACCTTGAAATGCTTACATTGAAATTTGACTATCACTGCATTAAAAGAAACAATTACTGAATCAAAGGAAAAAGGAATAATTACTGAATGTTAGAGTATTCTTCATAGAAGTTTTCAATTTTTGAATATTAACAGAGCCAGCTTTTCATTGTTGAAGTTTGCATTCAGAGAACTCATGTCACTTTATATCTAGCTCAAAGTGCAATATGCACATGCTACTAAATTCTTAGTCTTCATTTTAGATTTCCTTTTTTTTCAGTGAAGTTAGGTTTCTAAAACGCAACACTTATAGTTTGTTTGCCATTATGCTCATCACATGATAGCTTTTAAAAATATCTGAGTTCTTTTCCATTTTGATGATAATTGTGGTACAAAATATTTAACAGAATAAAAAAAATCAATTTAATAAAAGATTTCTGTGTAATTTTTTATATGCTATAAGCTATTCGTACTATGAACATACTTTATTTATACGCCAAATACATCATTCTACTTAAGTCTTTCCTCAATTATTTATTACATGAATTCAAGAAACATTTTATTGCTTATACTTATATTGTTTGAATATCTGTTTCGTAATTTAAAAGTACATTACAAAGTAATGAAATAATTTGTTTTATAATAGTTGCATATAAAATAAGTTTATAATTGTTCTTAAAATTTCTGAAATTCATTCTAGGTAACTGTACTAACATAATGCATTAACTTTATTATTTATTTTGCTACAAATGAAAATATTCTGAATAACAAGCCTCTCAAATTAAATTATTTTAGAATTATTACATGCAAATGAATATATATATATATATATATATATATATATATATATATATATATATATATATATATATATATATATATATATAATATATTTTAATTATTAAAGGTAAATAAAATACGTTTTATTTGTTTCAAATTGTTTTTAGAAATAATTTAAATTTATAAGCAAGTAGTTCATTATTACACACTCAACAGTTAATTTTAGAGAGAAATGTGTTTGTGTCTTATATAGCTACTCAGACAAACGTCATTTTTCTGTATTTAGTCCTTACAGATTAGCACATTTCTTTCTATTTCTGAAAGAGAGCGAAAATAATCTCTAAATAATTATTATATGATAAGAAAAGGAAATAGCATTAGAAAAATCCTTTCTTTACTTTAGATGACAACATACATCCATTTCTTCTTTCTGTTATGATATTAAAGCTGTATATTCGATGCAACTTTAGACTAACAACGCAAGTGAATGGATAACTGTAATGACGATAAGGAATAGAATAATCATTTCATTGTTGTGCTATCTACTATTATCCTTAATCTCGTAGATATTCAATCTTTTTAATATGTTTGGGAATCAATAAAGTGATAAAATAAATGCCACTCACTATGAAGAGAGCTAAATAAAATTTGGGATTAGTTAAAAGTTACTTCTTTGTTCTATCAAGTAAAAAAGTGTGAAGTTTTCTCAGGTAAAATTTGAAAATTGAAAAAATGTTTAATATATATATATATATATATATATATATATATATATATATATATATATATATATATATATATATATATATATATATATATATATATATATATATATATATATATATATATATATATATATTATATTTATTTATTTATATATATTCGAGCTCTTGGAGTGCGGCTTTGACGCCTTGTGTAACATGGGCCAGGCGTTGTTTTGAAGGAGTATGAGATTTGACCATATGTCGATCAGGTCTTTCCAGTCAAATAGCCTCATTCACGCGGTGTAGCTGGGCAATTTAGAGCTCCTGGTTGACTGTAGCATTCTTTTCAAGCATTTCCCAGTACACCAAGAAGTCCTTAAAAGCTGGCTCAGCAACTACTTTGACACCAGACTAAGCGATTTTTGACAGAACGGCCTCAATAAATTTGTCGAGAGGTGAGAAGAGGTTGTAAACAGCAACGGCGAGTATATAATGGATTAACTTACTCATACACACACACACATACACAATTATAGTCTTTTGCTTAAATAAAAGTCTTTGGTAAAAACTCTACGAAATTATTCTCCAAACTGATATATATTGTCACGAAGATTTAAATGAACACACCATTGGATTTAAACAAACAAGTTTATTGAAGGAAAGTAGCTACTTGTAACCTTACAAGGTCGAGAAGTTGCCTACGACTAGTGGGTATAAGCTTTTATACAGTAATAGAATATTCGAGAAACAACTAATTAACATAACAAAGAAAGGTCTAGAATGTTGGAGAACATAAGGAAACAATAATTAAAGAAACAAACAAAAAATCCACACTTTGGACACAACAGTCGTGGCTAGTATCGAACCCGCAACCTCTGGGTGTGGATCGCGCGCTTTGACCACTCGGCCACTGAGCTCGTTGGAATGCCTTCTCTATGCGGCATTGCTCCTCTCTCAAAAAGACAGCGTCTCGCTGCTATTTGGATCTTGAGCGTGTTAAAGGTCCTTTGTAAACTTCTGCCTTCTTTTCCGGAAGAACGACACCTTGATTTCGTCCGTCTTCAATGTCGGTATGCTTCGCCGGATCATGGTACAGCTTCATACGCAAAACATGGACAACATCTTTCAGTTTCCTTTTCCGAGAGGCAGGATCAAAGTCTTGCACTGCGTAGGTGACGTCGGATAAACGGCGCAGCACTTGATAGGGCCCAAAATACCTCCTTAAGAGCTTCTCGGAAAAACCGACCTTTCGGACTGAGGTATAAGCCCATACGACGTCTCCAGGACTATAGGACACCATTCGGTGTTTGACATCATAATGTCGACGGTCTTTATTTTGCGCTCTCAGAGTATGCGTTCTGGCCAATTGTCTCGACTCTTCTGCCCTGGAAATAGTCTTGACTAGGTAATCGCCCGTTGCATCATCAGGCAAGAATGGGAACATTGTATCCAGCGTCGTTTCGGCTTCACGTCCATGGAGCAGGTAGAACGGCGTAAATCCTGTTGTCTCCTGCTTAGCGGTGTTATAAGCAAACGTCGCAAATGGCAAAATTTCGTCCCAGTTTTTATGTTAGATATCAACGTACATGGACAACATACCAGCTAGAGTTTCGTTAAAGCGGTCCGTCAATCCATTCGTTTGGGGATGATACGCCGTCGTCATTCGATGATCGATATGGCACAATTCGACTAGTGCGGATACAAGTCTGGACAGGAAAACGGCACCACGATCTGTAATAATGACTCGAGGAGATCCATGTCTCAGAAGAATCTATTCGACCAGAAACTTGGCGACTTCTTCGGCTTCAGCAGTTAGTAAGGCTCTGGTTACTGCATAGCGTGTACAGTAATCTGTGCAGACCACGATTCATTTATTTCCACGGGCAGACTTAGGGAACCTCCCAAGCAGATCTATCCCAATGCGGTGGAAATGTGTGACAGTAGGAGGGATGGAAACCATGCGTCCAGGTGGTGGTTGCGGAACTGATTTCCTCCGTTGGCATTCTCGACAATGCATGACGTACCGCACAACATTCCGGTACATCTCCGGCCAATAAAATCTTTTCCTGATTCTGTCGTATGTTTTCGCAAAGCCAAGATGTCCTGCGGTAGAAGCGTCGTGGAAATGTTTAAGTATGTCCACTCGTAGATGCTTGGGAATGACAGGCAACCATGGCTTCCCGGCTGGATCAAAATTCTTTCTGCATAAGACTCCGTCAATTAACTCAAATTTCTTCTCCTCGGTAGAGGGGCCGATCTTCGGAAGGATTATTTTTGCCATGTCTGGATCTTTCTTCTGTTCGATGGCGAGGTCTATACTCGTAGTTATCACTAAAAATTGGTCTTGCGTCTCAGTCGCTTCATCCACTGGATTTCTCGAGAGAGCGTCGGCATCATTATGCTTCCTCCCAGATTTGTATTTTACCGAAAAATCATGTTCATGGAGGCGAAGAGCCAACCTCGCCAGTCTGCCTGAGGGATCTTTTAGATTCATAAGCTAGCAGAGTGAATGATGATCCGTAACAACGGTAAAATGTCTTCCGAACAGGTATGGCAGGAATTTATTAATAGCCCATACGACGGCAAGGCATTCTCGTTCTGAAGTAGAATAGTTTTTTTGGCCTTTGTCAGGGTTCTAGAGGCGTATACTATGACTCTTTCGACTTCATTCTCAATTTGAAACAGAACTGCTCCAATACCATATCCGCTGGCGTCGGTATGAATTTCTGTAAGGCATCTTTCGTCGAATATCCCCAATACTGGATCAGATGTAAGCGCCTCCTTCAGGTTTTTGAAAGCCTTTACCTCTTTAGGACCCCAATGAAATTTCGCATCGCCTTTCAACAGCAATTGCAAGGGCTCGTTGAGATAGCAAAAGCCCTTAATAAACCTTCGGAAGTACGAGCAAAGTCCAAGAAAGCTTCGTACTTCATGTACGTTCTGTGGAGTAGGAAAGTTGCTCACGACTTTCAATTTTTCAGGATCTGGACGGGCACCGTTACTGGATACGAGATGGCCTAGTATTTTCACTTCTTGGGCAGTAAAAAGGCACTTCTTGGGGTTAAGTATGAGTAAAGCTCCTTGAATGCATTCCAGAACTGTTTTTAACCGGATAAGGTGGTCTTCAAAAGTTTCTGAGAAAACTACTATGTCGTCCAGGTAACACAGACACATAGTCCATTTGAGATGGCGTAGCAAATTATCCATCATTCTTTCGAAAGTCGCCGATGCATTGCAGAGTCCAAACGGCATGACTTTAAATTCGTATAAGCCTTCTGGGGAAATAAATGCCGTCTTTTCATGATCAGCTTCATCCACTTTTATCTGCCAGTAACCAGATCGGAGGTCCATGGAAGAAAAGAACTTGGCGCCTTTTAAACAGTCTAGAGTGTCATCAATGCGGGGTAGAAGATAAACATCCTTCCTCGTGATGCTATTCAGTTTTCGATAGTCTACACAAAAACGCCAGCTTTTATCTTTTTTTCTCACGAGTACGACGAGGGATGACCAGGGACTCTCAGATGGCTGGATAATACCTTGGTCAAGCATTTTCTCAACCTCTTCCCGATTTATGCGTTTTTCAGTCGGTGAAACTCGGTAAGCCCTTTGGTAGATTGGAGCATGATCACCAGTATTGCTCCTATGTTTCACATTTGTCTTTGCGGCTGACAACTTGTTAGATTTTGTAAAGATTCCAGAAAAGGCTTGTAAGAGTTCCTCTAATTTGCGTTTTCTTTCGCCGCTCAACTCAGGGGATATCATTATGGTATAATCTATACTGGAATTCGTCGGCTCCTGCAGTGTACTATTACTTTTTGTTGTATCATCAATCTCGCATACATACCCATCATTCAGGAGCTCAGCTTCGCCTATGTACATCCCTTTAGGAATGACTTGATCTTTGGCCTGCATGTTGGCAACCCAAATTTCACTTTGTCCATTATGGTATAAGGATACCATGGATGGTACAGCAATGTTTCTTTCAAGCAGCAAATGTCTATTGCTGTCTACGATTACGCTTATTTTTCTTCCGACATCTAGTCCTGATACGGCTATTCTCGTCAATGAGCGTGGCTGAAGATTGTAGTCCTTCTTGGCATACAGCTTCCAAGCGTCTAGCGCAGTGGTTTCTAGGTCAGTATGTTCCAACAACAGTTCATTCCGGCCACAGTCTATCACGGCTTAAGAAGCTTCCAAGAAATCCCATCCGAGGATTACGTCGTGACTACAATGCCGTAGAACGATGAATTCAAACAGCAGCTCTCGTCCATTTATAACGAGACGCAAAACGCATTTTCCCACTGGCCTAACAAAACTGCCATTAGCGACTTTCAGTGTAGTGTTCTTTTCGTCAGTAAACATAACTTTCTTTAAGGATAGACGAAACTTATCGGAGATGACAGAAAATGAAGCTCCCGAATCCACGGATCGGCTGTTTATTTACCATGACGTCGAAGTGTTTACCTGTCATCTTTGCGGCTGATGGAGGATTTTCATTACATGCGGCCTCACCTCCCAGAAAGGTCGCTGTGCTCAGTTTTCCTCGTTTCTACGGCTTGGAGACCGACTTGATCAACGATATGGCGATGGTGATCGGAAACGACGGGTTGGTTACCGGCCTCTAACAGGACTAGGTGAAGAACGGCGTACGAGGCTTGGTCGGCGCAGCTCTTCTTCAGCGTCAGCGTCGTCGAAGTTCCGTTGGCGGGCTCGATGATTGTCAAAAACGGCTTTCCTCTCACAGCAATAGCGTACGACGTGTCCAGGGCGTCCACAGTGAAAACAAACTGGTCTGTTGTCGGCCGTTCTCCAAAGGTCAGTTTTCCTTGGCTGCGGTGCTGATTTCTGTACAGGGCTACTAGGTTCCCTCGTCACAGCGGCTGCATAAGTGGGACGTCGTTGGGTGCCTGCAGACTTTGCGACAACTGGTGCCAAAACTCTTTCGACTTCGTCTTGGATGACGGTCTGTAGCGGCTGGGAATAGGAGTCCGGAAACTCGTCGGATCGATTAACCATTCGATGAACCTCTTCTTGTACAATTCTGCAGATAAGGGACACCAAGTCTAGTCTGGCTCGTCCTCCATGGCTGCTACTGGTACGACATTTGGTAGTCTTTGAAATCTTCTTGGACCAACTCTTTTCTGTTTCATGTCTTCAATGTAGTTGCACCACTTGATGAAGTCAGCCGCAGTCTTAACTTCTTTCATTAAAAGCACCTGGTAAATATCCTCAGCAACGCCTTTCATTAAGTGCGACATTTTTTCGTCGTCAGAGATCGAAGGGTTGACCTCGTGACAAAGCCCTAATACACTCTGAATGTAGGAATGCGTAGCCTCTCCTGCCTTTTGAGCCCTATATTTCAATTGCTCTTCGGCCTTCTTTGTGTACTTCTGACGATCACCAAAAAGTTCATTTAAACCTTTCTTGAATGCGTTCCAGGAGTCCAAGGCATCTTCATTATTTATGTACCACTGCTTGGCCGTACCGTCTAGGAAAAAATAGACGTTCGCAAGGCACATAATTTCATCCACATTTGTTGAACTTGGCTACCCGATCGTATTCTGTTAGCCATTTCCGGGTATCATCTCCAGGCTCTCCACGGAAAGTTGATGGGCTCCTTAGTAGATGGTGGGTAGGAGTTACCACGACAGGCTTAGTATCTTCGGCCATTATCTGCTTCTTCCTTCGTTTTGGAAAGTAGAGACCAAATTCCGGGTGCAATCCTCTTAAACGAAGACTTCTGCGAATACTTTCAGAATCATCCACAATGGTGAAATCTGTACCCGGCGCTTCCACCAAATTTGTCACGAAGATTTAAGTGAACACACCGTTGAATTTAAACAAAGAAGTTTATTGAAGGAAAGTAGCGACTTGTAACCTTACAAGGTCGAGAAGTTGCTCACGACTAGTGGGTATAAGCTTTTATACAATAATAGAATATTCCAGAAACAACTAATTAACATAACAAAGAAAGGTCTAGAATGTTGGAGAACATAAGGAAACAATAATTAAAGAAACAAACAAAATATCCATACTTTGCATACAACAGCCGTGGCTAGTATATGATTAAATTCAAATATATTTCATGTGAATGAGTTCTTTTATGTATATGATTATGTATACACATTCTGAGGAATAAATTAGTGAATATATAAAACAAATACTTTGAAACATTCACACAAGTCTTCTGCTTCTTCTTCTTCTTCTTAGAATTGGGTTTGTATGGCATTGGGCACCTCTGCTTTTATCAGCATTTTGTACCATTAACTCCAAACCCAATGTTTCCTAGTTCCAGTTGCTCGGGTCACCCACTTTATTTATAAAGTCCGATAACCCTTTAATGGAGTCTAGGTGAAACTCTCTAGTATGGATGATGCCTAAAGAGGTTTATCTAGGGAGGGCAAGAGCCTCGCATTCATAAATGATATGCTCTGCCGTTTCCTCTATGCGTATGACATTTCCAGCAGATAGGGTCTTGCTGAAACAGTCCCATCTGGTCATAGAGTCAGTCATACTAGAGATAGCTTCCTAACTTTCACCAAAAGATGGTTTGGAGGTCATTTCTACCTCAAGTGAAAGATTCATTACTGCCCCTTTACATGACTGCCTCTGAGTTCCCTTGTCTTTTTCAGCAAGGTCTACTTCAGAGGCATCACCTGCAGATGCAGTAAGGTTAGTTATTTCTTGTGTCTTTTCAGCCACAAGATAACAATTTATAAGCTCAGGTAATATAAGTCCACCCAGCATTGCCTGTGATACTGGGCAAGGCAAATTACTCTAGAAGTTTGCCAGGCAACTAGAGGCTCCGTTAAGACACCAATACCGCGGTGCCAATTAGCCCTAGGCACGGATCGCATAACACCAGGGTTTACGGGAGCTGGTTCGCGGGCTCTGATTCTATATTCAAGGCTATCCTGTCATTCCTACAGGACGTTCGGTGATCCACCACCTACTGACGCGCCTGGTAGCTGCTCAGGCCCTAGGTCACACAAGTCTTACTGGCTAATGTCTACAAATATTTTATGCTAACTTTGGCAGAGTTAAAAAATGAAAACTGTGTAATAACCTGATTAGAAGTGATATGATCAGATTATATTTTTAAATTTCTTTACAAATTATACAGCGATAAATTAGAAGCATAAAACTATATCGGGTAATTTTTGCAGTTGAAAGAACTAATTTCTCCATCCGCAACTTAGTATATTTTGAGGAATTATTTATTGCAAACTAATCGATTATCAAATTCTTAATCAAATCAAGTTTTCCCATTAAAATGTAGTGTACATTAGTCTCAAACATGAAGACTGAATAAGCTGCTTTCCTCTTAAGAAAAATAAGTAATTTAATATTTTCTAGTACTTAAGGGTGGAAGTCAAACAAATATTAACCAGTAGATTCATAAGATATAATATGTCCTTTCATATCCTTCATTCATCTGATTTCTGAATATAAAGGATTAAAAATATTAAGATTTTATGTAAACATATATCTTTGATTATGTAGATTCATTTAATACTCATGCATTAAATATTTATTTCATAATAATACAAAATAGCAAATATTATAGATATATAATAACACTTACATACTAAAAATTTGTTTTTTTATGAAATATATTTATGTATCTTTTGGGTATAAGGTATCACTAGATCTCTTTTGTGAAGAAAATCAAATTTGTTGTTATATGATATCTGAACAATAAGTTAAGTTTCTTTAGTCTAATGGACTATCATTTTCGTAAAATATCCATTAAGTATATAAAAATAGAGAATTATGGGCATGCTTACATAGGAAATTGATATCTTTAAATAAAAGTTTAAGCAAAGCAAATACCTAAATAAATTAATATGCTCTATCATTTAGGAAACTATTTTAATATTTATGGATGACGAGATATTAGTTTGATTTAAATTCAGAAAGAACTATGCAGTTATATAAAAATATAAACCTTTAGATTTAAAATAATATGAAAGATGATAGTATCCTATGGTTTTATGCTTCTAATTATATTTATTTTTAAATCTTAAATCCTAGATTCCAAACCATTAAACGCTTACATGCCAGGGTACAATTCGAACCAACAAATTGCTTCACTTAAGGGAAAGTAGTTATTCAGCGTCAAGTAAGGCAAAAATGCTGATACAGCAAAATTAGTGAAATTGAGGTTTATAAAACTTTGCTTTAAAAATCTATTAATTTGATTACACATTATTTTCAAAAACTATATTAAAAAAAGTACAGCTAAATGGAGATAATTTAATAAATAATATGCATATACAATATAAAATACTATGGACATACATATAGAAGTGCCAAATATAATACTTTATTTCATTTTTCTCACTTTTAATTTACACTTATAATAACAAGTAAAAAGTTGGTTAGATATATAAAAGTTGGTACTTCTTGTGTGTGCGCCATTTTAAGTAATGACGCCGATGTCCAGTTTTCAAAGGGATAAAACTTTCTGAACGGTGGATGAACCACATTTATTGGTCGTTAGGACACAGTAAAATATGACGCTTGTAATCCCATTGCTGTACACAGGTGATGAACAATGACACTTGCTGAGTACAGGAAAATACATCGATCATCAACAGCAGCTGTTTTCATGAGGTGACCAACATAATCTGTCTAACAGCTTTCATTATAATTTGGAATTTTCTCAAAGAAGGTATAAAACTTCTTTGAAAAAATTATAAATGTTCAAAAAATTCCTTTATTCCAAAAGAATCAGCTACACTGGTCCTACTAAAACCCTCTTCCAGATTTTTGAGCATTCTTGAAGATATCTAGGATAATTTTTCTAGTCATATTTCATGAAAGATCTCACTGGCAGACACGAGAGTGTCTTTGATTTTGTCATCATCATTCTTTTTGCCTTAATCTTGAGTTGTGTTTGCTGACCGCACGTGTTTTGCTTACGTTCTCATCACCAGAGGTGTTTTGTTCCTGATATTTGATCTTCCTTTTAAATTGCGTGTTTATTTTACTGATCGCAACTATCACTTTTCTACAATTTCATGGTTATTTATTTAAAATTTACATGGTTGCTTAAGTTTTGCGCACCAGTACAGTTTGAAGGTAATAAAATATATTTCAAACACATTGTTTTCATTTACAAATCAACTTTAGTTGCTAAAATATATAAATTTAAAACTAACAATGTATTTTCAAAAAAATAAAGTACAAAATAAAATAAAAACTTTCTCAAAACAAGAAAACTTTTTTCATAAAAAAACTTGTATATTTACTTATTCTATTCTTTCTGAAAACTTAAATTGTTAAACAATTAAATAAAAATATACAGTTTTTTACTGAATATTAACTAAGCCATTTGTATTGAAAATATAGATACATTTTTACAGTATAATATTGCAATATAATAATTTAACATTGTAAATTCTTTTCCTGGGCAGATAACCTGATTTCCTATGAAATTAAAACAAAATGAATTTTATAATTATATAAAAAATATTTCATATATATATATATATATATATATATATATATATATATATATATATATATATATATATATATATATATATATATATATATATATATATATATATATATATATATATATATATATATATATATATATATATATATATATATATATTGTTATTAATAAAAAGGTACCCTCCATACATTTAAATTAGAATTGCAGTTTATTGAGTTTTTGTCTTTTGCCAGCTAGGATGGCAATATGGAGTTCGCTGCTCCAATTTGCTAAATGAACCGTAATTTGGTGTGAATTTCGACTTGTTCAATACACACATACCATAGGAACCCATTAAGATGGTAGGCAACCATTCACACAACGAAAGAACAAAGGCGGGAGAGAGAAAAAGAGAAAGTACATCTATGTCCAAGCCGGGATTCGAGTCCATGACCTCTCTATCTGCAATCAGGCATGCTGACCACTAGACAGAGTGAAGGGCAATTCGTTTGAATATAAAGAAATTATAAACTCGAATGCATGATAGCTGAAATGAGCGAAACCCTTAAAGGTAATTGTAAATTGATCAATAAGTCATTTATTTCAGAAGAGCATTTTACAGCATTAATAATTAAAACATTAAAAATATACTTAATATAATAAATTAAATTATTGTAATGGATGACATTAGATAGTAAAAATAGAAATTCCTGCTTATTAAATTTCTAAAATCAATAACCAGATTAAGCATTTTATTTTTCAAACTAAAATTTACTGATTCATTCATCAAATGGTAATATAAATTGGTAAATCATGTGTTTGTTTTGTCTCTATAAATTTAGTAATATATAGCAGATAATTTTTATTTTAATAGATTATAAATGTAGCTTCATGCATGTATTTTTCATTATAAAATGAATCTTGTCTAATTTTACTTAAAATTATGTATTCTAAGTTCGTATTCTAAGTATCATCAGTAAAAACATCACAAATATTTGTTCAAAAACATTTAAAACATTTATTAAAACTACAAATTTACTTTTTGAAGGATTTGCGTTGAAATTAAGCAATTTTTAAATACTCTAAATGAGGCAATTTTTATTACTTAAGTAAATAGTTACAATTTTGTGTATCTTAGTGTATTGAATATTAAATCATTGTCAAAAAGCAAACTTATAAAATAAAGTAAATCTTCAAAAATCAACTTGTTCTTTTTTTCAAAATTTCATATTTGAAACTTAAATCTGATGTAAAATACTTTTAGAAAACCAAGACATCCTCTGTAAATTGCAATAAAATAACACATTTTGTGGATCGATGAGCTAAGAGACGCAATGATATTCGAACACAACATTGTGTTTCTTATCGATTCTCAAGATGATATTTTGTCATTTACAAATATAAGGTACAAAAAAAACACACTATTTCTGTTCTATAAAATGAAGTTAAATGAGCTTAAAATGTCTATGAAAACGTTGACCTTCTGTGGATTACCTGCCCTCGGGGCATTTTTCGAAACGACCAGATTGATAGGTATGCTTAAGCAGGAGCTCTCATGTTACAAGCTGATCTTTCAACGCCTGTGTATAACATCAAAGTAATTATTTATAGTAAATTAAAAAATAATAGAGCCTCCATGTATAGTGATTTGTTCCTGTAGGTAAGAAGTGGAGTGTCTAGCTTAACAAAAGTAGTAGAATCTTCTCTTACTTACGGGACAAGATTTTTGTAGTAGTCAAGGATTTAACTTGTTTTTGTAAATCTTTGTAAACAATTCAGTTTTATGGGTAATTTTACTAATTCTAATTAGTAAGTTCATTGATTGGTGATCAATTAAATTATCAGAAGTCACCGCAAATGGGAAATATATTTTTTCATGCAACTTTATATCAATAATTTTGTGAGTGGTTTGCCCCTAATGTTAAAAATTTTCTGGATTATTTAGAAAACACATTTTTGTATATAACTATAAAAAATTATACTTTTTATATTATTCTAAATTGTCTGGAGGATAATTGATAATTGATTATCATTAATTAAATTTTACGTAGGACAGATCTATATCTTTCCTCTTGAAGATGACTGAGACTTCTTTTGAATTCTGCATAGCTTTTGAATGAAGGAGATCGAGATGAATCTTATGGTAGATATTAAACACATATACTTCTTAATAATCCGATCAACTCCTTTTGTCTAAACTTTATACTATTCTAATGTAATTTATATAAACAATAAAGATGGTCTGTAGAAATAAAATGGATCAATTTTAAAATTTAACCCTAATTTTTCAACTACACATCATCCAAGTTAATCTCAAAGCATCAGAGAACCTTTTTAAAAATATACTGGTTTACATTAATTTTTGACATTTTACTCTATAGATTTTCATAAACATTATTCTAAGAACCTTCAATTTTGATATATGGTGCTAATTTCAATTTTTGCTCAAAGTCTTTTAGGCTCAATAAATAAGATGCCTCATTTCCTTTTGAGTTTTACAAAACTATTTTTCCATTGATATTTTTACACTTTTTTACTTACATATATGTAAGTATACGTTACTTACATACAGACATTACGTAGTACGTATTTACTTACAAAGGTAAAATTGTTTTTGCATTGGACAAAAAATACTTGTAACGGTTTTACCATTTGAAAAAAAAATTTAATTTGCAAATGATTTTAAATTCAAAATACTCATACAATATTATCATTTAAAATCATTCAAAAATAAATTAACATTAATTAATGGTATTATAAATTGTGGTATTTGAGCTTCTGTGGGGAGCTGTGAAACTGTAAGGGAAGTGCTAATTATTAACCAAGAAATGAATATGTATGGAAAATGATAGTTAACCAAGATTTAAAAGTTCATCCCATCAACTATCCATTATTGGATTTAAAAAATGTGCAAAACAATTGTTTGTGCAGTTTTTATGTTATTTAATATTAATGAATTATTTTATTAAAACTGGACCAAAATACATACACGTACGTAGCATATTAACAATTAAACGTAAGTTTCAAAACATTCTTAAATTTGGAAGTATTTAAGATATTTAAATAGTTTTACAAATAATATTAAATCATAACTTTAAAAATGAAACAGATTAACTAAAATCTGATCATATTTGATTTTAATTTGGTTAAAATTTTAAAACTTCTGAAAATATATAAAAATTTTCTTATAAAACTTTAATTATATGAATAACAATCAAATAGTTAATTTCATAATATTTTCATCAGATATTAAACTATGATCTGTTAATTTGAATATTAAAAATATATTATTTAAATTCAACAACATTAAATTTTCAATATATTTTTTGAAATTCTTTGAATTTTGAATCACTTCAGCTTAATTTAATCTTTACAGTATATAATTATTAAATTTAATCCAGAACATTATTTGATGTCTAATCATATAATTAATGTTCTTATGAAAAATTAAACGGGGCACAAGATAAACTAAATTGAAAACATATTCTTTGCATTAAAGTTTTTGTTTAAAGTTATTTTGATTATGATGGAAACTACAAAATTTCATTGGAAATTTCAATTTTGTACATTTGAATACAGAAAAAGTAATATTTTCTGTGTTTATATGAATATTTTATACCTGTCAATTTTATTTGCTATGCGGTTTTTTGAAACGCAGACAATCATATGAAATACATAACTGACTTTCAAAATCCAATATTTTCGTCATTTTCCATTTTCTTTAACAAAAAATATTTTCTACCTCAACTCCTGTTTTTCAAATACAGTATCTAATACTTTAGTATTCAAGGAATTTGAGTGCAGAGCAAAACGGCAAAAGAAAAATCGAATTTCGATGAAATATTTACCCAGCAAGTATTTCCTATTTTAGAAACATCTTTGTTTCGTAAGGATATTTGTTGTTATTTTTTCTGATATATTGGCTAGTTTGTAAATCAACTTAAATTTCTTAAAATAGCTAAAAGTAATACGTTTTGACGTTGATATTAATTTCAATTTGTAATATTGAGTTTAACCTTTTTAACAAAATCATAGCTCTATTTTATATTTTAAAATAACTTTTATACTTCATTTATTTTTCATAACGTCAGTTTATAAAAAGAAGCGTATAAAAAGTGCTTATGAAATTATTGCTTCTATTTAAAGCAAAAATCAAATATTTACTCTATTTATTGTAATGTTAAAAATCTCAATGTTTTTTTATCTCAATTTTTTAATATAAAAGTAGATACCTAGATATAAAACCTTTACTTTTTGCGCGCGAATATTTACTCTCAAAAATAATTATATATTTTACGATCACATCTAGTGCTTAGTTAGACTCAAGCAGATTACATCAAAGAGTTCTTGATTTGGGTGTATCACCCAAATCAAATACACTATTTTACCTTTTTTATTAATTCTTATTTTCAAACCCTCATTTATAAACCGTGAAAAGGATTTTTTATTCAACGTATGTATTTTATTAATTAAATCTACTGTAAAATATTGTTAAACTGTATCTTTCAAATTTATTTTTAAAAGTATCAGAATTTTAGTTAATGCTCCAACTTCTATTTCAGTAGTTTATTGATTCCACTCTCAATATAGGAGTGAGTATTTGAAAAAGTGAAGAAAATGATTTTATCTGTTGTATCCTTATTTCCTTACTTCATTCGCGAAGATAGACCATAAAATGAAACGTGAAATTAAACGGAAGAACAAATTACCCAATAGAGGAGAGTTAAGCTATTTTATTATTTCTATTAATGCTATTTAATATATATTTATTTACAAGCTCTTAAAACAAATAAAGTATTCTTAAAATGTAAATTTATTGGCTATTCATGACTTCCTGATTTAGTTGATTTCTTTACATAAATAATAATACACAATTGAGAATTTAATTTATAATTGTAGAATATATTTATTTATAATATATAAATTATGAAAAATAATAAAAATAGTTAAATGGAATGATATGTATGCAATATTTTTTAAGATAATTATTTTTTCTAATAATAATATAATACATAGATAAAAATATAAATACGTACTTAAGCTAATAAAATAGCAAATATTATTATTTTCCATTTCCTTATTTAATATGCACTTTTTTAGCTCTCAGGTTTAAAATAAAGTATTATATATTGAGTTATAAATAACAAACTAAAAAAAAATTTTTTTAGTTGCCACCTGATTGTGGGAGAAATATTTAATGCAATGGCTTTTTTTTAATACAGCTTTTCATAACAGAAAATTTTACTCACGAAAAATGTTGTTCATAACTTTTTCTCAGTTAAAAAATAGTGTATGCTAAGTATTTCTTTAAATTTTTATTTTTCGAATGCATTAGAGATCTTTCGTCTATAACAAAATACAAAAAGTGTATTTTCAGGGTATAAAATATTATTGATGAATTATGAAATCAATCAGTCATCTGTTTATTTTTATATATATATATGTATATATGTATATATATATATATATATATATATATATATATATATATATATATATATATATATATATATATATATATATATATATATATTGAATAATTTTAATATTAATGTACAGATTTTTTAGATAATTTTCTTTTCAGTTCAGATTTAACATATTTTTAAAAGCATATCCGACAAGATGCGAAATATATCCTTTTCATATTGAAATATATCATTTAATTTGTATTATATTGAATAACATTCAAATGAAAAATATTTTCCTCAAACCTTCATGGTATTATTTTGTTCTTCTTGAGAATATTGAATTACTAAATACTTCATGTAACTTCTTTTGGTCTTATCATTCGGAAAAATGTACATTAATATTTTACTTTATTTGTATAATGATTTTCCTATTAAACATATTGTTTCATCAAAATGATTTAAGCTGTCTAAATTTATGACCTTATAAACGATAATTATGAACTTGTTATTCCCAAGTCAATCCTTAGTCCTTTTCTCAGTAAAAATATACATTACTCCTCCCAAATATGTATTTTGCTTCGATGAATATATATTTAATTATCATAGTTTTAGGAAAAAAAACTATTTATATTATAATAATAAAATATCATGAAGTTTACCCATTCTATTACAATACGATTTCCTTTTATGAATATCATAAATTTAAGAAATTATTGTGCTATTATTATTGGTCATATTACATTTTTAAAATAACTGTTTTAGTATTTTTTGACTAATAATTGTGATGGAGAAAATCATCTGATGAAAAAAATAACTTATTTATTTTCAAATATAAAAAATTTTAATTTTTTACAAAATTATTCATAGATTAAAAATACACCAAATTATTCAAAGACCTAAATCTAAATTTTTGTAAAATATACAAAAGTTTTGTCAGAAAGTGGTTTTTAGATGATTTATGAAATTAGTCATACTCAAAATATATATATGAAAGATCTTTCCACAGAGAAAAGGAAGATGGAAATTTTTCTGTCAGATATTTATTTAAAGTAAAGTTTTAAAACGTTAAAAATGACAAACTGGATCCTCATTTCCAAGCAAAATGCCTTAGTTTACAATAAAATTCATGTAAAGTTTTAGAAACTTTTTTAAGAAATGACTTTAAAAAATAAGCAGGAATTGGTATAGAAGACGCATATATTTAAATGATTGATCAATAAAACTGAATTAGGAATCAAATAAATGAGACGTAAAATTTTATAACCAAATAAAAAGAATTCAATTCTGTGATAGATTTGTATAGTACTCATGAAAGTTCTCTTCCCTTGAAAGAATTTTCTTGACTGTGGAGTTAAAATATTTATAAAAATAAAATACCAGTAGAAGTGGGAGAGTAAAGAAGCAATTTTTTGGCACCACTTAATAGGCAAGATAATGCACTAAGGCATTTTTAAGACACTATAATGTTCACCGTGTAGGTTAGCTTCGGGAAGTACAATGCATAGATGTTGTGCCATATTCATTTGTCGAAATAGTTAAAGCACGTATTCCCAGAAATGCACCATCCATTTAACATTGTGGCTAAGATCGAACGCAGGATTTTTTGGTCTGAAAAGAGGTAATCTATCTGAAGAAAACATACATATATTGCGGAGCATGGGAGTCCCAGACTGTACCTTAAGTTTAACGGATTTGCAATACTCTCCCACCACTAAGTGTTCATAATTTTGAACCACCGTCTGGTGACAAGGTCACATTCAAGCTGGCATCCTTCTCGCCACATTCACGCAACACCAAAGGATGGTATTTGGATTTCTCATATTAACGTGGACATGTAACCAACCTACTGAGTTCCAGCAACCGAGAGAGGGAGCCTGCATGGTCACTCTCCAAATACGCGGCAAATGATGCTTCATTTTGCTGATCTTAATGGAATCCCAAGACCATAGTGAGACCTTAAGCAATATAGTGTTAATTCGGCGTATTCGATTGCTAAACAAGTTTATTCTGTACCTAGGAGCTATATTCCGTTGAGAGTGGACTTATTGTAAATTGTTTGCTCAATTTACATGTGTGGGAAACTTAAAAAACTCCCTATCACCATATCTAACAGAGATGCAGGAAAAAGGAAAAGCGTAAAATTTAAACCAATTGATTCAAAAATGTTTAAGATTGAACGCATTAAATTTCGTGTAAAAGAGTGGTATAATAACCAAAGACCATGGTGAGCCTTCAAGTATTGTGGGTTTGAAAATATAAAAACTTAAAAAAAATTGGTAAAAGCAAATAGAAAATTATCCATTTACACAACAAAATTTATTTATATATAACACCAATAATTAAAGTTTATGCTCAAAGTACTTATTTATGTAATGCAGTTAAATACCAAAATTTGATAAAAAATGTTTTAAATATCAAAAAAAATTTGTCAAATATTTCGACAAAAAATTCAATATAAATATATCATATTTTGCATTTAATTCATTATTTTATATATTATGTATAACTACGTTTTAGCAATTTATTTTACGAATTTAAATTGTATTATGGTGTAAAATTATTAAATTGAACCAATTAGCGTATTAACATACATACATTTATTCGAAAAATATTTAAAGAAAGCCTTTTAGCAAAATTAAATATTTCATATTGTCTACAAAATATTGGGAATATTTATTTCCAATGTAATTTTTTTATTTAACTAATGTTTCTAATAATTAAATAAAACTAGATTGTATCTAAAGCTAATTGCTGGATAATGCAAAATTTTTTAAGTATTTATCTCAGCGAAAAATTTTATTTTTATTAAATTTATGAAAATGATCTATCTTTCTCAGTAATAACGAAAACTTTAAAATTTTATTAAATATCATTTCTTTAAAAACATTTTTTCAAATGACATTGTTTTAAATTGAAAAACTAAAGGTTATTTCCTTGAAGATGACGAAAACAACCTGCAAATGAATAATTAAACATAAAGTAAAAGTTTAAGTCAATATTAGCTGAAAAAATATAGGTTTAGCTTAAAACAAAACAGTGTTTCTAATGAAAATTTAATGATCATTCTATTAATCTTTTTTATTATTTTTTGTCTGGCAAATATTCTCGAATACCTGGGTTGCCTCTTAAGGACTTATACAAGACTCCTACGCTTGTTTTTGATTTTCTGAAAGTGACTTTTTGATTTGAAATTGATTTTGCCTCTTGAGGACTTATACAAGACTCCTACGCTTGTTTTTGATTTTCTGAAAGTTAGTGGACTCGTGGACCTCATCTAGTATACTCCTACACATCGAGATTAGTAACAACAAGAACAACATTATTTCTTGTGATTGTAATTTAAATACAAAGTTATAGACAAAATATGTGTAAAATACATTTTAAGCTTTTAATATTTTTGCAAATGAAAATAATTAGTGAAGGCATTTTTATGTTATATAATAAACCATAAAAAATCTAGTAGTAAACTCTTGAAATTTCAAAATGTGTGTATTAGATTACACGATCTCAAATATAACATTTACATGTATAGTGATTGTTAGGTAGACAAATGATATTCTTTAAGAAAATGTGTCAAGAAAATGAAAAACTTGTTTATTTTTCAGTTTAATGGATTAGATTAATGAAATTTATTGGTTATAAATACTTGAGATTTCAAGTTTTCAATCATTAATTTGTATATTACATTTAATTTAAAAATAAAATGTACACTAAACAAAAGTTTGGATTAAATAATGTAAATACACAAATATTTTAATAGATGTATTTTGAAATATTTTTTGAAACGCCGGGTATAAAGATAACAAAATATGAACGATAATTTTGCTCAATTATTAACTGTATAAATCACATTTAAAAATATTTAACTATCACTTTTAACAAAAATAAATAGGTTTTATTAAATGAGATCTCTATTAATTTTATAAAATTATCCATAAGAGGCAGTCAAAAAACATTAAAGAGCATTGAAGGAATGAAACAAACATTCCGTTTTTAAAACAGAGAAAATCTTTCACAATAAAGTAAATATTAAGAGATTAATTAGCATTCGATAAGGAATAATTTAATAAATTTAAATAAGTTCATAATAACATAAAGTTTCGAACGAAATGTATCCTAGCAATCAAGAAACACTTTAATGGAATTTAAAAAGAAAACCTGTAAACAATGTTAGAAATATTTACTGTTATTCATTTCTATTCTCTGGAACTAATTAACATTTTTTTGAAAATTGAATACTGGTTAAAAAAAGGTCCCTGTTCTGGAGGAAATTAAATATCAATCACAGGAAATTTTATTAAAACGCTTATATTTTGCTTGCCAAGTAATATACATTGATTGTTTTAAACAATTTTTTTGCATAAAGAAGAAAGGAAAATAAAGGTATTGTGTAGGTTTCCCTAAAACCATGTTTGTCAAAAGTGAGGTATAAATAAATTAATTAAGAATGTTTTAAATTGATATTTAAAGAAAATGCTATCATAAGAAATTTAAAAAATATTGGTAAAATTAACAATAAAAATAATAAAGAATGTACCCTTAAAAATTGAACTATTTTTCTCCCCATTTTTTTCGATAATTAGTGAAATTAGCTATTTTATTCAGAAACACATGCGAACTTTACTATACCTATATAGACACAAGTTTTATGGATATTGCAGCAGCCATTCTAGAGTGTTAAGAGAATGAAAAAATTTTGTGGTTAAATTGTATTTTTATTTTATAAATCACGTAATTGCTTTTGTGTTTCGCTATGAATTTGTCCAAGTTTTCATAGTAAGCCAGAGTAACAAAATTCGTTTTTTAAAAACTTACTCGGTTTTGTGTTGAATTATTTTTAATAATAAAATCATTGCTTTAGAATTTTACATCATATACTTACGTTATTTTACATTTCAAACATTATAACATGAAAAATAATGTTAAAACATGCTTAATATTATGCCTTAATATACAATGTGGTAGTTGATAAAAAAATCAATTTTATTTCCGAAAATTAAAAAAATTTAAATTTAAGATTGAAATTAAATAGCATTTTAGTAGTACGTGTACTATTTCTTTCTTCGTATAGCTTGAGTAAATATGAATATGACAAATTTGTATTCATAACATTTAATTGGCTACTAGTGTCTAACCACCATTAAGTTTTAGCAAGTCAAATACTTTTTGATTTTCTAAAAATAACATTCATTACAGATTTTTTATTTTTGATAATGAGTTTAGCAGTGCAATGAAACAAAAGAGAAAAGAAACTCATAAATGGACTTTAAATTTACTTAAGTTTTAGATTCCCTACAATTAACTTTACAGCAAATAGTTCATGATGACAAATGATGAGCAAGACCCTAGACTTGACTTGTTTCGTGAAATATAATATCAAGCTTACGTGCCAGTGGAATGGAATTAAATTAATTTAAATAGAGAAACACTGCTTTTTTTCAAGCATTATTATTGGCATGAAAATTAGCGAATGACTTATCTGATTGAGTATGAATGAAAGTTTGAGAGAGAAAGAAATTTACAGCTTTAATTCTCTCTTTTTTATGTGAAATTAATATTTTATAGAATGTTTTAAAGAAAATATAAAGCAATAACATTAGATTAACACAACGATTCGATTACACAGTTTGAAAAGTAATTATTTTCTTAAAAGTTTTCTATTAAAATTTAAAATGTGTGATTTAAATCTTTTGCCATTTTTAAAGTTATTTCTTATAGTTGTATTTATCAAAATGTAGTAATGAGTTTATTAGTTTAAATTATGTGTTATTTTAAATTTTTTACACGTTTTTCAAGAATAAACTACATTGTTTGCTTCATTATTGCGATTCAGCACCAATATATGCTTCATAATTTGTGCTGAAGACTGGACATAAAAACACTGAGGGAAATAAACATCCACATGTGGGCCGGGATTCAAACCCGGGACCAACAGCCTAGGAGTCAGGAACACTAATCACTAAGCTATCTGTCGAGGGCATAATTAATGTGCACATTCATACTCTATACTTGTGCACCTATATGATATATACTATATACTGTATACATCTATATACTGGTAGAAATATAATACTTTGCATTTGATGTTCAATTTTGTACACCTTTCTTTAACTTACACGTTCTATATTATTTACTGTTATTTTATACTTATTTGAATTGCTTTGATTTAAACTCATTTGAATTTTTCAAGAGAATATATTGAACAGTTTTACCAAATTATTTAAAATTTAATCAAATAAGTTAATGGATACCCAATAAATAATTATTAATAGATGAAAATGGTACAACATAGAATTCACACAGTACAAAAAAATGTGTCAGACTAAACGGAATGAATACATTTCACAAAATAAAATAATACATTAGGAAGAAACACTGTTGAACAAATAAACAAGTATATCAGCGTAAAATTAATCTCTTCATATTAATTTCATGTTATGATCAAAATACTTGGTTTGATATAGATTGGAAAATAAATTATTCATCGCATACATTAATTACAAGCAAAAAAATCAAAATAATAGTAAAAAGTAGAAATTTCTTAAATAGTTTCAAATCTAATTAAAGTTTATAAAACTTTTAATGATTGTATTTATTTGAATATCAGTTCAGTTTATTATCCAAAGGATGTGAAAACTTATTAAGGCTTAGATAATTATTAAGGCAATGTTTTTAATATTATAGATGTAAAATAGCATCAAAGAAAACTATTAATTGAATTTTTAAATAAATTCTAAAGTGAAACAACTAATTTTCTCTGGAATTTGCAATTGCAACTTACAGAATTTTTCTACCGATAATATGTGAAGCGTATTATTAGATGCAAATATTTGTGGTGAAACTATTTTTTTCAGTAAACTTAATTAGAAGAATAAATTAACCTCAAAAACATAAATTTAAGATAGCTTTTTTAATTCAATTTTTATAAATTTGTTATTTTTTGTAAATGCAAGAATTAAATTTACACAAATTAATGAAACAGATTACATTTTTAGTGATAATTAAAAAGTCAAAACTGAGATTTCTAATTTACGCAAGATTTTCTAGTATAAATATTGAAAAAAAAATTATATTGAGAATGCAAAGGAAAATATATTTTACAGTGAAAAATTTTTCTTTTTTATATATGAAAATAATTTTTTTATATGGGAAAAATATGTTTTATCATGTATGAAAAATGTGTTTTTATATATGAAAAATTTACAAATGTTTATATATATAAATTTTACAAATTTTCGATTTTATTTATTAATTATAAGAAATTGTACAAAAATCAAATTAAATTCTTAAAAAAAGTAATTGAATTTAAATTAAGAAACTTTTGATGTGATAATTACTTCATTTTTACATGAAATTAAGTATTGTAAAAATAGAAAGTAAATGTAAATTTATAAAATTTAATAAAGATAACGCTGCTTTTTTACCCATCAAAATGGTATTTCAGAAAGTATCAATATTATTATTAGAATATATGCTAAGTTTTTCTTATATATATATATATATATATATATATATATATATATATATATATATATATATATATATATATATATATATATATATATATATATATATATATATATATATATATATATATATATATATATATATATATATATATATATATATATATATATATATTATATATATATATATATATATATATATATATATATATATTATATATATATAAATTATTTTGTATGTGATAAGTCTTTATTCATTACTTTTGGTAATAAATTCATTACCTTTGGTAAAAATAAAATGAAACGCTTCAAAGGTAAAAATATTGAAGATACTGATAACTTCTATGATCATGGTATCGCGTTAACACAATGGCGCACGTCATATAATAATGTTTGCAAAAAAAAAAAAAAAAAAAACACATTCGAGATAAAAAATGATAATATGGTTTTCCTAGTGCCTACAACAACTCCTATACATATAAATTTTATGCATACCAAAATTTTGAATACATATTTATAAAAGCCTCTATATTTCTTTTCTTTAGCGTTTCATATATTTGTTGAAATGTTTTTATTCTAAAATTAAATATTAAAAAAGACACATTAGTTTTATCAAATTTACTTCCTGTTTTTATTTTATCATATTTAATGTATTTAAATTTTATATTTTGCAATTTTAAACACTTATATTTAGTTAATAAACCAATAATTTCATTGTTTGATTACTTAATCAAGTTGGGAAAAATAATAAGAATATAATTAAGTGGTGGTGTGTAAAAGTTACAGTTGATTTACTTAGTAAGAATTTAATACTTGAATTAAATATGTGTGTGAAATATTTTTCTCTTTTAGGCTGAAATTTTTAAAAGTATATTATTAAAGCTATTGTTGTATCCGTTGTCAGAATATTGATGAAAGTTTTTAAATATTAAACTATGATAATTTGTTCTTAAAATATTCAAATAATTATAATTAATTATAGTAAAAATTTGCAAGTATTTGAAATGAAAAGTTATCTCTTTGGAATATATTGACACTTTTGATATTTTAGTGCAGATTTTTTTATTTTTTAAAATGCACGCTTATATATATAAACATAATTTTTTAAAACAGCAAGATAGCATATTAAACAGAGTTTCGATACAAATATTCATGCTCAACAGCTTGACTTCATAGTTTATTTAATACGTATAATTAATCTATTGTAGTAATTATTTTTAAATACAAGGGATTAATTAAACAATCAAAAATATTTTAGTTAATAATTCAGAGATATTAGCGAATCTATTTCTGGAAGATTACCATCTTTTTCTTAAAGCATTTTAGTTCCTGCATTTTTGTGATTCCTCTAAGAAAAAATAAAAATCAACAAAGTTTCTGAAGTTATTACTAATCGAAAAAAAAATTTACAGATCAAAAAGTTAAAAGTTTTTAGTTAAAAAGTTTTCTGTAGTTTTATAATTTTTATAAAGATGTGACTTAATCCATATTTTTAATTATTTGGGAAATTTTATTTTCTTTATGGATTTTTGAATTAAGTTCATATGTAGTATCAGCTTGTTTCTCAACATATTTTTCAAAACATTCAACCAAAATATAATTGATTTGCCAGTACATTGATTTTCAGTTAAACAGTGTGTAACCTCAACTACCACCCTGGATATGATTGCGTTTTGAGGGAGATCTATTTAACATGAAACTTGAATAACAATTCCTTTTTAAACTATGCCTTGCATTTGAAATTTACCTTAAACTGGTAAACAAAGTCATACCAAAATTATTCATGATTATCTAGAAATTAATAAAAGCAATTTAAAGGAAAATAAAGTAAAATGTGTGGAGTGAATATTTTTTATTAAATCTTGACTTACCAATAAATGTTAGGGAAAAACTTCATGGAATCATAAACAAAAAGCTGGAATTACTTGATATGAATAATTTAATTTATGTGGTGCAGATTGATTTTCACGTTATATTAATTATTCTTAAAAAGTACAATAAAAATTTGATTCCAAAGAGGTAAGAAAGATAGAGATTATTATTAGGAGAAAAACAAATGTGAATTTGTTGAAAAATATACATCAATTGCTAACATCAATTACAAAAATTATATTTTTTGTTATTTAATCAATTTATCAAAGTATTTCAAATTTTACTATAATTAAAAAATTGGAAAATTGTAATTTTTTAAAATAATATTTTTAAGAAAATAATAAATAATTAATAATAATTTTTACAATAATTTATGATTTGAAAAATAATTTAATGTATTAAAAATTAATAATAATTGTTAAAATAATAAATTTTTAAAAAAATTGAAAATTCACATAAATTTATTTTTAAATTGAAATTAATATTTTAAAAATATACACAAATAAATTTTATATTAAGAACATTCAACCAGTAAAGTCAATACAAAAGAATGATACGAATATGTTTTGAGCAGCATATCATGAGTAACACTAAGAAATAAATCAGAAAATAATAATTTTTTTCAGTAACTTTTACAATTCTTATTTTCTGCGATATTGTTACTTTGTGATTTTAATATTAGATCATAAGTTCTGCATCAGATTAAAAATACATTTTGGCCAAAACAATCATGGAAATTTGGAAATAAACACAAAGTTTTCCCCTTAGTGCCAAAAAATATTATTTTTGTAAGATTTAAAAATAGATATACAAATATAGAGAGTATCTTCATAAAGTGCTATTAAATACAAAATTGATCCGAAAATGTTGGTGCTTAATAGCAAAAACCTTTAGAGAAAAAGCAGTTAAAATTTATTAAAGCAATATATTTCTCAGATAAAAAACATAAAAAAAGAAGTTGGAAAAATTTGTTGATTAGAAAACGTTGGATACATCCTATAAAATGATGCCATTTTGAGCTAAATTGGAAATACGAATTTATTGTTCTGAAAATATTTAAAAAATAATCTCATAGTTAGTATTTTTCTCTCTTTTAGAGGCACTCATGGAGTTGTCGTGGACCAATAAGTTATTACAGAGAATACATAGATTTATCTCAGTTCAGACATCCTTATAAATTCACGTAACAATTATATATACATTTAAGGTTTTTTCAGTTAGCTTTAGTTACTTACAATTTAATGCACAAAATGGAATTGGAAATAGGTTCTGTGTATTTTATATGATTTCTTTGTATTTTTATAGTGAATAAAAAGCTTATATTTTCATGCAGATAAATTTACAATTACTTAAAAATTATGGAATATATGAATTTATCGAGTTTCAGTGATCACTCAATTTATATATATATATATATATATATATATATATATATATATATATATATATATATATATATATATATATATATATATATATATATATATATATATATATATATATATATATATATATATATATATATATATATATATATATATATATATATATATATATAATTTTAAAGCAGAGAAGATATCCAAATAAACGAAAGTAGCATTAATGATTTGTATTGCTGGTATATAATTTGCTTAAAAGTAATATTTTAAACATGGTTTTTATTTCAGTATGTTTGCTTTAAAATTTTCCCAATTAATATACATACTTTAATATTTAAATAGTACTTATAATGTTAAATAGATAATAATTTATAAAGAGAAAATTAGTCTTTCTCTTTAGAAATTTCAGTGCTATAAGGAAATTTATTCTTGTATGAATGTCTTTTTTAAAACTCAACTAAGAGGACTTGAAATAATATAATTTTTACATTATGAATTGCAATATATTCTTGGTACTGAGAAAGTAAATTTAAAATCTGTTGAAAAAATTTTATAAATATTCAATGGTACGAAATATTTGAAATGTTCAGTATAGGAGGCTTATAGGTAAAGAATACTTTTTTACTTATGATAAGGAGTATTAAGATTGCAAAAAATGCTGTATTTTTTCCCTGAATCTCTTAAAGAAGAAAATAATGAAGTAAAAGATATTTACTAGAGCATTTTCTTGGAAATAATTTCATATAACATTTATATTAATAAAGTATAACACTTCAAAACCTCCATAATTTAAATAATAATAATTCTGCATTTTCTACATCAAAGTAAGGTAAGATTGTATATTTCATGAAATGGTATTTCTTTTCAACTTTTATTGTTTATTTTCATATGCAACTTTTCAACTTGTTTATACATACATTGCATATTAGATACTCGATAAACGATATATTTTTAAATAAACAATAAGCAAAATCCTTATCACATAATTCACCAGCTCCAATATAAAAAATTTATTACATAAAAAAATAAAAACAATAATGAAATTTAAATATTCTTGATCAAAGAAATATTGTAAAAATTCAGTTAGCTGTATAGAAATATTATAGATTTAAAAGTAATTAAAAAAATATACCTAATTTCTGTACTAAGCAATTTTTTTAAAATTTAAACTGTTCATTGCTTATTCTTAAACTGTTCATTTCTCTAAGAATAGCAGTGAGGAGATGACAATTCCTATTAAGCAAATTTCTTAAGAATTATTATACAAATACATCATTTAAAACCCATCAATGAGTGATATTTGTCATTAATGTCACTAATTTGCATTAGGTTATTTGGTTTGTATTCAATAATTCTATTATTAGATTATATAGATTTTTTAATAAAAATCAAAACTACTGATTTATGTCTTGTCAAACAATTTTATGCTATCTAATCATTACTTGTTATCAATTATCCATGAAAACAATTCAATTTATTTCTTGATATTCATGGACAATTAGAATGTAAATATTTGTAAATCTATTGAGATTAATTTTATTCTTTGAATAACAGCTTTGTGATTTTTCCAGAGATTTATTGTTCTTACAAATTCGCATTACACATAAGAAGACTTTGGTGGAAAGTTCTTAAATATTTCTATATATAAAATTATTTTATTTGTTGTATCTAAACATTAGAATTAACTTAAATAATACAATATTTTAGACTTTCATGATGCGTTACAAAAATAAAATCTCTTCAAGTATAAGCTCTTAGTGTGCGAATGAGTTAAATATTCTCTATCTGTTACTAGATCAAGTAATGAAATAAAATTCTTAATTTCCTTAAGATTAAGTTTCTTAAGATTAATTTCCTTAAGATTAAGTTATAGCTTTTGCAAGAGCCTTCGAAAGCAATATTTAAATATTAATTTTACAAATTTATAATGATAATTCTTTTAAGCAATTAACTATTCGAATATAGACGCCAGCTATTATTTAACAATCTATGCAATTTATTTTTTTAATCTGAAACACAAAATTATTGGCAGTATAAATGAGATTACATAATAAATGGATTTTATTTTTCAGTACTTCATCATTATTGTAAGTTTGCTAAAGGTAAAGGAAAAATAATAAAATATTATCAGTACATGTAATTACCATTTTTAAAATTATTATTTATTTCTTGTATACATTACGTAACTAAAATAATTTTTTAAAATACAGAACAAATTGTGGCAAATATCATTTTCAATTTTTGTATATAATAGGTGTCTAAAGAAAATGAATATATTAAAATATACTAGAAAACTGCAAAATTAAAATAAGAATTCAAAAGAAGTGGGTAACATTCATATTCCTACATAATAAACAAAATAAAGTCACATATAATCTATAAATTTATACTTTTTAAAATATTATCTGAATGTGAAATTTTATTGATTAATTCGTGTAGTAAAAATTATCTCCCTACTTATTGAGTTATTTCTCGACGATCGTTTTTACTTCATTGTTTTGAAAGAATAATTTTTAAGATAAGTCAATTTCACATGAAAAATGTAGTTATTACAAAATATGCCAAATTAAAGCTGTTTTGGAATTAATGCACGTTAATATTTTGTAGGAATTTCTTAAGTATACCACGCAGTATGAGATTCGGCATGTCATGCAGAACAGAGAATGTCCGAGTAATTGCATGAGTTGTTTGGGAATTTTAGTTGTGAATGGATTCTCTCTCCCTCTCTCTCATTACATATAAACAACAAATCACAAATCTGTACACTCTACATAATGATGATTTTGTAAGTCTTAACACTTCATTTCATAAGCAACTCTGCAAATTTACATTACCAAGAGTAAACGTTTTGCTAAACAAATAAAGTTTCTTTTCATGAGAGGAAAAATTTCTTTCATTTTGATGAATTTTGTAGTATTGTTTTGGATTTCTGATTTTGTAAAATACCCTTGGTCCTGTACGTTTTCATTACAGAGGAAATTAATATTTTACACTTCGATAAATGCAATTCTTGACAAAAGTAGTATTTCCACAAAATTTTACTACTTTACTACTTGCAGCTTTGAAAAAAGGTTTTATACTGTCCTGTGTGTGTATTTCTCTTTTCTTCTCTTTTAAAAACCTATTTCAGTGCTAAATAAGATAATGTGATAAAAATAATATTAATTTGAGGTCACAAATGCAAATATCAAAATATAAGCAAATTGTTGCATAAAATATATTAAATTTTTGATTGATAAATATTTTACAAACTTTCATGCTGCTGCAGTTTCTGTAAATAGACTCAGAAAAATATTGCAAGAGCTGACATAAGCGTCAAAATTAGCTTTTATAATGCATTGGGAATTAAAGATTACAATCAGGTATCTATTAGAAATCTCATACATAATGTATTTGCAAGAATTTAATTTACAATTTAATTTCATTAAAATAAATTAAAATGATAGTTGTATTTGTGAAAGCGTACATAAATAAACTAATATTAACTTAAAGTTTGGATAAATTTGAAGAGATTTTTATATAAGATTTATTTGCCAAATACATTAATATAGAATATTTGAAACAATACATTTTAATAAAGCATTTTAAAATGAATATTTCTGCAATCTTGAACCTAAATAAACAATATCAATAGCTTAAAATATTCCAGATTTTGTAATTTTGGAGCATAACCTTAAAAATTCTATCGGGAGGCTCAAACCATTAACACAGGATTTTTTTATTCATTTTTAAATAAACAGTAAGCAACTAATCATTTTCAAATAACACAGAAATGTAAAAATGAAATATTTTACAAATATTTATAAAAATACGCTATACGTATTTTTAAATAGCATTTATTTCCTCTCAAATAAATGCAAAAATATTTATTTGCATACTTATTATCCGAGGAAAGTATAAAACATTTTTATGTAAAAATAGTTATTATGTTGGTAAATATAAATATATATTGATAAAAGAATTTCATAAATTTCTGTGGCATTTATGAAAATAATGCTAACATTATTAAAGTTAAATGTTAGAATAATTTTGACAAAGTAAAATGACAATGTGATTTAATTTAATTGTATTTCAAATAAATAATGAATACAAATGTAAAATGCATAGCAATTCAGACAGATGAATTGTAAAAGAGTCAACAAAACAATTAAAATATTTTTTTCATAAATTTAGAAACATTCAAATTAGAAATTCAACACTTTCACATTAATAATCATTACTTTTTACCATATAGCCATCAAATAATAAATAAACTAGCTAAACAAACTTTGATTTTTAATTAAATTATTAAAGAGCTCTTTCTGTTCAATACTTTGATTAAAATAAATATTATGATTATTTCAGCAGAAAACAAATTTGACATAGTGAAAAATTTCTTTTGTCATAAAATATTATTTTTATTTGAAATTAGGTAAATAAATATCGGAAAGAGGGACTAATACAAATTGTTTACCCATCTTCTAACGGAATAATATACATAACAATATTTATTTTTAAAATTTTATTTATTGTATCTGATATATTTAGAACCATAATGTAATAAGATATTTAGATCAATCAAATAAAATAAGAATAATGAATTTTCTATGTAAACTTCTCTAGCCTGTCTTCTTATGAATTTGGTTTGGTTAATACTTATTCATTTTATTTCCTAAAATAATGACCCGTTTACTTAATTGTAAAGATATGTGTTGTTATTCAGCTAACTCTTTTGAATTTCAAATAAGTGTGAAACTTTTCCAAAAAATAAAGCAATTTGTCATTAAGTAAAGTATTTTAGCAAGTTTGGTTGTTTATCTTAGAGGAAACTAATTATTCTCGTTGTATGAAATTTTATTAAAGGGTGCTAATTTATAACCATCATCACAAATATAACCTTATATTAATTGTAACTTAAAATTAATTGATAGCCTTATATTGATTATTTAATCTAAGTAAATTATATATTAACCATCCAAAATTGCTGAAACAATTAGCAAAATGCATAATTTTAGAAGTTAGAATTTATTTTTTTTAAATATCTTAAATTGTTATTTTTATTCCATAGAATATTCCCTTTACAATTTACAGTTTTCATGATAATAAGTTTATAAATAAATTTTTCTTAGCGAAAACTATTTTATAAAATTATGTAAAATTGAGTTTTTATTTTTAATTCAATACTTTATTTATTTTTAAAAATAATGAACTAAAGATAACAAGTATTTTAAAATATTTTAGGAAATGTTTGTTTACATTTGAAGGAGAACAGAGGGATTTCAGTATAAATACCAGTAGGAAAATCAATTCAAAAACCTGACTAGCTTTCAAATTGCTCGCTGTATCGTGAATTTCTTTAGAGTTAGAAAATTTCCCAAGACGTTATTTCTAACTTCTTTGATCTTTTTTTCTGAACAGAAAGGAAATATTTCCAAAGAAAAGGTACAAAAAACTTCATTTCCTGCATTTCATCCTTTGTGGGCAAACTATAAGATGTGTGAACCATGACTTTTTAAGAACAAATATTTACAAAAAATGAATTGATAAATCTGTTTGAATGCATAAATTAATAAATGAAACTTATTGTAAGAGATAAAGCAATCAGTAGTAATTTTAGCTAAACATTTATTTCTATTTTCTATCATGGTAAGCATTTTCATGTATTCTAATTTATGCCTTCAATTGGGCAAAATCGTTTTGCATCTTTGCAGTGCAAAACATAATCAAAACCAGAAGTAAAAATTAATGTTTTCTTAAATTTTTGGTGCAATAAACATTTTACTTATTACAAATACAAACCTAAAGAAGTACTTTAAGGAAGTAGCTTAAAAAGACAAAGAATAAGATGCTCATAAAATTGCTTGCCTTTTAAATTTTTTTGCATCTGAAACTTGTTTTACGTTACTCATCGGCTGAAACTAAAGAAAATCATATAAAACAGAGATTACTGATTACTCTTAAAGATAAGAATTATATCAAATTATATATATAATATATATATATATATATATATATATATATATATATATATATATATATATATATATATATATATATATATATATATATATATATATATATATATATATATATATATATATATATATATATTATAAAATTAATAATCAAATATTACATGGAGAATAATACATTTAAAATACAATGAAAATACCAAATGGATTTTTTGCAGATTTGGACTTGTGTTTGGATATGGATTTGGATCTGGTTTTAATTTGATTATTACCAATTAAATGTATTTTAGCAACATTGGATTATGGCTTATATATTTCAGATTAACTTTGACTTCTTTTATTCTGGCTTGATATTTTGGTTTGAACTTTTTGGCGTGGCTTTGGAATGGCTTCTTTAAAACTATATCTTTGGCCAGTGCAGAAAAGCCATACTTGTGCCAGTGTTGTATTTCGTTTGCCACGTTGGTATTTCGTTCCATTTTCTATTTTTCTTTGAAATAGTAAAATTTTAATATATATATTCAATATTTTCCCAACTGTTTACTATATTTCGTATTTTCATTGTACTTTTCAATTCTATATCTATTCTTGTATTTTTCAATTTTCGCTTATGATACTTCTATTCTTGCATTTTATATGTGTATGTATATATATATATATATATATATATATATATATATATATATATATATATATATATATATATATATATATATATATATATATATATATATATATATATATATATATATATATATATATATATATATATCAACTTTGAAACCTTAGGATCTGCACTGCTTTAACTTTTTTTGCATATTCACTTAAACACATAAATAATAGTTGTTTGGTCATGGTTAGCAGTTAAACAAAGATAATCGAAATTAAATACTTTAAGAATTATTTATCACTTTTGAATTGGATAATGCGCTGTGTATCTGATCTTCACATGTACGTGTTTTATGTTTATTTGGCAATTTTCTAAGTTTAATTACTTAAGACATTTCAATATAGTTTACTATACATAAAAATGTTTTCTTGAAAAAGATTTACACAAAAGAAACACATTAAAAAATTTACACTAAAATTAAAAGACTTCGGTATTTAGAGTCATCTTAACATATTGTCAAATTTGCATATACTCTTTAGTCAAACTACGTTCGGCAATCATATTGTTTTATGTATCTCCAATGATCAGTCAGTACCTGAGCTGTCTCAAAAGCTCTAAATGGCCAAAATAGTACATTGAATTACAATTAAATGTTCCAAAAGTGATGAATAATTAAAATGTGAAGAAAATATATTGATGTATATATATATGTCTATACATATATACATATATATATCTATATATATATATCTATGTGCTATTTGGTATATATATCTATACATATATGCATATATATATATATATATATATATATATATATATATATATATATATATATATATATATATATATATATATATATATATATATATATATATATATATATATATATATATTTCTGTCAATTTTATAAAGAAAATTTTCATCATTATTTTACTTGTAAGGCAGTAAGTTTATTAATATTAATCATATTTTTACTCAGATTAAAGTAATTCAGGTTAAATTTTTGTGAAGAAGTTTAATCCGTGTTATATATATAAATTTTGTTACTTATATGTATATCTTCTGTTGTAGAAACTAATATATTTAGATACATTTAATGTAAGTGAATTTTATTCAAATTTAGCTGGTAAATTAATAAATGGAATTATTATTAATGGCCAGCAGTGAAATATTTAATTTTTTAAAGTTTCTATTTTAAATTTTATTTTTTAATCATACACTTTTAATGTTTAATTTTCATTCCTTTTAATATTTATTCAATGCGTTTATAAAAAGTATTTCGATAAATTCTACACTTTTTTGTGAAAGAAAAACTCAAGCTAAAATCTTATAAGAACTCCATCAGAACCCAAACAAATTTGATAAATATTAGAAATTTATTTGAACGAGCAGCATGGTTATTGAGTTTTTTCATAACATCTTATTTCAAATTTTTACTACCAAAATACTTGATATTTTACACTTAAGAAAAGAATTAAATTTCAACTTAAAAATAGTCATACATATTTTCGTATGTATTCTATTTATCTGTATTTCCCTCTGATGACTTATAATAATTTAAAAATGCATTTATTAACTTTCAAAGCAGTCGTTTACAGAAAATACAGATGAGAATATGTAAGCATGTCGCATAACATTAAATCAAGATTTTATGTACAGAAATTTACAAATAGGCAATCATAAAGAAAAGCAACAAATGAGTGGAATGTAGCAAATAAATGTGGTAGGAGTTATTATATATAAACGTAAGTGACAATTAATGTGTTTAAAATATTCATAAAAATATATTCATGATTTTCAAAAGCTGAAGGGGAGATACTTAGTGCTGATGTGACTTAATTATTATAATATTAATTTTACAGATACCTTAAATAAGATAAGCATCTTACAGTTATATAAAATATAATAAATTTTATTTAAGAGAAGATTTTTACTTCTCAAACATGTATATGCAGGCATAGGAGCTAATATGTATTAGGAAAAATTACTACACACATTACCTTTAAATATGTTGTGTGCTATAAATTATTAATTTACCAAAAACTGTTTTTGATGTTTATGTGAAAGACATTAATATTTAAATACTTTTGAAAAAATTACTGCATATGAAATTGTTTTAAAATCATTTCATTTTCTTACCCAGTATTGAAACATTCTTATATTTTTTTATTAATCTTAAACATAACTGGAATTACTAAAATACTGCAATTTAGATAGTATTATTGCATTTTCTAGAAAATTCTTTTATAATATACGTTTCTGCAATAAAAAATGTATATGATCAAATATTTCTCAATATATTTTGAAAAACATTTGCAGATGAACTTTAATTCACAAACCAGTGCAATTAATGGTTAATTTAATCAAGTAACTTCTTATATATAAATGCTTATAACCAGATTTATTTTATTAATCGAGAGTATATAAAAAATAACACGAAATCTTTGATTTAGTGTCGTATTAACAAAGTTGTATACTTGATTTTATAAAGTAAGAATATGATTTCAATTTATATAGAAAGCATACAATCTCTCTATGGGCTAAGAAGATATTTCCCTTATAATTATTACACAATGATACAGAGAAATCATGAAGAAAAATGTGTTTTTGATTTTTCAACAAAGTTAATTAGACACATGAACAAACACGTTAGTATTCTCATATTTAAAATTTGATAATTGTCAGAATCACACTAAAGCTAGTAACTCTCTGCCGTCAACTAAGTTGCTTAAGATGAAATCCCTTTATATCATTTAGTAAACTGTGAAGAAAAGGCATTGCTAGCTTTAGGAATTTTATCCCCAAGATCATTCTTCTGTTGAACGATTGCTCGCTGGAGATGAAAATAACCAAAATTGGATTTTAAGATTTTTATCACGTATTTCAAGTAAGAGATATATTTCAGGCATAAGTCACGTGTTATAGAAATAAATTAATAGTTTTTTGTAAGAAAGTTATAGAAAATAAACAATAAATGTTTACAATAAATTGCTTTCGGCAGCCTACAATAGAATACATGACGAATGTTTTATATTAAGCATGAATTTAAAAATTAGTGTAGATGACAAAACTAATTTAATTTATTCAAAATATAAAAATGTATAGTGAAAAAGAAAGTATATGAATTGCAGATTTTAAATCAGAATTCTGGGTCGAAAAATGACAATTTTGAGTAACCTTTTACATACATTAACTAATTAATGAGATTCATTTTTGAATAAATTGTTGAAATATATCCTATAAAGATTGTCAACTAATTAATAAATTTTTAACTAAGAAAATCATAATAATGAATTAAAATTCACACATTAAGTGGAAAATTAACAATTTTCTTTTTACATATATTTAACTATCCTTAAGAAAATTTCGACTTATAAATTTTTTGTTTTATATAAATTCGTTTTATTAACATAATTTTTCATATACCAAAATATATGGACACAGAAAAATCGTGCCGCTATCATAAAACTTGAAAGGAATGTAATCTGCAAGAGCTATGCAATGGATCAAAACTTCGGCTTCAATGGCACCAGCGTAAGCGAGGAACGCGCATATGAGAATCACAGTTGGTACAATCTAAAAACATTATTGGTCATGCCGTAGGATATTATCCAAATAAATCTGTTAACATAAATTTATAGTTTAATGACTAGAGATGCCTTGGAATTTTAACAGGTGGTGGAATGAATAATTGACGCACTTTCAGAGGGTGTGTAAGTTAGACCTCAGAGAAGCAGTTCGGTTGAACAAGAATGTCTTCCACCACTTAGGTAGGAGCGATACGCTAATTACTAGATATTGACTATATAGAATTTCAAAAGTGACAGTATACATTTTCGTAGGGTCTAAGAAGTCGCAAGAACACAGATGTAATCAAATATCAAGCAATCATAAGAGCGGTCACGTCTTAATTAACAATGTCAGTAAAATCGGTTCGACACCATTTACTACCTTCCAAAAATCAGAGAAACCATTCGTAGATTGCTAACTCTTGCATGTGTTAAAAGCCAATGACTATTAAGGCACATACCACTAACCATGTATACTGAGCAATGGGTGTGTCTTAGACAAGCTGCAATATGTTCTTTTCAGCTTGTCCTGGAGGCGTGTGATTTTCAGCAATACATCTTATTCAATCGTAATGCTGATGATCAATGACGTTTATAGGAGGCCAAACTAAAGATTCTATTTGCCTGTTGTTGTCAAGAAGACAGAGTGTGACAGTGAAGGGAGGGATTTGTTTGGATACATGATCACTTCTATTAGTTGCTCAATGCACTTGAAGGCAAGGGGTTATATTCACGAGATTTTAATGCCAGTTGTATTGCCCATTCTATCAAGTCAGGCAGGTTCTTTTTAACATTAAGACAATGCTCACCTACACACTTCGTGTATCTTCTATTAATGTCATCAAGAATATGATATGCCTCTATGGTCTGCCAAGTCACTAAACCTTTTACTTATAGATTACTTATAGGGCGTGCTTAGAAGGCAACAGAAGATGTTCTTGAATATGGTGAATTAGCTGTCCAGTTGCAAAGGCTATGGCATAATCTTTCGCAGATGATTTGGATGTTCTGATTTGTTTGGCTGCTAGAGGGGGATTTTCTACCAACTGATTTGTAATCTTTTCTATGTCATACCTTCTTAATAAAACAATTTGTTCTTATGAACTTAACTCCTCCTCTTCCTTTATCTCTTTATATAATATATATATATATATATATATATATATATATATATATATATATATATATATATATATATATATATATATATATATATATATATATATATATATATATATATATATATGTATATGTATATATACAGTTATTAAAATCCCTCCATTCCATAAATTACAAGTTATTAAAATTGCCACACCAAGAAGGAATGCACACACGAGGCATCGAACGATATTTATTGGACACATACATTATAGTGGAAAGAACAAGTGATTAGATTTACAGAAAATTAGGATGTATAGATCTTGAGAAATCAGTACCCAGAGCAGTCACCTCTGGCTGCAATAACAGCATTTATCCGCCTAGGCATGGAGTCAAACGGAGATTGTATGGCATGTACGGGGATCTCAGTTCATGCAGCTTCAACACTATGCCACAGTTCATCGACAGTAGTGGATGGTGAATGATGGCGTGCCAATCGCTGCAAACATTGACCACACGTTCTTAAGTGGTGACATATCAAGAGAACGTGTTGGCCAGGGTAACAGTCGAACTTGTTCTGTATCAAGGAAGTTCAGAACAGTACGGGCAACATGCGGTCGTGCATTATCCTGTTGAAACAGAGCATTAGGGTGGCCTCGAAGATAGGGCAGAACCACGGGCCTTAACACATCGGAAATGTAACGGTTGCTGTTCAAAGTGCCTGTAATGCGAACAAGAGGTGATCTAGACGTGTATCTAAAGCACCCCATACCATCACTCCAGCAGATGGGCCAGTATGGCGATGTCCAATGCAGTACTGGCAATGCGCGTTCTTCACGATGCCTCCAAACACGGATGAGGCCATCATGGCCCTGTATACAGAACCGAGATTCATCTGTAAAGATGACGTGATGCCCTTCCCGCATCTAGGTTTGTCGCTCATCACACCATCGAAGGCGCTCCTGTCTGTGACGCAGCGTCAATGGTAGCCGAAGCCATGGTCGCCGTGCAGACAATCCATGCTGCTGCAAACGTCGTCGAACTGTTCGAGCAGAAACTTGTTGCCTTGCAAATGACTCCATTTCTCAACTCAGGTTTCGTGACGTGGCTGTACGATCCCTTGTGACCATGCGGGTAAGGTGTCCGTCTTCTCTGCTGTTAGTGATGGGGTGTCGCTGAGATCCTGCATGACGTTCCGTATGATTGTCCTGAACCTATCGATTCCATATTCTGCTAACACTCATGGGGTCTTGACCGACGCGAGCAGCAATATTGCGGTACGATAAACCGAAATAGTAGGTTATAATCCTTCTTCGATCAAAGTCAGACACGTGCTGATAGGCATTTCTTCTTCTTACACGAGGCATTACAACAACTTTCTTTTGCCGAAAACAACGTTTAAACGGAAATTGAGTATGAGAAAACTGCTGTCAAATCTCTGGTTTTATACACATCGTAGATGTCGCTACTGTCGCCTGCTTTATATGAATGCGCTGAAAATCTAATCATTTGCATATCACAGCAAGTTCCACCCGTCATGCTAATTTCACGTGTGTGGTGTGCAGCTTTCATGGTGTAGCAATTTTAATGGCCTGTAGTGTATATGCGCGCGTGTGTGTATATGTGTGTTAAATTAAATTTCATAATAGTAGCTCATTATTTTCTGAGTTCATATATATTTTTATGATAGGGTGTATTATGTAAAAAAGCTTAAGCACTTTAAATAAACAATAGTAAAAATATTTATTAATGGATATTTTTTTAAATAAGAATGGTCAAATACAAATTGCATATTCGTCTAATACATTATTGCAATATATTTTTTACTAGAATAAATATGTATAATGCGGAGATTAGTTTATTATATTTTATATTCAAAACGTAGAATAATTAATGCAGAGAAATAAAAATTCCAAAAATTTCAAATTTTGTAGACCTATTTTCTTAATAGCTAATATAAATTTTCATACTTGAGAGTTGAAAAATTTCTTAAAAATTTATTTACATTTTCAAAAAATAAGTAACAATAAAATTAATTTAAGATATACTTAAATAAATGTTCATTTTTTATAGAATGCAGTTTAAAATACATATAAGATATGCTACAAATTATATTAAAACACTTATTAATTTAGAAAGCATAGTTTATTTTGAAACATGTAAAGGCATGTTATTTATTTAGATATGCAGCAATTTTAAGTTTTATAATTCAAGAAATGATAAAAAGGAAATAAACAAAAATATAACATGCTTTTTACAGTACTTTTCATTTTAAAAACTTTCATAAAGTACTCTTTTAATGATCTGTATATCTAATTCTTCAGATTTTCCATGTATTTTTAAACAACTATAGATTTTACACAATATGGTATTTAAATTTCATTATCAGAATATAGTATATAAAACGTTAGCGGTTTATAATGCAAAGAATCTCAAATCGCAGAAACATACGATAAATTTTCAAATAAAGTGTAATTTTCCTATTTGCCCCCAAACAATAATCTTCCTTTAAGATTACAAGAATTAAATAGGGTTTAAACTTGAAAGTAAAGAAAATTTATGAAATCCATGTAATCTACGATGTTCTTACATCCTTTTCTAAGTTGTTTTTGAATATTATAGAATTATATATTATTTCTGAAACCTTTTATCCAAACTACTGGTGTTAAAAGTGTCAACTAGTGTTAAACTACTAAAATTATTTTCAGCTTGTAACGATGATCTTTAAGCTTCATGGTTACAAGTTGCTGTAGCAGTATAAATAAATAATGTAATTCTGAAAACTCAATTAATTGAACTTGAAATATATTTTTATAATTTAAAAAAGGAAATTTAATTATTGAAAATTGAGTGCATTAATAGTTAAAACATTATTAAAATTTAGTTTCAATAATATATTAATTACTAAAATTGAAGATTTCATTACTTTCTGACTAATCCCTACATTCTGTCACAGAGCACATATTGCCATGGTTAATCTGATACAAGTATGGAATCGTCTCTTACTACACTTTTTATTGTAAAACAATTTTCTTTTGCAGGCAAATTTTAAAAATTAGTTTATGAGGAAATTTTAAATTATTTTTTATCAATGCATTTTATTCCAATGGGAACGATTCATATGTCTTATATAAAAAGTGATCATCATATTATTTTTTACAAAACACCTATGCTTAATTTAAAGGTGTGCGAAACTTTGATAATTTCATTTTGAAATATACTGAAGTAATGATGTTCTTTTCTTTGAAAAATATTTAAAATAGTTTTGGAAACCATTCAAATGAATTCATAAAAAATACTAAAATTGCATGAATGTTTTACTTCATAAGAATTACGTCGTTTAAAATTATGTTCTTTTGATGATAATTTCAGTTGTTGGAAAATCTATCGCTCTGAAAGGCATTTGCGACTATATGATTTAAAAATGTCACAGTTTTGCACATACATTACGTTGATTTCAGAAATGCAAATGAAATCATTTGAGTTAATTTGAGCACCATATATAATCGAAGGAAATCATATGCGCTTATCATGATTATTTTGTAAAGTTTTGAATCCGGAACATCCATTTTTTTCTAATGAAGTCTCCTATAGAATAATCTTTTAATTTTAATAAGACTGAGTATTTTTGTTTCTTGTTGAAAGGCAAAAGGTAGATTTAACTCTACTCGAATAGTTTCATTAGTTTAACAGCTGTATTTTTCCAGATAAGAGCTTTGATGTCATTCAATTTTGAGATTTATATCGTAAACAACATAACAGGCTTTTTCAAAAATTATAATAACTTTCTTTAAGCTACTTTGAATTACAGTTTTCTGTAAGGAGAGAGAGAGAGAAAGAATATTTCTTTGTTTAGTTAAATTATTTTAAATCTAACCTTTTATACTCATTATGTGTCAATAAATTATAAGATGGAGGTTGTTTCGTATTTTTTCACTGGGAGAGAAAAATGGATGATTTCAAACACTTTTTTACATTTAAAATATTGTTGGCCCTTCCTAAAAAGTTTATTAAAATATTGCGTAAGAAAGCAATTGGGAAATTTCTAATCCAAATACACTTTATGTTTTTGATGCACAAATCATTTCTTAAATTTAATTTAAAGAATTTAACTTTAAAGCCCCACATTAAAATAGAAAAGATTTTATGCATAGTTGCTTCATAAAACTTGATATTCTTAGTCAATACTTTCGTCTTAGGCAAATCAGTCTTCATAACTTTTATTTTATAAAAAAATTAACCTATGATTTTTCTAGGAAAGTACAGTTCGTGTTTTGAAAATTTAAAAATTAGTATTTATGCAAAATTAAATTAATTTTCCCAACGAAAGATAATTTCCTTTTTAGTTTGTACTAGCTTTCTCATCAGCTCCAAAATACCTATTTAAAGTGATAACTTCAAAAATAGATGTAAAAAAAAACAAATAACAAAATGTTTCCATAAATAAAAATGTAACTTAAGGCAAAAATAAATGTACTTTAACAATTTTTAAGAAATAAATTCTTCGGTTTGAAAACTGTTTTTAATCTAATAATATTATTCTTATAATTTATCTCAATTTTTAAAACTTTTCTCAAAAAGGAAGTATTTCATCTACTTTATATATATATATATATATATATATATATATACATATATATATATATATATATATATATATATATATATATATATATATATATAGACATCAAAAATAAATTCTTAAATAATTTTTGACTATCTTTTAAGTAATATTTACAAAGTTGATTCATGTACAATTTTATTTCAAGACATTGCCGTTTTATCTACCTTTTTAATTCCTTCCTACATTAAAGCATTAAATTATATTTAATTTTTTATCAACTAGTTGACTACTTATCTTAGACTTCATTGTTTATGGTGCAAAAAATGATTTTTAAATCATATGTGAAAAAGTAAATTATATGTATAGATTAAAATTTTGCCATCGATATTTTGTCTTGAGCTTTATAGTGATCTCTGCTGACACATATAATGTCACAGAATATATATACACTACTGGCCATTAAAATTGCTACAACAAGAAGGAATGCAAATAACAGAACGATATTTATTGGACACATACACTATAGAGGAAAGAACAAGTGATTAGATTTACAGGAAATTAGGATGTATAGATCTTGAGAAATCAGTAACCAGAGCAGCCACCTCTGGCTGCAATAACAGCATTTATCCGCCTAGGCATGGAGTCAAACAGAGATTGTATGGCATGTACGGGGATTTCAGTCTATGCAGCTTCAACACTATGCCACAGTTCATCGACAGTAGTGGATGGTGAGTGATGGCGTGCCAATCGCTGGCAACCATTGACCGCACGTTCTCAAGTGGTGACAGATCAGGAGAACGTGTTGGCCAGGGTAACAGTCGAACCTGTTCTGTATCAAGGAAGTTCAGAACAGTAGCGGGCAACATGCGGTCGTGCATTATCCTGTTGAAACAGAGCATTAGGGAGGCCTCGAAGATAGGGCAGAGCCACGGGCCTTAACACATCGGAAATGTAACGGTTGCTGCAAAGTGCCGGTAATGCGAACAAGAGGTGATCGAGACGTGTATCTAATTGCACCCCATGCCATCACTCCAGCAGATGGGCCAGTATGGCGATGTCCAATGCAAGCTGGCAATGCGCGTTCTCCACGATGCCTCCAAACACGGATGCGGCTATCATGGTCCTGTATACAGAACCGAGATTCATCTGTAAAGATGACGTGATGCCCTACCCGCATCCAGGTTTGTCGCTGATCACACCATCGAAGGCGCTCCTGTTCTGTGACGTAGCGTCAATGGTAGCCGAAGCCATGGTCGCCGTGCAGATACTCCATGCTGCTTCAAACGTCGTCAAACTGTACCAGCAGAAACTTGTTGCCTTGCAAATGACTTCATTTCTCGACTCAGGGTTCGTGACGTGGCTGTACGATCCCTTGTGACCATGCGGATAAGATGTCTGTCTTCTCTGCTGTTTGTGATAAGGGGGTCGCTGAGATCCTGCATGACGTTCCGTATGATTGTCCTGAACACATCGATTTCATATTCTGTTAACAGTCATGGGGTCTCGACCGACGCGAGCACCAATATTGCGGTACGATAACCGTAATCCCGGTAAGCTATAATCCTTCCTCGATCAAAGTCAAACACGTGCTGATAAGCATTTCTTCTTCTTACACGAGCCATTACAACAACTTTCTTTGCCGAAAACAACGTTGAAACGGAAATTGAGTAAGGGAAAACTGCTGTCAAATATCTGGTTTTATACACATTGTAGATGTCGCTACTGTCGTCTGCTTTGTATGAATTCGCTGAAAATCTAATTATTTGCATATCACAGCAAGTTCTTCCTGTCATGCAAATTTCACGTGTGTGGTGTGCCGCCTTCCTAATTTTACTGGCCAGTAGTGTGTGTGTGTGTATATATATATATATATATATATATATATATATATATATATATATATATATATATATATATATATATATATATATATATATATATATATGTATATATATATATATAAATTATGCTTCCAAGCTGATCAAAATAATTCTAAATTATTAATGTTACTTAAAATTACTGGAGTTTTCAAATACAGTTTTTCCATATTTATTAACCCCCATTCATATGATTTTACATACTCTTTGGTTCTTTGAATCTTGTTTAGAAATTCAAATAATTGGAAGATTCGCAATGTATAACAATATTAAAATACAGTGCTCAGTTCTAAATAACTTCTACATTATATTATTCTTGGAACCATAGGAAAATATACTTTTATGTCTATGAAATATATTTATTTCATAAGCATTTTATAAGCTATCTTTTATGACAATATTCGTACAGACTCATTTCCTATTCAATACACTTCAATCCATTTATATTTTTGTTTTATAATTTTGCCTTCTCATGGGCTTATTTTTGCAGCATGTTTTTTTTAAATAATTGGTTTTCTTACGGAACATTAACATAATTTATACTATTATAAGACTATGAGGGTGTCCCGGTGGCTTAGAGGTAGGGTTTCATGCTCCCAAGTCTTAGGACAAAGGTTCAATCTTCGGGCAGGGCTAGGTCGTCTTAGCCTTTCATTCCTTTATAGCGTTGATAAACCAAGCATGTTTGGGAACTGAACACTGGGAATTTGCATTAGGCTAACCACTTAATTGGGACATATGCTTTACACTCCAGTCGCTATCGGTCAAGATAACAGAGATGGACTCTGTAGGTCATGGCCCACGTGGGCTGTTATGCTACAGAGTTTAGCTTTAATTTATTAGATTATAAGATATAAAAATATTATCATTAGATTGTGTAACATACAACCACTTGTTTTTAACTCAAACAATTTTGTTACTTCATTTTGCTGAATGCAGAAATGCTGAATATGCTGAAATGCTTGTTAGATTATAATTCATTGTCACTATAATTGAAGAAGTATTACAATTCTAATTAAATTTTCTCTTGATTTGATTAAATATAAATAAATATTGAATAATGTACTTTAGGTAAATCAATGTTGTTGTTGTTGTCGTGTACCAGCTAGGCTGGCAATATGGGGTGCGCTGCTCCACTTTTCCAACTGAACCATTTTAGGTATGGAGTCCGACTTCCTCAGTACACACATGCCATAGGTACCCGTTTATAGGGTAGGCAACCATTCACACCTCATTCATACAAGGAAAGGACAAAGACAGGATAGATAGTGTAATGATTTCGACTACTCAAGATGGCGCTGCGGAGAGTGCAACACAATTTTTTTTTTAAAGAAAGAAAATAGCGGGCTGTTCGGTGGGATTCGAAAGTCTTAGAACGCCGCGTTGAGAATGTAATGTTGGTGTTCTTATTACAAGATGTTCCTGTAAATTAATGTTATGTGCAATCATAGATGATAATAAAAAAATGATTGCTAATATGCCTTGTGATAAATTCACGATGGAAATTTAACTCAGCGTCAGAACAATAGAGAGAGAAAATACACCCATGTCGGAACCGGGATTCGAACCCAGGACCTACCTATCCGCAGTCAGGCACGCTGACCACTAGACAAGTTGATCGGAAATTAAATCAATGTTTACTAAGAAAGAAAATACAAGAAGAATAAATGCAGAGAAAAAAATGAAGTTTATTCCATGTTATCCAGGGTATGTTAACTCATTTTAAATATGTGATTTAAATGCTTTTGCCAGGCAATTTATAGACAGATAAAATTTAATTATTTCTTAAACTTATTTTAAACTAGATAAAGTTGCATAAAATTATTAAAATCTTGAAATATATGGAAGCAAATATTAAACATTCTGCATATGTTACATCAGTAAAAGCATTTTAATTAATGACTTTATGAATTACTTATTTTTACGTTTGATGAATTTAAAAATATAATTAAGAGTCTCATAAAAGAGTATTTTTTATTGAAAACGTTTTGTTTTATTTTCATGATGATACAACTAGAGTTAAAAAGGATTGATAGCTTTTCTACTATGTTTTTAGAAAAAATTTAATATCTACTTCAATAATAATTTTTGTTTGTAAAAATAATTCTTAAATTTAACATAGATTTCTAATCTTAATATGCATTTAAAATGAAATGGATAACCAAGTCAAATTAAATGTATTGTTTCATAGCTCTGAGCTTCTATTTACCATCTTTTATAAATATTATTGATCAGGTATAATATTTTTACGACATTTTAGATTGATTGTTTTGATTGTTTGATTTGATTGTATATTGATTGTCTAAAGTTGAAAAATTAACATGCTGAGGAGAAAGTGATATGAGTTTATAATTTGAAGGGATTCATCATCACAGAAGTTAATCAGAATATTTCAAACAAATTATTCAAGGCATAAAATTTAGTATACATAAACTTTATACATTTATACAAAAACAGAGCATTAAGTTTTGCGTAAAAATTTTATTGTTTAATAATTATTTCTAAAATACTTAGAAAAAAATATTACACATTTATATAAATTAACTTGTTTATTAAGGTTTCAATCCAATGCATTTAGCTGTGAAATTATAATTATAATGGAAATTGCTCAAAGCAATATTCAAATTATTCTTTTTCGGTTTTCTACGATATTGTTGATATATTCATAAATATTTTATAATCCGTTATATATTTATGAAAATTTTGCCTTTGCTATAAAAAATGCAGTAATGTTTTCATAATAAATGCATATTTCGTATGAAAAAGTAACGATGCATTTTTGTATTAAAAATATTTGCTTTGTCTCCTGACATCGACACAAAACATCACATCAATCACGCGACACTTGCAAATTTTTAAATTTTATTCTTGTGTGTTATTGATGTCCTAGATACATATTACTAGATGACGTAAAAATATAAAATATTTTCTTGAATAAAGAATTAATTTGATGACTACATTTTCAATATAAAAATTCGTCTCTGGTACTTTATAGGTCAATTGTAGGACGTTTCTATGAGAATATTAGCAATCATTATCTTAAATACTCGTATTATATGTTATTGATTAATTATTTAAACATATATATATATATATATATATATATATATATATATATATATATATATATATATATATATATATATATATATATATATATATATATATATATATATATATATATATATATATATATATATATATATATATATACGGATATATGCTTCTTGGTACTGCATAGAGAAACAATATCATAAAAATAACGCATTTTCTCTCTCTCGTATAGTCATTCATTAAACTTTCACTGGTCTTTGTTTTAAGCTTAAATAAATCTTATGAATTATCTCAGTATTTAAAGTCGGTACATTTCTGATTTCTTATCATCATCTATATTAAAATATTTCATCTTAAGCAGGAGTACAATGATATTCTTAATTTGTTATGTTTATTCAATATATATATTCAATATATATATATATATATATATATATATATATATATATATATATATATATATATATATATATATATATATATATATATATATATATATATATATATATATATATATATATATATATATATATATATATATATATATATATATATATATATATATATATATATATATATATATATATATAGTACACACATAGTCAATACTGATATGATTCACTATTCTAGTCAATCTAGTTTGGTATATAATGGTTGCATTAAGATATTTTCCATGTCGTTTCCTATAGTTCTTCTGAATACATGTATATTTCAGGAAGGTCTTGAAAATGTAGATCATTGTCACCATGAAAACTGCTGTTATTAAACCACCATTGATCTTTAGGAAGCATGGTGTTGCTGCATATTTTATTATGATGTTACTACAGTGTTACAACAATTAAATTTTACGGTGAATAGGACTATTATTCAAAATTATATGAATGTTATGTATAACGGATACATAGAAATCAGAAGAAATTCAAATTTCCTAGTATGATGCCTATTTACATTGTTTTTGTTAAAGAATGATGATAAAAAAGTTGATCTAAAAGTTTAATATTTTGTGACAGCAGTTTTTTTATATTTTTTAAATTTTACTTACTGAGTTTTTTAACTGTGAAATATATTTTACTAGTTTATTGCTTAAAAGTTTTGAATTATAGTGATAATAAGTTTTTAGTTATACAGTTCATTTAAAATTAAGCCCACAGAAAACTTATTATAGTAAATATCAAATGCATATTGCTTATAACATGCAATAGCATGTTTTATAATATGTTTTAAAATAAATTTATAAATATATTTAATTGATACGAAAAATTAAATATTTTTCATTAAAATAATATTTACACGAATAAGGACACAGTTTTATACACTTTATATTATGTAATTTAAAAAAAGATATTCTTATGACAAGACGCTAAGAGATATTCTCATCTCATCTTTCTAAGATATAAAGCATCAGAGCATTATCATAAGGATCCATAGGTAATATTTAGATAAAAAATGTAAATTTTGCATAAGAAATACTATTTTGAGGCGTATTTAATATCTTTAGAATTTCCCAGAATAACAGTTAAAATACGTTGACATAGGTATTTCTCTGGCCGAATGAAATGAACAATTGCATCTAAAATAAGAATATAGTATTCAGGTGAAAATTCTGTGTGCCATTCTTTTTTAAATAAATATAACTTCATTATTCCTTCTTCTTCTTCCTTCTTCTTAGAATTGGGTTTGTATGTCATTGGGCACCTCTGCTTTTATCAGCATTTTGTACCATTAACTCCAAACCCAATGCTTCCTAGTTCCATTTGCTCGGGTCACCCACTTTATTAATAAAGTCCGATAACCCTTTAATGGAGTCTAGGTGTAACTCTAGTATGGATGACGCCTAAAGAAGTTAATCTAGGGAGAGCAAGAGCCTCACATTCATAAATGATATGCTCTGCCGTTCCCCTTGCGCATGACATTTCCAGCAGATAAGGTCTTGCTGAAACAGTCCCATCTGGTCAGAAAGTCAGACATGCTAGAGATAGCTTCCCGACTTTCACCAGAAGAAGATGGTTTAGAGGTCATTTCTACCTCAAGCGAAGGATTTATAACTGCCCCTTTACAAGAGTGCCTCTGAGTTCCCTTGTCTTTTTGCACCTGCAAATGCAGAAAGGTTTGTTATTACTTGTGTCTTTTCAGCCACAAGATAACAATTAAAAAGCTCAGGTAATATAAGTCCACCCAGCATTGCCTGAGTTACTGGGCAAGGCAAAATACTCTAGAAGTTCGCCAGGCAACTAGAGGCTCCGTTAAGACACCAATACCGCGGTGCCAATTAGCCCTAGGCACGGAACGCATAACACCAGGGTTTACGGGAGCTGGTTCGCGGCCTCTTATTCAATATTCGAGGCTATCCTGTTATTCCTACAGGACTTTCGGCTATCCACCACCTGCCTACGCGCCTGGTGGCTAGCTCAAGCCCCAGAGGGGTACGCATACCCCCTGGTTCCAGGAACTTCATTATTACTGAGGATAAAACATAAATATTTTGTGTCTTTTTGTAACTCCAGGATTTTGGATACTGGAGTTTTTTAAAGTATTTTACACATATTCATAAACAATTTTTTTTTCAAAAATTGTAAAATATAATAATATGAAAGTAATTTTAAATAGCTACACTTTATTATTTTATTCTAAAAGTTGTCCACTAAATAAAATATCAAATCAGATATTGTTATTGAAATATTTAATACCAAAATGCCATTTCATTCTTATTATATCCCAACTTTAGAGAATATTTTAAATCATGAATAATTTGATTTTTACAAATTAATTAAGCCAATAATTTATTTTAAACTTTATAAATAAATTACGCTATATTTCTGTATGTTACTAAATTTTAAGAAAATAAGATTTTTCTCGATTTACTCTAAATCAGAATATCAGCATAACATAGGTAAAATATAGCCATCATCTAATATTTATTTAACCTCCTTTACATCTCAGGAAGATTCCTAACTTCCAGAAATTTATAATATTTTTTTAAAATACGGGCTCATTTTTGATAGGTAATCGGTCGAATTTACTATATGCTTTTTCATTAACTTCTTAAATTAATTTTAATCTTGTTTCATTAATAAAAAAATTAATATAGTATAGCTAATACTAAGCTTAAACTATCAATTATATTTCTGGTTTTAAAAAATTTCAAACCTTGAATAAAGAGTACAAATCGTGTACAATTTAAATCAAGCATGTATTGCAATAGTATATTCAAATGATAAAAGCATCGAAAGAGAGGAACACCGAACTTATTTAAATGTATATCTTCGGAGGGGGTGCTTGGGAGATTTGTGGGATTCATTTCTTGAAACAAGTTAATTAGGCCCACTTTCTATGAAAATGCATCCATGAAGCAATTACATGGAGGACATTAAAAATTCTTCATATCAAGCTCAAGCTATTTGACAGTACAGCTCGTGATGGGAAAGTAATTGAGCCCAGTTAAATTAATTTAAAATTGCTGTTAAATATTGGAAATTTTTTTCATTAGATATATTTGAATTGCTTTCTTACGTAGTGTTTTTGAATACATACAAGATTAAGAGTACTATGCAGAAATTGCTAATTTCTATTATTTTTCTAAAACCACTCACCATTTTGCTAGCCGTATATACTGAGGTAAGCCCAATTTATTTGACTACAATAAAAATGAAAAATTTCTATATTTAGACACAAAGTAGGAATATTAATTTTAATAGACTTCTTATCAACTTTTTCTTTCTTTAGTAGACTTTTTCTTTACGTTCATAAAGTTAGAAAAAACTGCAAATTAAAAAGAAATAATAGTTAAAGATTAGGATTAACCTATAGAGAAGGGAGATTTCAAATGACTTATTATGTAAATGTGTTTGAAGAAAGAAATACACTGAGCAGGGCTATGATGGAGGATTTTTGGCATATCTGCTTTTAAGTCTTACACTGAATATTGTTTGTATTGTGACAGTGGGATCTAAATACTTGTTCAAAATCGACAATTGCTTATTGGCATATTCAATTGGTATTTATCGCTTCTATTATCTTTGAATCTAATATAATATTTTTGCATTTACTATAATGCAATATGTGGCAGAAAAGAGCATATGAATGCTATGACATTGTCCATTTGGACGAGTAAGGTTGGGATAGTGTAGATACGGGTATCCTTAATTTTAAAAAAAATGATGATAAATATTAGTAATAATCTTTAATGTTTGATAACTCTGGTATTTTTAGTGCTTTATCTTAAATAGTTTAAGGGTTGCCATTTTTTATTTATATTTTGGTGACTATCTTGATGTCAAAAAATCACTGAAAATTCAAGGTGTACAAATAAGTAAATTCTATACCTAATGCGCAATTAGAATTTTGAAATATCGGAAATTATAATTGCTTTTAGAGTTGTTAGATTCTACTCTTGCCATCATTAATACATATTATAAGCAGATTCACTAGACAAAGCTATATGTTTGCAAATCTGAGCTATATCTCACTCCATAATTTTACGTTTGGTTCCTAACAATATGTGAACAAGTTAATGCATGCCCTAATGTTCTACATTTAATGTCTACATTTAATAACTTGTTAGGGCTCCAAACTTACTTGCTTTTGTGGCCTGCTTATTAAACATAAAATGGTTGTTTCGTTCGTTCCAGTTGAGATCTTGATTACTCCACTTTATCACAATTCTGATTGGTTTAAAATATCCTTGACGTCAGATAAGTTTTCCTCTACGTCACGTTGTACGAAAACGGCATTGTAAATCCAACATGTCAACGAATTAGTTACCTTCTCATTCTTCAAGTGGCAGAAATTCATTAGCATTTAAGACATTAGCAGACTGTTTAGCATTTTCTTCACAATTAGAAAAATATTATTAAAATTTTAATAATCCGACAATTTTTCATATTTTGTTGTTGGAAAAGTTTAACTGAAATATAAAACTACAAAAGCTTTTTTTCATTCAAAGTTTTTATTCATTTTAAAACTGCGTCGATGCCAATATTAATGTGCAGTTTTGAAAGTTAAAACATCATCGTTGAAAACTTAAATTATATTGAAATATTAATTTTCTTTTTGTCGGGAAATTTGAAATAATGAATTCCTTGCCATTGTTTCACAAATTTCAGAAAGATTAGAATACATATTCATAATGTATTAAATATATTACGTATTTGACGCATCAAATAAATTACAATAGAATTATTGTAATCACTTTTATTATATTATTAAAATTCATAAAGCTTTGAATGAATAATTAAATAAGTATTACCTATTCTAACCATGCAATATCTTACAGCTCGTTTTCTCGTTAATGACGCTTACATTCAAACAAGATGGTAAACTGCCCAAGATTGCATTTAGAGTAAGTGTGCATCCTTAAATGAGGTAGTTTGCAAATTGGTAGGATAAGAGATTATTACTGTATCAGCCCACATTTGTAACAAGTAATTACTGTTTTAATACGGAATCTATTTGACAGTTTAGAATACATAGAAGGAACACTCACTGCTTAATATATTGATCAAAATACTAAAGCTCATTATTTATGTATAATCTTAATGTATTAAAATAAATAAAATGTATCCAACCATTTATATATACTTATAGACATAAATCTGATTTATTTCTCTACCATAAATATAGGAGATCGATACATTAATAAATTTTTTCTATTTTTCTTTAAAGAATTTCCTTAAATATTTTCCAATTATTCAAAATCTGAAAACTAGGGTAAAATTCTAAATTTTATTATTATTAATTTTTAGGTATAATTTAAATACTATAATAATTGATGTTTTGATTTCATATTTTTACTCTAGTTGAATTGGTACATTATTTGTTGGAAATATTATTTAATGGTTTTGACATTATAACATATTTAAAACTATTTATATAAATATTTTTAGAGTATATTGAGTTATTTATGCAAACAATAATACATAAAAATAGCTATTAAAATATCATAAATTTTAATCAACCGTAGCATATAATGATTTGTTATAAATATTTTGATTTTTATATTAAATTCAAAATCGCAGTCCAAAATTCAGCATGTAAGTATCTAATAAATTTTCCCGTTCTTTTAAATTAATATTTGAAAAATATTCAGCATTAGTTATACTGATTTAAGATTGAGTTGTTTTACACAATTACCAAAAAGTATTTTTTCTTATATTTAAAATATTTGTAAAATTATAATTAAGAAACAATTTTCAATTTTTAACTAAACTTTGTAAGTCTTAAAGTAAGCAAATTAGTTTAATTTAGGAAATGGAATATTTATCTATTATTATTATTATTGCGTTTAATCTGAAATAAATAAGTAATATTCAAAGTTTAAATTTTATATTTCAAGCTTTAGTATTATTTTAATAGAATAAAAGCTGGAATAGAATAGAACATTTAATTTTTTAATAAATAATAAAGGCTTTAATATTACACCCATATTTAACAAGAAGAATTATGATTGATTTCGAAACCTTAAATTTTCGTTGTGTTTATGATAATCGTATCAGATAATGCCGGGGTATGGGTAAGTGAATGATATCAAAATTTTATTCTCCTTAGGCAAGCACTTATAGCTGGGCAGTCAAAAACAGGTGTCAATTGCGTGTCTTGACAGTTATCATAGTTCTGTAGACTCTTCTGCAATATCTACCAATCTTTATGACTCTGAGACATTTTATTCTAATAATAGTTTTCGTGGTTAATCTTTCAGTGTCCAAATTACAAAGCTGGTATTTTTTTTCGAATTGACATTTCTTTAGTTTAGGATAGTTATTGCATAAGCATATTTGAGATTGATTTTATTTTTGTTGATGTTGAGATTTCTGGCTCCTTAGACTAATTTATCTGTATTTTTATTTATTGCAAAATCAGCATGTACAAGTATCCACTGAAGAGTGAAAGTTTTGCTCAACCCTTGAATGTCATTAACATTTGAATAAATATCTTGGGTGATAGAAAAGACCCAATTTAGAATTGCTTGGAGGGTGACCTTCGAGATAGCAAGGACTTCTGCTACATTCAGCGGGGGGAGGGGGCTTTGTACATATAAAGTGTCTCTACAATTACATTAATTTGTTAATACTTTAACTCTCTAATTTTGTTATATTTGAATTTTGAAGCCATGGAGTTACTTCATAATGGAAATAATAACGAAATCCTATTCATTTTCAAGTAAACTTTAGCATTTGATGGACTTTCAATGATGGAATGAATTTAAACAAATTTCAGTTTGCTGTAAAGTAGAAAACAAGATGTGATTAAAAGAAATATTTCAAAAATAAGATTATTCCAAAAATCAAGTTCGAATTAACAAAATTAAATCAGTCAAAATAGTAATTATTAATAAGTTTATGCATATCAACAGTGAAGATAAGCTATTCAAATTAATTACAGTATCTAGTAGCAGCTTACTTTTAGGTCTTGAAGTCGTGACATGTTTGAAAGCGTTAACAAATTAAAATCATTTTGAATATCTTCCTCCATTGTCATGTTTAAATGATATGTAAATGAAAAGTAAGTTTTTTTTTCATGCTTTTTTTATATTTTTCTTTCCCTATTTCCAACCCCTTCTTGCCTAAAATATTAAGTGTTATTTGTTAAGCACTAATTTCTTAATAATTTGCTGCTGTATATGATTATTTATGCTAATCATTATATTAATAGTACTGGAATATATTTTGGAGATTTTGGAAAGCCTTAAAATATATATAAAAAAAGTTAAAGTTTGTGAAAAGCTTATGTAAGGTCAAAAATATTACAAAGAATGAGAATATAGTGATATATATATATACAAGTTTTACTTCACATACAGATATTACTTCAGTGATCCATAACTTTCTAAATGTATCTGGTGAGAGCGATTCATCGCGATTTATACCTGCTATCCTGATGTAATGTTCATTTTATGGAACAATGTTTTTACTCATTTTTAAGAGAACTGCCATTAGAAGGAGTATCAATGAACCATAGACCACTGATATCAACATCAGTAAAGAGAAGAATCGGAGTACTTTGTTTGAGCAAGAAATTTTTTTTTCCTTCTTTGTTATTTGTTTCTTTGTTATTTTACTATGTATGGTTTCCTTATTATAAATTTGTCCTCAGAAAATATTCCAATGCGAATATGTACATGAAGTAGGGTAAGTATGAATCGTTTAGCAAATATGTTTGAACAGCAAAAATTGTGGTTATTTTATAGTTTCTTTGCGATTAAAGAAAATATATAAAATGAGACGAGTTTAATAATATGAGTGTTTTGGGAATGTATTTCAAGTTGCTTAACACACTTAGATCTTCTAGTTAAATGAAGATTACTTTAAATATCAATATTTTTAAAATAAAAAAATAATATAATATCATCTAATGGAAATTTTTAATGGAATGTGCATGTTTTGGATAGTCATATATCGTGTATATTGTAAACATTTTAGACAATTTGAGCCACTATTATGAATAGAGTATTAAATATAAATATTAAATAATTAAAAATTTTAAATATTGTTTAAAGCATGAAATAATATTTGGAATAAAAATTTACATTTGACACACACATAAATCTTTCTCCTTTGTTATGTGTCTGATTCTGAAAATGCATTTTTAAAATAATTATTGGTACCTTTTTAGGCAATGAACAGGAATATGAATGCTTTGAAAATATAGGTCTTAGAACTTCCTGTATGCAGTATCCGGTAATATGATTGCTCTGTTTAATCTGCTGTTTTTATATAGAATTATATATTAAAGGGAAATAAATTCCTAGAAATACCTTAAAATAAATTTTGGATTCTTTCATAAAAAGCAAGCTATAGTTTCAAATTTTATCTTCACATGCTTCAATGCAAAATACGTCTTTGTATCTTAATCGTTTCACACATGTTCAAAAAGAAATCTTGGTGACGGATATTCTTTTGTTTATGATATAACGAACACAGGCCCCATGCTTACTGTAGTGCTTTTCTTAGTTATGTAATTATGTTTAACATAGAAGGTTTTTTTAAAAAAAAATAATAGCATTTCTGCTAACCTAATGTTTCAATTATTAGATCGAGTATAGCTGACATTTTTATACATTCTACTGTTCTGCATAATCTAATGATCCAATGCCAATGCCAAAAATCCCAGTAAAATCATTTTGAATACAAAAAAATTATTTGAGCTTGCATTTTCATATATGCTATATGAAATACAGATTTTTTTCAATTAAATTAGTACAAACTGCACATTTTCAGATCTTTTCCAAATCCATAATTTTTTTTTTCTAAATTTTTCTTTAAACTTGAATTTTTCATGATGATTTAACAATTCTCATTTACAATAAAAACTAATATAAATATCATTATTTTATACAGAAAAGTTTCTATCAATAAAATAGTCAAGTTTTTAACATATATTTGTAAAAGAATGTGAATTAAACTTTAATAAACTTTTTAAATTATTATATATTTACAAGCATATAGTGAAAAAATATTTTTTAATTGTTTCAAACAAAGAATTATGTTTTTGTATCCAAATTTGTATTTTAAAGTTAAAGTTTAACACCTGATATGTGTCTTTAAATATTAATACTTTTAATTTAAAAAGAGATACAAACTATGCATAGCGCATTACACACTAATCTTTGCATATACAATAGTGAGAAAATATTATTTCTAATCTCGAATATTCAGAACCACACTTTTCTTCTGTATTTTTTAATATATTTTTTTCCTTATTCAAGTCAAAGTTACTGCATTGCACAATTTCAATAACCTATATTTTCATATTAGACCTTGGCTGTTCTTCATAAAATTTCTCCAGGGAGAAAATAGCGGAAATTATACTTCAGACCATTCTACTAAAACTCATATTTATTTTAAATCCAATTGAAAAATTGAAAGCTATATGCCCAAAACATTTTTTTACTCTGAATCAATACAAATATTTGAAAGCTTGTTTTTCAAATAAAGTTTCATTTTGAAATGTGCAACTCATATCCATTAATAGGTGTGCGTATGCATAGAAAAATTTTGTTATAAGAATAAAATCCTTTTAATCTACTTTTAGATTGTCTTATCATAATTTATCAAATATGTTAGACATCAGTTTTTGTAAATTGCTTTCATTGACAGCAAAATGAATTGAGTTAATATAAAAAGTTCACACAATATAATGGAAAATGTAAAAATGTTTTACACGTATCATAATAAGTTTTAACTAAATAATTAAATATATTTTGAAGTGATAATTTTTCAAAAATATGTTCCAAAATGTATCTATGAAAGTAATGTGCATACGTACAAAGTAGAAGTCTACATAAGTAAAATTTTATTTTTAAAGTAAACGATACAATGAAAGAAACAAAAATTTAATAAATAATATGAATACGATAACTACTGAATTTTTTTAATTAAATGGGATTATAAATTAAAAAAATATTTATATCAAAAGCTTTACTTATAAGTTATACAGCAATTGGGTTACGTGAAATATGGCAGAAGAATAAAATTATTTTTCTGTTCAGTTAATATTAATAACTAACTTTGGCAGACGAAATTAAAATTTTTTCTCGTAATGAACTTCGAATGATCAATATATAAATACATTTAAAGAATTTATATTTATGTAGATATATATTATCAAAGAGTACCATTTCTCCTAAAATGAAAAATAAACTGTATATAAATTTAGTCACTAGAAAGATGGGCTTTATACGGAGGTCTGTCAGTTCTTATTTTCTTCACTGGGATATTTTGACAAATTTGCAACTTTATTTTCTCAGAAATGGGTTAGGCTCAAATTTAAGCTTTAAAATAAAGCACCAACAATATTTAAATTACAAATGAAAAATAGCTAAGTATAGGAATCAATAAAAGATGGAAAAATGATCTCAATATCAAATTCCTTAAAAATTCAAAATAACGTCAATATTTGTATTCAATTGATTAAAAGTAGTAGAATACTTCTTCATTGTAATCTTATTAACAGTCTTTCTTAGTTGTTCTTGCTCAGAGTTTTTCTCATTTCACTGAAATCATGTCTTTTTATGAAGATAATTCTGTAACTATAGATATATTTATTTGTCCATTAGATGGAATCCTTATCTGCATTCTTCATTTTCTGAATGCTACCACAAAAATTAAATAACTTTCCAGACTTGAAACACTATAAAAATTGAGAAAAAAGTAAGTTTTGCGTTTGCTTTATTTATATTGTATATTATAAATAAAATTATTATAAATACACATTGCGGTATTTAATTTACATTTGATTAAAATAGTATACAAATTAAATGTTAAAAGTAAAATAATTTATAACAAAAGTTATTGAGATTTAGGCCTACCTAGACATATTTATAGGAAATTTTATGTATCTTATGATTTACGATTTCTTACCGGTTCTAAAAGATTAATTTCATTTACATGAAACAAGAAAAAGAGCTGTTAAAAAATACAATCTCATATTTTATTTGAATTGAGAAGAATATATTTATCTTCTAAAATTAATTCCATTTCATGTTTTGAGGGCATACCAAACAGTAATTGAGTTATAAATAATTATATTTGTAAACAATAACTTAAAACATTTCATTTACATTCATTGAAATATAAATTTTGAGATCTGTTTTTTGTGAGAAATTTTTGTGCTATCTTTTGAGTGGATATAAAAATTTCAATCATATTAAAACATTATTGACAAAATTATTAATAAAAAACTGAGATGGTTTTATTATCTATTTACTTTTTTCGATCATTCATATGTATTTCATCACATTAGTAAAAATTGTTTCGGTCAATTAACCTGTACATGTATATTTACACCCAGTAAAAGCTAGATTTATATCTTCAGTGCTTTCAAGTTTCTAATTTAGTTTAGGTCTATAAAATTTTTCTAATCATTAAATATATTTCATATCTTTCATTTAAAATACTTGCTTTATCTTCATTAAGCTGGCTTTGATAATTTCCTTACCGATTTAGCACTATCCTGAATATACTAGCCTCGTGTCTTGATTTAGTTTCAAATTCCTAGTTAAAAAAAGTAATTCCTAGTTATTTTGTAAAGTTTTGAGTTTTTTTAAGTGAGACTTTTTATGAGGTCCCCATTCGGAACATAAAAAAGTACTTTTTAACTATGTTGCCAAAACTATTTTTATAGCTGTACTCTGGAAGTTTTGTAGTACTTTTTAATACGTTTTCTTTTATGTGGTTTCTATAAACTGCACAGAAATAGACTTGAATGTATGCAATATTAATGAGAAAATTATACATAGAAATATAAAGAAAAAGCTCAATTTAATAAATTTTATAATATCAAATAATACAAGGTTTATTTGTTTCTTATTTATTTAAACATTTAAGCTTAATTGACAATTCAAATTTTTATAGCATAGTAAAAAAACTCTTATGTAATCGAAATTTAAATTGTTTTGAAACGACAAAACCAAAATATCTGGAACTAAAAATAATTTTTTTTATTATTTCAGTTATACTGTTTTTTAGAATGCTAGTAAACGTAGTTCATAATAACAAAAAAAGATAATGTAGAAAAATTTTAAATAAAGTACAAGATATTATTGTACTAAATACTGTTAAAGCTCAGAAATGGACTTAAAACATTGGTATCTTTAAACAGTAACTATGGTCCCCATTACGCAAATTTCTGAAGTGTTTATTACAGACTATCAACAATACTATTAATCATTCATGTAAATTTATATTGTTTATACATTAATTAATATTAAAATATTGGATTTGAATTTCTATTCTAACACATTATTATATATATTTATATTAATATAAAATATGAATTCTTATCTTTCACAATGGTTTTGATTATTTTTTTGTAATTCCAAATTTTCTTTGTTGTTTAAAAATTATTTAAATAATATTTTTGGTTATCAGGATTTTAAATTGTGATAATTAATATTCGAAGGATTGTTATTTAATAAATGTATCACAGAAAAAATTCTCTTCCTCATGAAGAAAATAAGAATAAATTTTACATTTTAAAATAAATGAAATGAAAAGAAAATATTTTTTGTAATCCCTTTACAAGTATTTCTGTAAAACTTTACTATATATCACTTTTAGGGATACTTACTACAGGATCACTGCTTCTGCTCTAGTTTAATAGAATTTGCAATATGTTTGGCATTTACTTTTGCAATAATAATAGTTTCTGATTAATTTGGAAATATATTGTGTTGAATGGAGGATAGCAATTAAAAACAAACTTAAATATTCATACAGGAATATATATATATATATATATATATATATATATATATATATATATATATATATATATATATATATATATATATATATATATATATATATATAAATGCAAAGTTAGATGTATAACCAAAAGCACAAGAATATATAAAGATATAAATGTAAAGTTAGACACATTACCAAAAGTACAAGAATAAAATTTTAAGTTTTAAGTTTAGCAGTACATATATATATATATATATATATATATATATATATATATATATATATATATATATATATATATATATATATATATATATATATATATATATATATATATATATATATATATATATATATATATATATATATATATATATATATATATATATATATATATATATATATATATATAAATATATATATATATATATATATATATATATATATATATATATATATATATATATATATATATATATATATATATATATATATGTATATATATATATATATATATATATATATATATATATATATATATATATATATATATATATATATATATATATATATATATATATATATATATATATATATACCGTACTGCCCGTTTGCAATGGTGTCGTGAGCATCGCAATCGCAATTGGATTGAACAGGACTAGGCATGCGTAGTATTCTCAGATGAGAGTAGGTTCAGTCTGTCACCGGATTGTAGACGCCAACTGATCTGGCGTAAGAGTGGTACTGCTTATCGACCAAAAATATGCAGGAAAGAGACTGATATCCGACATGCAGTGTCAGGGTGTGGGCCGGCATCATTATCAATGGCCGCACGCCTCTACATGTGGTTGCAAATGGACTATGATAGGCTAACGATACATTAATGAAGTTCTACTTCCTGATGTTTGTCTTTTCCGTGGTGCTGTTGGTGATAAATTTGTTTTTATGGACGTCAACGCAACATGTCATCGAACACTCGCTGTTCAGGATTGTCTAGACAGCGAGGGTATTCAACGCCTCGTATGGCCATCACGTTCTCCAGATCTAAACCCCATTGAAAATGTGTGGGAGTCTTTGGAGAGGCAAGTTGCTGGTCGAAACTATCCTCCGACAAACAAGAACACCCTCATTAGTGCACTCCCAGAGGAATGGGATAAATTGCCTCAACAGCTGCTGGATAATGTTGTGCAAAGTACGATACGGCATGTGGAATGTTGCATCACACTCCACGGTGGACATATCCCGTTCTGATACCTTTCTTCAAGGTGCCTGCTGACTTTTAGATGCATTGTTCCATTTTGCCGTATCATTGAAATTTCAAATGAAATCATCAAATGAAATTTTTTTCTTTCAGGTGTTTCACAGCTTTTGTACTTTCCAGAACAATACATATTCTTTATTCTAATGTCTGAAAAGTGTGGCAACTATGTTTTATCCAACTAGGCCTCATGTCTCGCTTAATGTTATGCTACATTGCAATTTGTGTTCCGTCCTTAGCAATTGTCCAGCAGTGTATTTAAATAATATTAAATTTTTTAATATCATTCTTTCGAAATGAAGGATAAGCTATTTAGTGATTCCTTCAAACTCTGGAATATATTATGCTGACCATCTTTGTTTCTTTAATATTAATAAAAATTAATTAATTTGCTCATTTTTGTCTACGTTGCAATGTAAATTTAATTGTAAGTTTTAACCGTTAGTACAAGATTGCTCAAAAACGTGTCAATTAATATGATTTTAACAACTAGTAAATTAGTAAGAATGCTAAAAATGAAGTATTAAATTGGGAAAAACAATTTATAAATTTCATTAATCAAAATAAATTATATTATTATCTTTTGTAAATGAGATACTGACATTACAAAGAAAACCCCCGAGATTTAACATTCACTTGACACAACATATGCAACAACTACTTATTGTAAAAAAATGCCGTGTGAAATTCGCATATAATTATACCGCAATCAAATATACGAATATACACAGCATTCCGACTTCTAAATGTATAATCTAGTAAGGAATGATTGTGATATTGTTAAACATAAATTGTTGCTTAATTTTTTGTTCTTTAGTATGTAGTCTAACTTGCAAAACGGGACGAGTGTTATTTCAATTATTAAATTTTTTTCTTGAATTTTGAGAACTATTTACTGAAATGTTGCTAAAAATGTTTGAATAAAATTAGTAACTTCTCTGGAGTGTTTCCTTACTTTATAAAATTATAAAACACATATCCTGAATTAGTACCGGAAGAAGATCCCTTTGTATGATTGTACAGATTTATTTATTCATATATTTTGGATAGATGTACGAGATTTAATTTGCTGGTGGCAGTTTTGGGTGAGAGAGGTATATAGATCACTATTAGATTAAAAAATTTATTTTTTATTTAAGCCAAGTGTATTGCACTCATATCTACAGAAAGGCAATTAAAATATCAAGAGTAGAAATATTTATTACTAGGAACATTGACACTTTTTGTAATGAAAAATGTAAAGCACCATCACTTAAATTACCTACGCAAGTAATTTTAATAAATGATAAGTCGTATTCATATGCCTTCTAAAAAATGCCAAAGCACTCATCCTGAATTACATGTATAAATTAGGCAGAAAGGCAACATCCATCTTCCATTGTTCAATAATCACAAAGATTCAATCCTCCACCTTTTAATCTGAAATGCATTGTTCTACCGCTTGATCATGATGAGACTTAGCCAGATTTTTGAAAATTTATGTTTAAGTAATTATTTAATTATTTAATGACTTAACTAATTATTAAGTAATTATATATATATATATATATATATATATATATATATATATATATATATATATATATATATATATATATATATATATATATATATAATTTCTCTGAACTATAATATACACATTTTAATGAAACTTTGTCATCATTGTTTTTTATTGAAAACATAATGGCTACTCACACTTGTAGAAGGATACAGGCTAGAATTGTTTTGAAGAGTAATCAATGATTAAATACATGCAGTGATGTGGTTAAAAATAGTAAGATGGTAAATATGAGGTAGGCAATAAATATGTTTGTGAAGGTACATTACAAATATTATATTCAGTCCATAGGATATCAGAGAACTAAGTCGATTGCCTTAATGAATGTTAAATGATGAATTGATGTGTTTGTAAACATACAATTAAAAATTATGTTTATTTGATTGAATAGCTGAAGGCTGAGTCGATTGTCTTATTTTACAACGGGCCAAGATTAATACGTCTTTGATTGATTTCATATACCTCATCATAACATAATAGATGGGTCTGCAAATAACAAGAAAAGAGTTGCTAAGTCAGATGAGTTACGATGTCTTGATGAAAAATTCGACAATAAATAGAGACAATTCACTTCGACAAAGTCCTGTGGGATTATAACCCCTTAAGTTTAAAACAAAGTGTCTCATAAATTAATGGTTCTGGACAGAGATACGGGTTGCTTTTAAATAGCATGGATTAGTCTATTTGATGAAGCTCTATAATTAATGAAAATGATAACCTGAAAAACTTGAAAACAATTTGAATCTAGTAGTAAGGATTTTTTTCATTTTTTTATTTAAATAATGACGGAATCATCTGAGATTAATTTTATTAAATTTAAATACATAAATTTTTAAAATCCCATAATTGCTTAAAATATTAAGTACAATTATAATAGGGTACAATCTGCAAAAATATATAAATTCATTTGGATTATGAACCATGTTGATAGGCTAATAGGATCCTAATCTTCAATAGGCAAAAGTTTCCTTAATATAGAATGTTTGTATAATTAAAGTAACAGAATACGTCTTTAGTAAATACCTATCATTTTCTTGCATTAATATCGCATAAGCAACATTATGATCTCGGAAAAATTATAAAACATTTTGATATGTGTTAGTATAATAAGTGTTTCGTTTTTGAAACTGAATCAAAATTAGAATTTTATTATAAATTGATATATTTAAATAGATTAAAATTTATTCATTAAAGAATTATAGGTACATATTCATTAAAGAATATACAGATAAGTTCTAATTATGACAGAATATTTTAGAAGTAAATGTGGGATTATATTAATAGCAAGTAACATTTTGTTTATTTAAATATATTATAAGTATTTAACATTATTCATTAAATAAATACTTTATGCATTGCGAACTTTATCCTTTATTTAGTTGTTTAATAAATTTGTAGTTTCATTGCTTTGTAATAAATAAAGTGTAAATGATTGCGGTTTGGTTTAAAGAAGTTTTTTTGTGATATTTGAACATTTTTAGATTTGACTCAAAATATGTGTTGATCATCTTTTAAATATTCTCCTAAAAATATTAATGATAAATTATTTCCTAAGAATAGGAATTTTATAATTTGATTAAATATTTGTTATAATTTTAAAAAAAGTAATAATTTTAAAACCATTTAAGAAAAACTTATATTGATGAGACCATCAGAATCAATTCACAGCATTTGTCTTTTTTTTTCTTTATCAGTACACAATTGGCATGGTTAAATAAAGTAATTGAAATATATTTTAAATTAAGCAGACATTATTTAGAAGCAATCCGTTTAAGGAAAACTAAGTAATAAAATTGATTAAAATGTTATGAACAAATAAAAAATGCTGAAAAAATTTACATTTTCTTTACTAAAGATATATACACTTCCCGACACTGAAAATGCAACACCAAGAAAGATTGGCCAGAATATTATGTAAATCTTAGGGTAGACGCGGCTTATAGAGTTATGCAAATGATAGGAAATGAGTAGCTCACCAGAAGGGCAGGTTGGTCCTTACAATAAATCGCATCCGACTGACACCTAGATGAATCCGCAGTGCAACGGATGGCCAAAAATAATTGTAACAAGGAACTGTGGAATGTTCATGGGGTCAGAAAGTTTATGTTTCATCTATTTAAGCAGACAACTAAGTTTATAAAGTAAGTAACATTTATAGTGGTTATGATAAAAAATATTGTTTTTTATATTTTAAATGTTCTAAAATTGTTACGTAGCTTGTATATTTTTATCACTCATACTGTCCCAACAGACACTATTCCCTTTTTATTCCGTTCCACTATGTTTAAATTCTTCTCTCATATAAATCCTTATTCTAAGATTCAAACTTAAAACTAACTAATAACAGCATAAATTTGTATGAAATAAATATAAGAAAACCAATGCTTAGCCATTTCTATAACTCAAAAACTTTCAAGATCTACGAGAAATTTAATTATATAAAAAGACACATCAATTTGAATCTTAAGGACCATAAATTTTAAAGTATATTTTAAAATTATTATCTTAATATAATGTATTTTGCGCAATTATAATAGTTCATAGTGATTTCAAGCTGAAGAAACTTGGTATATAATATTAATTATCAAAAATATATTTAATTAATTCAAAAAAATTTACTTTAACTCAAGATATTATTTTTAAAAATGAATTATTTTTAGTTTTCCAATATACGAATTTGAAGGGAAAAAAATGTACTTAGGTTTGTACAAATGAGTAAAATGTATGCTAGTAGTTTTTATCAATGGTTTCATTCATTTCTGTATTACATTTAATCCTTTTTTATCTTCTTATTTTCATTTCCTATTAAATTTAATCGCTTCAGGATGAGGTCGGAATATTTTTTGCTATTAGATTAAACGTTTTTCCCAAGAAAGATACTTAGACAACAAACTATGTACAATTTTAAGTGAATTTCATATCATTCGAAGCGCCCACTGTTGCGTGGGTAATCAAATCTACGAACAGCTGAAGCAAAAATCAAAGCATTAACCATTTGACTACCAATTCGACCTCATTTTGTGGAGAAAGTGTTTTTCCATTTAGTATTTTTGCTTTAATGTATATTAAAAGCAATCAAATAAATTTAGTGTAGCTGAGATAAATGATAAAATCGATTCTAATATTAATATATATATATATATATATATATATATATATATATATATATATATATATATATATATATATATATATATATATATATATATATATATATATATATATATATATATATATATATATATATATATATATATATATATATATATATATATATATATATATATATATATATATATATATATATATATATATATATATATATATATATATATATATATATATATATATATATATATATATATATATATATATGACTGTGATTCGTAGGTAATAAAATAGAATAATAGTGACCAGTGTTTTAATAAATATATTTATTAATGTTCTGAAAGTCTTGGATAAGTTTCAAAAGACTAAAATGTGAGATTTCTCCAATATTTTCAAAGAGGTCGAATTGTTGCCATACTGGAGCTAATTTGATAGAATTATAAAACAATATGCATTTTTAGAGGTATGTAATTGAAATTCATAAAACCATACACATGGCTCTGCAAGACAAGCTCGGCAAAGCAAAATAGAGGAATTAACGAAAAGCTCAGTGAAAGAGACTAACCAGTTTCGAAGATCATTCTAATGATTAAAAAGCGAACTCCTGTACCAAAAGTAACCGCAGGAGCTTTCGTCAACATCTGAATTATTAGTTTTAATGGTTATAGTTAAAGCAAACTTTCATAAAAACCTGAAATCCTGTCGTGGGATTGTGTAGAACCGATCCTGAAAAGAGGACTGGGGAGACATTATAGGGATATTTTAGCTACCAAGTCCATCTTATGATGCAAAATGTTAATACATGCGTTGGAGTTTTTTTCTAATGGTAATGTTTCTGCCCATGGAATGGGATATGTGAAATCATGGTTTCATGAACATTAAGAAGAATTTAAACATTACAACTCGGCCCTATAATCTCCCGAACTCAAAATTGTAGAATCATTATGGTCTATTTTAGAGCGTTCAGTGAAGAAATCATTTACTCAACCGGCCTCTCCAATGTGTATCATGTAGAATCCAGTATTATTAATATAATTCAAGTTTCTATGGTCTTAATAATATATAAAAAGCTTCATTTTCATATATTTTGAATAAACATGCATTTTTATATTAAGACTCATAAATCTTGTAATGTTTAAACTGAGTTTCATTTAAAAAACATATAATCATTCAGTATTCGTGACATGAAAATTTTAGATAATACAGAGTATTTTAAGAAGAAAAATAGTATGCTATAAATCATTATTTAAAATGCCTAACGAATTACTAGTGATTACAGTCATTCACTCATCTTTTCAAAATATTATCACAGAAAAGTTTGATCAGAATATATCCGGGAGTTAAATGAAATCTTAATTAATATATCTATCATAATATATTCTTAATAATGCTTTTATTTCTATGTTTTATTTTTATACATAAAATTTTGTATCAGCATAACATTTCAATTTCCAAATTTAATACAACATTATTTTTAAAATGAATGTAATTTGATTATCACACATACAAAAGCAAAACACAATATCGAACATTTTTAAAGGAAATTTGGTGTATATTTTTTAAAATACTCAACTTACATTCAAGTCACATTTTAGAAACAGTCCAACGCTCCGCAAATTATTAAAAGCAAATAGAATGCAGATACAGTAATGCTCTTAAATCATAGGAAATATTCTTAGTGAAGTATATTATTTCGAGTATATGTCACAGGGAATCATCCTTAAAATAAATTCAAAATGCTTCTTTATTTTAAATATCATTCATATTAAGGAAAATATTGGTATGAATTGCTTAAACGAAAAATTGCCTCCAAGAAAGGAAATTGAATAGGTTATGAAATTATAGTTTTTTTTATTTAGATTTGCTTGAAATAAACAAGCTATGTATTGGAATAAGATTTTGATTTAAAATGATATTTGTAAGAATATATCCGAATCAAAATTCAAAACAAAAAGTAAATGAATCAAATAAAATGAATGTTGCTTTCACAAATGAAATAACAATAATCACAGCTGACACTTAAAATAAAAGCATTTTACTTAGGTATATTTCGGTTAACAGAAAGACAATTTTTATTTTTATGGCATTGTGGTATAGAGAAATAAATGGTCGGTTTGATGTCTTACTTTTGAATAATTCAACTGTAACGTCAACTGGAAAACACAATTCATCTCTAATAGCTTTACTACTTTAGAGGAAATAATCGTATTTCTTCAAAGATTCAACAAAGCTAGAGATTTTTTTATCTTATTCATTTCAAGGTTTATAATAAACGGATGTTACGGAGGTATGAAATATTTCAAAAAATTAAAGCACCATATAGCTAATTTATATTTAACATTTAAAAACAATCTTTATTAAATAAAAAAAATTTCATACTTTAATATTAGTCATAAAATTATTAAAATAATATAAAGCATATTATACTCGGCTCTATTAGATTAGAAAACTATGGTATGCTTGGGAAAGTTAAGTGATATTTTTGTCATTTAAAAGAACTTTTTTTCCTTTTTTGAAAATTACAACATTTGAACAATATAAAATCATAAAATTTATGCTTAATTTATATCATGTTAAATTAAATTATTTTTAAAGAGTGCAGGAATCCTTCAAAATTAATACATAATAGTAAATATTTTGCATAAAAATATTTTAAAATTCCGTTGTAAGAGTCATAATTGAATGGTGAATTCAATAAATATTTTATTGAACTTTATGAGCTTTCTATTAAAATTATTAATTCAACATGTATTTTATAGTTTTAGAATCATATGAAGGATACATTTTATAGCAGTTTACATTTTTAGCTTCAATATTGTAAGGAAATTCAAAGATTTCCTTAAAATAGTATGTACTACGAACGAATTAATTATCAAATGCTTAACATTTTTATGATTAAAGGGACAAAATAAATTATAAGTTACTGAATGAAATTTAAAAAATAATTTTAATTAAGTATAGTTCTTAAATCATGTTAAAATATACATATCGAATGCTTAAATTTTTTATCAATTATTTTAACATTACTTATCTAATAGTAAATAATTATAAAGGATTCAATTGTAAATGTTTTAAAGGTAAGTTCAAGTTCTATAACTCAACAAATCATTGCGACTGACATGAAAGTAAATTTGTGGTCGATTGTTTGACAAACCAAAATATTTTATTTTTTATATCAAAATATTAAACAGAATAGTCAGGAGACTTTATTGATAAATTTAAAAATGTGGTCTTATATGCAGTATATTTACTATTGGAAAAAATGATTGTCCATTTAATGCAATTTTAATCGAACTACTTTCTGTTGAAGTGAATGTGAAATTTTTTCAAGAAGTAAGAAGCACTTCATTTAAGTGTACTAAGATACAATAAATGTAGAAGGAAACCAATATGAGAATGCAACTAATATACGAATACATTTTTATGTGTTTTCTTTTAATGTGAGAATATAAAGTGTTGATGATTTACGAAGCCCATTTTCTAACGAAAGTAAAATAAATTATTAATTTTACTACTGAAATATTACTGTATACAAATATATAAAATGATACTTACGTAGATTTTTTGAACCAAAAAAAATCACATGTTGCTCAAATTAATTTAGTACCTTAAAAATAAAAAGAATAATATTCATTAGTTCTTGCACATATATATATCAAAAAATCAATACTTACAATTTCTTACCCTCATAAATAGTTGCCAGAGTTTGAATCTAAAATTATGTTGAACATGTAACACTGTAATGAAAAATCGGATTTCATATTTATCACACACAACAATAGATTTTAAAAATGGAAACTTTCACTGAATGTTTTCCGATCATAACTTTTGAACATTCAATATTATGCATTTTATGCCATGTGTCTTTTCTTTACTTTCCTTTAGATTTTCCCATTACGTATTGAAATGAAAAAATATTGATTGTTGCTACAAGCACTTGTAAATTAATGTAGATATGTTTAAACTTTTATGTGTGTCAAAAAATGTGTTTTCTAGTCAATCGTTTTAATATTTAATAACAATTCTTGTTCAAATTTTTACCAAATCAAAGTAATTAATTTAAAGTGTAACAATTTAAGATCACATATTATATATATACAGGGTGATCTTTTTTAAAGTGACAGTGTTTGGAGCGTCCTGTAGCGCGATCTAATAGCCGAAATGACACCAAATTTTGTATTTAGACTAATCAAAACATACGGAAATAATTCTGCGAAGAAAAAAACGTAAGTTATAAAAGTCACCGCTAGAGCATTTTGTGGCTCTATTGTAGCTTACAATAGCGAGATTTAACATAAAACACGGATATCAAAGCAAAATTCAATTATGCGATGACAGTGCCAGTAATAGGGGCTGTAAAAGGAAGTGGTAGACATCTCCGACAAATAATCTGCTGAGATTATTTGCTGTTACTGTTGATTATTATTGAAGTAAACGAGCCCCAATTGGCTGTGGAGAACGTTGTACGCAGAATGCATGGTGTTATTTCCGAGAACGGTGTTCACATTGAATGTGGTCGAATTCCTCACCGGGGAAGTTAATGTAATAAATAAACATTAATAATTTAACTGTACGATTGTATGTGTTAGTATTTTTCTTTTCTCTCATTTTATGCACTGTAAAGCGCCACAAAATGCCTTAGCGGCGATTTTTGGAACTAGATATTTTTTACCGAATCCTTTTTTCCGTGTCTTGATTAGTCTAAATACCAAGTCTGGTGCCATTTCGGCTATTAGATCACGCTGTAAGGCTCTCCAAACACTCTGTCACTTTTAAAAAGATCACCCTGTATATATGATAAGAATAACATTTAGTAATATCTCTTTTAACATTCGTTCTTGTAAAGCTTGACAATATTACATTTAACCCACGCATAAGAAGCAATTGGTATTTTGTAAAAAAATAATTGTTTTTTGATATCTGTGAGCATATTTAACCAGTAGATGCAAAATAATTCTTTTTTGAAAAACTTAAATGGTGAATGTAATCATTATTTAAGTAAAACATTTTTATTTTCATATGTCATAGTATACGTTAAATTATGCTTATGAATGAAATATTTATGAAAACTAATATATTTTAGAATCTATATAGAATATATTTAATTCAAGTTTATTAATTATGCTAAACTGCTCTTTCTTTTGATCTCATTTATTTTTATTAACAAACAAGTTAATTTATTTGCTCTTACTTAACATTAAAATTAATTCTATAAAAAGCTGCATTCATGCAAAGAAATTCTGCAAAAACTTCTTTATATATATATATATATATATATATATATATATATATATATATATATATATATATATATATATATATATATATATATATATATATATACATATTATTAATTTATTCAGTAGAACATTTTGATCTAATTTATTTATTCAAATGATAAATTCTTTTAATTTTTTTTATTTCAGTATAATGCCGCGGAAAAAATTTTTAATTTTAATATAATTTAAAATTAAAACAATAATAGTTCGATGTCAATGTTATCTACCTCATTTATAACAATTTATTTTTAGATGTCTTTAATTTATATAGTATATTTTATAAGAGAAAGTCACTGATTACAAACTATAATTTAATATAAGATGAATAAAATGTAAATTCAGAAAGTATATGTTGATTTGTGCTTAATTTCAAAATTTCGATACTTTACCTATTACTATTAAATTTTGGTGAAACGTTTTATTTTTAATCTCCTATGAATGAACCTATTCTAAATTTTTTTAGAAAATATTAATTTGATTGAACCCAAGAATTAGTAAAAAATTGATTCAATGTATTTAAAAACTCAGCCACTGCAACGCGTGGCTGGGTCAGTTTGTATATATATATATATATATATATATATATATATATATATATATATATATATATATATATATATATATATATATATATATATATATATATATATATATATATATATATATATATATATATATATATATATATATATATATATATATATATATATATATATATATATATATATATATATATATATATATATATATATATATATATATATATATATATATATATATATATATATATATATATATATATATATATGTATATATAGTTTTATTCATGATGCAAATTTCTTATATGCCAGATATTTTAATTATAGCAATTTTATATGATATAGAAACATATAATATAAAATTTATCTAATTTTTCTAATAGTTTCCAAAATATAATGGAATTTTTGAATACATTTAAAAAATATATAGTGATTCTCATAGTTTTTATGTTTGGATGCAAAATATGAAAACAATTGAAATGAGCAGCAATAATTTAAAAACTTTTCTTAAATGAACAGAAATGATAAAAATCCAAAAATACATAAACTTTTAAGATAAATAAAATCATTTAATGTTTATTAGTAAAATATCTATAGTATTTTCTTTTACTTTCTCACAGAAAAATTCAACAGAAGCTCCTGGAGTTACCTCAATGGATTTATACTTCGAAAACCTATTTTTGAACATTTTTACTTACATTATGATGAGAGAAGAGAAATATTCTTTGTACGAGTAAAGGTTTATTCAAGCTCAGCTAATTATTTAAAGCTGACTTGAAATCTAATGAAATAAAGGAAATGGTAACTTTTTATTTTAAAATGAATTTTTAGTTAGAATATTTTTTGGTCCTTTACTGTAATTTTCATAGATAACACAATATATGAGATTGAAATTAAAGTAAAACCTTCTTAAAATAAATTTAAATATCCTTATTTTTTGTTGTGTTGTTGCTGATCCCTGTTGAACGGGCATGTTGACTGTGCAGGTCAATACAATAATCGAATGCAAAGAATTGAGGAAAGTGAAATAATATTCTTGCACTATCTTGTAATAAATGATATTTTTTCTTTTTCTCACAGGCCTATAAGAAAGTGAACATCCATTAAATTTAAAAGTGCCATAAACTTGCCAAACACTATTCATTTATCGTTGATATGAAATAATTAAGTACATTTCGAGTACCCAATAACTGTTAATAACATCAGACCAAGCACAAAATCCCTATGATGATATCAAAAGAGACTAGTAGAGACAAAAGAGACTAGAAATAGTGTCTTGCTAGTATACGAATCAATATACACTCAGAAAAACATGGCTGTTACAAAACTACATGCAAAACCAGGGCTCATCTAAAAAGATAAGATTATGTCACTTATATATCTAGCTTTATCATTAGGGTGTTGCAATTTGTCTCTGTTATTCATTGTTAATGAAATCTGAATATAATAGTCGCCATTGGGCTAGCTCATATTGCTCCATAAGCAATCATACTTTATAAGAGGAAAGATGACGTGTCCAGTTTCTGATTAATATTCCGTTATATATTTGTAGAGTTTTTCTAAGTCAATTTCGCAATATATGTGCCTTCTTAGATGTTATTCATGGGATTGTTGAGATCTTGTATGCCATCTAGTAGGAATATCAACAACCCAAAAATTCTATAATCATGAGATTCTCTTTGAGTTTTCACAAGTGCTTAAGGTATTATATCACCGCACTCGATAATAACCGATCCTGACTATTTTGGATTGCGATAATTGTAGTTAAGCTTTATTTTTATTTAAAACTTAATGCCATTCTGAGAAAAATGCAATCTTACAAATTGTTATCAGAAATTGAAATCTACTGCATAATTCTTGTTAATGCAGCGCTTCAGAAGTTGTTTGATAATATATTATAGCAGTAAATGCATAATGTACATATAGCGTATTTCTGCAGCACTACTATTGGCGACATCAGTTTTATTCCTAAATGCGTTATCAATATGTAAGTAAGGCATTCATTTAGCATTTTTAACGGTATCGACTGAATTTAATTTTTTTTAACGGAATAATGAATACAGAGTTTTCAATTTTTCACGAAATTTTATTTTATCTTTAGAAAAAACTTTTATGCATATGAGCCAGTTATATCTAAAAATTTAATTTATTAGTTTTCTTGTAATAATTTATAGGCTCATTAAAATAATAAGTATGTCATTAATAATAATACCACCATATTGAAAATTTCTACCAAATTTTTCCTCCTATTTAAAATGTACAATTTTTAAATTGTTAAATCCTTAATTGCATTTAATGTTATTGTTAATTTTTTTAATGATGGAAACTAATTAAAGTATATTGTGTATCTATTTTCATTTTATTATTTGCAAACAAGTCATTAAAATTTCAGATTTTTGTAAGATTATAATACCACTCCTTCTCTCCATGAACAACAAAAGCAATCGATAAATCTAGAGTTGATTTCTTTTAAGGCAATTTTGTTTTTAGTGTAAGTGCTTCAGAGAGTGATTGTCATCCAAAAAGAGTTTTGTGAAGAAAGAAATTTGAGATTTCTCAAGAATAAAAAGATCTTTTTGCTTAGATGAAGGACTAGAAACATGTCATCAAAAAGAACATGAGCTTATTGATTAGATTTCTTTAATATTTTATTTGTTACATATTTGTTTGTTAAATATATATTCTTTAACATTTTGAGAATTTTTCTCAAAAATAAACGCTAAAAATAAAAATTACTTATTCTTACTTTTGAAGCATTAATTTTTTTCTTATAAGAATTGACTACCTAGAAATAATAAAAACGTGTCTTTTGATGCATTTATTGATTTTTATCAAAATATAATTCACTGAAATTGTTTTCAAGCTTGTTTCTTAAAGTAATTTAAAACCTGTTATGTGATTTTGATTGCATATATTTAAAGATCATAATTTAAGTTTAACTCAACTTTATTATAGATATTATTCTTATATTTAAGTATAATGATGGCAATAAATTAAGAATATTTTTAATAATTTGTGGAAATCAATTTTTAAAATAAAAACGATCGTAACACATACATAAACGACGTTTATGAATCAAAAATAAAGTGTGAATAAGATGACATAGGTATGTTAATATTCATAAAACTATCTTATGCTTCCAATAGTAGTTGAAAAAAAAACACTTTTCCATACAGAAACTTAACATTTAATGAAGTTGATACAAAATTAATAAAGTGTGAGTTTCTCATGTGATGGCAAATGACTTGGTTGATAAGGATCTCGTTCTCGTTTTCCGAAGGTAATGTGTTTTAAACTAATAGACCCAACCGAAAATCTGTCATATTTACCAAATGTGATTGGGGCATGTAAAACATATTGTGATCACAATATCCTCCATGGTAAATTATGCCCTCTTCTTGAATTAACTAGAATGTAGCTCGTTTGTCTTGTCATTGTATCTAAATTACAAAGACACCCACTTTAAAAATAACGATGATGCATTCAACGAATCTCTGAATACATAAAAGTGTTATCACTTCCAAACTTTGTGGATCTGAAAAGTGAAACTGCCTAGTGGCCAAACATTAGAAAAGAAAGGTTTTTTATTGCAAGTATAACATGTCTGATATACATACAGTAACAAGTTCTGATATAAATATAGTAAACGGTTATCAAGCTGAAACTTGTTGGGTGAGCATATTCCACAAACATGCTTCATTTTATATATGAACGTTGCCAATTTCATAAGCGTTATAATCTCTGACTGGAAAAACTCGTCTATGATAATAGTATAGTAAGTGTAGGAAACGCCATCTACAAACACAAATTCATTGCACATAGTACTCTAAATAATATCCACGTTGTTTCAGAATGATGTCTAAAATAATTTGACCTGTTTTAGTTTCAATTTGAACAAGCGATCGCTTATGGAACATATAAGATTTCTGTTCCATACTTGGAACCCATCTCTTCCATAAGAGTGTTTTGATAATAACAGGACATTGATTACATAAAGGTTTGACGTGTATTCAATTGGCAATGAAACTAGAAATCTTCAGGAAACATTTTAGATTTCTCCTACGTTGATGTCGGAGCAACATATTTTTTTCACCAAACTATTCTCCGTTGACAGTGAGTTATCATGCTGAAATACATCAGCGAAAATATAATCCATGCTGAGTGAGCTATTTGTGCAGAATTTACCTCGAAGTGTAGCACCAACGGCTGAAGACAGCTAATGGGTTAAATCTGATGCTATGATGCGTCTGTTTTTAGACTGTTAGAGTCATATTCTTTACCGAGAGAAAGCCATTTTCTTAAAAATTATCTGCTAGTAGTTGAATTTATATTCACTCGAACTTATTCGCAAAATTTATAAAACGATGGATATAAGAGATATTTTTGCAATGGCTACTAAAGCAATACCTTTTTTTCATAAGTGTCAGGTTTGGAATATAGCTTAAAATATTGATACATCAAATATGTTTTCAGATATAAATCAAATATAACGATAAAATTTAATTATGTTTAAGAATATATTGCAAAATTTTGAGGCCTATTTGGAGTTTCAGCTTCAATTTTTAAAGTTCCAACGTAGAGAAGCATGTTCTTAACATTTATTTGAACTGAAACATATGTTTGAATATGAAGGTACAAAAGGCCTACATTATCCATCTAAGTTTATTTTTAAGAATTTTTAGGAGGCACGTAAAATAGCATGTTTATTGTACTACGCAATCATTATAGATTACCTGTGTTTTGCGTGTTTGCATGTAACGCGTGTAAGCACAGAAGTTTGTATGCGAAATGTACGTGTAAGCATGTAAATGTATATATGAGTAAAACACACGATAAAGTTTCATGGTAATAAAAAGATAAACAGTTAAAAGATTTAACTTAATCAAACTTTTAAGCATGTAATATGCTAATGAGAAAAATATCGGTTTTAATTTTTTTTAAAAAAAGTTGCATGTCATACTTGTAATATGATATTTACAATACCTAACACGTATATAACCATAAAAGTAAAATTCCATAAAAAATAATCTTATTTGGTTAATTTTATGCTGAAATATTCTTTTTGATTTCTCTCATGACTTAATGAAAATATTTTAAAAATTCAGATAATAAGCTGTTTTCTTATGGATATTATTATCGATTTGAAAAAATCAAAAAATTCTTATTACTTTTAAATTATTTTGTAACATTTTATATAGTAAGAGCTATTTTTATTATAAAAAACATGTAAAATAATTATTTTTACAATAATTATTAAATATATTTCAAGAAAACTGCATTTATTTTAAAAGTAATTTAATAAAACATATTGATCATAAATCGTTCGTTTTTCTGTGCCTTATTTATCATATATATATATATATATATATATATATATATATATATATATATATATATATATATATATATATATATATATATATATATATATATATATATATATATATATATATATATATATATATATATATATATATATATATATATATATATATATATACATATATATATATATATATATTTGTTATTTTCTATTTGAAAATAGATAAAAATAAAAAAAAATGTGAATCAATAACAAGTAATAAAACACCTCGCAAATAAAAGGTTTCGTAATTTTAAAAACATAGCGTCAATGTCTTACTTTTAAGTTTTAAGATTTGTTTATTAAGATCTAAAACTCTATAATTTGTTTTGATGTTTTTGATAAAACAAATTCTTTAATTTTAAATTTAACAAATTAATTTATTGGAACTTAGAACTTCATTAAAGGCTTACAAGAATGTCATCTTTAGTGATTTGAACTGATTTACAATGCTTGCAATAATTATTGATTCATCGACAATCAAACTAAAAACTTTACTTATAACCTTAATAACAATAATGTTTCTGTTAATTTTATTTATGTTGGAAGTGAGATACCTTCTAAGAATGAAACAATGCTTAGTTTTCACAACTACAAAATGACCACCCAAGCAGTAAGTTCTTACTTGAGTTTTGAAAACACACCTACTTATATTTAAACTTATATATTTTATGTCCTAAATTTTCAAATTACTAAATAAACTAATAGAATGTCATTAAATGAATTGCACATTATATACAAATTTATTTCTTTAAGTAATGTATGAGTTGATTAATAAATAGCATGTAGAGGGAAACTTAGACTCTAAAAAAATCTTCATAGTTATTTTACAAATTTACTTTAATGCAACTCTTAATTTCCTCTTGCGCATTATAAAAATTTGTATTTTTAATAAATTTGAAATTTTATACTTTATTGAAGTTTTTCTTCGAACGCAATCATGCGTTTAATTAAACAAAAACTTGCTATTTACTTCCTGTTCAGAACGTAAAATTTTTGTAACGCAAATAGGGCAGCCATTGCCCTAAAACATATCTGAATAAAGACTTTTCATGATGAAATCCCATTACCATGTCTGGTCTGAATTCACAGGAAATCGAGTTCTACTTTAAATGAGTGTCGCCCCTTAATGTGAATGAAATTTTTTGGATTGTACTTCATAATGATTTTTAAATGTTCGAAAGTTAAATTAATATATGGATATGGAAATATTTCATCGCATTTAAATAAATAGCTTTTTTTTAAAAAAATAAATTTTTATCTTTTAAGCCAATTAAATGGCTGTGTAGAATAAAATATTTAAAGATCATGTCTTTTTTAAATGAAATGGACTTGTATGTAGAAATGTTAGCATCAGATTTTATTATTATATTTTGATAAATTATTTGTCTGGAAGTTCAATAAACTTTATTTCGCAACTGAATTTTATCGCTGAGGATATTTTATTAACATTTATTTCCCTTTTTATCAAATAATTTTTATTTTTTTATTTTTCTCCATTATATTTTGTATTTCTTTAATTTATGTCTATCTTAATTTTTATGTTTATTCTTATATAAATATACTCTTTTAGCTTCTTTCTATAAATGTATTTCATTTTGATTTTGTAGCATTTATCAGTCTCTTCAAAAATTCTTTTTAAAGAATAAAAGAGGAATTATTTTATTTTGTATTAATTTTATTTAAAATATATAAGACAATAAGGAAAGAAAATAAGAAGATATTAGCATATTTGTTTCTCTAGAGATAATATATTAAATCTAAAAACTCAATAATTTTCCTTACATTTACATCTGAATTAACAAAATAAAATTGCAATGAAGTACACATAAATAGAAATAAAAATTGAGTCCGTTAACATAAATTTTATTTTTACGTCTAAAATATTGTGTATAATTTAAAAGGTGTTGAGAAAATTTAATTTTGATTGTGAAAGATAATGAAGTAGAGAGATTAAAATATTTTTATAACTCATTTAATTTATATTTATCCAATAATAATGCATAGTTTTTCAGAAAAAACTGTATCAAACTTTCTTTTACCTCTTGGAACTGCCATGCATTAATGATCAATCAATGTATGAATTTGCTAATTTTAAGCCAAAAATGAGCAAATACTCTCTGACCATACGGTAATAGTTACGAGTGTTTTTTCGTTGTGAAATAATACGCATCTTTTATGGTATAAATGTTTCTTATCAAATTTAATTATTTAAATGAGTGACTCAATAATTATATACAAAAAAAGCATTTTGATAAAAATTGCCAGCTTTTGTTTAAAAAAAGTTAAGTACATATTTTAATGCAAGCTAGAAAAAATAAAAACAATTTGAACACAACTAGTTACTTCGTAATAAATCTTCAAAATTTGAATAAATTTTGTCTATCATTTTTAAGAGATAAGTGATTTTTTTGTTTTCCTTTAGAGATTTAAGAACAAGTTTTAAAACATAAAATTATTTGATAGGATTAAATTGTCTTTCTATGTGTTGTTATGAAGGATTGTCCTATTCGTCGTCGTAAGATATTTTTTGAGAATTTTGAGTTTTACCAATTAAATTAGTATTAAGGAAACATTTTCGATAGCAAAGCATAAAATATTTTTTAAAATGACAAAATTCATCCCTCTTATTTGAAGAATTAATCTGATTTCTTAACTTTTCAAAATTATTTTGCTTTGTTTTTAATTTTATATGAATAATATTAACATTTTATTGATTAATTTCCAGAGAATTAATCAGATTAAATTTAAGCTTTAAATGACGAATTATTAGATAATTTCTTTTATATTACTATTTCATATTTCCGTACTTTCGAGGAAATAGATGTCTTATTGACAACTCAAGTAAATTATTATTTATTGAATAGATTTAATTTATTAATCATTAAAAATCAATCATAAATATCTTAGAAATAACATCAGATATCTTTATTTGATTGAGGATAAATTGACAACAATATATTTATCGAAATAATATTATCATCTTAAGCAGTAAACTCTGAAATTCAGGTTAATTCTTTGGCAGATTAATTATATATAACCGCTATTTACGATTTCTCTAAAAATAACATTTATTAAAGGAATGAATTTCCATGCTGATTACTTTCAATGTCAGATGTAAACAGTATATTTAGTTTAACACCTATTAAGAAGCATATCTTTATTATCTTTTAATTAGTAAATAAAGTTTATTGTAAGCTAATCAACTATGATAAAAATCAGCAAAAAACAGCGATTCTATTACTGTTGATTAATGAAAATGCATATCTATATATGCTTATCTAAATTATATAATCAAGAAATAAATTATTTTGAAAGACCATGATGCGTTTCTTAAAGCATTATAAAAATCCAAATATTTTTTTTCGGGAAGTTGATAAAATGATCATAATTTTAAATAAAATATTATTGCATTATTTAATTATAAAATATAATACTATATGCAGACATATTTAAATATATTTTACTTAATTTAAACCAAAATCACATTGTCTATTAACTTTTAAAATAAAACTATAACATCACCTATCAGCATAAGATCAAAGAATCAGTTTTACAAACGATTTAATTTAGTTGGATATTTTAAAAAACAACGATTTTCTTATTTCAAAGTAAAAATGCATATCTATCTTAAAATCCTAAGCCCTTGGTGAATCATGTGTAAGCGAACTATAAAATATATATTTAAAATATGAAAAAGAATGAAGAAGGAAATCAAATGAAACATTTTGTAACAGATAGGTGAATAAATTTCTCAAATATTAGCTTATTAAATACAAAAAAAAACGCTTCTCGAAAGCTCCAAGTAGAAATTCATTTATTGTAAAAGAGATAAATGCTTGGATTTCGTTTTGTATTGTATTACAGTAAAATTGTAGCAGATCAATTTTATCTTTTTATTAGACTTATTTTTTTTCTTGTAATTGGAAACTCTTTTCATCTCAAATAGTGTTTTCCATCTTGAAAAGAACAATATGTTCTGGAAAAATCTCAGAGGCTTTTCATGTCAAATTTTATGCTGCCTTTCTTGGAAATAAAACGTGTTGTTTCCAACTTATTTTAATTGAACATTTGAAAAATGAGGAGATATTTGCCATGAAGCTTTAAAAAAGGCATTAGTAAAAATTGTTTTATTATATATATATTAATTTTTCAAAAACTTTTTAAAATAATATGTTATCCTCACACCAATGATTCATCAATAACATTATGCAAGTATCACACAAGATAGTAAAAATTTCTCTAATCTAACACTTTTGATAGGGAACTTATTTCACATTATAAATATTAGAAACAATTTTTAATTATATGTATCCGAAAATCTTAAAATAATAATTATTTATAACAATTATATGCAGTTATGTGATATTGCAATAATATTTGTTATTAGATAAATTATTTGAAGCTTTGTTTCGAATATGTATTTTCGTCCAAATTCCTATAAAAAAATACGAAATTTAACAATTAAAATGTAACTATTGATAATATATTGCACAAACACACACTTACACACACTCACACACTGACACACGCACACACGTGTACACGCAAACACGCGAGCACACATGCACGCGTAAAAGCATATTTAAGCACATGAAAAAATATTTAAAAGTTTTAATTGGAAAATTAAATGCATTCTGAATACATTGCTTTCTTATTTATTTAATTTATTATATTTTTTTTCACATAGAATGTAAAAATTAAAAAATAAGGAATATTTTTCTTTTTATAAGTTTATTTCACAATTCTTATTTATTTAAAAAATTTTGAAAAATTATTAAAAATTTTGGAATTAGGAATTAGAAATAATTCTCTACATTCTTGTAAGCTGGTTAGTTACGATATTATTTTCATTTGTTTCAAGATTACTTTAAAATAATTTGACACGTTGAAAATGAAGGACAAAAAATAAAAAAGTGACGAAATAAATAAAATTTGAATCAAAATAAGAGTTTTTGGAATAGCTGAGTATGTCTTTATGCCACTTGTGGCTGTGGTTCTAGATGATAAGAAAATATTGAAAGTTCAAACATTTAATGCCAAGAATTGCAGCATCTGTGACAAATGCATAATTGGATAATTTAATTGTGTGATTGCTGACAGTCCAATCAAGATGATGTTTAATACTAAGTTTAATTGATTGTGTACTGTCTCTAGACCTCTTTGGATTGGCTGGGAACGGGTTACTTTTAAAGATTATTAGAAATGAAAGATTTCACTGTTTAATCAACAACTTTTGTGCCCTAATTAATCATAGAAACAGAACTGGATTATCATTTAATAAAAATTCTATTTAATTCGATAACAAAAGAAAAATGCGAGAAAAGACGCATTATTTATTATATTTTTAGTTTCCTTTTTTGTTAGTCAGAATTTATTATTTTATTTGTCACTCTGCTTAAAGCGCAACAATTTAATTTCACATACATTAAAAGATATTTAATTCAATACCAGGGCAGGATATGATAGAAAATGTTTTTAGAATTATTATAAAATCATTATGTTCAAGCTATATGTGGGATTACAAATGCTTATGGCAATTGTCTGTCATTAATTCAGTTCATTTCATAAATTTAAAAATTATAATGTAATGTTCTAGGATGCAAATTTATTTTGAGGTTCTTCTAAGGTTTTAAAGCACGAACTTGTTTACTTTCGCAGTAATTTTGTGCTCCTATTCGGTGCTCCTATTCGCCGCCGGTGCATCCTATTCGACTTTAAACATATTTTGCGATATAATTGATTTGCTTCTCTATATTCGTGGAAATTTTTGTACATCTGAAATATTTTCCATATATGTATACATTAAGTTATTAACACTAGTGAAATTGAAAAATCTAATGTTTTTATGTAATGATTTATAGAAATTTTAAATATTAAGCTAAAATCATATACCAAGAAAAATAATAACAACAAATTTCAAAGATGCTTGACGCTGCTACAAATCTGCTTCTTAAATACATGAATGATTATTAAAGAAATTATTAGATGTCATCCTCTGGAGGAGGCAAGTATCGGTTTTTAGGAAGGCTATTTTAGCAACCAAATGAAAGGCCTTTGATGGATTGTTAATAATAGCAAATAAACAATAATGCGACAAGTTTCATATAGGATTCTCAGACACTCTCAAAAATCAGCATGAATTATATTTCACCAGTTTAATGTTTTATTAATGAATGCTCAGTTAAAAATACAATAATTAATCAAAATGCCTAATTTAAAGTCATTTCAGTAAATTCCACCCTTTATTTTAAAAACTGAAATTTTTGTAAAAACATTTTTTATTTCTGTTTTTGATGATGGATATTATCATCTGATATCGCAAATACAGTGTTGTTAACCAAAAGTACCATAGGAAAAAGATAATGAGTGTTGAACAATTTGCTTCTTTTAAGTGATATCTTTCACTGATACTGTAAATTTAAAAGCTCGAAAGAAAACAGAGTTTATGTTTAATATAAATTTTTAAACTTGGATCTTGATACGAAACGTGATTTTGATTCTTCTAAGGAATGCCGGATGAAGAGTGGACGGAAGACAAGGATTTTATAAAATTAAACTTAATCATTTATCGTTAACAAAAACTATTCTTTTTCTTTTGGATAATCCGCTGGCTTTCCTCTTTTCGTCCGTCTTTTCCCAATATACCAAGTTTTTCTTAGTATCAAAGAAACTTGATACTATTCACTTCCTTTATATTTTATACAAGATTCTTATATCCCTAAGGAAACATTATAAAAAATTATCTTGCAAGGATACGTGTAATTATTAGAAAGCACTAGGAAGATTATTTACCTAAGAAACGTTGTATCATTAAAATAGTATATTTAGTGTATTCATTATTTTGATTTTAATTAAATGAAAAAAGAGAATTTTTCTATCCGCATCTGCATGATAAAAGCTATTTCATTATTGCTCAATATAAAAACAAATAACTGTCAAAATATATTAGTTAAACCATAAAAAATTTATTTTGAATAAACTCATAAAAGGAATGTTAAGTCTAGAAACGGAAAAATTTGATGTTTCATTAACCTTAAGAAAATTTATATTGCTGTTGAAACAAAAATTCAGTGTCTAGAAAGTTGATATTAATTGTTAGATTATAGAATTTTGATTTACATTTTTATAAGAATGCATTTTTAACACACTATATGTTTTAAAAATATTATAAATTATCAACACTCAAAATTTCTTACTGGGAAATTTCCTAACATATGAACTAAGAAAACATAACGTAATTTAATCCTATTATGTAAACTGACTTGTTTAAGTTTCATGGGGAATAAAAAGAAGTAAGAGAAGGCGAGATGTTCATATACTTGCGTAAAAATCTCCTCAACGGGAAATCGAACTACGGTCTCATATGATCGAACCAGGTCGTGGCAGAAGGGGATACTTATCCCTATGCTACCGAGGACGGGTAAACACCACAAGACAACACATTAATTACCTCTTTAAGTTGCAGTTTCTAACAGTTACGTACAAATTATGTGGCGTGGATCATTTTTGTCGGCAATAAATCTTAATAAGTATTTATATGTTATGAATATAACAACTTATCATAATAAGGCATATCGGTAAATTGAAATTTCTTATTTTCTTTCTATTTGTAACAATAAACTTCATTTGCAAATGATTTATTACAATTGTCTGATACTATATCGCAATCCGATTTCACCATGGAGGCTGAATCAATTCCAAGAAAACCAGCATTACTTTAATTCAGAGAATATAATCTACATAACATTACACGAATGGGTTGTAGTAGGAAGAATAATCGTCGAAATTGTACGTGAAATTAGTAGAATTTCGAAAGCAGAAATTTTACTCCAAGAAAATATTTCATAGATTCTGTATTTAAAATCTCCCTGATGGGGATACTTAAATGTATACTAAAGAGGACAGCTTTAAACGAAGGTGATGTCGAATTAAGGCATTTTAATTACTGAATCGATGTGCAATTTCTAACAGTTTTGTTCAATACATGGGTTTTAGAACGTCTCTATTCACATTAAATCTTAACATGCATCGATTTTTCACTGACAAAACACATATAAATTAAAAAAAATCTGTATTTAGAAAGAATATTCATTTTTTATTTGCATCTGAAGAATGTAATCATTTTATTGCAAATGATTACTTTCCATTGTTTGAATTTTCAGAATCGAAATTCTGATTATCAAGAATACACAAATCATATCGTTTTAATTTACAAATTTGTTAGTATATATATATATACACTACTGGCCATTAAAATTGCTACACCAGGAAAACGGCATACCACACACGTGAAATTTGCATGACAGGTAGAACTTGCTGTGATATGCAAATGATTAGATTTTCAGCGCATTCATACAAAGCAGGCGACAGTAGCGACATCTACAATGTGTATAAAACCAGAGATTTGACAGCAGTTTTCTCATACTCAATTTCCGTTTTAACGTTGCTTTCGGCAAAGAAAGTTGCTGTAATACCTCGTGTAAGAAGAAGAAATGCCTATCAGCACGTGTCTGACTTTGATCGAGGAAGGATTATAGCCTACCGGGATTGCGGTTTATCATACCGCAAGATTGCTGCTTGCGTCGGTTGAGACCCCATGACTGTTAGCAGAATATGGAATCTATGGGTTCAGGATAATCATACGGAACGTCATGCAGGATCTCAGCGACCCCTCTCTAACAGCAGAGAAGACAGACATCTTATCCGCATGGTCACAAGGGATCATACCGCCACGTCACGAACCCTGAGTCAAGAAATGGAGTCATTTGCAAGGCAACAAGTTTCTGCTCGAACAGTTCGACGACGTTTGCAGCAGCATGGATTGTCTTCACGGCGACCATGGCTTCGGCTACCATAGACGCTGCGTCACAGACAGGAGCGCCTTCAATGGTGTGATCAGCGACGAGCCTGGACGCGGGAATGGCACCACGTCATCTTTACAGATGAATCTCGGTTCTGTATACATGACCATGATGGCTGCATCCGTGTTTGGAGGCGTCGTGAAGAACGCGCATTGCCAGCTTGCATTGGACATCGTCATACTGGCCCATCTGCTGGAGTGATGGTATGGAGTGCTGTTGGATACAAGTCTCGATCACCTCTTGTTCGCATTACCAGCACTTTTGAATAGCAACCGTTACATTTCCGATGTGTTAAGGCCCGTGGCTCTGCCCTATCTTCGAGGCCTCCCTAATGCTTTGTTTCAACAGGATAATGCACGACCGCATGTTGCCCGTACTGTTCTGAACTTCCTTGATACAGAACAGGTTCGACTGTTACCCTGGCCAGCACGTTCTCCTGATTTGTCACCAATTGAGAACGTGTGGTCAATGGTTGCCGAGCGATTGGCACGCCATCACTCACCTCACCATCCACTGCTGTCGATGAACTGTGGCATATTGTTGAAGCTGCATAGACTGAGATTCCCGTACATGCCATACAAATTTCTGTTGAATATATATATATATATATATATATATATATATATATATATATATATATATATATATATATATATATATATATATATATATATATATATATGTGTGTGTGGCTGAAGTAGTCTTTGATAAATCTCTCGGTATACTTTTAATAACATTAGAAAAATGATGTTCTTAAATATACTGTTACAGCTTAATCATTTATTATAACAGAAAAGGGAAAATGTACTTTCCGGTTAGTGGTTGCAATCACTTCAAGTTATAACGATGATTCATTGAAATCAGCAGACTTTGTTGATATAATTAATGTATAGAGCTTTGTTGATATAATGTAACTACAGAATATATTTTTATGTGTTCTATAGTTTTCGCTTTCCCTTTACTATTAATTATTTTATAAATAAACCATTTTGTTTATCAACTTCAAAAATGAAATCTTATATAGAAAAAGAATTGATGATAAATTTTCGTCATGAATATTATCAAGATTGTCAATAAAATATCCAACTTTTTTTGTATTCGTAATTTGATGCTGACGTCAGTCATGTTGAACATTGTATTTTTCCATTTTAATCATTTTCAATGGTGATGTAATGAGAAGCGAGGAAACATCGAAAGGTATATTCCTTTTTTTAAAAATGTCCCATTAGCTTATTGCTACAATCTTATGATTGTATTATTTTCATGAATTAATTTTTTCTTAATAAGGCTTATTCTCGCTATTGTTAAGACTTTATGCTATAGAGGGCACTGTGAGTACCAACCGTAAATTCTACATTTTTTACCTTCTTTCATTTATAAGAAATAAGGCATTTATTAATATGTGCTTAAAGAAAGATATTGTAATCATACTGAATTGTAAAAAGCTTCATTTTATTTTGCATGTATTTCCGAAATGTTCGCTAAAATTGTTGTCCGTTTTTAGTATTATTTCTTTTAAGAGAGCTGAAAATAACATTGTAGTCTTTTGAGGAGGTGAAAGAGAATAATGGATTAAGGTTAATTGAAGGAAAATTAATAATATTTGTAATGAAAAAATTAATTTCATTTTATTTATTTTTTCGCTAATTCAAATGTCTGTATTTACAATATTACGAAGATCACTCCTATTTGGGAATGAATGAAATTATATCAATGCAATTTAAACAATTTATATCTTTAAAATTAAATTTGATAAATTTAATGAAGGATAGGATCGTTTATTTTTTCTTGTAAGAAAAAAAAACATTTCAATAAACAATACAGCTGACATGTCAATGAGAAAAAATTCCTTTTAAGATTACATAGATTCATTTAACAATTAATTTGATTTTTATGAATGCTTAGAAATCAAAATAAATTGTTAAACGAGCTAAAGCAGTTCTCACTAAATTTGAATATAAAATTTACTGTTATATGCAAAAGAAAAGATTCCTCATAGCAAATTATTCACTTACCAATTGATTGCAACTAGGTTAATGTTAATAAAACTATAAAAACATACCTTTTCAAATCATGTATTCTTGTTGATACAGGAAAAAATTACTTAGACTATTTCAGTTACTGATTATAAACATGAAATGAAGTCATTATAAATAATGAAATATTTTTCTATACAAAATATTTAGCCTTAAGTATATATAGATTGTTGTTCGTCTAATACTATCATTTCAAGTAAATTTTCAAAGATATTGCTTTGTAAATACAGCTTTTCATTGTCTTAGAAAATTTAAAACATAAGAAGAAAATTCTAAGAATTTTCAACACGAGATTAGTTATTTTACATATTCAGTAGTTCATTCTATGTTAAAAAAAACTTTAATAAAAGCTTGAAATTATGAAAAAATATTTTATTCTTTTTGAGGAGTGAATTATAAATTATAAAGAAACGTGCATAGATTTTACACAAGTTTTTTTAACAAGGGAATTAATTCCTTCTTTCAAATACGAAAAGGAATATTAACATCAGCTATATTGCTAATAATCAAGATGCATTAACCAACAAATCATATCAGGTATCCAGTATTCCAGAATTCTTAAAATTTTCAGCTTATCAGTAAAACAGCTTATTGAATTTGTAGAATAAATATGTTACAAAATGTCAACAACTAAATAAGAAAAGACACAATCTGCAACATTTCAATTTATTTACCTTTAAAAGACTAATGATGATTAATTTGCGTTCTTTCTTTGATTTCAAAATTCACAAGCATTTGAATTTGAAGTAAATTATTTTTGTGAAAATATGTGAATTTATGAGAAGCTTACCCCAAATAAAGACATGTAAAAGAAGTGACTTGTAATATTGCTATCAACTGTTAGTATGAGTGATTGTTAAAATTGTTGCTGTATTTTATAATCTAATTAATGGAATGCAATTAACTTCTTAGATTGTGCAATGAAAATTTTCTTAGACACCTTAAATTGTGCAACTGATGGTCAAATGAGAATTAACATTTTGAATAAAAATATATAATAATTTTAAAATTTCCGTTTCAAATTGTAAGAAATTTTCTGATTTCCAAATTACAATAAATATTTTGAAGAATATAAACACACTTCTTCTAACAAATATTATTCAGTTGAGTTTTAAGCGGTTTATAAAATTTTAACTTTTGTTTAGGAAGTAAATGAATATATATTCACTTTATTTTTTATCGATAAAAATACGAATAAAAACGTGCGAAAACAAAATTTTACTTATCTATTTAAAGTGTAAAGGCTTAATATAGTTAGAAAGAAAATGAAATAAAACATCGTACCAAATTTTATTTTACTATTTAATAATAAAGTTTCTCTATAATAATATTTATTTCTACAATTTATCTAAAAATAAACTTTAAATACTATTAAAACTAGTCAAAATTTATTTTGACTAATTTTAATCATCAAAGTTTATAAATGTCAACCTTTTGCCATTAAGAACAAAGAAGTAATTTTAAATCAATAAAATGTAAATTTCTGTTTTGCAAATGTTTTACAAAGGAAAATAGCATTCTATGTTCTTTATCTTGTCCTGTTTATTATAGCAGAATTGAATAAAATTTTACGAGTAAAGAAAAAGCATTTTCATCCTAAGTCTTATTGTTGACTTTGAAATTCTGGTGCCATCATAAAAATTGAAGACTTCTAATCGTCAATGACCAGGACTTCTGTGAATAGAATGTAAAGAATGAAGAATGATTCTTTGACGAGCCCCGCCGGCTAATCTTCTTTGATGACACCAAACTCTACAGAATCAAAAGTGAGGGGGTAGTGTAGTGAATAAAATGTTTTTATTTCCTTCAGGCAGTAGAAAAAAGCTTTTTTACTTCTTTTCTTATTATAAAATTTGGATATAAAAATGTTTATCTGAACTTCAGCCATAAATTTCACTTCTAAATGGGATAAATATTTTATTTTAAGACAAAACTGCGTTGTAAAAGCGTTTGATATGTATTCAAATATTTTAATTGTAATAAAAGTTTGTAGTGCATTTTTTATTTATTATCTTATTAATAATATTTATATATATCATTTACACGATGTAATATTTTTAGCTATATGAATTCATAATATTTCTGAATATTTGGTTTCGTTAATAATAAATCACCATATTTTTCATAACAGTTTTAGATTTATTTTACATAATAATGTTTATATTTTTTATCTTTTGTAAATTTTAATATTAATTTAAATAACAAATTTTAGAAGTAAAATACTGCAGTTTCATATTTACATAAACATTTCATGGACGGAAATGATCAAAGTCCGGAAACTGATATTATTTTATAAATTTAAAATCTTGCATAGTTTCTTTTTCAATAAGTCTTGAAGAAGTAGCATATTACTTTTAAATGATAAATTTTAACAATTTTTGTAGTTGTTAATTCATTTTATAAACTTGATATCTGTCGTATTGGTATTATTTTTAAGAATTTTTAAGAAAACAACTACAGGAATTTCTACATAAAATGAAAAATAGTTCTAGGGTTTTATACAGAACTGTTTCCACATGGCGAAAATTTATTTTTTAATACTTAAAAGCAAATAGTTATTTATATTAAAAAGGCAATATATGCATTTCCTTAGTTATATTATGTTATTCCTGCAAGGCCTTTCGTTACCTTGGTATCTTATCATATGCAATATGTGTCAGTCCGCATTAGTTTTAAATTAAGGATATTACTCGAATCGGCAACTAAATGTATTACACAAGTGAAAAAGAACAAAAGAGATGGTGTACGCATGATCAAACATACATAACACGATTATAGCTCTCTGGTGCGCTTGTACTACATATCACCTGTACAGCAACTGAACAATAAATTACAACATATATCTCACTTATGGAGAAATAAAATCCATACAAAGGAGATATACACTAAGTATCATATTATCGAACTGCATTTGGAGCTGATATCTCTACTCTGCAAGTAATGCATTCCAAAGGTCTGGTACAGATGAATGAGATGGTGTACAGGCTTCGAAACGTTAGCCAAGACATGGCCACACATGCTGTATCGGAATCAAACCCCATGAGAATGCTGGCCACTCCGTACAAGTGATATCCTTCTGTAGTCATTGACGATGCTTGAAGTGGGGAAAATGAGTTTTTTTACCTATAAACACAAATTCAGAGCCTGAGGCATCCTTAAACAAATAGCCATGTCGTTCCACAATGATGGCCCGATAAATGTGGCCTGCCATTTTTCCGATTTGAACAAGCAGATTTATTCTGCAGCTCATTATAAGCTAGCATTTCTGAGTCACCATAATGTTAGTGTTCAGTAATGTTGTCTTGGTAATACTGGGCACCTGACTGTCTCCATATTAACGTCTGGCGGGAATCAGACTTCAAATTAAACCACGACTACTCGGGAAACACAACAGAAGCCAACTGTGACTATGTTCACATTGCGTATTATCTACTCCAGGCTAACCACTGGGAACATGTAGTTACCTTAATTGGAAAAAATCTGGCACGCTTACAAACGTATAGACTGCAAATGTCTGTAAGCGTTTGACCTAAAACGATCATACCAGCAATTGAGGATATCTGATGCTATATGTCGGTTGCTTTCCTCCATCTGTTTCTTTTGTTGGTTACTGCCAAATACTTATCATCATTTAACTCGAGGGTGACCTGTACTATAACGTCTACTAAAATTTCAATCACCTTGGAATCGTTGCCACAGCCTTGAGATTACACTTTTGACAAATCCGAGTTCCTCGGCAACTGCTGTCTGTGTATGCTCGCACTTCAGACAACTAATAATTCTACCTCGTAAAGCATCCTCATGCGTCCTATGTCATACTTATGTGGTTATGGTACTGGATACCGTATGGATTGGTTATGAAAAATTTTTTTGCTTTGCAACAGGCCTTTATAAACCTCTCTCTTTCGCTCTCTTTATTATGGCGTACTCTCTGCGTTATTAGATGCTTTATGTAATTTGCGTAAAATACTTGACCATGTGTCTGATATTTCTACAGAGGGTATTTTTTCTTTCACATTCTATTTCTGTGTGTTATTGAATCAAATTTCATTTATGGACATGTGTGTTTTGTATTGTACTTTTGATTTTATCATTATGTGTTCCTTGGATTTAACTGCAAATTATTTTCATTAGCTGATCTTAAAACCCAGCATGATTTTGATTTATATGATAAATAATTTTGAAAATAATTATAATTTAATTTCAACACTAACAGGTGGCCCTGAATTTTGTCTACCAAATATAATATGAGATGGTGGTTGTATAAATGAATGCTAAAACTTTTAGAGTTGTAAAAGTTTATTTTTACAAAATATTTATGCTTAAACAAAGAAAATACATAAAAGCGTTAAGCAAAATTCGAAAAAGAAATTTAGTTTTGTGCAATACTTGACTTCTTCTTAAATGTAAACTTGATGGAATTCCTTCCAGAAAATGTTTAATTATTGAACATAATAAATCTTTAATGATATGTTTTCCAAATGTGATATTATTAAGTATTTATTCAATAAAAATCATCTTTATATATGTCCATAGTATCTTATATTGATTATCTTTACCACAGAAATGATATCGAATCTATATTACTTTCCTGTAGCAGCATCCCTTAGTTTTAAAATATCTTTCAGCGGTAGAAAGCGCAATTATTTACCACAGGTAAGTCTTCCAAAAGCTGAATCTACTGTAACAAAATGATTACATAGTTTTACGGTGGACAATTCCCAACTTTGACACGTCATTCCGTCATTTGTAAGATTCTGAGCAATCTGTGGTCATGGACAAATATAGACTTTTCAATATTTACATATTTTAATTCTTTACATTTGCCTCTATAATAAGCCTAAATATCTTCCTACAGTATAAAAACACATCACGTTTTAATGATATTCATTACAAAGACTTGTGGAGTGCAATTTGCTTGTGATAAAAAAGTGCTGAATGTAAGATAAACTATCTTTATAGTTTGATGAAATATGTCTTGCGAGCTTCAAATATAGCTCTTTAAAATTAAAGAGTTACAATAGAATTGAGTCTATGCAAAACGTGATGAACTGTAAAAACTTAATGTTGAATCTTTCTTGTCACAATTCTTTTTCATCAATCATGAATTTTGAGAACTTTTCGCAAAGTTTTTTGATGTAATTGGGCATAGAAATATACGAAAATGTTTCTGACACTTCTTAATAGTTTAATAGCTGAAAACAAGTTTAAGACAAGTTTCTTAGAGAAATTTCCATCACTATCTAATAAAAATTAAATATGACAAAAAATTTTTAATTTTAGTTTCTAAAAAAGGGTTGAAATTTTGCACTTTTAAATTGTTTCATTTCATATGATGATTTTTTATGTAAAAATGTTTGGTTGGGTTTAATATCATTCTCATTGGGTATTTTCTGAATGAAGTAAATTTGTACACCTTTCTTTGTATATGATGCGAAATTTTTAGATTTTCTTTTAATGCATAAAAATTATGCATTTTATTTCGTTAAACTGATTTGTTATAATAGCTGATACATTAATATGCATATTTTTATTCATCAATGGCAGTGCATTGCTTATAATTTAAAAGATTAAATTATAGTTTGGTATTTGTCATCCATAATATATTATTTCTAGGAAGAATACTTATAAATAATGGGCAATATTTTGTCTTTCTTTAAAGAGAAAACTTAACATATTTCCTAATATTTATATCCCAAAATGATATGCAAACGGAAGAAAAATCATCATTTTTATATTCTTTTTCAAGTGCAACTGGATTAAAAATAAATATAAGATTTCATTCCAAAGAGTAATTTTACCACTGTACAATACTCAGTCAGCTTTGTTTCTTATGTAGTGATGAAGATTAAGATTTGTCTCTAATAACAGACTCGTGTGGAATATTTGGATCCACAGTTTTCGAAGATACATTATAAAATTTGGTGAGTTTTCCCTCCATGTGTTAATTAACTTTTGGTTATGATATGGATAATTTTTGAATTTCAGCTACTGAAATAACAATCAGCTCATTTAGTAATTTTTGTATTTAATATTTATAAAAATATTGGTTTGGTTCTATTTCATTTGATTGTTAACATTTAACTTTTTTCCACATACCTTTGAAAAGGAATTGATTTATCAATTACAAAGGCAGTAATTGCTATTGCGAAAGGTAACATGCTTTAATTTTCTGTATGCATTAAACATAACCATTTGTCTTTCAGTTCAGGCCGTGTTTGTTGGTTCAGGTATAACCGAGTGTCACAGGAGTCGGCAAATTCAGAAACTCCTCTTACAGGTATAGGAGTTTATTGATTTTGTTTTGAAAGTAAGATTCCTTTTGTTGGCAGCACATTTTCATGACGTCTTTACACGAATAGCTTTAAAAAAATCACTGACAACTCAAAATAGAATACTGATTAAAACACACCCATAAATAATGAAGAGGAATCCTTTGGTATAAATAGAAGAAAATTAATTACAACAGCAAAATATCCATATTTATGAGTTAAAAATGTCAAATTAAACAAATATATGTCAAAAATAATAAATCAGTTTCTCAGAAATATTTTCAATATCTTGAAGAAAATAATTTTAAATAATGCTTTATACATGTGTGTGTACATAATACTAATTTATTAGGATTTTATATAAAGTTATCAATGTAAGATAAATTTTGAAAATATTTATGTTAATATAAAATTATTTATCTGCTTATTGCTATAATTTATTAGGATTTACAGAAATCATGTTATCCTTTTTATTTTTTCTCATTATGCAAAACTTTGCTTATTAATATTAATGAGCAAATTCATAAAATATTTAAAATACGTTTTACTAGATTTAACAAAATTTTATTTCTTTTCTTAGAAAAGTAACAGCTATGAGTTTCTGTTTCTTTTTCCCTGGGTTTCTTGGATTAAATATTGCGTTTATTAGTTATTAAATTACATTTATTAGTTATTAAATTATAAGTAATTAAATTAAGTAAATTAAAATGTTTGCTTTATTTATCATGATAAATTAAATTTTTTTTCTATAAACTATAAACGTAATGCAGCAGTAACTCTTAAAATACTTAAATATAATATAGTTTTGAGGAAAATTTATATATAAAATCTATAATCTAAATAATATCTAAAATCGAAAGATTGCGTTCAAAACACAGCTCAGGAAAGTAAACAAGAGATCATATATTATAAACAAAAACAATTTTAATAAACACAAAAGGTACACCCAACACATTTAACAATTACACATAAATTCAATTCATGTTAATGAATTATATTCAAGAAATCTAAGGGAACTTATAGTTCCATCGAAAAGTTGGGAGAACTTCCTCTCTCACTCGAAAACAAAATCTCAAGTGCGAAGATTTCATGCATAATAGTACGCTACAGCACCATCTATTCAAACTTTTTCCTCAGTTTTAGTAAAATGAAAATGAACAATTTCGAAAATTTTAATTGCTGTTTAAGAAAAATAGTTATAGATACTAATACCCTCACGATGATTAGCATTATCTTGTGGGTAGCGGAGTCTTCAAAATCTATCCTCGTGATCTGAAGGAGGGAATTTCTTTTAAAAATCCCGCTCAAACATTATTTAGTTTTCTCTCTGAGTTGCTCACTATTGAGGCGAGTTTGCTTGCCATCCTTATTCGTTGGGATCTGGATTATCACAACGCCATCTAGTACCTGGATTGAGTTGTCATATTTTAATGGTAAAGTCGGAATCTCTAACACTCGTCGGGTCGGGAGATTTTCACACACTCATTGCATACATTTAAAATGAATCTCCTCTCTTGTCGATATTCTTAAAAATTAGTGGGTGGATGCCTTAGCTAAAAAGGGAGCTGCTAATCCTTCTCTAACTGATACTGCCCTCACCAACACTGAGTTGCATTCTATTCGAGATAATGGTGTCCGGGACTACCAGAGCAATGAACTTGTTAATGATTGATATTCTGGTGGTGATCCTGGTGGTTTCATTGATTTCAAATGCTCCAAAGCTGACCAGACTTCACACTTCAGGTTTTCTAGTGGACACCTTGGCTTTAAATGTAATGGCAAATTTAGGTTATGTCCTTCCTGTTGTAAATACGTTGTCAAACATGCTATTTCCCAACACTTTCTTTTGTGTCTTGAGTTTGCCAAAGAGATATCTTTGCGAATCGTTTGCTATTTCTTGATTGTGTGAGGAGTGAGGGTCTCGAGGATCTGGTGTAGTAATGCTACACCAGATGGAATTAAAAAACAACAACAACAACAGAAACAGTAATTATATTTAAATTAATTTTACTTAATAATTTTTTAGTTCGTGGATTATGTAATTAAAATGATTTTGAATAATAAATCTTAAAACAGATTTTGAGAAAACAGTTAAAGTTTGAAACATTTAAAAAGTTTTGTTTCAGATAAATTTATCAATTTTGAGTTCATCATAAAAATTTAATTATAAGTTTAAAAGCAAAAACATGTGAAATTCTCAATATATGCCTTGAAAAAAAACCAAGCTGTTTAATAGAAGTTTTAATTTGTGGTTTATTTCCCGAGGAGATTAATTTAGATAACTCTAGTAACTTATAAAATAAAAAAAATTGAGTGCATTGAATAGAATACAAATTCACACAAATAATTCATTAAGTTAATTTTTTTAATTAAAATGAATAATTTCAAATTATTCATATTACTGTAATAAAACATGAAATTATTTTATCAAAATAGCATTTCCTTAATTACAGAAAAATATGAAAAAAAATCATACATCAGTCGATATATACGTATATATCATAGACTTATAAACATATAACTATTTTGTTTGATTAAACTTTTTAAAAATGAAACTCTTCGATTGCATTGATTTTGGATAAAAAAATTATAGTGCACCTTTTTGGTAGAAAAAATATGTTACTGAAATATTAGAAAAATTTTGGTATTCAGTAAATAGGGAATTTGTGAATGTGTCGGGAAAAAGTTTTATTTACTTTTACATAATTTTTAATTTTTACTATATAGTTAAGTGAACTATTTCATAATATATACATAAATGTAAAACAGTTTGGAATAGTTTAGTTAATACATTATTTATAAAGTTAATTTTTTACAAAAGTATACCTTTCCATTATGGATAAACCATAAAAATTGTATGCGCATATAATCATGCAATTATTTTACTTATTTAAATGTTCTAAGAATGAAGCTTTTCTAATAATAAAAATTACATGCTGTTGATAATAATAAATAATAATAAACATAATAAAAATGAAGTGCTAATTTTGGGAAAGTAACTTTTTCAATTAATAGCAGCATTGTAAATTAATTTTTGAGAATAAGTGAGTAAGAAGTATAGAGATATATATATCGGGAAAAATGTTTATATCTTTTATCAAATAAACCAAGTCCCAGTTTAAGGGATTGATTTTTGGATGATCCTGAATACCCGCAAACGTTTTTCTGGAGCGAATATTTTGATTTAATATCAAATTGAAAGTTACTTTAAATTTTTAAGTGCTTTGTAAATAGTGACCTTCAATAAACTAAATTGACTTCCGAAAGCGTATGAATCGGTAATTGGAAATTAAATTGAATATATGTTTAATGATCTCAAATGAAATGACATGAAATATACTTCTAAATTTACTCTTCATCGATAAATTATCTTCATCGAAAAGGTATTGAATATACATACAATTTACAGAAGTAAGGTTATAAAAAATAGTACCACTATTAGAAAATTTTGTTTTTCAATTTTATTGGAAATTGAAATGTATCATTTCATAAAAGTTTGTAAAACGTAAGGCACTTTTTATGCCTTTAAATCTTTAAAGTTTATGTATATGTAACGTCCTTATTACATATACATAAAACATCTTTTAAAGTTAAAAAGAAATATTGAATTATTAGGCAGTTGTTTATTAACTTATTAAAGTCTAGTCTATTAAATTAGAATTTACTATTATAATTAAATTTTATACTTCCTAATAAAACGAATTCAAAATATTCAATTTACACAGTTTTAGTATAGACGAATTCTTTATAGGTGAGGATTTATTGTAGGTGGTTAATACATTTTTAATGCTACAATAAAATTTTTTTTAAATTTGGCTCTTTAAAACCTTTTTTTTTATTATTAAATAGAAAATGCTACATTCTAGGAGAAATTCATCTATCAAATTTATTATTGATGTTTTCAACTGTCTTCAAAAATCTCAGGTTTTTAAAAACATGTGATATACCTGGCTTCAGTAAGCTAAAAACATTCAGTTTTTTTTACATCTGACAATGAATACGCGGAAAATTCATCTCTTCTTCCCTCTGAATGACCGCATCATTTTTGATTATTTCATAGTCAAGAAATAATTATTTGCATTTAAAAATTATGTAATAGCAACATAGCATCATTTTATTGAATGCATCTTTAAATGGGTCATATATAAAACAAACATTCTAAAAGTTTATAAATATTTATTGACACGCAAAAATAGTTTTGAGTAATTCATTGTTCTTTTGAATAGAGAAATGAAAGAATTTGCAAATTTGATTTAAAAATGTTATAGTTTATTATTCCATTCGTTGAAGCTTTAAACATGCATGTAGATTTTATTTAATTTTTTAATTTTCTTAAAAATATACTATTAGACAATAAAAACAAATAATATAATATATTTACTCTTAAACTGGGCAAAATGATTGCAGTTGTAAAGAGTACTCATTTATAAATAAGTACTGATAACAATAATAAAGAGCAATTATATTTGTTGTGATTAAGCCATATCATTTCATAATATTTCGTTAAGGCAAAATATTAATCAATAATGATCGTACAAAATTGAAAATTCTATATTAAATTAAATGAAGTGTGTTAATGGTTCATAAAGGTGGTAGAAAATTCAAAAATTAAAAATTAACCAAAAGTAAATTATGAAATAATGCAATTGAAAAATACATAGAGAAATTTCTTTAGTACGGAAGTACAACAGCAATGCTTTTTTTTAAATCCCACGGTTAAATAATGAAGCTAATACTGGGATGAGAGTAATACATATAACAATACATAGCGTGTAATAAAAGTTCTGAAAATGCGTAAAACTTTCTTCAATTTAATAAGTTTCATAAAAAAACAGCACAAATTAATAATTAGTTAACTTATATTCCAAAAAAAGACACCAACACTCTTTTAATATCCACATCTACAATACAGCTTAAAAATTAAAGTATTATCTTTCGAAGCTTATAGCATTAGTTTGAACAAAATGTGAAATCATCAAATCCAAAAAGCGAGCTATAAGTTTTTCTATATGGTGAATTGTTTAATGCTCATTTGATAGTAGATAGTATATAATTTATAAGCTGCAGACAGTTTTCAGCATCCAAAGAATTTCACTTCCGAAATTACTTTCATTGAAAAATAGACTCATCTATTAGTTCGTAAACGTTTCTGAAAGTGTTAATGGGGAAAAGATTATTAAACGTCATACATGGTTAAAAATTTCCCTCGTTATAATTATTATCTTTTTCCGTAACTTGTTTCAGAGCAAAATACAATTATTTTTCTTTCGAAATCATAAATGAAATGAAATCATGATGAAAATTCTACTCCATTATTTTCGTAAAATGAATTATCATAAAACAAAATAAACATTTCATGAAATAAAGAAAATAATTTACAATTCATTCAATGTATAAAATCAAGAAAATAATCATTGCAATAAATTATTTTTTAATTTTATGAAAATAAAAGAATGGTTTTTTTTATTTTTAAAAAGTACATAATTGTTTCAATTTACAATGTATTTCCTTTTATTTTATAGGATACACTTTAAGAGAACCTAGATTTCATTAATAAAGTAACTAATTTAATAATTCATACAGAAAAAAAAACATTCATATGCGCATTTAAATAAAATTACACAGTTGAATTTATATTAAACTTAACTCATTTTTTTAATAAATAAGGTATTCATTTTATATTTGATATAAATTGTCATGATTTTCATGTTAATCTTTTACTTTTAGTTTTCAGCCATTTTCTATGGAAAGGAAGAAATTAAATTGAGTCTCTTTTATTTCATTGAATACTATCTTTGATTTTATCAAGATGGAAATCAGAAGTATATCTAATATCAGCATAATAAGACTCAAAAATTTAATTTTAAACATTATTCTCAGAGTATGAAATTGAAAGTCATAATAAATCACTAAACATTCCTACAGATTTATTACTCTAAAATGCAAGTAATTTCTAATACTTTCATTTTCTGAAAATATTATTTTCAAGTTTAATATTAAATAGTTATTTAAACTTTAAAATCATAAGAGAACTTGATTTGCTCTTGAATATTAAATAGTAACATTGATTAAATTTCATTTTATCTTCGAAAAAAATTAGAAGGCAGTGCAGTAGATTGTTAAATAAAAATCAATGCATTAATAATGTATAATATCTTCTTTGAACTTGCTTAGAATGATAAATTAGTAATTTGAAACACATTTTATTTCTAAGTATACAAAACTACATGGACCATAGTAATGCTTGTTTAGATATACTTCTGTATATTATGCTCTACTTCACTGTAAAGTATATAACTATTCAATCTAATACCTTACAATCTAATAGATTTAACGAGATATGACACACATAAATGCAATATAAATAGTTCTGCTAAGCAGTATATTGTTCAGATTATCCAAATGTAGCAAACTATTTAATCTTGGTTTGATAAATATTTGATTTTCATTATAACAAGCAGATCAATGCAAGTAATAACCTGCTGCATCGATATTTTTAATCTTTTGGGTGATTGAATTCTAATGTTTGTTGGTACTCCAGTACTTATATTTATCAATGCTACTGAACAAATAACCAAAGTTAAAATACTTTTTTTAACTGTGATGTGTTATGTAATGCTTTGAATACAACATAGAAAATTTTTTCACAACAATATATAAAGATGTTACAACATGTTAGTTCATATATAATGTTATAAAATTAACACATTATATAATACGAACATTTATGCTAATGCAATCGATCACTTTGTTATACATATCGTTTTATGATTAAGTTATTTTAAATGTCTAAAATGCTTTGATGCTAGTAGGAGTGTTTGAATTTCTAGTTATATTTGTCTACATTATAAAGAAAATAGGTGATGTTAAAATGCAAATAAACATACAGAATATACCAGAAACATATATATATATATATATATATATATATATATATATATATATATATATATATATATATATATATATATATATATATATATATATATATATATATATATATATATATATATATATATATATATATATATATGATTTATTAAAAATCATAAAAACAAGAATATGCAACGCAATTTTTAAAAATTTAAAATTCATTTATGGGTAAATATTTATCATACAAGTAATATGAGCATTGTATATCTTGTGCCTAGAATACTAATAAAATGCTGTAAATAAGGTTAACTTATCGTATAAATATGCAACGGCCAAAATTAATCAAATTTCATCGCTATGTGCTTATGATAATTATGCTTCGTTAATTTGTGAATGAAATAAGTGCATGAATTTATTTGGTGTGAGTTCTTAAAGTAATCACTTATTATTTGGCCTTAATTGTTGGAAACAGTTTTTCTAATCTTTGTGCTTAAGCGTAGTAATGATAAGAATAAGTTATAAATTATAGAAATTATATATGCTTCCATCCTGAAAAAAATCCTTTAAGACTTATTAAAAATAGACCCCTTACATTAAATACAAATTCAATATTCGTTTGGTAGCTCAGTGTTTACTTTTGTGCATATAGCATAATTTATATGAGACTTAAAGTTTGAAATGGACTTTAAAACTTGTCTTTTTATTTCATTGATATAAGTATATCTGCTGATACAAATTGTTCATTTTGAGTATGATAATGAATTCAAGACGTTGGTTATAATTATCGAAATTAATTTTAAAAAAGTTTAGCAGTATAATAGTTTTCATTAATTTTAAGACAGATTTTATGAATACGTCAATAATCCAGTTACTTTAACATGTGCCATAATATTCGAACGAAATTTTTGTAAGAGGTGAACTTTTTTTTAAAAAAAACTATTTATCATTTTGAAATTGCTTGAAAGTAATTGCAAAGTACTTATTGAGAAAGCGTTATGATAAGGTTACAAAAGAGATTTTTGCTATTTTCTGATTGTGAAACTTGCTTCCAATTTTTGCTGTGTATTTTCATAACTTAAATTAACTAGTCGTGAAATAATTTCCTTTGACACTTTAAAATATTTTCATGTTACCATGATTCAATTTTGTTTAGTTTATTTTAAAACAATACTTTTTAAGTTAGTATATAAATATTTATCATTTTACGATAAAAATTGTTTTCTGATTTTATTTTTAAATCAGAAAAATACCTTAGCTCAATTTTAACTTTTTTTCCTATTTTTATTTCAGAGTATCTTCTTATTATATAATTTTTAATAGTATGCAATGAAATATGGAGTAGGAGATCATCTATGAGATGGTATTAAAAGAAACAAATCATATAAGTTTATGTTTAATAATCATTTGTCTTGAAATATCTCAAACATCATCCATTGCAAATATTAAATAATATGAGTTCAGTAGCATCTAAATTAAAATATCCCTTTTAAAAAATCTGCAAAATAGCAAGTTATTTTTCGGATGAACGATCAATGATAGTTTTTATATTTCTTTAATATAGCTGTTGAATGATGAAAATGTATTAACCATTTTTTTCCTCAAATTCATTGTAATCGGAAACTCTTTTCAACTTAAATAGCTTTCCTTATCTTAGAAAAAACCAATCACATTTTAGAAAAGAAATTGAAAACTTCTTATCTAAGCTGTGTGCTGTTTAACTATAGAAGAAAAACGTTTCCACCATGTTTTAACAATACACTTGAAAAATGATGATGGATTTTGCAAGAGGTACTTTAAAATTAATTGTACTTTGAAATATTTGGATGTTTGCAGCTCCGGAATTTTTTCAAATAGAGATTAACTATAATATTTTAAAATAAGATAAATGATGCATTTTGTTTTCATATTTTGTAGTTCCAATCTAAAAAAAACTTCTACTATTAGTGATATGCTAATAGTAAAAATAAAATAATTTATTGTTTGATTTTGAAGTTTAATAGAGTTTTTTCTTATACGGCGAGTGAATTTTTTAAAGTTATGATTGCATAAATTCAAGTTTTCTTTGTTCAGATGCACTATATATAACATATGATATCGATTGAATAAATTAAAAATGCATATAAAATCAAAGATCAATTAAAGATTACTTATTTTTAAGTCAGTATTTTTTTAGACTTATTAGACTTATTTTTAATAATAATTAATAAGTTATTTTTAAAATAACATACTCGTTAAAATGAAAATTAGTTTAATTTACAAATAAGAATAATGTCCTGAGTCTCAAAAATGTTTTTAGTTCTTTGGCAATTTTTAATTTTAATTTAGTATTTCTTATTAATTTATTCCAAAGAAAAGTGGAATAATTGATTTTATGTCCACAGTGTAAGATTTTACAGTTTATTAAGTCTTGCGAAAAGGTATTTAGCTTCTTACAGTCATTTGAATTTTATATCATGCTCATTATCAATGTTAAATATCATATATTTCAAAATCATACTAAAATATAATCGTTTTATCTGAGTTTCATTTATAATGAGTGGTAAAGATAAACAATATTTTCCAAAATTTAGTAATTCTTGCGTCAATCATGAATATAGCTGACATCTTTCTGTATAAATTTTCTACTAATTAAGCTCATGAAAGTAAAAAATTATGTTCACGAAAGCATGCGTGTGTCTTCTTCTTACTAATCCCTCCGATCTGAAATCATATCAGATCCACGAGGTCGTCCGCTTTTAATTTCAACGCAGCCAAAACGGGCTTCTTTAAGCGATTCTCACGAAGTTGACCAGCACAGTCTAAACAATGTTTGGGACTGGCGAACTTAAGTGAATTATTCATAGCTAAGGGGGAAATAAGCAACTTCTTTTAGTACAAAGTACCTGGAAGACCATAGGGATGAAGTCCGACTTTGATCCTAAGCATATGTTTAATTCTTTTTGTAACCATTCTAAATTTATAAAAAAAACACTGCATTTAAAATTAGTTTTTCATTATGAGAGTCAAATGTGACTCCATGCTGTAGATTTTCATTGCTGAATTTTACTTAGAATGCTTCTTATGAAAATTATTATTTTCTTTTGTAATTGCTGTAAAATGATTCTATGATCACCAAATACTGGGAAACTGTAATATCACTTTCTGTAAAAAATTCTCATTGAATGAAAAATAAGAATTTATTCTGTGGAGCAGGAAAATAAACAACAGCTTGTCTCTTGAGGATTCTCAGTTGGATCAATATATAATATAATTTGGTTCAATATAATAGAATGAATGCTCAAAATTCTCAGATGTAAATGTGGATTTCATAATACAATAAGTTAAATAATATGAACCAATTTTAAATTATAATTTAATATGAATCAATATAAAGAAGGGTGGTACAGTTTTATTATAATTTCTTATCCTTAAATATAATTATTATTTTTACAATGCTGCTTTCCTTTCATTTTCTTAAGATTTTATTACGATTTTTATTATGAAATATGTTTGAGATTTATGTAATTTAGAATGCTTAAAATAAATTTTTACATTATTATATATTTTTTTTGAAATTTAAACTGATATCCAAATTATTCTATGAATAAAAACACTGGAAAATAATCTTTGAATTGGATTATAATTTTTTTACACTTTCTAATCTCTTCCAAAAAGAAATATGTTATTCATCTTAACGCTGTTTTGGCATAGACAGTTTTAATCTTCTGATAATGATTTGATCAGATCTGTTCTTTTTCCACAGATAGTTTTATATAATATTTATTAAAACAATTAAGAATACATCGATATAGTTTATCATAACAAATTAGCCATCCCAGTTATTATTTTATGTAATAAATTTTAATATCGAATACTTATGCACTAAAAAATAATAACATTCGAATTGTTATTATAATTAGAAATGTCTGAGATTTTTGACTATATAAGAAACAAGAAAAAAAAGTCATATTAATTAATAACTGTGCTTTCCTTTAAAAACAAAAACTAGTCTTTGGCAAACAAATTTTTAAAAGTAGCCTAATCATAATTCGATACATATATGAACTAAATATCAAACTATAAAAAAATAGATAAATATTCAAGAAAAAGTAAAAGACAGAGTTATCGGAATTTAAAATTCGAACAATTTTTTCTATTTACCCTCGAAAGAGAAAAAATTACTTAGACTATAAGAGGAAAATAGACAGTATTAATAAAGCATATAACTTTTAGTAGTCTGAAATATATTTTAAACTGTATAATATTTTTTCATTAATCTATGTGCATAAAAGATGAAAATATGTATTTAGCTTTAAAATTTTTGCTATATCGTAAAAATATTTCACAACCAAATTGAATCGTTACTCGAAGAAAAATAGAAAAAATACAAATATTAAAATATTTGATTTGTTTTTCTCCTTTGTGACTTTTTTAATTCAGACCTATAAGAAATTTGTATCTTCATTTTTAAAATAAATGCATGTTTACATTTTTTATATAATATTTTTGCTTAAAAATGATAAGCAATATATTTAATTATAGCTTAAATCATGTGGTTGGTAAAACGTAAAACACTATATATATCTATTACATCACTAATCTAAGCAATTTTAACGAATTTTAACGAATTTAGAACCAAGAAATTTTTGTCTGGATAAAAAGAAGTTTTAACTACTTTCAGTATAATTTATCATAAACTCTCAGATAGCATGTGTTTATGTTATTTAGAAACTTTATTTCCTACTTGTGTCTCAATTTTATGTATTTTTACACCATTTAAGAAAATTTTATTTAGTTATTCACAACATATTATTTAAATAACCATCCATTTTATAGCATTTAAGATAAATGTTCTTTTCAAATTCCTTAAATGAAAAATTAGATAAATTTTTTCATTGAATACAGCGTGTCAGTATCATTATAAAAATATTTGATCACATTACCTCATTAATATAACAAAAATATTTTTAATTCATATGAAATCTATTGCTTATAAAAATCTGTGATAAATATATATGTTTTTACAGGAGAATTTGAATTAGAATGTGTCTGTGGTGACTATCTCGCTAACTATCCAAATAATGTTTGAACTGCTCTGAACTCGCAATGATCCTTTAAGTGAACTAAAATACGTTGAAATTAAGCGTTATAAAAATCAGAAATCAATTGTTAATCCCACTTATCTACTTGTTGTTATTTTGTATTTTATAAAATGTTTGCTATTTTGTATTTAATGAAATGTTACCTTGGTTTCCATGCAGCTTTAAATTAAGGTTTGGGTTGCACACCTGCAGAGTTAGTGTTTAGAACCAAGAAATTTTTGTCTGGAATTTGTTTGCCTGAAGAGTTCTTAGTTCCAACCAAACAATATATTGAGCCACACGAATTATGGATGAATTACGAGAATACATCTAAAAACTTCACCATTTACCAGCCAAGCGGCATGGCGTTAAGAAGACGTCTGCACACCAATATTTAACAGCATCTCTTCATGTGTTTCTTTGCCATGACATGATGAGATATCAACTTCAACAACCATTGGATAAATATTTCTTTGTCAATACAACAGAGAAGGTTTTCTATCTTAACATAACTAGTAAAACTGTACCCATTTCAAATGACAGGGTAAAACTAGCATACATGAAACAAAACTATATCGATCTAAACCTTTAAAATATCTTGAGCGCGTCTTATCAGCCAAACCAAATTCTCTTCAAAAAGAAACTCCGTTGCTGCATACTTTTACAGGTATGCAAATACGTTCTGGTAGTCGTCTATATTTTCCTGAAAGACATCGTTGACACTGGGAAGAAGGTATGCGACAACCACCTCGCTGTTACCGAAATAATATTTGAACTGAACTCGCAAGGATCCTTGAAATTAACTAAAGTGAATTTTAATAATATGTTATAAAACTCAGAAGTGAATCGTTAATCACGCTTTTCTACTTGGTGATATTTGATATTTAATAAAATGTTTACTGCTTGAATTTAAATTAATTAATAATTGGTGAACACTTACAACACTACGCTATATCTAATGCATTACTAAATGGTTTTAATCACATCCAAATTTAATAAATATGTACAAATTTTTATTAAAGTGATATATTTCTAACATTATACTTAAAGGAAAATATTTTTTATTAAAAAGATAGCAGTAACAAAAATGAAATATTTGAATCTAAATTCATTATTTTGTATACATTAGTATAAAAAATTCTCGCTATTAAAGTATTTAAATGTGTATCCAATATAATTTTAAAAAATGAAAATAAACTACATGACAACTCGAGAAAAAATTTAAAATGTATCCTATTAACAATAGGATATTATTCCAAAAATACCAGTTTGAATTTTTTAAGATCAATAATTTAAATAATTTCTTAGACCGATATTAATAAAAAATAATATGTCATGTTTTAAAGAAAAATTTAAATATGAAAACTCTAATGGCAAACTTAATTAATAAATGTAATATGCATATATATATATATATATATATATATATATATATATATATATATATATATATATATATATATATATATATATATATATATATATATATATATATATATACATATATATATATATATATATATATATATATATATATATATATATATATATATATATATATATATATATATATATATTATATATATATATATATATATATATATATATATATATATATATATATATATATATATATATATATATATATATATATATATATATATATATATATATATATATAGTTTCTTTTGCCTTTTCAATTTGTAGAAATTGCAAATAATGAATCTGAAATGAAAGAAATTTTTAATATAAAAAGGAAATATATCATCTTTGTTTCGTTTTCTCATTAAAAACGTATTAAAATCCTCATTATTTACATTAACTGCTGTAAAATTCATCAATATGCTTTTTAGCATCATTATTGAAAAATATTTCTATGTCGTAAATAAGCTTATATTTAGCAATCGGATTAAGTAAAATTGATATTTACTATCAAATCTAAGAAAAAAAAATTTCGTTTCAAACTTGTTTCAATTGAAAAGTAATTTAGAATGCAAGCCTTAAGAGAATTCATATCCTTTGCAAAAATTATGAACAACAAAAGAAAACAATTCAATGCAGATGAATTAAAATCTTTTATCAAAGACATATTTGGTTTGGTTTTTTTTACATTTTATTATTATTTGAATGGTACTAACTTTGTATGTAACAATTTAGTTCGCACAATTGTAAAGTAATGTAGACATAAACATTTTTAATAAAATTCGAAAGTCGATTAAATTGATTATTAGACATTTTCATTGTTTTTATTTTTTCCATTAATTAATAGTTCAATTTTTTTTAATAATTTGTCATCAGTTTATTTTTAGTTAGATTTTTTATTTTCAATTATTATTAATAATTCATAGGATTTTACTTTAAAAAAGGAAGACAAAAGGAAAATTTTTAATATTTTTTCACAAAGATATAAATGCATCATAATTGTACATGGCATTAATCATTTAACACTATAGCCTAATCATATCAACCTATATCTCATTTTTAAGAATTTCGATGATTTTAAGTTGAAAGGATTTTAAAAATATCCAGTAATATATATTTTTTTCTTTTTTAAACAAAATATTATGCTTTGTATATTCTAAACTAATTAAAACTATACTTCATGTAATATGTTTTTACAGTAAAATATTTATACGAGAATAATTATTAAAAATTTCTTTTTATTGCATTAATATGGGCTTTTCTATTTCACTTAGTGTTTATTAAACAGTTCATCCAATTAGTTAACTTATTCTCTGAGAAAATTTAATAAAACTTTGAGTGAAATTTTGGAGAAAAATAACTACTGTATATTAATAATTAAATATGCATAAGAATTTGATTTACATAAATTGCCATTTTTTAAATAGTATTTGTGTTATTTTAGAAGTTATTAAGAGTTTATTAATAATAACTGTCTTAATACATAAACTAACATCTGCTATTTTGCACAAAGCAAAATTCATATCTTAAATGCTATTCTAAGTAATTAAAATTCAATAGGTTTTCCTGTTAGAATTTCAAGCTAAATATGATTTTTGTTAATTTTTTATATTATAATATCACATTTTAGGATATTTCTACATCCTCAATTACAAAAAAGAATACTTTAAAAAATCATTTCATCTTTATAAAATTGACTCTAAAATCTAATCATTATTCCTTGTTTTGATTAGAAGTAATTTAAAATCTATCCTGTAATTATATTCATAATTTTGTCATGATGGTGCTTTTAATAATGTTATCAGGTTATATAATGAATTTAAATATCTATAATTCAATTTATAATTTCCATTGCTTACTTCAAATTCAAATCAGTTTTCTTATAATTGATAAAGCTTTCACTTCCTGATAAGATCAGCAGATTGGAACATCATTTACTGCGGGCAGTGATTGGGAGGGTAACCATATTCTTCCTTACTGTTGGATTGCTGGATCTTCATGTGTTTGGAGCATGTCCTCTGTTAATCTGGGGGGTCTGAAATCCTACCGCTGGTGTGGCGTGGATGTGGAGAGAAGAAAAGGTGTGACCTCATCACCTGACTATGGTTCAAAATTAATATGCGCTCAGTACTGGATGGGTGTTCCAATCCCGTTAACCTTAAGGTACCATCCGAGATTGGCCTGAAGTGCTATGTGTGTATACATGATAAAATATAAGCTTCTTTTAATTTTCCATATTAAATCTAATGAATTATCCCTTATTTTTTGTATATTCCAGATTTTTAAAAAATTTGATATAAACTTCTAGATTGCTAAATTTTTCTGCAAATTATTTATTCATATTTTATTAATCTTAGGGAAAACAATTCTACAAAATTTCAGCTAATTTAATGGTTTTAAGGTTATAGAGAAAGTTTTTTGCAAGAATATATAATATTATAGAATAATGTTCAATCACATGTTTTAGTGTAAAACAGTTACAGAAACATTTTGTTATACTTATTGAGTGAAATGGAGACATTGAAACTACTTTTCAAAAATAAACCACAAACCAGTGACTTTAAACCTTATTTTATAATCTTGATTTTCAATCATTATTATGAATTTTGCTATGCACAGGTACACATGATTAGTTTTGCTATAAACATTCACCTTTTGCATACGTTTTATTTACTATAAATATGTAAGTTATATTCATTCTGCATGATTAACTTAGGGTTGCATGTATGCTCTGTTTTATAGTTAATTCATTCCTGGTGCTATATTTTCCCATGTGTAGAATACTCTGTTTTTACCAACACTTATAAGTAAATCTACTGTTTATAGTTAAATTTATGTCATGGAAAATTAAAATATTATATGACTAAGTACAGCAAATTAAAATCTTCTGTATTATTAAAATCTTCTGAGCTAACAAAAGAATAGCAAAGAATAAAAATCATATTGCGTATATAAAGTGATTTCTAAAAGATCATTGGATTTTTGGCATTCTAAAGTAACTATAATCATTACTTTGTACTATTTGTCTTTCAATAAAGAAAGAGAAAGCAGATAATGGAGAAAACATCATTTTAAGTACTACTGGGAATTAAAATATGTTTTTAGATTTAAATAAAACATGATAAACATAAAATTACATCATATGATTTAAGACGTACTATTACTTCATGTAAGATTGATGTAAATTAATTTCCTACTAAAATTTTAATTTATTGTTCTATCATAGGATGAATAAATAATGATCATTAGAAAATGAATTATATGAACTATTAACTCTTTAAATACCAATTTGATAAACCTATAATGTTGGTATTTTACAATGTAAGGAGGTAATCCTTTTAATGCACGGATGTAAAAAAAACATCTATTGCAGAAAACTTGCGATTCGTAAAAAAATCTACTATATATGTATATATATATATATATATATATATATATATATATATATATATATATATATATATATATATATATATATATATATATATATATATATATATATATATATATAGGTATGCATATGTATACATATACTTCTTAGTATTATAATTTTTAAAATTTTACCTCTATAAAACACATTTAAATATTTAAACTTTATATTATTTCGTGTATGTGTGCAAATGTCAATTTTTATTAATAAAACGAATGAATCGTGTATACTATTAAATATTTATTTTTAGTATTTAAAGTTTTCAAGAACACTGTTAATAGCTATTCTAGATATTTTAAATTTCTGGTATACCTTCCTCTAGCCACAAACGCCTGCATTTCATCTTGAAAACTTTTGTCGGTATTTATTTCCAATGCGACGCGTATTATATTTTGCAGCGTTTGAAGTTACGAAAAGCAGTTTGGAAATATGATGCTATGCTAATTGAAGTGGAAAATAATCCATTAACTGAATTAAGTTTATGGCATTAATATTCTGAATCGGATGACATTTGGAGATTATTTGAAGTGTGTACTATATTCAATTAATATCAAAATGACATATTTGCTCAAACAGCATAGTGCACAATTTCACACTACTTGAATTTTCGCAACAAGGATTATTTGGGTGGAATTATTTAATTAATATATATTTTATTTAATTTGTCTTCAAATATCTTGCATAGATTAATGAATTTTGAGTTAATACTTTGATTAAATCAATTTATATACCTAAACATTTAAGTTGTATATATATGTATAATGTAGACAATAATTACAACTAAGATATTAAAAATCTTGAATTTATAATGAGCATATTTTTTATTTGCTTCATAAAATATGGAATAACATTTAAATTTAAAGATATATTCATGCATATGATAAATATGTACTATTAATAGTGAGTGTCAATGAAATATAAGTGTGAGCATACGTTTAGATATTCAATTTTATTCAGACTATCTTTATTCACCCTTCAGATAAATTGTATTTTTGCGCCTTTTAAATGCCTTCAGATTACCTCGCATAATTGATAATTTAATTTATAGTAAAATTTTTAAATAAGGTATAGTAATTAAATGAATTTTTAGTATTCATTGTCATTTACTGGTATGCAAAAATAAAATAACTTTATACAAAAAAGATAAAATCTCTTTTATCTATAACGTAAGGACAGAAATGTGTAAGTATTTTCAATCCCACTTAGCATATGTATATGACTTAAAATTATTTTTATTTACTTTCTAGGAAATAAATTCAAATATGTAATATTTGAAGTTTTCTGTGTATTTCAGAAGAAAAACATTCAAAATTTTAAAGTCAAACTTTTAAAATAAAATGTCTTAAATAAAGAAGATATTAAAAATTTTAGAGCTCAAGTGTAAGAAGTAAAATATAGTTGAATTAATTATTTTAATTTATTTATGGTTCCAGTGATTATATTTAAAGTAAACTTAGTTTTTCTCAATTTGATTTTATAAATTTATAATATAAAATTCTTATGGTGATTTGTATAACGATAAATCTATTAAAGTTATTAATAAAGAGCAACAATATCAAATAAACCCCCAATTTTCAGTTTATATAAAATCGCGTCCAATTTGTATTTGTTTTTAATAAGATAATAATTTTATTAATCAAGAAAGACTCTTTTAAACATGAAAAACTGTTACTTATTGACATATTTTCAAAAATCTTATTCAGCACAATTGATAGGAAATTACTTAAATAAACTATTTATTATTCATAAAAAACTATTATATTCTTAGAACAAGATATCATTATACATTTTTAAAATAAATGCCTTTAAATATTATTATGAATTAAAAACAAGTTGTAGCTTTTTTGTTGAATGAGAACAAAGTAGATACTCACTTTTAAAAAAAAATTCTCTATCACTTATATTCAATCAAAAAGTGAACAATCAAAAAGTAAACTACAGATATTTGAAAGATATTACTTTGCTTGAAGAGTATTTTTCAAAAATAAAATTCGATGTTTTATCAACACGTAAAAATTATATTCTTCTCTTGTTTTCAAAACTACAAAATTAGTGTCATTAACGCTACTGTAATCTAAGAAATATTCTGCTATTGACAAGGAAATTAATTTAGATAAAATTAGGAAAAGCAGCATGTCAAAATATTTATATTTTTTCTTTAATATTATTATTGATGAATTTATATTTTTCAATTAATATTGGCAAATAATATAACATTATGTGTAATCTATCGACTTTATTGAATCAAATGTTAAATTTAATTAATATATAAGAGAATAGATTTCTTTATACACTAATTTTATTTCTTTACAGTAATTATTTACGAATTAAGTTTACATTAAGATTTCAGAAGAAAAATATTGTAATTCTAAAACTTTACTTTAGTTAATGCTAATTATATTATTACAATATAAATGTATTAAATTATGTCAATTCTAAAAATAGGATAGTTTTATCCTGAAAAGAAAAAAATATAAAATATACGATTGCATGAAAAATTAAATTTCTGCATAATATTACTTTGCAACAAAATATAGAATAAACTTTCGTATAAAGAAATAGTACAAATGATAAAAGTATTTCTTAAATATATTTATAAAGTAGTATTTAAGAGTAAATATGTAAATACTAGTTTGATATTATTTGAAAGGATGATATAAAATTGTCATACCTATAAAGAAATAAATCCAGTAAATTATATTTGATTTATTTGAATATAAAATATTTTGCGTTTATAAACTCTAAAATTGAATATATCTTAAATACGATATAATATTTGAATAATAAATAATGGTAATCAACATAAGGATAATTCAATGTAATATTTTAATTTGAAATTCTTAGAAAAAATATGTATGTTTTGGTGATATTCAGAAATATCATTTCTTGCTTTTAAATCTGAAACATCCATTTAATTTGAATTTATTATTCTATTGATATTACCTTCACATCTGATATGAATTTACGTATTAATTAAGTTTTAATCTATAAAAATTTTAATTAAATATTTCAATGAATATTTTTATGAAACCAGATGAATTATGAATTAGTTTCAAAATGTTCTTCCTCTTTTTTCATTTGTTTTATTTCCCTTTTTTCTCAAAATTCATTTCAAGTTTTAAAAATATAATTTGTGAAAGATTTTATTAAAATAATTTGTGAAAGGTTAAAAAATTATTCTCTTCTCCTCTAGTTCTAAAATAAATTTTAAAAAAATGTAATGAAGTTTATTTTGCACAGTTCAAAAATTATAGTTCTTAAAATTTGCATTTCCTTATGTTGTTAACATAAATTCAACATTTCTTTCAAAATTTAACGTAAGAACTTTTCTAAATGATCGCAAAGTAATACATAACAAAGTAATAATAATATAAAAATATGAAAAGGTGAACTAAAATAATATTGACTTATCTTAAGGAATGTATGTGTGTAACCAAAATTTCAAAAGTTATTTCTTGCAGGATACACTAGAAGAAGAAAGAGGGGGAAAATAATCAAAAACTGATAGGACTGGTTTGACGAGAATTAAGGTTCATCGCGTGTTTCGAATAACCAACATGATAAGTTCTAAGTTTTCTGGTATTTTTTGTTTTGACAAGAAGGAAAAATATCCTAATAAAATAATTTTTTTTTTTACCTTTTTTATCTTTCTCTCGTGGGAAAAGCATTTCTGTAGAACAAAGGATAAAATAAATGAATTAGGTTGTTTTATTTATTTCAAATAAATAAGAAAATGTTTCAAATAATGGGATTACAGAAACTTGTAAATTGTTATTGAAGCAATACCAGAAGTTTCTATTTTTTTTTACCCATATTAATGAAATTTTCCTTCTGGAATGTATTTTTTTTAAATTTTGAATTCTTATTTCGAAATTTGTTATAGTAAAATTGAAATATAATACTATTGACTTGACAAAGTGGGAAGAAAAATATCTTAAACCAATTTTCAATTTACTTTACATTAATAAGCTAAAAACAAAAAAGATATTAACAAAAATCTCAATCATTATTTTTTCTAATTCATTTTGTAGATTGATTATTTGTTTTCTGTTATATTACTAACTTATTTTGGCACACACATAAAGTTTTATAAGCCGTGATGAAAAATATTTGTGAGATTCTCTATATCCAAAATTATAATTTTTTCTCCATTAAATTTCCAATAACTCCTTCTTTGAAACCATAAGTTTTGTCTGAATATTTTTAGCACTCACAAACATACTAATGCTCACACATACTCGTGCGTATTTATGTATGTGCTACCATACATGTAAGAACATATATTACTAACATATATATATATATATATATATATATATATATATATATATATATATATATATATATATATATATATATATATATATATATATATATATATATATATATATATATATATTTATTTATATATATATATATATATATATATATATATATACAGGGTGATTATAAAAAAACTTTGCCAACGTCTGCACTTCTAGCGTCCATTCTATTTAACCGATCAAGATGATATTTCAAATATAGTTCTTTTGAGATATGCGCTCGAGATTCTGTGAATGGCAACACAGTGGCCCTCGCGGTTACAGTTATAGTGACAGAAACTCGAAATTTTCGAATGGCAACGTCTACTTTTTACCATCGCAAAATGTTCAGCACATGCGAAATTCTAAATATCGTTGAAACGGTACCGATATGTCTAAAAACGGACGTGTTCTGCAAACACAAAAAAGAGTTCTGAAAACCGGCCAATAAAACACGATCTGGGCGCACGCAATAAATTTGCATGTGACAGAGTCAAGAAACCAATCACAGAACGCCGGTCGCCAGATATTCAGCGTAGGAAACCTATAAAATACCAAGCGGGTATGCGAAGTCGTCATTCGGGAACTCGCACATGCCGACGATATGAGTCTTCCTAGGAAAGTTCGCGGTGAATTGATCAAACTCTATTACCAAAATGGGATGAACGCTGCGGAAGCCTTGCGTGTGTATCACCGCAATCATCGACAACGACGCAGCCCATGTACTCTGCAAGCTCTGCGTGATTTAGTGCGGAAATTCGAAGATACAGGCTGCACCTGTGACAAACAGCGCTCCGGACGGCCAACTGTTTCTGAGGACGTTGTCATGGAAGTGCACCATACAGTGACTGCAGGACACACAGAAACCGCAAGAGGCATAGCGCGCGTGTTGGATATTCCGAACTCAACGGTCCGCAAGCTCTTGCGCTCGGTACTTCACATGTTTCCCTATCGGTTCCAGCGCCTCCAGATGTTGGAGCCGGGTGACCCACAACAACGTCTGGACTTCGCAAATGCATTTTTGGTACGATATGATGCGGATAACGACTGGCCACTTCGCATACTATGGACGGACGAGGCGCATTTCACCTTAAATGGCAGCATTAACACAAAGAATTGTGTGCACTGGGGAGAGACGAATCCTCATGCTGTGGCGCCAGTACCATTATTTGACGCCAAAGTGACTGCGTGGTGCGGCATTACAGCTACATTTGTTCTGGGCCCGTTCTTCTTTGAGGAAACGACCCCGACTGGCCCTGCAACATGTTCTGTAACGGGCCCTCGGTATGCAGCCATGCTGAAAAATTATGTTTTACCGGAGTTGCGTCGGCTGAATGCACTCAATGACATTGTTTGGATGCAAGATGGCGCACCTCCACATATAGCGAGGTCAGTTAAAAGGCTCCTGGATCAGCATTTTGGTGATCGCATCATCTCACGCTATTATCCTTTTCCGTGGCCTGCGCGATCCCCAGATCTGACGCCTATGGATTTCTGGTTTTGGGGCTATCTCAAATCCAGAGTTTATCTGTGCAATCCTCAAACATTGTCGGACTTAAAGGATTCTATACGGCGTGAGATTGGAAACATCCCTCGTGCCATGTTGCGTGCAGCGACATTGTCCACCGTCTCCCGCATGCAATGCGTAATTGCCTGTGATGGCACTCATGTGGAAAATGTTTGAAATTAATAAAGATTTTTTTCTCTATGTGTTCTCATCATTGAGCAGTGTCTTGTCTCTGTCGTATGCATTATTCCTCCGTGCGCCTTGAAGAACTGTTTGTATGTGTATAACACGTCGGTTTTCGGACATATCGGTACCGTTTCAACGCTATTTAGGGTTTTCGCATGTGCTGAACATTTTGTGATGGTAAAAAGTAGGCGTTGCCATTCGAAAATTTCGAGTTTCTGTCACTATAACTGTAACCGCGAGGGCCACTGTGTTGCCATTCACAGAATCTCGAGCGCATATCTCAAAAGAACTATATTTGAAGTATCATCTTGATCGGTTAAATAGAATGGACGCTAGAAGTGCAGATGTTGGCAAAGTTTTTTTATAATCACCCTGTATATATATATATATATATATATATATATATATATATATATATATATATATATATATATATATATATATATATATATATATATATATATATATATATATATATATATATATATATAATGCAATTAAGAAAAACTCACGTTAAATTAAAATATAAGGAAAAGATTGTGATACAATATGCATAAAAGTAAAAATTTTATTTTTTATTGTATATTATAACGTTACTGTTACCCACAAGTTAGCTCCAGACATTCAATTGAATTTAACACCGTTGGCAGCTGGGAAAATGATTGATTTCACCCTATCTGAATCTCAGAAACTACGCAGTACCAAACACAGTCAATTAGTTCTGATTGGAGAATGATGTGGGAATTGGAAACATGATTCGAGAAGGGACTTCATCAGGAATATAATTCCTCAAATTAAAATGGAATCCTCTGGTGAGTGGGCCACGTGCATTCGAATAATTTATTGCTTCTTCACTCTTTCTGATCTGAGTTGGTTAAGTGACCGGAATTATCTGTCGAAGAGTGGCCTTAGAAGATGGATCTGGAGGTTACTGGAAGCCAGATGTTGGGGAAAGTTTTAATATAAATAACAGGCCTTTAGAGGGTCTGGAAAAAATCACTTCAGATGTTACTTTGATTTTGCAACCTACAGAATCTAGCGCTCAAAGAACAAGATTGTTTTCTCGTCTTCCGAAAGTGCTGCAGTTGAGTTGCATGGATAGCTAATCGCCCTTTCCTCTGGGATGCGGGACGGTTGAAATAAACACGGGCCACAGTCGTCAGCGTGAGGGCACGTCCTTTTCATGACTACCTGTGTCGGCGACAGATGCGCGTGGGACTGTACTCCTGGCCTCGCCACGGATAGGGCCATGACAAGCACAGACGATGGAATTGGAACTAGGAAAATTGAGACAAGATCAGGTTCACTACTGAATACATACACGAAATCAGTAGCGTAGAAATGACAGAAGAAGCAATGCAGCTATTAAAAATCCATAGTTTAGAACTCGTTGAATTAATGGATTTACTTACATACTATCGCAATAACAAAGAAGAAACTGTAAGTAATAATAGGCCTCTTACCAATCTAAAGGCACCGCCATCTTTTGCATTACCCACGGCAAACAAATTTTATGCTCTAATGATTGATTTTGTAGATACACTCATCGATGAACATGATCAATATTCAATACTTTCATCGCAATTACTCAAGAAACAGAAAACATATATCGTTTAAAGAACAATAGAAGATAATGAAGACACAACAAATAAAAAAGTAATCAAAAATATTGAATTTTAAAATATTAAACAAGAGTTTCAGCAAGCAAAAAGAAATTACCTAATACACCCGATTGTCATTAAATATAAATTAATTATCTGAAAGGAACTGCAAGAAACTTTCAAAAACAAAAACGAGCGTCAGCGGATATAAGAGAAAAATGACGAGCACAGAAATACTGACACTTAAAGTAGAAACCCCAGAAGTACACAGAAAGACAACAGTTTTTTTAAATGAAACAAAAATATTATATCATACTTTTATCCTACCAGAGAACAAATATCTAAAATTGGTCATTGGAAATTTATCACCAATTTACATACAAAAAGAAATAATCCAAGAATTAATATTTGAAGAATTCATAATAACTAATATCACAAAAATGTCAAAGGAAGTCAAGGAAGATAAAATTAATCTACCACTCTACATAGTAACACAAACCAAAAATGACAATTCCAAAGAGATTTATAATCTATCGAATTTATTTAATCTGGTCATCAAATTAGAAACTTACAGATGAAGAAAAGGTATTAGACCGTGTGTTTGATGCAAAGGATTTAATCATGTCCAAACATATTGATATCACACCTTTAAATGCGTAAAATATGTGGGTGACTACCACCACTCTACCTGTATAAAACCTGCAACTCTCTCAGCCAAATGCGCTACTTGCGGTGAAGCACACCCAACAAGCATTAGAGGCTGCATAAAATTTCCAAAATCTAAACATAATGCTGCACCAGTGGAAAATATAACAAGCAAAGTAATACCAAGTCCTAACCCACATATGACATAAGCAAACATCTTAATTAATAAAAATGAAATTATAATTAAAGCTACAGAAATAATAAATGAGGCAAAAAATATTTACAGTGAGATACATACGTTAATAAAATACGTTAAAAACTCAAACATATTTGAACTGACAGCACAGCTCAAAAACTTTAATGAAGCAATAGCTGCAACAGGAATAGTTACAAGCTCAATTTCTCCCCTATACAGGTAGCAACATGGAATTCACATAGATTTAGAAACAAGCACACAGAGTTAATAAAATTTCTGGATCAACAAAATATCGACATCATCTTGCGCACAGAAATTCATCTGAAACCTACAATCAAATTCAATATTCCAAATTACAACTTTTACAGGACTGACAGAGCTCACCATAAAAGAGGGGGTAAAGCCATTACCATTAAACGTTCTTATCAATCTACACAGTGAAGTAATGACAATTGCAGGGGCTTTGAAGAAACATCGATAGTTGCCAATCTCCATAACAGTTTTAAAATAAAATTCACTAGCATATATAATAGACCTCAAAACCTTGTTAATCCTAAAGACTGCAGAAATTCTTCCCTCTAAAATTCACGCAATTGTAAGCGGGGACTTAAATAGCAAACATACGCATTCAGGATGTAAAGACGCTAATCAAAACGGAAGAACTGTGTTAAATATTGCTCTTCAGCAAAAATACAAAATTATTGCACCAATACAGACCACCCACTATGATAATAAACTACAAGACAATGGAGATATTGTGGATATTTTCCTCGCAAATATGAAAACTCCACTCTCAACAACAACAATAGTTGACCTTACTTCTGACCACTTACCAGTTTTAGGCTGCCTAGGTATTAACAAAAACAATGTAGAAATATTTATTTTCAGAACAAATTGACTTCTTTATTATAATATCTTACAATAACAAGTCAACTCAGAAAACAACAAAACAGTAGAAGCAGAAACCCTCGAACCAAATAATGAAGAAACGAGTAACAAGTACAAAAAAATCATAAAGAAATTGAAAATCTAAATGAAAATATAATAAAAGCAAAAGATATGGCAACAATTAAAATATTTTATCACAAGAATTATGTAAGACTTCCATCTATATCAGGAAATACATTAGAGAAATAAATAGACTCAGAAAATAATATCAAAAAACCCTAAACCCATATTTCAAGCAACTAGTCAACAATATGAATAAGCAAGTTAATCACATTGTGCGGAATACAGAAACAACAGCAAGGGAGAAAAAATCGAAAGCATAAACTCAGACAGCAATGCAGTTTGGACATTGGTTAAACAACTTAAACAGAAACCCAATGTAAATCACTACCTCCAAAGTCAAAACGGTCAAACTTATACAAATGAAGAAAAACTAAAAATCTTTCTTCAACATTATGTAGTCAATTCCAACCAAATGCTGATATAAATAAAATATTCACCAAAGAAGTAGAAGAGAATGTAAAACATTTAATAGAAAACAATATTCCTAGCTCAAATATAAAACTAACTAACATTGAAGAAATATTCTCAATAGTTAAAAGTCTTAAAACCAAAAAGAGCCCAGGTGCTGACAAAGTTAATAACAACATGATAAAAATATACCAAGAGATTTCCTAAATAAGCTAGTTAAGACTTAAAATAATTGTCTCAAAATATCCTATTTCCCCATTATCTGGAAAATGGCTACAATCGTTTTGTTTACCAAGCCTGGAAAAAATTCAAAAAATAGCAGAAAATTATCGATTTATCAGCCACTCTATTGTAGACACTCAAAAAGTATCTACAATAGAATGCAAATATATCTCAAACTACTACCTACTCGACAATATGGATTAAAAAACAGCTCTCCAGAGTCAAACAACTACTCAGAATCACTGGAATTATAGGAGAGAATTTACATAAAAACTTTTATACAGCCATGCTAATGTTGGACGTCTCAAGGCCATTCGATAGCGTTTATCTTAAAGTCTTAATACATAAACTAATACATCTTCAGATGAATCCAAACCTTATCTTAATAATCTACTTTTACTTAAATAACAGATTTCTTCAAGTCTCTCACAACACAGAAACATCGCTCACTTTAAGCATAAAGTAGAGATACTGAAAGAAAGCATCTTTAGACCTATCTTATATATTTTTTATACTCACGACTTCCCAACAACAGATGACAATAATACTAAAATAGCCTTTTATGCAGACGACGCAGCAATCATGACTGAATCCTCCAATCACAATTATGCAATTCATAAAACACAGATAAAATTAAGTGAAATTGAAAATTGATGCATTAATTGGAGAGTTACAATCAATGCAGCAAAATCACAACTAATAATATTTAAATGGAGAAAGAAAAAGAAAATCAAACATAGAAATAATAAAAAATTTTATTCTTGTTTGATAAGGAAATACTGCAAATAAATACAGCCAAGTATCTGGGATTAACCATGAATAATAAATTGCCATTGACTAACCACATTAATCAAGTTATCACCAAAACCAGTCAAGCATTAAAGCAATTATAGGAAAATAATCAAAGCTGTCATTAAAATTAAAACGCCTTCTCTACATCTCAATTATAAGACATATTATAACCTATGCATCCCCAGTATGGAACAATATTAATAAAGCAGATCAATGGAAACTACAAATTTTCCAACAAAAAATGCTTAGATATATCGCAAACACTTCATATTATATTAGAAATAAACATATTGCCAAAGACCTGGAAATAGATGATATTTTAGTACACTTAAATAAAGTAAACAAAAACTTTAAAAAAGAAAAACAAATTGCGAAGCAGTAAATTTCAAAGAAGTCTTTAATTATATGAAAATTTAAGAAAAGATAAATATAGAGCAATAGCAAAGCATTTTCTTGTTGAAAATGGAAAGTTTCTCAATGTATATAGACTCTATTTTCTATCTTTATAATTATATTATAACCCAGAAAATGTTCTTACTTCATTTATTATAACCCAGAAATGCTTTAATTATATTTCATTGCATTTATTTAATCCAAGATGCCCTTTTTTGTTCAACATCTTTTCCATAAGAATAATAGTTGATCTTTCAGTAATAAATGATAATTAAGAGTTGTTACTCATTAACACATTTTTATATTTGTCTAGACCGTAGAAAGGAGATGAATTATTTCCATTTGTGCTTGCTTGTAATCCAAAATTTGATATTTGAAGCCTGTTCAATGCAAGAAGAGTGGTAATCGACAGTAAACTACACATATGAAAAAGTAGAGAAAGGATAAGGAACACATGAATAAAATTCCAGAAAAAAACTGATATCTGAAGCAGTTTTTAAAATCTATTACTGAACATTTTTACCAGATAGTAGCAACGATGAGGCTTAGAGAAAATACTTATACCATTAGAATAAAAAGAACTTTTGCCAAATCTTACGTAATCAAAGGAGATGATTTATTTATGTATATATATATATATATATATATATATATATAATCAATAAAAAATCAACAAGGAGACAGACAGAAAAAAATAATCAAAGAAGGGAAGTGCATTTTACAAGGCTAGCTTGTGGCAATACATATTATATTATATAAAATTAAAATTAGTTACAAATTAGTTAAGATTATTCGTTATATTTCATTCTTATTTGGGAAAAAGAAAAACATTTAAGTTTAATTGAATATATTGTATTTATAATAGCTACAGGTATTAAGAACTACAGAAAGGGAATATTTGATGTCATGTAAATACTCATATGAGTTATCTTGTCCATATATAGTTACTTCAATAAATAATTCATTATTAATATTTATTTTCTTAGATAATGACTTGCCTTAAGTTAAAGATAACAAAATTCTTGCTTAGACAAGAATATAAAATTTTACTTTCAATTTCCACATTCACTTTAGTGTAAGATTTTAAATTAAGAAAAAATAAGGTGTTCTGAAAAATTCACTATTTTTTCCACTGGTAAATAGAGATGAACATTTATGAGGAAATTTGGACAAACCCTTATAGATACATATAATAAGAATTTACCAGCTTAGGTTAAGTTTTCATTTTTCTGTATCACGAAGCTCGTGAAATTGATTATGGAACTTGTTACGTTTAAATTCAATTAAACATTTTGATAAATTAATTTTTCTCATAATTTCAAGACAAAAATATATATTTTGAGAAATAAAACTGAAAACTCAATTTTCTAGTTTTATTTTCAATTTATTAACTATATTTTGTGATTTCCGTCTAATTGATAAAATATTTAATTTTGATAATTTCAGATATTGATAGCTCTAATATCAAAAATTATTTTAGATAAAAGGAATTTTTGACTATTTTAAATGTAGACTTTTATTCTTTTTTATTAAATTATAGAGAAATTCAGGACGTTAATTGAAGGAGGGAACCACATAGCATTCGAATTCAAATTAATAATTTTTCTATATGGATGAAATAAAATATTTGATTTAAAAATTATGTATTTAAAACACTATTTCAAGTAAACTTATCTAATAGTAGTTTTGAAAAAAGAAGAGTACTTTCTAATCTGATTTAATAAACATAATTTTCAAATTATTAACTCTTAAGATTATAATGTTTGACTTATGAGAAGAATTTAAAAAATTATTTTCAACGCTATAAAACTATACTCGAGAATATATTTTTATGGCTCCCCCTTATTCCCCCAAATTAAAAGTCTTAAGAGCATTTTGCAAATGGCAACGAAGTGAACACATCAAACTAAATAAATTAAGCTAAAAAATTAAATCTTGTAAGAAAAAAATTTTAACATGAAACTGAATCCTCAACGTTGGATGAAGATGTTACAGGAAGAGAGTGAAGAAGATTGTATCTTTTCTTCCTGTAATTCTTGAACTAGAATAAATTATATTCCTGTTCAAAATATATGAAAGGTTGGATGATGCACCTCAATGGTAAAAAAAGCTGTTGTGAAACTGGTGGCACTGCAGAGAAGCCTAATTAAAATTTTATCCATGTTTTCTGTTTTTAAAGCAAATATGACTTCTCTCTCAGTCAACGTAACTTTTTTATGAGTTTCAAATATATTTAAGAATACTTATATTTTAGTACACAAGATTACTTGCATTATTCCCAATTTTAAACTGAGGTAAAATATTCAATATGGGAGTTACAAAGTTCTAATATATTCCTATAATTATTATAGCTATAGCAATGTAAGATCGCTTTTTCATTATTTTGATGCATGCTTGACTTTATCCTGCGAGGTCGGATAAAGAAGAATGTTTGCATGTTTCTAAATTATAATTTATTTACCTTATAAAAGGAAGTCCTTTTACATTAAAAAAGTATCTTTGAAATTAAAAATCTATTTCATTATTCAGAAAAAGCTGATTTAATGTTGTTTCTACGAAGTATCTGTATAGATACTTCGTAAAAACATAAATATTTATTTTGTTTGAAATATTTATTCATTTCTCTATCTTTACAAGTCACCATTATTATTTGATGCAAATGTTGTTCATTTAGATAAGATGAAGCAATTTGTTTTTTTTTTAAAACTCATTTGGAACAAATATCTTTTCAATTAATTTTTTATACAAGAAAAATAATTTTTCAAAAATAATCTAGTAATATTCAAATTTTATTTTAAAACATCTTTAATACTGAATAAATAAAATATTTACGTAAGCCACATAAGTAATACATTTGACAATCATTAATAAAAAGAAAGTCATAAAAACAAATTAATTATCATTTTTTAAATTTTACTTCTGATTAATCATAGGGATATATTTTGCTCAGTTAATGAGATAGTTTATAGTAATGATTAATTTCTTAGTCAAAATATAATTAAAACTTGCATTCTTTCATTTGGAGCTCCTTAAAAATTAAGTGAAAAAATACCATGGATGTCACTTAATAAATTCTTTTGCTATCATCATCTAGCTAAACTTTTTTCAATCAAGATGGGAAATCTTAGTTGATGATATTTAAATATAAAGATGTGATTAATATTTCTTAGGAGAATTCATTACTTACAGATTTTTCAAAACAAGTATTGAAAAATCTTGTTAATTATTTAGAGTAAAAATATTATTTTTGTGGTATTAATATTTAAAGTTAATATACCAATATAATATAGAAATAAAGAATTTATTATGTATTTAGATTGATATAAAGAAACGACAGAAATATAATAAATTAAATTATAATTTCCTTAAACAAAGCAATATAGTTCAAAAGATTTTTATTTTGAGGAGATTTTTCAACATATGATTTAATTTCTGAGATGATAAAAAATGAATTAATTGGTAAATATTATGAATAACACTGCATCTAGGATACAAATTATAATTATAATATTTTCAATTTAGTGATCGAAGTTAATAATGTATATGAATTGAATGATTCTGTTTAAAATACGGTCTTAAGAATAAGAATTACTTTTAAGTAAAGTAAACGCATAGATATTTTTGAAAGTTGGACTTTAACTATATATTCTCATTATGTTTCTAAAACTTAACAAAATTATTTTTACACTATTAAATGAAATTTCTAAAACAAAGCAAAATTTTTTCTTACCTGTAAACTTTGTCAAAATAATATTATTGAATTATAATATCATTACATAGAAGTATTAGTTAAAGATAGCAATCATTAATTATAGATGAATTATATTTTCAATGCAAAATATTGAGATCTTCTATTTTACTTAAATTATATCTTTTATTTTCTGAAGTAGATATTGCATTTTCATAATCTACTCTTCGAGAATCTTCTAGAAACATTTTAGGTATAGTTGAACAATCTATTTAAAAGTCCATAATATAATACAAAAAAATTTATACATTTCATGTATTAAATACATTTATTACAAATATGTGTTATGAGTGACCAAATTCAATTGTAATTTTTAAGGATGAGTGAAAAATTAGTTTGAGTAAAGTTAAAGAAATTGAATTAATAGACATTTCTAAATTTAATGATATTTTTGAAGTTGTAATAAAAAAATAATGCGGAAAATTCAATACATATATCAAGAGTAACAATTGATTTTACTTGAAAATTTCTTTTTTTCTCTAACTCAAAAGTCTTACAACTTAAATCAATATGAATGACGTATTTCCTATTTTATCTATGATCATTTTATAAAAAAGTGAATCAAAATTTTTAAAAAGAAAATGAAATATCTCACAGAATTCATATCTCGAAGATATTTTCTTAGATAGATTTTATTTTTGAGAGACACGCAAGGGAGATATTCACTAAGCAATATTATGATTTCAAAAATTCTTTTCAGTTATTTCAATGAAACTTTTAGTTATGACACTGTTTACTTTAAAACTAATAATTTGACAAACAATGCCAAAACCAAGTGAAGTTTTATTTGGTTATACGTTTTAACATATAAGACCATTCCTCTTTCAAGAAACTCGTATATTTAGTTTCTTTAAGGTAATTAATTCACATGCAATAAATTGCTTAAATTTCTTCAAAATAAGTTAAACCTAGTAAGGTGCAACCAAACATTCATTTCAATAGATAACAAAACTTTTCCTTATTTCCAAGTTAGTTCTTTAGCAGCCTTTTGTCCAATATTATATTCTTTTCAATTACCCTGGAATTGATGTATCCATTTTCTTTAAACTTTGTTTGCTAATTCAGAAAAGAAATCAGTAAATAATGAGCCGTTTAATATACTTTAATATATTTAATTACAAAAAATAATATTAATTGTATGTATGTAAGCAATTATAATTATTTCAATGATTAAACTAGAAACTAAAAATCAAAGGTAGAGAATATACATTGCTAACTATAAGACGAAAAGATTTATAATTTATATTCATCCCATATAATGTTTTGCTAGGTTACATTAAATAATGTAATATTGTCTTTTAATATTATTTAAACTAAATTATTTGGTTTTCCTACTTATTGGAAAATTTCCTTTTCAATGAACGAATGACATTCAAAAATGTAATACAATAAGTGGTTCTCATTCTATAAAATATAAAGTTAGCAATATAAAATGTCAGTTATCGCAAATACATATAAACTTAAAATAAAAAAGATATAAAAATAAAATTTATTATAACTATAAGTTTACCGGAATAGAGGCATTTCGAATATTTGAATCAGATACATTTGTTATTTGATACATTGTAATTTTGGTTTGATGTAAAAAAAAAGGAAATTTTTTTAAAAAATACATAATAATTTAAACCAATACAGTTTCAATTATTTCTTAAGCAGCATCATTAAAATAATTTCAAATTTAAGTCCACATGCTAAATAGTATAGTCATACATAAATAGCATTTATTTTAACTTGGAAAAAAGTGCTTTCACTAAATATAAATATTAGTTTTTAAATTTTCAATAAATTTTAAGAATGGTAATGTGCACCTTTATCCACTAACAAAATATTTCTAAGATAAATACTTGTATTACTTACATATAATAAGGAATATTTTAATTCTACTATGACATTATTACTTATTCTGTCTTAGGCTGTTTATACTTAGTAGAATAGAAATAAAGAGCCGTAATTTTTAGAAGAATTACAGAATAGGAATAGGATTTCCTGAAAGCTGTCTCTGCAATTAAATTGATTGGTCTGATTCTTTCAAAACTTCTTGTGAAGTGATTGATGAATTTTCTGTGTTTGATTTGCGTCTTAGGTATATAAAATGTCGACAAACACAAGGTAGGTAATTTTTAAATAATATCTACATACAGATTAGATGCGTACGAAGTTTTTTCATAAATTCTTTGTTACCGAAGAGCTTTTATTAGATATTTTAATATTGGATAAAGTTGTAAAATATTTATTAGAGTTTCTATTTATCACAATCCAATTTAATATATGGATGAATTTTTTAATAAAAATTATTATGTGTGTTGGGGGGTCATATAAATTTAAATCTAATCAATCGTGTTTATACATGGGGATTTTTAAGTTATAGAATTAGGTATATATCAATTGAGTTTATTGTGATATAAAATAAATATACCTCATTATATATTTATTTTATATCACAATAAACTCAATTGATAAAAAAGTGATATAAAAACTAAATAATAAATATACCTCTTTAAATATCTCAACTGCTTTGCAGTCTCTTTAATTTCATAATATTAAATAATGAAAAAATACAATTGAGGATAGTTAAGGAATATTGAAAATAAATTTTTCATTGAAATAATATATTTAGCAAACTTTTGTTAAATAAGCAATGCTGCTTTTACTATATGAAAATCTTATAAATGATATCATTGTCCAATAACGAAAATAATTCTTAAAAGTCATTAATTATTTAAATATTATTTAAGTTAAAATTATTTTTATATGTAACCAATATTAAATGACGGAAAAAATTCATAACAAGAAATAACATTTTTCAAAAATGTAATTTAATCTATTTTTGAAAAATGTTAATTCTTTTTATCGTCGTTATTATTTTCAATATTCGAGTTTTTGCATCGAAAAATAAATAAATTTTTATTGTAGAATTAGGTTTTATATTTCCGGATTTCATTGTATGCAACAAGTGTATCTATCTGCTGTACCAATCTATGAATTAGTTTTTCTTGGTATAATAATAGTCAGTAAATATTTAAAGTAAGTATTAATGTATTTCTTGCTATACTTTATGAATGCCAGATATAAAAAGAGCAATAATCTTGTTAATTTTTATTTTAAGTTAAAATATTTCCTATTTTCCTTTGCTTATACCTTACTGATCTTTTCTGAATTGTTATGTATTTATCAAATAATAAAATATAGAGTCATTTTATAAACATGAAAAAACCGAATATTTATTTCATTTTAAATTTCTCATGTAATTAAAAATAATTGTATTCTTCATACATTTACGGTCTAATTAGCCCTCGTGTGCAAAAAATGACCGTTGAGCGACAAACAAACTAAACCAATCTTCATACATTTGTGGTATTTGCTAATGCATACATTTATAGTATTTAAATCTTTTAAAACACTTAAATAAAAAATTCACTTATTTGCAACAAAATTTAAGGCCTTAATGTTGTTCTATGCAGATATCTGCACTATTTTTTCAGAAAATAAAAATAACTTCTTTTTTGGTTTAGAAATTATAATATCAATAATTAAAAATTGTTTATTAAATTTAAAGTACGGTTTTTTTAAATAAGTAAATTTATTTTATTACTTGTTCTTTGAATTTTATTGGTTTCTTTTTAAGTGCACTTTGTATGAAGATTTTTTTAGTAATTTAATTCTTAAAAGAAAAGTACTGCTAAAATATTTTTATATTTAAAGTTGTAAAATAGATTAAAACTTAAATAATGTTAAATAAAATGTTACAATTTAAAATTCATTTTTTAAATATTTAGGATTCAATAAATATTTTTTGCATTTGAAGAATTAATATTTACAATTTTCTTCAGTAGAAAAAATGAGATAAAGAATAATTCTAATAATAAAAGATAGCTGTCATTTGAATATTTTTCAAATATTTGACAAATTGTCCAAAATAGAAAAGTATATGGAAACACTCAATTTAATTGCTTTTAATGACACAAAAGTATTGAATAATATTTTTACAGAAAAAAATAGAGGGGATGAAAATGAATAAATATAAAAAGACAAACTACAATAAAGATATATCTTAGTAAGTTTTCCTAAAAGAACCTTAAAATGTTGCGTTTCATGTTTTAAAAAATGTATTAAATTGTATTTTTTCTTATTGAATGAGAATTAATTAATTATTTAGAAAATAATTCAAATAAAACATAAAATTTTCTTTTAACATTGATTTTGTTTTCTTTTTACTAAATTTAGAATGTAATATTAAAATATATTTTATTTTAAATAGGGAAATTTCAAATATTTTGCTTACAGCTAAATATTTTAAGAAAGATTTAAAAATATTACAATTTTATTTGTAAACAATTTTGTAGAATATTATTAAAATTCAATATGTAATTATACTATAATTATTAAACATAAAAGGATTAGTTAAGAGGAGTTCAGATTTTTACAATATACTGTTATAGAGACTTGTATTTTTAAAAAATTGGCAATTGTAAAAATAAATAAAAATATTTTTAGTTACCGATGGAACATTCAAGCAATAACCCATGAAGAATTAATAAGCAATATAAATTAATGATATTTGTTGATTACTAAACTGTAAAATTACATTATATATAAACCAAATATAATTACTTAAGTAATATCAAGTAATACTGTATGATTGCAAAAATCCGCATTTTATGTCACATGAAATAGAAATCCACAAATCTGAAATGCTTCAAAATATCAATGATTGGTATTAATTCAAATTTTTATAGGAATTTGTTTATAACTTGATGTTATTTTTTTCAATTTTTATTTTTTTGATACCACAACTGTATATATTATTTTGAAAGGAATATATTTTGAAAAAGTATCGTATTACCTTATATATATATATATATATATATATATATATATATATATATATATATATATATATATATATATATATATATATATATATATATATATATATATATATATATATATATATATATATATATATATATAATGGTAGATTAATTTAACAAAAGCATAATTTAAATAAGATTATAATTTAGAATGAAATAAGAATAAATAACTTTTTTTCTGACGACATTTTTCTTGGGTTCAAAAAAGCCGTATTACAAAATATTACTAAACATTGCTTCCAACTAAAATTACTTTAAACATTATTATTACTTTGTAAGGCAAAATTAAAGAATATTTAATAGCTTTGCAAATGATTATAAAATGCAAGTAAGTATATTAATTTTATAAATCAAAGTAGTAAAGCAAGTTGTTTTAATATTACGAGTATAAATGTAAAATAATTCCTTAAGTGAATGTAATTGTGAAAAATTATAAACTGTTACACATGCGCAAATATAGCTGAGTTTCATTTATTTATTAAGTTTCAATAAATAAACAAGTCTTGAAAATTTATATTTGTGTTTATTTAGATTTTTTATAAATAGGAAATACGTGATTATTTAAATTTTTCTAACTATTTAAAAATTAAATTCTATAGAAAATATTGCTTCTTCAAACATTTCCGACAGAGATACATGCATTTCCAAATTCTGTATTGATAGATTTTTGTAAATATAAAATACAAATTTGTAATATCATTTTTAGTAATTTCTTTATAAAAAAATTTAGAGTTTCACAACGCATTGAAATACTGAGATAAGCATCTAATGTTTTTCATAAAACAAAACAGTATACAGTAATTTTCCCAATGTTCAAAAAACTTTTTCTGATACGTTAAACATATTAAGTTGCATTTGATGGAATTGATGCTATAAGTATAGGGGCGTATTCAGTGAGTGTGCTAATGTAGCTGTGAAATTAAGAAGATCCTCAAAATTTAGAAAAAAGTACTAAGTAAAATATCTAAAGACATGGCTTAGCATGAGAAGATTTATAATTTTATTTTTAGAAAATTATGACCTCGGCCAGTTTTGTAAACTCCAGACTCCATCTGTCAACACCACAAATCTTCGGTTAAATTCTAGCTTCTTGCAAGATTAAAATTTTCCCAACAAAACTACCTGCTTAGAATTCAATTATACAAGATAAATTCTTTTAAGACATGCGGTTTAAGTTAATTTGTCTTTGGACAATATGTTCTATGAAATTTTAAGAAATGTACTATTAATATTCTGTTTGAGTTTTAAATGGAATTGTGCAGCTAATTGTGTGGTATTTCATATTATTTAAGATTCATTGAAAATATGACAAATTTTGATTCAAAGATGTTAATTCTACATATATAATAAAACATATCAAACTCAGAAATTTAAAATTACAAAAAAAAAAACTTATATTATTTTAACTCTTTCTTTGAACATAAGTGCAGCATATTTCCTCTATTAATACATATTCATTATAAAACAATTAATAAATATTCATAAAGAAATAGCATATTTGCATGTAAACCTAAGTTTTTTTCATATTCTATCTTTTTTAATTTGTATTATATAAATATAATGTCTAATATACTTTACTATTTAAATAGATACTATTCAAATATATATTAAAATATATTCTTAAATATATACTAACATTAAATATATAAACATTCAAAACTGCATTATAAATTTGGAAATAAATGCATTTAGACTCTAGAAATATCTAATATAAAATGAATACGTTTCATAGATAGTGAACAATATGCAATAAGGGAATTTCTAACAAATTATTTCATCCAATGTTTCCATTTTAACGGGTGATATATCTCCTGAATGAAAGATTTTGGGACCTTGCTAAATCTTTTTGAAATGAGAAGATTGAGTATCTGAGGCTCTCTTTTCCATAATAGATGATGCTATTAAAATGTAATTAAAAGCTTCGCTTACGTGAATAATTCGGTAACGATCACTTATCTTCTCAAGTTGCACAGCTGTGTGATTTTTAATAGAATTATCCTTGTTCTGGAGAAAGACTCGGGTCATCAGAAGTCTGTTATTAGCATCAAGTCCTTCAGTGCAAATAAGGAATTTAAGCGTGTGCATAATAATGCATTTTACAATACTTTATATTAAACTGGATAAGAAAGACATACGAATATGTGATTCCTTATAAAATATTTTAAATTTTTTATTTATTATTTAAAATTGCTTACATACCAAATTTTCTAAATGTTTATATGTAAATTCAAAATAATTAAATTTATTCAATTACTTAATTTATTTTGATTCAAATATTCAATTTTGTATTGAATTGTTTCAATTGAATTGAATAAATGAATCAAAATTTAAATGTATAATAAAAAATTTGTAAATTATGCAATTTACATATTTAAAATTTGTTAATTTGTCATAATTTTTAATGTGAATTGGGATTACTTTAAATTATTGATAGACGCTGGTAAGTTCAATAGATAAAATAATTCCTTAATATTAAAAATAGATTATATTGTTATAAATCCTAGAAATTTTTGATATTCATAATTAGCATTTTGAAGAATGTTTAGTGATTTAACTTATAAAATGAGAATTTTTAGACACTCTTAAGTAGAATATACTCTAAGAAAATAAAAAAACCCAATTAAACCCAATGAAAGGCAAGCGTGTCTTCATAATGAATATGCCATATATTTTAGAGCTTTTTTGCTATTACAATCTTAGAAATATAGATTGAAACTTGCAAGAGAAAACAAAAATACTCCTTGAGGATATTTATGAAAATAATCCTTTAAATCAACCCTGATTTTAATATTTAACATGATGAAATGTAACCACTCATAAATTAAAGCTCGATAACTCTTTATATATATATATAGCTATATATATATATATATATATATATATATATATATATATATATATATATATATATATATATATATATATATATATATATATATATATATATATATATATATATATATATATATATATATATATATATATATATATATATATATATATATATATATATATATATATATATATATATATATATATATATATATATATATATATATATATATATATATATATATATATATATATATATATATATATATATAAATTTCGTGTCGCGATGTATGTTCCCGATAAACTCCGAAACTACTGAACCGATTTTGATAAAATTTTGTAACCATTTATAGTATAGCCCAACTTAAAAGATAGAATAGTTTTTATCTCTTAATTATTGATCTCAATATTTATTATACGATATTAGTGTTTATTTATCTGTTAGTTCTGTAAATTCCAAATAGTTGGTGTTTCTAGCATCTAAGTTGCACAGGTATTTGGCAGATGGCGACGTGTTTATTTTTCTAGGTTATAGTATCTCCCAGAGTAAATTAGCGTGTGAGCGCAAGCGCGTGGTTGAATATAGAATTTACATATATTTTCATGATGTATAATCATACTGTAACAATTCTTTGTGAATCATTTTTATAATTATACTTTGTATTGTGTTATTATTGTGTAGTGTTAAATATGAATATTTTTAATATTATAAATAGTAAAATAAAATTTTATTTATTACTGATTTTCTCTACTAATTTTCATACCACCTCGAAAACATGTAAGTATTTATTTATAGACATTTATTTTTTATTTTTTTTATAATTTGATAATTGGCTCTGTAATCGTGCTATTTTGGCTGCAAGAAACTTTGATGCGAACGAAATTAACTTCAATATACAACAGATGTTGCTCGGTGATTTGATGTCTCTTAAATCAATCGACACAGTTATTGATGATAACGAAGCCGTAAACTTTCCAACTGAATTTTTGAATTCTCTGGATATGCCAGGAATGCCACCACATAATCTTCAATTGAAAATTGGTTCACCAATTATTCTTCTACGTAATTTAAACCCACCTCAATTATGTAACGGTACACGCATAGTCATAAAAGATATGACCGAAAATATTCTCTAAACAACAATTTTGACGGAAAAATTTAAAGGAGATATCGTCCTGTTTCCACGTATTTCACTGATAGCGTCAGAATCTCCAATACCGTTAAAAAGGCTCCAATTTCCGATTTGTTTAGCTTTTGCGATGACCATACATAAATCTCATGGCCAAACAATGTCTATTTGTGGTTTGGATTTGGAAAACACATGTTTCTCACATGGACAGCTATATGTTGCCTGCTCACGTGTAGGAAAACCATCAAATCTCTTCGTGTTAGCGAAAGACAGGTTAACCAGGAATGTTGTACACAAAGTAGTACTTAGATAATTTTAATTTTAATAATTTAAAATTGAAAAAATAATAGTTCTATGTCTATGTTATCTACCTCATTTATAACAATTTATTTTTAGATATTTTTAATTTATATAGTATATTTTATAAGAGTAAGTCACTGATTACAAACTATAATTTAATATAAGATGAATAAAATGTAAATTCAGAAAGCATATGTTGGTTTGTACTTAATTTCAAAATTTCGATACTTTACCTATTACTTTTAAATTTTTGCAAAACGTTTTATTTTTAATCTCATATGAATTAACCCATAAATTTTTTTAGAAAATATTAATTTGATTATACCCAAGAATTAGTAAAAAAATTGATTCAATGTATTATAAAAACTCAGCCACGGCAACGCGTGGCTGGGTCACTTGTATATATATATATATATATATATATATATATATATATATATATATATATATATATATATATATATATATATATATATATATATATATATATGCGTTCGCGTTCAAATATTACTATACTATTACTATTAAAAGTAAAATGAAGTAGTATTTAAATTTCTGAAGTTTCAGATTAAAAAAATTGATAAGTACACTTCATCTTTGAAGGATTAAATTGTTCTATTAAAAGTATGAATAAACAAAGGAGCTAAACTTATCATGGAAAAGAGCTCTTTCCTTGATAAGTTTGGTAAAATAAGGAGAGAGTGAATTCTGAATGCTTTGAAGATGAAGCACTGTAATGATGCAGACTTGTAATTGAAGCATTTCTATTACGCTCAGTTTTGATGTAGTTTTTAAGAAAGAAACTGATTTATCAGATAAACAATTTAATATTTTTTCCTATTACTAAGTTTAAAAACTATAAAAATCATTGAGATGAAAGTTGTACCAATAAGTGAGTTCTACAATACTTTTTTGAAGTGTAGGTAAGTAAATGAATAACGAGTTTTTTATATAAAAATTTAAACAAATATTTCTTAGAAAATTGGAATGAATCATATGCATGCATTGCTAATAAAAACGTAACTTATTTTATTTCCCATATTATATATTATTCGACAAATGAATATCCATCTAAACTCTTCATTTAAAACCTCTTTACTTACAAAAATCCTTTAAATTTATTTTCATTTTGTTAGATTTGTCTTCACATCTTTTAAATCATAGATGGTAGGTAGAATTTGTAGCAATATATCATTTTTTGGTAAGCTATAAAATACTTATTTCTTCACTTGAACATGCTGATATGTTTTTAGTTACTTATAATTTGGTTTGGTACTTATAAAAGATTTGCTCAGTGATCAGTCAATTTCTGATGATTTGATACTTACCTGGTATTCTTTAAAATAATATTTAATTTTATCATTCCCATTTTTCAATCAGTACAGTAATAAGAAAAATATGTCCCCATTCTTTACTTTTTTGACTTTTATATTTTCTGAATAATTAGAAAAATTAATCGAGGCATTATGATATGAAAACAAACAAAATAAAACTCAAAATATTTTAACTATACATTAAATAAATTTCTTTAAACTATGTATTTTAAAAAATATTACATTAATATTATTCTAGAAACAATAAATCATTTATTATAAAATTTTAGTTATGAACAGTACAAGTTATTTATTATAATAATTTTATTAAATTGTTACATTGTTTCTTGAGATAAGAATTTATGTTTGAAATTCAAGACAAAAATATACATTAATTTTTAAATAGATGCAAACGAAACAGACTTTATTACATAATGAATTCCAATGGAAAATTAATACAGACATTAAGCACTTAATAATTAAAAGTATCACAGAATTTTTATACCTTTAAGTATTTGCATTGAAATCTGCTTTATTTTATAAGACGTTTCTGTTTATTCAGTTAAAATCCTTTTTTTAAATTTATTATCTGAGGCACTATTAATTGGAATTATTCTCAAAAGAACCTTAATTATTTATTGTTGCTTTCAAAGGTATTTAAGTACTCTGTCGCTTTTCTCTTATTTTAACAGAACACTAGCTTTTCTTCGTAACATTCCTTGCCAATTAGATAAGTGATCCCTGGTGATGGATTTGTAACTTATGGGATCTGATTCCCATTTAGGGGATTAAGATTAAAGAAGGTTTAAAACCGTTTTAAATTAGATTTGTTGCTTAATGGTGAACTAGAAAATTCAATTTAAAGATCTATTTTAAGAGTTGTTTATTGTTGGAGACCGGAAAGTCTTTTAAAAAGAGAATAATGTTTTCTTCTTTTTCAGTAAATAGAATTTAGATGAAAATATGTATCGCATGAACATTTAATTCAACTTTCTTGAATTTAATTTAGTTTTAAATTAATAATCTATTAAATACAGAATTTTTTATTATGTGGTAGAAATATTTCATTGTTTAATTTTTCACAAAACATTATTTTAGTATAATTTTAATTATTTATTTTGGCATAAATTACATATATTCATAAAAGTGGCATCACATATGATTTATTAATTTTAAACATTTTGTATTGATAAGTATAAGCTAAAATTTTCTGAAAATATATATAATTACAATAGATATATCCCTGACATATTTATAGAGATATGACAGTTGAAATATTTATTTTATATCCATTATTGAATCATACAGTATATTAAAATACTTATTTACAAAGGGATTGGAATTATTGTATAGAAAAAATATAAACATCAGAATGTTAAATTTAATGATTATTTAAACCATGAGAAATCCACTAATTATTTCTCCTATAAATATTATTCATCGAATTTTTTTCTAAATGATTTCGGAAGATAAATTTGTGAATTCGATTAATGGATTCTGAAAAATTAGAAAATATCTAATTCAATAAATATCTTTATCTATATATGTAAGTTAATTTTCCATTAAAAATTAATTGAAGTGTTTTTCATTTAATATAATCATTTAAATATTATTTGTTTTTTACAAATTTGGTATAAGATTTTCACTATGAGCATTGTTTTTAAATTTTCTTTATAATAAACAGAAAGTAAGTTCTTAATTTTATTTGTGAAAAAGCCAATAGATTTTAATAATACTTGATTACTTAATTATTACGATAAGAATGTCAAAACCGTTGTTCATATTAAAAAATAATCAATAATCATGACACTATTTATAAAGTAATCAGAAACATCACTGTACTTTTTTGATATTATATCCGTCAACTGAAATAAAACAGGAAAAAAATGACTACTTTTCTACTTTTAGAATTTGAACCATCATTAGCTTGAAAAATTAGAAATGCTTGTGACCTATATAAAATAAATATGTATAATTATTAAAAGAAAAAAGAATGACTGTGAAGTGTACATTTCTTAAATGTCTTACGAACAACCAGCGATACTATAATTTTAACTTACTCTGATAACTTAACTAATATTTCTCAATATCACATAAGTTATCGGGTTGTTTGTTTTGTAACAATTGAAATTTGTACTTTGTATCATAGAATTCTACAATAACATATATTTGTTTTACTTAATATTTTTTGTACTTCAAATTATAATCAATTGATTAAAGTCTGTAAAAGAAAAGATTAGTAAAAAGTCAAAGTTAAAGTCAAATTATACTCAATATTAAAGTCTGTAAAAATATCCATGAATGCTATTTTAAAATAAAATTTGATATGAATGGGAATCCTACTATTGCTAATGCCTATACCTGGAATTTCTAACACGACTTATGAAAACGTAAAAGTAAAACCAATTTTCTCACTTATTCTTAAGTAATTCTATAATTTACAATTATTTCATCATCTTTCTTACTTTTCATTAAAATCTACTGAATATATAAATTTATACTCTTTATCACTCTACTTCGGTTGCTTCGATAATTTATTGATTTAAGTTAATGAAAAATAAAAATGCATAAATACATTTGATTTTCGTTGTACCATAAAATTATATAGAAAAATAAACTTTTTTATAAGTTCATTACGCTTATAAAGTTTTGAGTTAAATTTATGGGATATGAACACACACAGAAAACATGATTTGACTGTGAAGATATGATTGAAAATTGATATCCGATTGTGTAAAACAGTTAGTCATGATATTTGATTTCAGTATTTTAGTGATTTCTAAAATAATATTGGAACGTGTTGAGAAGTTCTGAAAATATTTTCTAAGACTGGAAAGAAATTTTTATGTAGTATTGGTTAAAAATTCAATAAAGTGAATTGTTTTATTTGATAGTAAAAGTGAAATTGCTCTTCCGTATCTAGTGCATATTAACACAAATTATTTTTGATTTTGTTATTCTTTGATCTTTTCATTCAAATGTAGATGTTTATATTGTATTTCCTAAATATTATTGTTTTTAGGAATTATTGCTTAAAATGTATTCAAAGACAATTATTCAAAACAATATGAGTATTCTGTAATTATTTCTTACAAACGCTTGTGTATATTTTGTCCTAAATGTATTAAAGAGAAATAAGTGCATTATATGTATTAACTTTGATATCAAATAACAGTTTTAAATTACATTTTTATACATAACATTTAAAATTCCTTAAAAATAGATATTTTCATGAAAATATTTTGAAAACATTTTATCATAATATTGATAACTTTAATTGGTTTTGAATCAAATTCAAAACTTTGAAAATAGTAATATTTTTACATCTAACTAAAAAAAACATTAGTCATAATCTAGAGCATTAGTACAGTCTTTTCTTTACACACACACACACACAACCGACTCCATTATATTGGTTAATTATTTATTTTACAGCTTCTTAAGAAATTTCATGACCAGAAATAAACATGCAATGTATTAGTTAGCTCGAAAATAATTTGTTTTAATGAATTATTACAATTTTATATTTTGCTTAAAGAGCAATCACGGCTAGTATAATTATAGTTATAATAAATATTAAATATAGATAGTACCACATTATTTTTAATAATGACTATGGTAATTTAATTCAATCTATAGAAAATTTAGAAAAAGACAATTTGTTTCTAAAAAGAAATTCCAAATACAAATATAAAACATTTCTTTTAAATATGTTGTTGTATATTTACACTTAATTTTAACTATATAGTTTGTAAATATATTGCAATTATATTTGGGATTAATTTTGGAATTTAACCTATAGAAATAATCCGATTTAGTCAAAATTGTTTTCTTAGCAAATTATTTACTATACTTTGCATTTTATTTTTTGAATAATATAAAATTGATAAATAGTTCAAAAGTTTTATTTCTTTCTGTAAAAGAAAAAAAAATTATACTCTTGGGAAATAACTCTGATCACGATCCTAAGAAATGTCTTTTATCGCAGTTCAATTTTCCTGGGCATTTGCAAGTCTTTCAGCATCATCACATTGTAACAACCGAACGTTATTGGGTCAGTTTTCTAATATGTTTTGAATATTTTTATTTTATTTCAAGTTAATTTAAAAACTTTCCACATCAAATTAATTAAAAAAAAATCTTTGATATCAAAACAAAATTATTTTTTGCTCGAGAATTTCGTCAACTGCGAAATTAAACTTAATGTTTTATTATTAACTATTGTTCTTAACATTAAAAATTAAATTTCTATTCAAAAAGTAATTTAATATATTATTGAACATTCATATATCAAGATACTGTTATAAAAATATCTTTTAAAATCATTTTATTTATTTATCATGATTTATTTAGATTAATTTAGAATAAGTTTTATCTGATACTTCATTTTTCAAAGATGGCTTTTGAATTAATGAAAAATATTTTGTTTCAAACATGGAGAAAGAAGGTAAAGCATTCATAGATTGTAAAGGTATCATAAAACTAAGAAGATAGTAAAATATTGCTCATCATAATCTTTTACATAATTAATCATTCTATAATATGTATATATTTTCAAAATATTATTTTCTAAATGTGTCTATAATGAGTAAACGTGTATTTTAATTTCTTTTTGGAAAAAAGGTTACAGTTACGAAAGTTATTCTACAATAACCTTTCCTGAAAATCTTATTTCCTTCTAAATATGTTTCTATTTATTGTGCATACCTAAGATATTCAATAAATAAACATTCACTCGGTCATGATGGGTGTGGCCCTTAATGTATCTTTAATAAGTAAGTATGTATACATTTTGGCGAAATGTGTCTAACATCATAAAAGAAATTCATGTGCTCAAAGAACAAAGAGTGGATTAGAAACTGAACTTAGAAGGTATAATATTCTTAAGCAAGGCAATTAGGCAACTAACAAATATTATTTTGTAAATTTATTTAAAAAATCCAATTATAAACTTTTTTTATTTTTTATCTTTGTATGTTTATTTAATTAGCTTAAAAACTTAGAAAGAATATAATAATAAAATCATTTTAATATTTACAATTTATACAAAGTATATTTATATTTGAAACATTAGATACGTTTACAAACTTATTGTATGCTGTCAAAGTAAGCTGTAGTATATAAAATTCAGGCTTGTTTATTTCATTCGCACTTTATTCTAACATTCATATCATATTCATTCTAAGAAAAATATCATTATTGTAATTTTTTAGTGATTGTTAGATATTTTGATCAACAAATTTATTAACTATTTTTTTTTGATTTCCAATTCTTACAAATCTAACAATAAAGTAAAGATATTTAATGTAAATTTTGAGACCTAATAATAATTTATTTTTCAAAAAAAGGTATTTGTCATGTGAGCATTTTATTTTTGTTAACATATTGGTCCAACAATATAATTTGACTTCAATACATGCACTTCTTCATTCATTATGAAATGCTATTAAATTTAACCACATAGTGAATCATTGTTAAATGATGATTCATTTGGTCTAATGTATAATTTATATAAAATTTAATTAAATTATAAGCATGATAGAATTTTGAACGATAATGGCTTTGCAACTAATATATATATATATATATATATATATATATATATATATATATATATATATATATATATATATATATATATATATTATTTTTAACTTTATATATGCAAATCATTACATAAATATTCATTTTTATCACTTCAATAACTAGGCTTGTAAACAACACTCTCATTCTAATTCAATCATTCAAATAGTTTGTTATATTACTTATTATTATAAAAAATAAGCTTGTCAAGTGTATGATTATCCTTTCAAGACGGATGTGGGTACAGTAGTATTAAAAATAATCCTAAAAATGCATTGCTTTTGCAACTAATGCAATAATGTTTTAAATAATTCATAATAAAAGGTTATTTTTAGCTTAAAATTACTAAATATATATAGATATGTTTTAATTTTTAAATGTTCAAATGATGCATTGAATAATAACCATGCAAACTTAAGGCACTAAAATCAAACAAAGAAAATGAATTTTATCACAAGCAAAATCTACATTAAAAGTAAGCAATGCATGTTCTTTCAAAAATACTGACATTAAGAAAAATTTAAGCGTAAAATATAAGTTTAGCCAAAAATAATTCAATGCGCCTTAATATATAAAGAAACTGCATTTTTTGTCTTACTAAGAAAAGTTTCAAAAAATATCCTTTAACATTTAAAAAATAGGGTATAAAAATTTATTTACCAAAGATAAAAGGGAATCGTAGCAATGATAAAATATATTCAAGCTTAGTTATTGTAATAAAGGTTGTGTTTAACCCAGATAAAAATAGAAAAGTTGTATGAAAAAACAAAATGTTTTTATATACAATTTATGAAAAATTTGCAAGCACTATTTTCTAATTTATATGAAAACCTTTAATTTTATTAACAAAATTGAAAATGTGAAATTTAAAAGAATTTTCTAAAATAAAATTTTTATTTGAAAGGACCGAGTATCATTTACATTATTAAATTTTATTTTATATTTTAATAATCAAATGGTACTTAATATGTGATTGTTTTGAAGCCATGAACATATTAATTGTCTATTTGAATATTCCTATGTATAACTGAATATTTTATAATGAGCATACTATAACAGATGGCTATCATTTTTTACTTTAATTATGTAATTTTTGCTCTGTGATTTTTTGAATAAAAACAATAACAAATTATAAGATTTATAGTATGAATTATAACCATATTTATTAGTTTCTTTATCTGAAATCTAATAACCAAATTTAAAAATTAACTAATTTAAACTTAATAATATTAATACTAATGAACCGAAAAATAAATGCTATTTTAATTAATAATTTACATGATTAAATAAAGTAATATAAATGTAAATTTTATAATTTTATAAATATTCTTTCATAAATAAATTTTCAGCATTAATTGATCTTAAAATTTTTTGGTGCATTCAAATAATATACTATTTTTAATTACAATTAATAATTTAAAGTATGTTTGCATTATAAGAATGTAATATTCAGTTAAGTGTGTAGTTCATGTACTATATGCATTTTCTAGACTTGGAGATTTCTTAAAATTGATATTTTCTATTCTGATCTAACAGAAAATTGTGTCTGAGTTATTCACAATACATGAAAGAGCTCTTTTTAACACATAAAACTTTAAAGCGCATTTAACAAAACATTCTTTCACATTTTCTTGTACGACACTAAGAATGCAATCAACATAAAAGCCATTGTCTCTAAATTTGTTGGCAAAGGATAACATTTCTTTCTAATTTTTTATGTATCCGTCACACAAGAATGTGTTTTCAATAACCAAAGTTGAAATATCACATCAATTAAAATTTACTTAATATCATGAATTTAGGAGGATATGCTTATGCTAAATATCAAAGTAGAAATCTCTTCATTCATAAATGAAATAAGTCTTTGAGTTTGAATCTTTATAAGCAAATTATTTGGAAAAAATCATTTTTTGAGCTAATGTATGTGCACAAAAATGTTTTATTTCGCAAGACTAAAGTTTTTCTGAGTTGCACAGTTTACTTAAAAAGCATTAGAAATTAAAATTAAAAACAGGCTTCCATTATGTAAATAAAGAATATTTACTCTTTGCCAATCTGCTGCAGCTTTTTTTATTTTATTTTTTATTAATCCTTTTACTTTTGAAAACCTTTTTCCCTTTACTATATCAATCGATTTGTGCATCTTTTTATCCATGTTTTGTATAATCTAAGCATACAATGATATTTACCAATATTTTCCATGAAAAAATGGTAAGTAATGTTATAGAAAATATGTAATGAAGGGGTGTTTCTAAGTAATTTTATACTAAACAATCCATTAAACACGAAATACATATTTTCTTTGAGTTTTACTCAAACTGACTTCATTTGACTTCTTTCTTAAAGTTCTGAATATTCTTTGAACAATAGAAAATTTGCTTGGTATTTTAAATGTATGAAAAAATTTTTTAATCATAAATTTTTAATTACTTTGTTAAATTAAATTTCATTAATTAAAATTTTGAAATTTATAAAAACTTATTAGTAAAACAAAGAATTTCTAAAATATAAACAAAATAGGTATTAGAATTATTTTTCACTAAGAAAACTAATCTTACTCTTATTTACTCAAAAAATAATTTTGAGAGTTTTATCAAAGTTACAATGAAGATCATAAAATGCGGATATCAAAATAATTAGTTGATAATTAGTAAGGAGTCTTTTAAATTTATATTTTTCAATATAAAACAACAGTAATGTAAATGATTAAATTAAACATTCCTTAAAAAAAGCAATTTATAAATGTAAGTTTTATATTTTATTTTAGGTGAAACTCCAGTTATCAAGAGATTAACTGAACTGATTAACTGAAGAGATATCTATAAAAGTATTTAATATCAAAATATATAAAATTTTATTAAATCCAGCTCAATTTCCTTCAAGAATTGTTGGTGATTTGACACTGTTCATTCTGCAGACTAAATACATGAAATATTTTTGAAATACATTCAGAAAATTCCTTATGAAAGAACTTCACACTGATGGTGAAAATTTTCCACACGTCGCCATTTGGAAAATTTCCAAGCAACCACACAAACAGACTCGCATGCAAATTCTTTTTACCGTTATTTATCAACTGTTGAGATTGAACCTAGGACTTTTCTATCTGAAAAGCGTGCCCAACCATTATGCCACTGGGAAAGTTTTTGCAAAATACATAACTAATTTCTATCTAATACATGATAGATTGATTCATTCAATTTAGAAATCTTGCAGAATAAGTACAATTTTGCAAAGAACAAACATTTCCTCCGACTTGATATTCATTAGCATGATTAATTCTTCTATCTCTAAAACATTCAACGAATTCGAATATCATTCCAATTATACTCAAATGTAAAAATATTATAAAAAACAGTACAGCACAATACAGCACAAAATACATAAATATAATAAATTTAGAAACATTTTAAAAATGCTATTATTTCTGATTTAATTTTTCTCTAAAAGTAATTTTTAATGTGGATGATGATTTCTAATAATTAGTCGCAGTTGATGAATAGTGTTATAATGATCACAAAGTAGATGTATATATAACTTCCTTTTAATATAACATATTTTGTATATCTGTTTATTGAGTATAACAATAATTTAATAAAATCAATAAATGATAAGTACTTTTCCCCTTGAAATGCCATTTTTACCATCAATACTTTGAATAAAATATGTATGAGTAAGAAATGCGATGTTAGGAATTTATGTTTCGCAGCATAACGCATTTACCAGATTGGAAATACAGCACAAGGGAAAGGAAGTATGTGAGAAAGAAATATATTCAACTTCATACGTGCTTTGCATAGTTCAATTCTTTTGTTGAGATTTCTCTTTTATTTTTCCTCCTCCAATGACCATTTGGAAATGTAGCGACCGTAACTCTTAGCTTTTGTATCCAACAAAAAAGAGAATTCTCCTAACGTGGTTCATATACTTCTTGTTGAAAAACAGATTATTGATATTTTCTTCTATTTTTTTACTATTTCTGAAGAACTGTAAAAATCTGATGTATTCGTTGCTCTGATGTTGTTTTCTCCCCAAGGGCTCATGCGCTTACATGTAAAGCTATTTTCACTACGACAACTGACTCACAATTTATTTTAGTTACTTCAGTAACACTCACGCAATGAGTTATAGATTGGAATTCCAATCTATTACTTTTTGACTATCTTAATCCATAAACAACATTGTTAAAATTCATTCTCAGTTAAAAATCACAAATATATTACTTCATTGTATATACAGAAAATATTTAAAAATATTATTATATAATTCATTTTAATTAATAAGAATAAAAATTTCAGATTACAAAAATTTGAAATTATAAAATAATTAATAAAAAATTAACAATGTATTTAAGTCGCAAGTAATTTAATATTGAAGTAAATTATCGTTTAATTTCGTTAAAAAATTTTGTTATTAAAAATTTTTAATATTATTTTAAACTAATACGAATTTGTATGAAATTAATATTTATAATTAATAATAAAAACTATTTTTTTAAATATTTACACTAATAAAAATATTGTAACTTCCCATGAGCTAGTTGAAAACATTAATTGCTTTAAATGTCTTCATATTATTAAAAATATTTCTATAACCCTATGAATTCATGAGAAATTGTGATAAATTGCTTTAAATGAGATTTTAAATTAAATTATGATAAATTTAATTTTAAAAAATACTAAAATGAACTGTTCTTGCTTTATTGAAAATATGCTAATTTTATTAGTTTACCTAATTATAATGAAATGCGTGAAGCTAATACCAATCTAAATATCTTTCACACGCACATGCACATATCATAAGAATATTTAGTCAGCTAAGTAAAAATATTAAATAAAACTTTCTGAATATAAATAAATTTTAACACTATTCTAACTGCACATATATTCTAGCTTGTATTATCTCACTGTCAGTATCACTGTTATTTAACAGTTTTAGTTAGAATTTATTTAATATTTAACCCTTTTATAAATTGCTTCTTTTTCTAATAATTAGTCTTCATCCTAATAATTTTCTGCAGTAATTTACCAGTTCATATAAACTAATACAAGTTAATATGATACAATGTTACTTACAATGATAATGGACTAACATGTGTGACGGTTCTCTTCAAGCAATCCAATTATTATGTCACAGAAACCGGGTGAGTAATTGATAGAAACTAATTTGTCTTTTCAGAAAAATTGCAATAACTTATTTGAATTATTATTATTCAATTATTGTAACCAATACGGTCAAGTCAAAGTCTATAAACAGTCTGCACCAAAATATTTTTACCATCTTTAGATTCGTTTTCATAATTATTGAAACTGTTTAACAGATAAATTAATTAATATTTTTAATTGAAAATTCTACTATTTCACCTACTATTTTAGAGAATGCTGTTTAAGTAATGTAAATACATTAAAATGTGAGATCTATTCATAACTAAATATAATGGTTTACCAGAATTTAGGAAAAATTAATATTCTTTCAAAAGCTCGTTAAAATATAATCAGTTTACATAAATAAAATCTCCTACAAAATTTTGCAAATTTATTATTAAAACAGCAATTTTACTTTACTCTATAAACAAAATTTCCTTGAAATTAATGTAGTGAAGTTTTATTTCTTTTAAATATTTAGTTTTAGTAGCTGTTTTAAAAGATTAGTATAAAATAATTGAGTTTAATTTGAACAAAATATAATTTACATGAGTTTTAAATATATGTTTAATTTTCGTTCAGTAAATGTTATGCATATAGTTTTATGACTTTTTTTATAATACCAATTTGAATAAATTGTTTTTAATTAATATAATGACGTTACTTATAGTAAAATAAATTCAACATTATAAAATATTTTCAATTTACAAATGGTTTTTCAATCAGAAAAAAAACGTTGTTTTAATAATCACGATTATTAGAATAAAGTAAATAACACAGCTTTTTATTGATTAAATTGTCTAATCCGATTTGCAAGATATGAAACAGTATAGAATCTGGGAAAACTTAGAAATTTCGATGCGAATTTAATAACGATAAAACTTGCTAGAGAATACTTTTGTTTAAGATTAATACAGAATAGTTTTTGGATCTTGCCTTATATTAACCACATTCTCTAAACAGCCAATTCTTTGATAAGCTCTTTAAATAGTAAATACAATGCTAAGTTGGTTTTTAAGAGCTAGTTAATAATAAAAAATAACCTATTTCTAATTCATATTATTTACTTTAGTGTCTTACACTTTTAGAATAATGGATTCGTTTTTAATCTCTATTCGAATTATATTTAAATCTCAGCTAGAACCTCTTTTTGTTATACTTTAATTATATTGCTACAGTTGCGGCTTGGGATATCTATTAAATATTTTGTTATTTTTAGTTTAGTTAACTATTAATTTTAATTTAGTTAACTACAATGTGTTTATTTAAATTTAGTTAACTGGGAAAAAAATTAACATCAATTCTTTAATTTCGTATTAGCGTATTATACCTTGAAGATACTAAACGTTAAAGCAAAACATCTAATACTCTGAGAGTCTTGGCATTCATTACATAATTCTGTTATTTAAACCCATTGTATTTTACCTTTGGAAATCTTGTTCCTAAAATTCAGATATTTTGAGCAAATTTCAGTTTATAAACTTTATTCTAATAAGAATAAATGACATAATAAATAACATAATGTAATAACAACATATTTTAACGTATTTTAAAAGTTTCGTTCTTTTGAGCTTTAAAATATTTTTTCGAGTGTTTGTAATATTATAAATAATTTCCATCATTTTTTTATTTCTAAAATTTGGCAGAATAAAAAGATGAAAACATCATGAAACACATCATTAATATGTAAATAATATATATGTTGTTAGTATAAACCAAATAATTTTATAAATAATCTGTTTGTCTAAACGCATAAAGTTTCCAAATTTTTAATTTAATATCATTTTAAATTCTAATTTTATGTATTTTAAAATAAATTGTTTTAAACGTAAATCATAGAACAATAAAAAATAGAAATTATTTTAATTTTCCTTCTTACATAGTTAATTAATATAGAATTATTAAATGGGTATTTGATGTTGTTTAAAATTAATTCATTTATTACATTAAATAATTTTTTTCATAAACAGTTAAGAAAGAATTTGAAAAAATTTCGGAACACTATATGTATTTTTCCTGTTGTATAAGAGAAATGTTGATATTTATTAAATTTAATGCTATTTCAAATTATTTAATTTAAAATTCAAGAAAAGATTTCTCTAAGATAAAATATTTTTAACATACTGTACTTACCGAAAGAATTTTCTATAAATTACTACAATATGAAATGTTCTTTAAATCAAATTTTGTTGAATAAACTATTACTAACTATTACGAATTTGCTAAACATAAAATTATCTTTAAAGGTAATGACTGAATTGTTTTATCTTGAAACAATATATTATTTTTAAAGGGTATTGCCTTATTTTTAAATTAACTTTTCTGGAAACTTTAATGAAGTCTTGAATTAAAGGGTGATGTCAAGTTAAAAAGCGTTTTAAAAGCAACTTATTTCCACTAAAAGGGTATTTGTAATGGATATTTATTACCCACCATTTTAAAAATAGATTGTGTGCATTTAAACATCAAAGTAAATTCATTGGTATTAGGGAATTGATTTAAATGTATGTTTTTTAAATATGTGTCTTTTCTGAAACTCTTCTTTTTAACTCAATATAAATAAATTTAGATATATTTTAAAATGTTATTGATAAACGATATTTTTAATTTTTAATTTTAAATTTACTTATTAAATGCTTAATAAATGAATATATTACATTTTATTTAGCATATGGTTTTAAGATTTTTAAAATTTGACAAGTTTTATACATATCAGCTATAAAATATGCAAATGTGTGATTGGATGAACTCTAATAACAATCATTTGATAAAATTTAAGCTATATATGGATTATTTAATAATTTTTGAAAATTTAACTTTAGTAGCAAGAAATATTTGTTAATTTAATTTCTCATACACAACACTCCATAAGATTAATTTCAGAAATGCATTCAAAACACATTGACCCAAAAATTATAAATCACTTACTATTGAATGCTATTAATCAAATTTTAAGAGGAAATTTTACATTAAAATTATTAAAATTTATTTTATACTATTTTGAATACTATACATGAAACATTTGAATATTAGTAATGAAAAATAGACATTTAATTGAATTGCAAATTCTTTACACTTTATGTAATTAATTTTCTTAAATTATAAACATGCTTTTATAAACAATAAAATGTCCCCCTCAAGTGTTGCAGGCCACCTCAAAGAGTGCTCTTATAGCCGGTGAGGGGGTGTATCTTGGCGGAACGTGTGAAGTACGTTGGGAGAGTAATCTCCTCGTAGAGTCACCCAAGGCGTGAAGGCTGGGTCACCTGCCAAACTCTCTCTTTGATCCGGCAGATTCAAATGTACCATGTCTTTTCATGGGTGACCTTAATGCTAAGCATAAATTCTGGGGCTGCTCAAATTCCTGATTATAGATCAACCTCAAGAGAAGGTCTGCAACACTATTTTGACTCCGGATGGTTATCTTCCAAAAGATGACAAATCTACTGCTAACATATTTGGCAGTCATTATCAAAAAATGAGCAGATTGAATTTCGACAAAGTCGACAAATGTGCTGAAAGAGAGGCCAAAACTGCTGTACACAAGTGCCGTAGCTCGGAACTGGGTGATCCTGTCTTCTTGACTGAATTCTCTATGCAAGAATTCGAACCGGCCTTAAATAACATTGACTCGAAAAAATCAATGGGACCCGATAACATTTATGCGGATATGGTTACTCATCTTCGCCCAAATGGCACCAAATACCTCTTGGATATAATTAATCAATCTTGGAGTAGTGGCCGACTTAAGAAGTAATGAAAAAGAGCCACCTTTATCCTCATTAGGAAACCTGTTACAGTAATTAGTTAACCTGAGAGCTATTGGTCTATCGCTTTGACAAGTATACCATGTAAAATCATGGAAAGAATGATACTAAGAAGACTCATCTACTTTGATATGCTACCCAAGGAACAATATGGATTTAGGAGAGGGCATAGTACAGAAGACCAGTTCCTGTACTTCTGCCAAAGTGTCAGAGATGCCCATAATTTAAAACCCACCAATCACACCATAGCAGCATTTCTGGATTTATCCAAGGCTTTTGACACGGTCTGGAGAAAAAATTCATTCTTAATATGTTTAAATAATTTGGAGAAAAGGGGAGAGCTCTACCATGTATCTCAGATTTTTGAAATCCTGAGTAATACGAGTTAAGTTTAATAAATCTCTCTCTAAGGACTTTAAGCTCGGCCAAGTAGTTTCCCTGGGATCAGTCCTCAGTCCCACACGTTTTTCTCTGTTCATGGCAGGTGTGGAAAGGAGGACTTTTGGAAATGGTTGTATTTACTTATTTGCAGACGATATTGTCCTTTGGTGCTCAGGTCATGATGTTTCATCTATTGAAGATACCCTTTCACAGCCTTTCTGCAGAGTTAAAGATTTTGCTATAGACCACAAATTGTCATTCAATCTCACGAAGTCAGTGGTCAGTTTTTTCAACACCAATAAACACCTTTATAATTTTAAGCCAAAAGTAATCATGAAGGGCCATGAACTGTCATATTCAAAACATCCCAAATATATGGTATTTAACCTTAGATCAAGAGATTCTTTGTAATCGACATATAGTCCCAAGAAGCAGAAAATGCCTAAATATATTAAAATACATCTCTGGGCAGGATTGGTGTGCTGATGCCTCTACTCTGAAAATTACCTATACTTCATTAATTAGAACTTTGTTAGAATTTGGTTCAGCCATTTATTTTTTCCCCTGATTCTAACCTTCAAAAGCTTGAAATAATTAAGCAGAGCGCTGCTAGGATCATTGGAGGACTTCGCAACATCTGCCCTTACAATTTAGCTCTATACGAGTGCGACCTTAAACCATTGCATATGAGAAGGAAGCATTGCTTAACCAAGTACTTCAATAAACTGAACAGCTTTGGAGACCAACACAGAACATCACAATATTTAATTAATCGGAGCAATAACTAAAGATTAAAACGTAATAGTCCATTCTCCCAAGCACACTTACAGAACTTGCTGTATCCTTATGTTAAGCCCTTCTGCTTGACACATTTGATTAACCCTGCGTTAGGTTTCCAAGGAGTCACATTCCATCCCAACCTAACGCCCGATGCAAGTAAAAAGTCGGATCACCCATACTTACTAAAGCAATTGGCTGTTGAGACAGTTGACAAGATTCATATCGGAGCTGCCAGGGTTTATACTGATGGAAACAAATTGGAGACCAATGCAACTGGCAGCGGTGTATGTACTGAACTCCCCAACCATTCCATTAAGTTTTAAAAAGAACTGCTAACCACACATCCGTCTTCAGAACGGAACTCATCACCTTCATGAGTGGACTTTCTTTGTTAGATAACAATACACAAAATGATTTCTCGGAGATATGGATTATTACAGACAATCAATCCTCGATTCAGAAACTCGAATCCTCGGAGTTTTCAGAAAGTCGAGCAGGGAGGCCACATCCACCGGCACTAAACTACCTGCGTGTCAAACTTGGGAGCCACAGCCACTGTTCAAAGGTGGCCACTAACACCTTAGAAAAAGCCAGTGGACCCCTAAGGGGTCCACGGACCGCACGTTTGGAAGCCCTGCCTTAAGTTATGATATAGAGTAAGAACAAATGTGTATTACGTTGCGCAACAACTCTCACCATGGTTTTCCAGACTCGAATCCGACTATCATGGTGCTCTATGGGGAAGCGGGAGTAAAGACAATATATCTCTATTTCGTTGGTCCATCCCCTGTGGTATTGATTCAAATGTAAGCAAAGAATTTGATATTTCATGGACACTCTACTTAGATCCAGATATTGTCAAGTGGTACAAACGGTCACCAAATGATGCGTAACGGAATGATTATGTTTTAATATGACTTGTAATGTAGACCCTCATATCCATCTACGCATTTTGATGGCCATTATGTTCAGAAGTAATCAGTCGCGTTACTCCTCAGTGCAATAATTCATATAAGACATTACTCTTTCTTCGTCAAACTCAAGAACTTGCTCAAAAGACAATCGCTGTCTTCTAAGAGACATAGTTAAACGGCTTAAACAAAAATAAAAATAAGAAACACTTCATATGCAATAGTGATATTTAAAACTGGCAATTATTTGTCTCTTTACGTTGCGCTTTAAGGTGGCATTACATTCACTGTTGATGTGCGTATAAGCTCTGCGATCTAATGATTTCCAAATCTCAGTGACCCAAATATATGCCCTCAATTTCACATGATTTTCATGCTTCAATATGTTGCATTTTGGTTCTTTAGCAATGTGTACATATTAATAAAGACAAATTTAGTATTTTTTTAAAAATTTAATTGATTATAATGAGTTGAAGATAGCTATGTATACCTACAAAACATGGTTTCAGTTACACCAAATTGGATTTGGTCATAAAAATCTCCTTTATTACTAACAAAAATGTATTGGTTATTTTAACATACTTAAAGATTATTAGAGTCATATGTTCCTTGCAAAAAGTAGTTTTTGTTTGTTAGATTTGATGCATTATTGCTTTTAAGTTCAAAGCATTTGTCATTTATATTACAGCATTGACTCTGGTGATTCCGTTAGAATTTTATTTACTTTTCATTTTAAAATTGAATGTTGCTATAAAAATCTTTTGCTAAATTAGACCGTCACTCATTGAAACAAAACTGTTTAATTATTGCATAATAAATCAAATGTAATGAAAATGTTCATGATCTTAGAAATTGGATTTAATAACATTAAATGACAATTGTCAAGTAAAAAATGATGATGTTAGAATCCAATTCAATATATTTGAATTAATCTTTTTTGCAATTTTTATCTTGCTTTATAAATTACAGAAATTACTGAAATTTTGAAAACTAAATTCACAAAAAAATTTGAGTATTCATTATTACTTTTTAAAACTTATTGACTCTTATTCTTTCACGATAAATCACAGTAAGTACATAAGTTGTTAGGTATTCAATTCATTAAATACAAATATAAGTTATTAAATCTAAATTAAATTTCTGAATCTAAACTCGTTGAGGCTAATTTATTTGAACAATGTAACTCAAATATTTAATAAACAAAAGTATGGCAAAAGTTGATGTCATATAAAGTTTAAATAGGCATAATTCTTTTGAAATTTACTAGGCATATAATGTGTTACTTAGATTTAATGATATTTAGGGAATTAAATTTAGAAATCCCTTCTTGAAAAACCAGTACTTTAGATTTGCACATATAATATTTAAAAAATTAATTGTAATGCTGTTAATTGCGCATTTATATTAAATTATTCTTAAATTAATTTTAAATCCTCCTCATGTAAAATTAACTAAACATAAGTGCCTTGTTATTATTGTTCAACCCAAAATATAAATAAAAATCTGTACGTTTTTTTATCTTATTTATATCATAAATTGCAGTATTTTTTTTAATTGTATTTCTTTCATTTTTGAGCGAATAAACGTTTTTTTCTTGGCAATTAAAATCCCATTAAAATGATAGTCGTTATTTCCTTTCAGTTTAAAAAAACTGTATAATCAATAAAGAAGCATCATCGTTTTTAAAATGTTTACACTCTCTAAAAAATATATGAAAGTATGAAAATAAAACAGTGTTTTGAATTAACATTTTCTTAGTTATTATTTTAAATGCAAATTTGATAAAATGTCAAAGTTTTTTTTTCTTGCCAATAAAAAATGTTTTAGGATCATGTTCATGTAAAAAATAAATGCCTATAAACGTACTAACTTTTTACAATTGTGTAATTTTATATATTTTATTGTTCAATAATTAAAAATTTATTTCTAGGACAAATTTCATCAATTTTTAGTTAAACATCGTAAGAAAAAAACAAATATTTGCGTGGTAGTATCATTTTAATATCTTGTTTTTATTAACAACTATTTTAGAGTTGCTAATGTAAAGAATGACACAGATGGGATCATATAACAGTTTGATGTTTCGAAACCAAACTCAAGAGTGGTTCGTGCATCAGAAGTCAAAATAATTTTAAGCTATTAGTGTTGATTTCTGTAGCTATAAAATTTATTTGCAAGCCTTGAGCTATAAATTTTAACCGTAGAGCTATGAAAATACTCAATGTGTATGTTTATTCGTATTACTCTTAATCAAAGTTAGTTAAAGACAATGTTTTTATTTTTAAAGCGATAATTAACAAAGCTATAATGAACAATTTATAATTTTCAATGTCACAGAATTTTTGTAAAATACTAAGCAACTACTCACTTCATTTTCCTTTTTAAAATGAATAGCTTGTTAAGCTACAAAAATGAAATTGAACAGCATTATTTTCAGATTCATATGGATTTTTCACCAAAGCACTATTTTGCAATAATTTGAAACAAATATTTCTATCTATCTTTAATGCAAATCGTACTGTTCTCAAAGCATGTTCTATTTTCAACTCAAAGACAAGGTATAAAAGCAAAAAGAAAATCTAGAATTTTCCAAAATCCTCGTGAAAATCCGAAGAAAATCTCGGAACTCGATTTGATGGTTTTTTACAATTTTCTAAAAATAAACATTGCAAACACTATTATCTATGAATTCATGTTAGATTGTATACGAATTTTTTAGGATATTCAATTATCAGTATTATTCAGTAATATAACATATAACTTCTTTGCTTACAAAATACTTGCGTTGAAGCAGTTTTTCTCAATATTGTTACAAATTTATATATGCATATTACTGCAAAAAAATAATACATTTAAACTATTGATCACGTAACGAAATAAACGACTGAAATTTGAAAAGTATCATTCAGTTTAGAAAAGGGTTATTAAATAGTTAGATTATCATATTATTAAAAAGTTAAATAACATTTTTTATTAAATATTGTTTTTAAATAGGCATTTTCCTGGTAAATATATGTTTAATTCAGCGATTTTTAACCTTATTTTTGTCACGGGACACATTTAACGATTTCAAAATTTAGCGGAACACAGAGAAAAATAGTTTTAAAAATGTTTTACTTACCTATAAAAGAATGAGTAAATTCATTTAGGACAATAAATCTGAATGTAAATTAAAAGGGTATAGTATATACTACAAAAACAGCAGTGCTTTTATTACTGTTATTGTAATAAAAAAAGGAACAATAATTTTTACCATATAAATTTCAAAATTTGGCTGCACACAAAAGTTCCGTTGCACAATGGTTGCAAATCCCATTTAATTGTTAGTGTATTTAATGAAGTAAATAACTATTAGGCTCTAGTTTAATCCAGTTTCATATTTATATTCTTACAAGATATCTTAATAAAAGGGATAGGTATGGACAAAAATGAAATATTTTTGCAACATTTAGTGAATACGCATTTCAAATCAAATTTTTAAAATAACCTAGTTATTTATGACTGGACCAAATATTCGGATTATTTCAAGAGAGTTCCAGAAAAATTATCATATGAATGAAAGCAACAGCTGAACAAACTGTGATTGAAAAGATAGAATATCCAATCAAAAGAACCTGTATTAGCTTTGGTGCAATAAAACAAGTGCATATGTAAGATGATACAGTAAGCGAATGTTGGTAAGGTAGAAAACATGTACACTCTGTGTACGCTGAATATTTCTGTGAGGATTATTGTTAGGTGCACATGAGTGTCAACGAAGTTTTATTGCTTGTTCTCATTGTGATATAATAATCAGCCCATCATTTGCATAAAATCTGGATGACTTCACTCGAAGTCTCATTACAGGGAAACTAGTGGCAATTCAAAACTTGTGACTTTGAAATTCAAGACCTAGACATAGCTTTTTTTTAGTTTATGAAAGTATGCCATATTAAACTCAGTGAAGCTCATAAATAAAATTCTACTTATCACAACTTACATTATTTTCTTCTTTAGTTTAAAGTTCCATCTTGACTTTAAATTTACTTTCCCTGCTTAAAAATTACATACTTTAAAAACTTTATTTAGATTTCGTATTGAAGTGAAAAGTTAAATTAGTTTTAAAAAATTTTACCAATATTTGGAAAATAGAATTTCATATTAAAGTTCTTTTTTTGAATAAATACAAAGCAAACAACTAAGCATTTTAGCAATGATGTTGGTACTGGGATGTATAAACACAATATAGTTAAACGTAGCAAAAATTTCAGTGCAAAACTTTAAAAGTTAATACAACAGCTAAATTGAAATTGTTTAAAATGTATGTTAAGAAGACAAAATTTTCTCTGACTTTATTTAAGTACAAAAGATAATGTAAAGTTCATTTCAATACCAATTTATGAAACTTAAAATATCAGTGCTTGTCATTTCAAATAGGAGCAAGTAAAAATAACAGCACATCAAAACTCGTTTTAATTCATTTTTTCCACTTTCAAAACTTTAATGTCAATATTTTTATAGAGTATCAAGATGATAATTACTTACATTAATGATTTTTAGTAATTCAATAACAGTTGAACTCATGCAATCATCAGACAATTATCCCAAAAATAAAATTTGTAAATATTCTTTAGAATTGTATTAATTTATTATAGAATTCTGTTGCAAGATTTTCAACAATAACAGCAGAATTTTCCGGCTATCAGCTTATAATAAAAGTTTGATTTTTTTAATTCCAATGTAGTTGTAATTAATTCAAATCACTGGCAATTTTATAATTATAATTAAAAGGAGAAGCATAAGCAGATTGTGTTTAATAATGTTCTGTTTGATAATGAGAATGTGAATGTTTTATGTTTGTTTAAAAATACTAAAAATAATGTTTGTAGGTGTTATATTTAATCAAAGTTGCGTTTTACATAAAAATTGCCGTAAATTTATAAAATATTTTGTGAGTAACTCATTTCATTTTTTCTTAAAATTCCCAAAAAATCGTTCAATTTTGAACATTTTCTAAAGTATAATTTCAGCATATAATGTTGTATTAGTATTAAAAATTATTTGCAAAATAATATAATTTCTTATAAGGAGGATGTTTTACATCTAAAACCATTAAACTATTATTAAATTAGTTATACATTAAATAATTTTTTCTAAATATCATTGTCTTATTTTCCATTTTATTGCTTTGCTAAAAGATTTTTTACTGAAGAATATAGAAGTTTGTAAAATTATATAATATGTAAGTTAATGAAATTTCACCAAAAGATAATTAAAAAGTATTTTTTTAATAATTTTGAAAAATAAAATAAGATTTTATCGAAATATTTAAAAAATGAAAATATCTTTAAAATGTTGTATTAAAATAAGAAATGTATTGTTACTCTGTTTCATAAAGCCACAAATAAATATCAATAAAAATGAAGTTCAATGCCGATTGTCCAACGTTAAAAAAATAATGTGTAACTGGAACACATTTACATACCATATATATAGTCATCCATATTTACTTAGCTTGTTAGCAACCAAATTGTAATTATTGTCGGCATCAATTCAATAATAAGAAGATTCGAATCCCGCCTCGGATATGAATGCTTTTGATGGTGTGGAATTCACACTGAACTGTAGATACCAGTCTATTTAACCTTCGTCGGAGAACAAACACCGTTGAGAGACTAAGCAATTACTCATTTAGCTAACCAAATATGTATTTATTTAATAGAAAGACGAATAACATTTATTAAATTTCAGAAATAAAATAATATATTATAACAAATTAACATTAATATTTATACATTTAAATTTTTTCAGATTGTGGTTAGAAAAAAATACTTTCAAAGTATTTCTAAGTTCTAAGACATTTTCCACAATAAATTAGTAACAAAAGAGTTTTAAATTTTATTACCTTTTTCTTAAAAAAATATTATGTCTGAATAATAAGTTACTCAGCTAAACTATCTATTGATAAAGTTATAAAGCCATTATGTATGTAATGAACTTTCATCACAAACACCTGCTAACTTATTATATGTAAAAAATGAGTTTATTATAACTCTTAGAATTTTCTAATCCTTTTATATTGCGTAATTCAATTAATTATATTTTTAACTATTTATTATAAATTGAATATAATTCATTTAATCACTATTAAGTAAAACTAAGAAAATTATTTTTTAAATATCTTCCTTTTTACTGTAAGGACAAAACATTCTCTGAATATAATCTATTTATTCTAATGTAATAATTTATTTATTTCTATTTTTAATTTTTTTATATTCTAAATTAATATTTTTTATTTTTATTTTTCTTTTTTTCTATTTTTTCTATTTAATATTTTTACTCTAATATTATAATAGTAGTAGTAATTCTGATATAATAATCGATTATATTCTAATGAATATAATCGATATAGATCTAGATATACAAATATCTAGCAATTTCAAAAGTTTCAGATAAATAGTAGAGTTGACACACGCCTATTGGTTGAAAACGTAAAATGATCTGTAATATCGGAATTTCTGGCATATATAATATTTTCCATTTTGACTAAATGAAATGCAAAAGCATCTAACTCAATAAAATACATCACCATTATTAAAATGCATAAAATTTTCAAGATGCATTTTCAAATGATGTGGAAGTGTTTTGACACCATACTGTTTTCATTTAATGTAAAATATTTAATTTTTATTTCCTTTTTAATAAATTTAGAGACTTAAAAATATAAAAAAGGAAACATTTTAACGTACCATTACATACTTGGCACATAATAATCGAAATTTGGCAGTAGTAGAATTTAAGCGCTGTAATGTAATAGAATATGAAAAACAATATAATATAACCCCTTAAAACATTATTTGTTTAGTTATCTAATATTATTTATTTTTATCAGAATATCAGTCGTAATGTTTTCTTATAATTATTGTGTTATATGAATTTTTTTTTAATGTTTAGAAGTCAATTAAATATATTGCCTTAATCTCGGCATATATAAAACAATTCTTCAAATTTTTAAAATACATTCTTAAAATCTTGTGGAAACATAAATATATTTTAAGTTTCTTTGTTTTTTCCTAATTTATTATAAATGATGGGCATAGCGCATTACATTATTATTGCTTTAAAAATATTTTTATAACAGAAGCAAAAGCTTACTTAAAAATATTTCCTTCCCTTCCTTACCAAATGAACATACTGCTCTGTCATTAGATTTTAATACTCATAAAATACCTTAAAAAGTAATAGAATGTGTCTCAAAGAAAACCTGAATCTGATTTTTGAAGTAGTACATAATAAATCATTTCACCTTCACGAGTCATAGAACTCAGAATTATTTCAACTTCTTGTCGCTTTTATTGCAGTTCTTAAATTCAAATACTTATTCCATTTCAATGAAATATAAAATAAAATTCATGGACCTTATGCGAGGTTTCCAGAAATCAGTTTTTACGAAGAATAATTATCGCTGCTTTGAATAAATTTTAAGTATTTTACCAAAATTCATGCAGCATTATTTTTAATTTACGAAATTTCTATCAACAAATAAATTCACTTACTTTCACAAAACACCTTTGCCTAAAAATTTAATTTATGAAATTTGCTATTGATGGCTTACAAATTAGTTTACAAATATACAAGTTCAATTATAATGTCAATATTTTAATATTGTATTCTGACATTTAAATGTTTTTACAAATTTTCTTTGCAAATATTTTTAAACTATAAAAATAAGTAGAAGCGTAATTAAGATTATTACTTTTAATTAATTTACCTGTGCTTAAGTTATGTGAGTAATCAAAAGTTATTGATGTTATAATAGCACATAGGCTTAAAGTTTTCTTATTTCAGTTGAGAGCTTTACATATGCACAGAGTCAATGAAAGTACAAATGGCGTCCATATGAATGGCTTTCCATTTTCTTTAAGCCATTTGCCAAAAATTCGTCTTTTGAAGTAGGCAGTAGCAAGGTCGGCAAAGGGTGTCTAATTATATCTCAAACGTGCTCGGTTGGTTAAAAATATGTTGAGCACTGTGGCCAGGAAAGCAACTGCACACTTTGCAGGGCATGTTGGCTAGTGTGAGTAATGTGCGATCAAGTATAAACCTGCTGATAAAGGACATTGGACAACTCCTGAAAATAGGGGAATATTACGCAGCACAGAACCCAGATAGCATTGGGCTGTCATAGCTCCGTGTATACTAATTACATGTGACCTGGAATTGTATTCAATGGCGCTCCAACTCTTTTTTAGCATGTTGTAATGCTGTGGGGCATGCCAAAATTTCTGCTGGATTGCACCTGTCTCCACGTTGATAACATTCTCATTAACGGTGATAATCATTGAAGACACAGAAGGATGACCAATCTGAGAAGACGATCCTAAGCCACACCGTAATCCATAATATAATCCGGTGTCATTCCAAACGATGGCGTCTATGTTATGGGTGTCTTGCACATGCTGAAGAATTTTGGTAGACCGCCACCGCTTCCCGACGAACGCGTCGATCCACACGTATTGACGTCGCTCTAACTGCACTGGCAACCCGCAAACATTCCACAGGTCCTTGTTTCAACCATTTTCGCCACTGCCGGTGCACTGTAGACTCGTCCAGGTATCTGTCAGCGGCGACTTACCATAAGGACCAATCTGCTCTACTCAGTCCCATCACCATGTCCTTCGTAAACTCATCTGTCTGTTGGAACTGATTCCATCGAAGATAGTCTAGCATTCTCAGCATTTAAAGGCGTTCTTTGCGACAAGAAAAAATTTTTAATGATTTTTTCTAGTAGCGATAACGGCACGAACAATGCCCATTCTTCCTGTTCCTTACTTTAAATCTTATCATAATAAATACATGCACATTTCACATCATTTGTATAATTCGGTAAAATGGGTCTACCTTGAAATTTGTATAATGTTCTGGACACGTCTTCTTGTTGCTGTATTTTCAACGTCAGGTCCTTTTTAAAACTGTAGCCAACTTACATCTTATCCTACGTGCATTGGAGAGTTGCGCATTTCAAATAATTTACTATCCGGAAACTTGCATAATTTTCTGGCCACTCCTTCTTGGTGTTGGATTTTCAATCTCGTCAATATAATTATTTCTTTAATAAAAATCACCGAGGGGTTTATAAATATTAAAAATAGGCACTTCGTTATACCAAATTCGATAAAATAAGAAGTGAATGATAATGATCTCAATTCAAATATTTTTCTTGTTGTCCTTAAATGTAAATATATTTTATGATGTTTTTATATGCGTAAATTTAACTTAACATAAAAATCCTGATTTTTGACTGTTTTTGTTGAATTACTGGTATAAAAATTAACGTATAATTAATTTTCTGACATTATAAACAATATAGATAATGATCAACCACTATAGATTTTTATGAATCTTTAAATATAAAGCTAATCAAGCATATAAATTTAAAAATTAAATATTGCTAAATTTAGTATTACATTTTTTACACTAAGTTATCAGCAATATTTTAAAACAATAAAAATTAAATAAAAATAATAAAATATAGTGATACATATTATTATAAAAGACAATGATGTTTGAAAAAAATTCTGTTTCTATTTTAAAAATTATATTTGAATATTTTGGAATTATCCTTTAAATATCGTAAGTGTATATTTCATAAATTTTGCTACATGACATATGTCCTAAAGTTTGCAAGAGAAATATTTAAAATCTTCATTAAGCTCTTGTTGTTGTTGTTTCTAATGACACTTGAACAAGCCAAGCTCGCTATGCCTTGGATATACGAATTTAAGTCAATTGGGAGCGTCTTTCGTTTAATCAGAGCACCATGAAGGTGAAAGTACAACTTTTGCTCTTCTAATTCTCCGATAGATGGCAGCACTAGAGGACCTACTCCTTCAATTTCCGTATTGATCTGAAATGGGGAGTAAATTTCTCCAGACCATGGCACCTATGGTAACTGCTCAACGACCGAGCACAGGACTTTCGAATCCACAGATTTAACGAGCACGTATATCGCATGCACTCGGTGGGTCTTTGGTGGCAGTGGAAATCGAACCCCAACCTTCCGGATGGAAGGCCGATACCCTAACCACTAGGCTACCACGGCCCTCATTAAGCTCTTAATATGCCTTGCTCAAAACAGAGAATTATATCCGTATAAAAATAAAAAAAGCAAATATATTATATTCAATGACTAATTTAAACTGTTCCAAAGCTACCGCAGTGTGACATTTTAAAACATAGTTTAATAAAAATATACTAAAAACAAGTTAAACAACTAAAGCAATTATTAAATAATTCATCATTATTTCGTTGCAATAAATATAGTTATTTTAAATAAAACCTCCGTATAGTTAAAAAAAAACTCTTATTTTCTTTAGTATTGTATGATAATTAATAAATTGTGCTTGATTGCACTCAAGAAAACTCAAGTAACAGATAAATTTCCTTGAATTTTTGTATTTTTTAATATTTTTAATCTTTTATATATTTTTCATAATATAAATGTTATAAATATCTTTAAATTTTCATACCCTACTGTTAAGCCAATGATGTAATTTTTAAATAAGTTTCAAGAAATGAATACAGCTTGGGTAAGATAATATTTAAATAAATGCCTAAAAACAATATATTTCTCACATTATTTCAACACTTTAAATACACGTAATTTTTAAGGTTATATGAAAGAAGAGGAAACATCCGTTCGACATAAAATCTTTATTCTTCAATTTGTACAATTTTTAATACATAGAGCTAAGATTATACATTTTTAACACCAATAAAATCCTTAAAAGTATTCTACTGTAATCTTAAATATTAGTTTTTGCAATTTATCAGATGAAAGATTAACGTATATACATACATGTATATAATTTTTATTTTATTAACAAAAGTTATTGTTTCACTGATATTTGTTAATATTTGATTTTGAAACTAACCAAGTGCTGAAAATTTACATCCATTATAAATTTATTCACTTAATTTATAATTTCATAAACATAAGATTTACAAAATGATGTATGAGAAATTTTATGTTGGATTTTTTTATTTTTACATAGATAAGTATTATACAGACTTAATAAGACCCCAGACTTAATAATAAATAATACATTTTATATATGTTAGCTTCTAACTAGTTGTGCAATATTAATAAACTTGAATTTGTTGTTGTATATTGTATGTGATAATGTGTTAATGCTGAAATACAATTAAATTGCTTCAATATTGACTACTTCAGTGCATTTGACAATTACCAAATAGCATACTAATATCGATAAGAGACTTTTAGATACTTTATCATAGTTCTTTGCTTCCGCGTAGTATTAACCATTATAAGAATTCCGAACCTTTAATGATATGATTTAATGAAGTTTGCTCATTTAAAAGAGCATAAGTATTCTGAAAAATGCTTTATTTCAAAAACATTTTTATTATTAATTTAATTAATGTATAATTTGATTTAAATGGATAAGGTAATTTTGAAATATTTTAGAATTAAATTAATAACATGTTTATAACAATCATTATAAACTATTATGAATATTTATACTTTCTATTTAAGTAAAATTTTTCAGAAATATTAAAAGACAAATTACCGAATAATACAAATTAATTTAAATGAAATTTATTATCCCCAATGTATATTTAATGATAATTTATATTTTGAGCATTGTTAGAAATACATGACTTGCGTTCTAATTAATATTAAGATAACTTAATATTTTTTTGATTTATTTACCATCGTAACGTATCAATTAATTCGCAAAGAAGAAAAAAGTAAAATTATAGACTAAACACACTACTGTTGATTTTACATCCAACATCAAGTTTATGATTATGTAAACATTCAGAAATTACATTAATAACATGTAATACATGCAGGAAAAAGAGCAATATTTATTTAGCTACATATATATCCACATTATAATATTGGTTTTAGGTAAGTGAACAAAAAAATAATTGCATATTATTTTACAAATACATAAATACACTATGCTACTATTTAACAAGTGTGAGTCATTTTGGAACACATACGTTGTCTATATTAAGAGATATGAATTTATTAAAATGTTTAATGATATTTCTGCAGTTTTAGTAATAAATTTTTTTTATAATTTTTAAGTTTAAAATTTTTAAATACATTTTTAGTTTTATCAAGTAGTATACATAAGTTTGACAAAATATATGCAAATATGTCTCAGATGAAAATCGGTGACCAATTTCAATCCCTTTTTATCATACAAAATATTCAAGACAAGTAAACATATCTGTCCATTATTAATATTGACATCCAGTGGAATCATGGTATAACTAAGAATTCATTGCCTTTTACATTTGATTTGGAATTGGACTGAAAAATCTACAGTAATTAAAACATTAGGGGTGTTAGTGGCTGCAGCGAAACTATTCTGACTCAAATGACAGCCTACAGCAAGCTGAAAAATACACCATTTATCAATCAGCAATATTGGAACTGGTTACTAAGTGCAGAAAGTACTTAAAGCAGATTATGCTTAAGAAGTAAGACAAGAGTATTCCTTAATACGGGAGTTATTTGTCCAATACGCGGCAGTAGCATCTCTAGCTAATCAAAGTATTTTCTAAAAGAATATAAAATAAATTATGATAAAGAATTGGAAGTTATAAATCGCAACAAGTATTATACAGCCAAATGAAATGTAAATTTATATTCTTATTTTTAAAAATCAAAGAACACACCTGAAGTTTGACAATCACAAGAATAATTTCAATCAGACATAGTTGTGTAAATAACAAAAAATAATTTTAGCACACAGACCACAACCTTTTAACTTATGTGTCTAAAATTAAAAAGAATTCTTTTTTTGTAAAACGAAAAAAAATGCAAATACTGTAACTATATAATTGATTAAATCAGCTTTAATGAATATGAAAGATGATGTAGTACAAAATGAAGAAATTGCTTGGTATCTATTTGTATGGTCACAAATTATGAATACATTTTTCACCACAGTTTGAATATCATGCGTAACAGAGACCATCAATAAAGCAATGCATTAAAAATTCTTTTACATGTCTTCATATAATTTTGTCAAACTCTTGCATATTAATACAAATGCAGACGCACAGACATATATTTATATTATCTATTTCAAATCATTTAGTTAGAAAATATAACTATTTTCGTTATTTAATATTTTAAATGACTCTTAGAAATGCCTTTTTTTTGCTTCATTAATAAAAAGAAAAGAATTTGACTACATAAACTCATGTATTTATTGTTTGCATCAACTATTAAATTCTTGTCTAAATATTAATGCACTTATAAAAGACAAATTTTACTATATTTGTTTAAATAAAGCTCGATATCATTTCCAATATTTAAAAATGTTAAGATTCAATGCAAATCTTTTTTTATAAAATATATTAAATCAGGTTATAATAGCAGTAAATCTACATACAAACACATTACTTTTCAATGCAACATTTCACAACTTCACGCAGACACTCTGTGATTATTTGTTTCATCACACATCCAGCTGACAGTGTTGGTGACAGGTTCATTATTTTGCCTATTACAACTGATCCTGTATCGGGAATTGTCGCAATGGAAGGACATTTCCAATGGCCTATCTGGCTTACAACTTTTAATGCATCTGCAGTATGAATGGAATGTGTCCTTTAGAGCTTGCCGGAATTTGACCGACATCAGTTGATAGAGAATTGGATTCACTGTGGCACTGAGATAATAGGTCACTCCAGATATGTAAGTGAGAATGGTGTATGTCAGCTGCACTGTAGGTGTGATCTCTGTGGTGTAAATCGCAAGAAGCCTCTGGGCATGGAAAGGTGACCAACAGATAAAGAATGATGTAACCACGGCACCTAGAATATAAAAGGATTTATTAAGTTATTTATACTTCTTCAAGTTACAAATGCATTGAAATGATCAATGATTTTTTATTAATTGCCTTTTTTTACAACACTTGAAATATTTTAAAATCATACTATACATTGCTTGTATAAACAAAAATAATAATTTCATTTTATAAAAGAAACATTGAATTTTAGTAAAAACCAACGAATATTGAAGGGAACTGGTACTTATATTTAAGTTTAATCAGCATGTCATTGATATATTTGAAAAAGATCTATTGTAATATATGTCGTTGATATATTTGAGAAATATGTACATAATCTAATTCTCAATGATAACATAAATTTTTAAATCATGAAACATTAAATTTTTTGCATAAATGTATATTTTCTTATAAGTAAATCAATGTGACTAAATATTTAATAAAAATGAAGTGCAACTTCATTAGTTGGACAAATAATTTAAGTTAACTTTTAATTTAAATTTTAAAGTAATATTTTACTCTGGAATAATGAATAAATTTTAAAACTTATAAAAAGAAAACAATTAACTTATATAAACATTGAACACCTTTTATATTAGTAAGAATTAAGTTATAATCTCTATTTTAACTAATATAAATAAACATTCAAAAATTTATAAATATGCTAAATAAATAAGGATTCTAAAATACCATTGTAGATTCTGATTTTAATACATCAAAAAAATATTTTAGACCTAGCGATTTTTCCAATTTAACAAAGAAAATTTAAAGACATCTTTATATGAGTATAATGAGAAGTTGAGATTAGGAAGTTTATATATATGTGAATATGGTATTGTGCACACCCAGAAACTTTATGTATTGTGTTATGAAATTTATACATATATAGCAATTATTTGTTTTCATAAAATTGCGTAGTTTTCGATTAAAATAAAATATTTAAAATAGACGCTAAAACATTAAAAAATTTAATATCATAATTTTGAACATATAAATATCATTTATAAAGTATTGTTGCTTTTGCTCCAAAATTATGGAATTACTTTTAATTATGTTTCAATGCACCAATATATCATTGATATATTCTTCAAAAGTTTTTGTTGCTAGCAGCTTTATTTTATTTAGAGTTAATGTAATTTTTTAGAGCTAATTTAACAAATTAACTTTTTATATTATCTATAAGACAAATTTCAATTTCCTTTTAACAAGTTTAGCTTTCAAATAATCTTCTTCCAATTATTTAATATTAAAAATTGAAGTTATCTTACACATTTAAAAACTATTTAAAAAATATCCTAAAATATTTTAACCAAGTACCAATGGGAAAAATATAACAATGATTCCACGATTACCTCTATTGGGTTTTTCAAAATAATGTAGAGAATTCTAAACAATAATTAATTATTAAAATAATTGGTGACAAATCAGAGAGAGTTTTCCAGTATTTACATAACGGCCAACCAAAAATGTAAAGTATGATTTTTTGCAAATTTAAATTTCTACTATTTGTATTACATGGTTTAAAAAATTCAATGACTGAATAAGCAATTGCTAAATCCTGATTAAGTCTATTGTCAAGTTAAAAAAATACGAATAAGTTATCAATTTTCATCAATGTAATCCACAGAAAGATAAGGCTTTTCTTCAAACATGAAGTGATTATTCATGTATTGTTGTGCTAATGAGCAAGCTTTGTTTCCTCAAATTCAAAGTCGTTTGTATTTATTTTTTGGAAAGCAATTTTTAGATGTGTGGTGTGGTTTTCTTTACATTAGATGATTTTTATAGTTTCTAAGACATGAGTACATTAATTGTCTTTATCGATTACATTATCTGGTTCATGGCTGTGATCAATCAATTTCATTGTAAATACAAGTAAATAATAATATAAAAAAATATTGCTTTAATTAATTGCAATATTAAAATGAAAATGTTAAATCATTTATTCACAGATGACAGCTATAGAAAATCGATTATTTAACTGATTTTAGAAGTTAGATTTAAAAATTAAGGAATATCAAATTACAATATTTGAATTTACCACTACATTTATGGATTTTTTTGGCAAACTAATGTTTCAGAATTTATTTGTGTTTAATTTAGTTAAACACAAATTTAATTAAGTTAAAATTAATCTAACACAAACTCTTAATTAGATTAAGGAAGTGGATTAATTTCGGTACTCTCAAAAAAAACATAGAAAAAATTAATCAACTCTGTTTTTCAAATTTATAAATAAAAATTAAAAATGGTAGAACTTTTCAACCATTTTCTTGCATTTATTTTATGTTGAAGAAATATGAACCTTTATTTTAATTTAAATAGAATTTAATAGATGTGAGTAAAATCACTTGATTGAGATTCTTATGTAATTTAATTTCTTTTTTTAATTTTAGACAGATACAAAGTGTTGACTAATGAAACTTTTCCTATAATTTTATTAGTATCTTCAGACAATGCTTGATTTTATAATTTTTCTACAAATGTCATTTCTTTATAAACAAGACATGAATACTTGAAGTTGTGCTTGAATGAATGAAATGTTTTATAAGCAATGATTATATTAATATATTGTATTACGCAAAGAAATTAGACGAAGCGTGCAAGATACAACGTAGTAAATGGAATCAATTAGAAAAATTCAAATTACTTTTATATTTTCTAAAGAAAGAATATAATTTATATTTTATGAAGTAGTTATAAAATTATACAGAAAGTTAACCAAACACATTTGGGTAAATAATTATTCAGAAGACTAAGATAAAGTATGTTCATTACCTTCATTTTTAGGAAACGTTTGTTTATCATTTATTTTCTTTTTTATCGCGAAAATGACTATAGAAAATATACCTGACTCTGTGCAGAAGAATTTTCAGATGTGAAAATTTAACAAATTTATGACATCATATTTCTTTCTTATTGCGTTTGTAAATATTTCAGAGTGAAGAGCATTCTACGTTTGTTGCACAACGAAAAATGATATACCAAATTTAATTCACAGGATGAAATTTATTAAATAATATCTATGAAAAATCAGTGTTTAGTTGTTGTTTTCGGTGCCCGTCTAGATTGATTTTCCCTTATCAGCACTGCAAGAGGTAAAAGTGAATACATCTTATATAGTGGCACAACCAGGTAGTGTGCCATCATGTAATCAAAAGTGGGTGGGTCATCGTAATTTAAAAGCGCAGACCAAGTAGTAGACGTGTTATACCACCTGTAGATGTGTTACTTCACATGGTAGACATACGTTAGTGAAGAATAACCGATATTTGGTTGAATCGAGATTTGAACTTACAACCTTCCGAGAACGAGAACGAATGGTAGGACAACATTTACTACAATGTTCAGTCTTTTTCCAGAGTAAAACAAGAAAGTAATGAGTTAAAGATGTGGTGGGATGCTTTGTTATTACACGTACTCCTCTTACAATTCAGTGTTTATTCGACCAATTCCAAGAAATTACAAGGCTTTTAAATATTATAAGCAATTACGGCTGAAGGGTGGTCAAGCTCAGGAGTTGTTGAGTTGAATACCACTCTACTAGCCATTCTGGTAATAACAACGCAAGAAGAATCATAATGATATGTGCTTAACAGAAATTAAAATACAAAAATATTCATATATACTCCAATAAATATTATATACATTTCTGAATATTTGATCTAATAAGTTTAGTTAACAAATTAGTCTTCATAAGAATTCAAACCTTAAATTGGTTTTGTTATTATGTTGGGAAATTCCAAAAAGATACATTTTATATGTTTTTCCAAATAATTTACAAACAAAACTGCAAATAAATATGTATGTCAAACAAAACATATTCTCTTTTCACCGTTAATACCTTTTTTGTAACATTTTCAAATTATATAGTTTTATTAATGAAATTAAATTAATTATAGCATAACTGTATCTCTAAGATATTCATTGTCATGTATATTTTCTTTACACAGCATATTGAATTAATGGATAACTTTCAATTCACATATTTATATAAATTAAATATTTAATGTGCTATTTTAAATATGCAGTTTTACTAAAGTAAAACTAAATCTCTCAAATAAGTTTACTAAAGTAAAACTTATTTGAGAGAAAAAATATTTTATTAAATAAATTAATTCAGAACACATGATGTTTTCTTAAACTTAACATTAAAGTAACTGATTTTAATACAGTTGAAAATTTAACTTTAGACACAAAGATGCAAAATGTAAGTAAAAATGTTTTCGAACAAAAAACTGATAATTTTTTTCTACATTATTGTTATGAAGTAAAAGGTATTTTATTTGAAAATTGTACGTTTTAGATTTATATTACTGTAATTCAAACATTTTTATAAGTGATTCTATTAATAATTGGAAATTCTATTTGTTCTTCTAACTAAAAAAAAAAAAAACGAAATTAAAAATATAAGAGGAAAATGCTGGATATTTCAAAATTTTAAGGCAAAGGAGTTTTACATCTAAATATAAATTAAGTAACCCTTTAATTACTAATTGAAAAGTAAAACAGCAATGTTCTGATTATGCCAATAAATTTATCATCGTAAAAATATTTTTCATTGCTTAATTTGTTGTAAATTAAACGCGCGATTACTGAGATATATTTCACTTGAAATTCTCAAATTTCATAACACCTAAATTAAAAGAAATTTGTCTACTTTCTAGTTATGATGATCAAGTTGTTAAGAAGGAATTCGTGATGTTACATTAATGATATTTATTTCAATAGATTGCAACAAAACTAAATTATAGCACAGAGAAGAAATATGTAATTTGAAAATAATGGACTCCATTGCCGCAGTTATTGTTGAACTAGCATTTTTCCCTATACATAGCCCGTAGTTGGATTCAAGCAGTTACAGGAAGCAGTCCAGAGAAAGTCTTCGTTATGTGGAAACAGGATCAAGCAGAGTCCCCCCATTATACTTGAACTGCTACATCCCAGATATATCACTTCGCTTGAAGGACATTGCGACGCATAACTGTTTAACTAATTTGTGAACAAGAAAGTTTTTGGTTAAGCTTCAATTGTAACTCATTTTTTTCCGATAATGAGAACAACAGACCACCGTGATGTATCTTTTTACTCTAGTGAAATAATTTCGAGAATCAGATGCAAATTCAAAATTTGAATTTTATATTAAGATTGAGGATTGAGTACTAATCTATCAACTTTCACTCAGTGTTCCATGAATTGAAAAGATCGAAATGTCCTATGTACCATGTAAAATGAAAAAAAAAACTTATTTTGGATAAGAAAGCTAGAATGAAAGTAAATATAATTCGAAATTCAATTATCAAGTATTATGAAACTGCAATATTTATAATCTACTCTATGGGACATTGTTGGGAAAAAAGCAAAGATTAGCAAAACAATTTTTTTCATTTTTTAAAGCTCATTAACTCACAACAGAAAATTGAATGCCACAAAAGATTTATCTTGATCAAGATCTCAATTGTAATCATATTTACTTTAAAAACGTTACATGACTTAGTCATAAGAAAAATAATTTATCAATGAGCAATGAATTACCCATAATATACGGTACTCAGAAAAACAGGATTTCAATAATATTGGGTTCTTTAAATCAAAAATATTTTCAAAGTCTCCGTATTTTTTTTCCATTTTAACACAACAATGGGTATCAACATGTTGTATGCAATCTTATTTTCCTAAAGCAGAATGCAGACGAATTTCAATAGTTATCATATTAGCTTGTTATTTCATCAACACTTAAGACCTTGTGAATGGTTGCTGGTCAACTGGAATGGTCCATGAATTATAGCATATTATAAATTTAATTATAAATTTGTTTTCGTATTTTTATAAGGTATGAAATCTCTATATCGCTCGATTTCCAAATGTAATTCTGCTACTGTTAGATGCTTTAGCAAGAATACCATCATGTGTATTGTATTCTAAGGACGTAAGACTACGAATGTTCCAAAAATTTAATTTTTTCAACCTTATATAATTCATATATACAATTTTCTTACTTCCATTATTCCTTTGTATAGCAATTTCAATATCCAGTAATATTACTTAATCATACATTGAATTTACGAACTTTTACTGATTATAATTCCTTTTATAATTTTTTATTGAACTCCTATAACATTTATTCAAAGAAAGTTATGAATATATATTATAAGCATACAAGACCACAAAAGAAACTCAGAATATATTTTTCTGACTATGGAAAATTTACCCGATGGGAAAAATGCTCCATCATGGGAAATAAAGTTTTCACCTCATGTGCCTTTTGCATATTTTATTGCTTTACTGATTTATTTCCTTTGTGGAGGGCTGCTTTGCTCTGCCCTCTTCAGTGACCATTCGGAAGTGTAAGGCTCATAAATCTACACTTTAGTATCTTCCCTAAAGAAGAAATCTCTTTCTCACCATGAAAAATTCTCCCACTTTCGTTTAAGAAAGTAACATTGAAGCACGATTTTTCTTTCATCTTTCTCTTGAAGACGCTAACTGTAACTCATTCATTGATAGTTTGTTTATTCCCTATCCCCATAAGTGTACACTTACAATGCTATTTTCACAGCGTAGAATCCTTCTCAATTTGCATTTACATTTGCGTATTACCCATGTGATCAAGTAGAAATTGGAGTTTGAGTCGGTTTTCGTTGTTTATTTTCTACACGTTTCATTTTATGTGTGTGTGTTGATTGAAATGAAAATTTTTTTGAAGGTTTTTCAAGAATGAGGTTCTTAATGAAAATCCAGAGTTTTGCAAAATTTATAATGGACATATTCTCATTAAACTTAAGTTTTTTTCTTATTTACTATTGAAATATTTTCATTACAAAATTTTAATTTCAAATAAATTTTACGAAGCAGTTTAGATTATGCATATTTTTTATTTATCATAATTAAAAATTATTAAAAATGGAGAAATTTTCAGTTATTGCTTTTTTTTTCTAAATAATAATATTTCACTTACATAAACAGCGTTTGATATTCAATATTATAATATAATCTCTCAATTCTATCTGATATACTTTCGTGTTATAGTTATTTAGCAACAATTAATATTTCAGAGTGTTTTAGGAAAATGCGTGCATTTATATACTTTTGTTAAAGATGTCACTTCAATTACAGCAATCGATACTGATATTAATTGTTAAGTATTTTTATAAATTTAATTTTACATTAAAAATATTGTAAGTATTAAATTAAATTTAAATTGATATTATAATTGAAAAATTTAAATATATATTTATTTTGTCATAATATATAATCTGAACTATAATTATATTTCTAAATGTAAGCTAAATATTTTACTTCATTGTTTTTAATCAGAGTAAGCATTCTGAGAATAATATTTTTCTTTAAATAAATTACTTACGTAGAATGTATCGCTCTAATTCATATATTTAACAACAGTTATAAAAATAATTGGTGTCAGATTAATACTATTTTGTGATCATCGTGTTATTATTAATATATATATTTTACTTCCTGAGTCTCTAACTTTATTATATCAATGATTCTGTTATAACGAAAGATAAACTGGAAAAAGATTCTAAAACTTGCTGAAAATGTAGATTTATTGAATTATATAAGTAACAGAGTTGCCTAATAATAATATTGTATATATTGACTAAATAATATTTAAATTACTGTAGTTTAAAAATAAGGCATATATAATATTGCAGACAGATTTTAAATATTTGAGATACAAGCTAAAACCTTCTTTAACACATGTTTGAATTTGAATTTATTTCACTATTTTCCTACATCTGAAACAGTATTTAAATCTTTGACATTTCATGAAGTTATGTTATTAAGTTTGCTTATATTTTATAACGAAACTTCTGAATAAGTAATAGAATCAGAACAATCCTTGTGAACAAAATTTATATATGAGTTTTTCTATTTTATTTTTTGCAAATGAATTAATGTTGCATTCCATTTAACAAAAAATAATATTTAAGAACTTTAGCTTAAACCCAGTATATTCTTCTGTTTTTAATCAAAATAAAAAACTCGAATAATAAAATGGAATTTGGATTACTTAAGAATGGAAGCAAGATAATTTTCCAGTCAAATCATGTAACTTTCTATAATATTCTTATTTTACTAAAGAAAGAAAACCAAATAGTTAATAATAGGAGATTTAAAAGAAAGAGGTATTATTCTGAACAATAATGTGGTTATTCTTGCATTTAATATCACAATCTTATTTTAAAATGAGAACAAACTACTAAAAGCATACAATGCGTCAAAGATGCGAGCAAGAATGCATTAAGTTTTTATTGGAAAATGAGAGCTCTTAAGGATCTCTTCTTTTGGCAAATGGAAACCGAATTGCTTTTCCGACTTTCTTTTTTTTAAAGAAACCATTTGTCTCAAACTTTTACTACTTTGTTTTTAAGAGAAAAAGATAGTCGAGAAACTCTGAGTAGATTTACTTTGAGGAATGTTTTTATTTTTGAATCTTTTTTTAAACAAGCATTAAGTTGGTAAAAGCAAATAATAGTAATTTTCTTATTTTTGACGACTAAATTTTAATAACAATTTTCAACATATTTCTCTAAGTTCAGAAATTGTCTTCAAATATAAAAGAAACATAGTATTTACTTGTTTTAAAAAATAGCTTTGAAAATCCAACATAATAGTGTTTACCCTTATAATTTTAAATGTTTATGTTTTGTATATGTTTGTTTTCTGATTCCGTTGTTTGCTCTGTGATTTGTTTTGCTAATGTTGATAATTTACTAACACACATTAGCAAATGCTTAGAAGAAATAATACACACCCACCCACATATATATATATATATGTGTGTGTGTGTATATATATTTATATCTATACATACATATATATATATATATATATATATATATATATATTATATATATATATATATATATATATATATATATATATATATATATATATATATATATATATATATATATATATATATATATATATATATATATATATATATATATATATATATATATATATATATATATATATATATATATATATATATATATATATATATATATCTCCAGTGGCAAATAATGAAAACATTTAACTTTCAAAGAAAAATAAACTATGCCTTAGAGGATGCTTAACTTATTTGTAAAACATTTTTTTTCTTAAATTTAGCAGTGTTTTTTTCTACTGTGGTAAATGTTTTTTTAGATTAAAAGTGAATGAATTACATATATACTACTTTTATAATATAAATAGACTGAAATAAAAGTTTAGTCAGAAGAATTTTAGTATAAATTCAATGAATTCCAATCTTTTTAAAAGGAATATTATTTCATAAGAAATTCGAACTTTACTTGACTGGAAAATTATTAATGATAAAAAATCAAGAGAGAAAGAAATTACTTAATTTGGAAATGAATTGGTATTATGAACCACATTCTATGTGAACATCTTTTTTGAACATAATATTATGATTACAATAATGTTTGTGAATGTAACCTACTATTTTTTGTTTAATGAACATAATTTTACAAAGATAATTAAAGTATTTTGTGGAAATGAAATGAAAATACTCAAATTATTTAGTCCAAATTTAAAAATACGTGATGTATTAACTTTTACTATACATACATAAATATATATATATATATATATATATATATATATATATATATATATATATATATATATATATATATATATATATATATATATATATATATATATATTTATATATATATATATCTATATATATATATATATATATATATATATATATATATATATATATATATATATATATATATATATATATATATATATATATAATGGCATAAATATTATCAGGGCATTTTGTGGAAAAATAACTTTGTTTTGATTTTTCATAACTTGTAGAATAAATTTGAAAGGAAAAATATCATATCATCCTTTAAATTCTTGACATCATACAATTCAAAAGCAAAAATGGAAAGATAATTATTTTGAAACAGATTATTTTCAATATGATAAAGGTTTCCGATAGCTTCGAATCAGAAATCAACTAATAATGCTCTAAGAAATCAACTAATAATTACATTGTTTTGCAATTTGAATAAAATTATTAAATATTAATTATAATTTTCATTCTTCTTCATTTTTAAATATGACTTTTATTTTCTGAATAAAACCATTATTTCATTTTGGAAACACTGATACCTAAATTATAATATAAAACTTCATTTAAATTTGACTGCATAAAATATGTATACGTATTTTAATTAAATATGTGCGAACATTTTAATAGAAAAGGAATTAGATTAAAACAAAAATAAAATTTTCCTAAGAAGTATGATGATAATCAGCATATCTTAGAGAGAATCTTAATTTTTCAATTAAAAAATTTTTGTTACCTTTTTCAAAGATTATTTATTATGAGTTAAGTGGAATACCATTGTGCTGAGGGAGAGGAGGGACAAGAACAGGTCATAGTTTAAAAAGACCCCCATATATATATATATATATATATATATATATATATATATATATATATATATATATATATATATATATATATAATTAAATTCCATAATTAAAATCGCATTTTGACGTAGATTATTGCTATAAGAAAAATCCCATTTTTGCAAATAAAAATAAAAATAATCTATTTAAAATTATTTTCAAAGACCATTTTTTTTAATTTTTAGCATTGTTAGGTCTCTGATATTTACATAATTTTATCTCTATTATTAATATATTTAAAAAAAATTATAAATATTATTATCTCTCTTAAAAATATTCTTCAGAAGTATGCACAATAGTGTGTTAAAAATATTAGTATTGGGTCATTATAATTTCGTATTATTATCTTGATTGATCTAATCAATACTCTTTAGTCTATTTTATTTACTGAAAATGTATTTCATGAGTGAGAAATGCTTGGAAGTAGTGCAATTCTCGGAAGACAAATAAATCCTGTACAATCTAGAAGACAAAACCTCTGTCTGTGTAATGCTCATTCTTAGCTGTATGTTAAATAGAAAGACTGAAAACAAGCTTCCAGACAGTGTATCTTAAAGTATGGATTAGTTGACCAGTCTAAATTTCAAATGTAAAACATAACCATATAAATTCAATTACTCATGCCAGGAAGCTTGAGTATAGTACCAGAACTGTAGTTTGTATTCCGTAATTTTAGTACATAATTCTTTTCATTTTAAAGACGCATTTTATCAAACGTTTCTTCAATCCTAGATTAACTTTATAACACATATCATCTTCGCCACAGCAGTTCATGAAAATACATTCATTTACTTTCACTAAATCCAAAAATCGTTAATGTGTCCTCGTATGGTTTGCAATGGATCCACAGCAATACCTTACAAAAGACATCACAGTTAAGTGACACATTGTACACTTCGTGTCTAACGTCATATTCTCTATAAAAAACCTATGCCCAAAATCTAAAATAGGCATTTGATTTTTCTTTGATAAAATTCTAGGCCACCACTTCAAAGTCTGTTCCGTGTATTTTCTTAGTATTAAGTAAAACTTCTTGAATAACCCTTTCATTCCAGGCCTTGCTCCCTATGGCATCAAATTATTGCCACGAGTGAGAAATAAACTAAAAGGACAATGACTTAATTGTGTCAAGGACCTTCTAGGCCTTTATGATAGCGAGTGTGCTTCATTCCCGGAGAAAATTGTGCAAAACTAGTCGTGTTCGAAGCATAGAGAAATATAATGAATGTAAAGGAATATATTCTGGAATAATTCAATAATTAAAGCTGTGATTCCTTAAAATATAGCCAAACTTTTTGTAATATAGTCTTTTTAAAAAAATAGTAATATAGTTATAAAAATTCAAATTAATCTCAGTATGGGAATAAAAATTATATTCAGTTATGCAATTTAAGAAATAAACCATTAGTTGGAATATTTCCTTCATAATTTATTATTTTCTCTAGAAATAATATACTTTGATTATTTATAAGTTAAGTGTGGACACTAAGAGATAGTTTTGAATATAATTATTCTAAACTTTTCTGCTTTTTCAAATGCCAAATATAACCGCTTAGTTTGATTGATAGTCTGTACTACATATTTTCATAAATATTTTTCATACATTCATGTATGAATCATTTAACAAACTTTCTTGAATCGTTACTTAACTTGAAAAATAATTTTTCAGCTAATCTATAATATATCAAAAATCATAATATTCTCATTTAGCTCTTATCAAAGCTATAAGTGCATTAGTTGTAATGGAAGGAAATGATATGGAAAAGAAATGACTGATCTTGTGTCAGATATTTAGTGAAATCCTAAATAAGGATGAATTCATCCGTCATGTGCTCGATATTTCACCCCTCTAATCTCAAAGAAAGGCTTTTCTTAACACAATACACTTTTTCCGGCAACACACTTTGATAAGAGCTGATCGATTGTTCGTTATTTCTGTTTCATCTATAATTTACCCTTCCCTTGCAAAGGCTTCCTGCTGTTAAAAAAATCAACATTCCTGTGGCGTTAAGAGCTTCGGGATCACAGAGAATATTATAAAATCATAAACGTCTTTATTTTGTTCAGTAAAGTTCATTCTAATTCTAATTTGTCCACTATAATTAGATTTCTTAAAAATAAGTGAACATGGTTATTAATCTAAGCACATGGTTAAATCAAAATGTATATAACTAAAACATGCTCAGCAGTTTCATGTATTGTTTTGAAGTTGTTTAAAATGATTAAAAAAATCTTTACATGTTTTATATATTTATAGTATAATTTTTTGCATATTATTGAAACAATAACACAAGAAATAAAAATATTAATACATTTCATAAATCTTCATAGAATAAGTAAAATGGTGAGTAGTAAGGGGATTAAAATAGTTTGTTTTTGAATTTTTATATGCAGAAAATTTAACAACACTTATCAGATTAAATAACAGCTTTCTACTTTCTTTATATGCATGGTATTCTAATTAAAGAAATTTGTAATCATTTTAGAATTTGTGTGAAATTTAGAAGATTTTTTTAATGCTCTTATGAGTTTCCAATTCCAGTTGGATTTCTCAATTTCATAAACTGAAATATAATCTCTAATTAAATTACAATTAAGCAAGATTTTACATACTTCATTATTTAAAAAGTAAAGGATATTATATTTGTAAGTTATTTTTATAATCTCTGAATTTAGCAATTTTGGAAACATTTGAGGTAGAGCTCATTTAGTTAATGAAGTAATAATTTCATCCTAATTTATAAATCCTACTTTCAAGAATGGTGATAAACTTTTGCAAAAATCTTATAAGTGCTTGTGATATTTAAACAAATTGCGTAACAGCCATTACACTTAAGACAAAACCCTTCTTAAGCTATTTTGATTTTAAATTGATTATTTCTAAATGGGAATATTTTTAAATTTTAAAATGAATGTGTGTTATTTTTAAATGATTATTAAATTATACTTTATAATTTTTTACTAAGTGAATTAGTGAAAAAATGTAAGTATAGAATGGCTATCAGAAATAAAAATTGATTGTTCAATTAATTAAAATATTATGTATCAGTTAAAAATTCCAAAAAAAAATTCAAGCAATTAAAGAAGTGAAATAACAAATTATTTCATAATTAATTCGTAGTAAAAAACTATTATGTTTCAAATATTAAAAATAAATATTTTGATACATTATTGAAGTATCAGAAACTATTAAAATATTATTTTTGTTAATATTAATGTTTATTTAATTGTTTCTCATAAGATTTATAACAAAAATTAACAAATAGAGTTATATTTATTAGTAATAAAACACTCTTTGTTTTTCTACATGTAAAGTGCTGATTTTTTTCGCTTATTCTATTTTGTAAATGAATGAATTTGAAAATGCCAGTTTAGGCAAAAAATATCAAAAGAATATTTATAGATTTTATTCCGAATCTCTTTCAGAATCAATCCTTAGCAAATATAAAAACAAGACTTTTTCTTAACAAATTGGCTAATATTTCTTTTTGGAGTACAATTTATGGAGTTACAGATCAGAGCAATTTCCAGTTATGTGACAAATTAGATATAGGTGTTTGGGGAAATCAAAGAAATGAATTTAACCATTATGAAAGATTTATCTTGCTGATAGAATTTCTATTAATTGTATTTAATTTATTCATATGATTTCGCTATTGTTGAATAATAAGTTTGATTTTGGAAAATTAAATGCAAGGAAGTAAACATATTCATTTGATTAAATCAGAAAAAATTCAGATACAAATATGGAAAACCAGTTTCAATATATTTAAAAACGTACATAATAAAGCCAGTATTAAAAATGGCGTTTCTTTTATGTAATTTTGAAACCGTATTATTTTAATAACTATAAAGAATAAGAGATAAAGTTAATTTAAGTGTAACAATAGTGCAGAAGGTTATGGAAATTTTTCTAAACATCTCTATTCATTATGATAAATTTTACAGTGAGAATTCAAAGCCTATTTTTAATTCCAATAAAACCTATTATTATTTCTTAAAATAATGCTTAGAAAAATTCTCATTTTATACAGATATCCATATAAATTTTACTTATTTACATTTGTGTTATTATTTAAAAATTCACAATATACTTATTTTTTTCATTTTACTTTTTTTAAAGTAGTTCATATCTTATATTCAGAACTCCATATTAAAAACACTTATTTTAAGCAAATTTTTTTTTAAAAAATGTGTGAAAAAATTTAATTTTGATATCTAATTCTTCCTATCACCTTTTCAGAAACATCCTCCTTCAAAAGTATAAATATTATTAGAATTTGACTCTTGATAATTAACAATTATATTGATGATAAAAGAATATTTTAATAAGAATAAAATAAAACTATGTACTAAAAGTTATCTTTATCTTCTTGTCATTTCAATCACTGCATAATTAAATGATATGCGTATCAGTGCAAAGCTAGAAATATAAAACAATTTTACAATTATATGTCCTATTTTTGTGAGATTAGAATAGTTATTCTTGAAATAGCATTCAAATAATTATATTTTATTAGCACTTAGTATCATTTTGACAAGAATGAGAAAAACATACAAATAACATCTGTATATTACAATGCTTAGAACTATCATTACTACAGAAATATTTACCGTGATAAAAATAAAGTATTTATACATATTATATTCGTAAGAAATCTTAGGTGAGATAATGATTTAAATTTCAATAAATAAAAGTGCATTTAATAAAATGCTATATTATGTATACATAAACATAAAAGTATTTTTGATACGTTACAATATTAAATTGTAGATAGTTTTTACATTATTGAAATGATATTTTCATGAACCAAGCATAAAACTGAAAACAAGGTTTGTTTCAAATTTTCAATGAATAAGCGCATTTTAAAATATGTTCTCTTTTAAACCTCTATTTGTATCTTAGTATATATTTCTTAAAAGAAATCAAGTTGGAATTATGTAAGGAAAAATGCAATTTATTAATACTGGATTGAGAAGAAAGAAATTCAGAATGTAATTAAGGTCAAATGACAATAGCCTTTCATATCAATTTCAATTCTGATGGAATCCCATTTAGAGAATTTCTCACTAATGTTTTCTCTAATTACTTTCAAGAAAATCAATTTCAAGATGTTATTTCAAGGATATCAATGCATGTGAACTGTCATTTTATATCTAGGATAAAGTATGTTTTTCTGAATCTAGGTAATTACTTTAGCTATTTTCACTGCAAATGATAGAACTCATAAAAAATTGATTGCAATAAACAAGAAAAAAAGATTTTTCCTTGTTAAAACGTTTTTACTGAGTACAAGGGATCTTTCTCAAGAAATTAAATCTTATAAAATAAGAGTTACATAAAGGAATCTAAAAAATAATGAAGCGATAATTGCACTTTAACATTTAATATACATTTGCATATCTTCAGTAACGTATTGATTGGCATACAGTAATGTATTTTCATGTCGTTTTAAAATCATATTTTTTGCAAAGGATTCTTTTATCTTAAATTTAACGAAAACCAGTCATTTACTTTTAATTGTGCTTTTTAGCATATACGTTTTCTTTCAAAATTTTCTGTTTTAAATAAAGGTGTAATATTTATTTACAACATTTGGAAGCCCAAGTATATTGAATTCAATTAATATTACTTTTGTTATTTGCGTGTCCTATAGATTATTTTATACAATAATTTTGAACAAATTATTTCTATATATTACTAAGGACCTGTAATAAAATGAACTGAAAAAGTCACGAATGCATACATATGCATTTGTAACTTTGCATATTCGTATACATACACATGTATAGATATATCTGTGTGTGTCTCTAATGAAAACCTCTGCTAAAATTGTCAATAATTACTAGAAAAATTTCATTTGTGAAACACAGGGAACTGTTTTTGTTTTCATTAAATATATAATACTTTATTATGCATAAATTTGATTATGTTAGCAAAAAAATTTGAATAAGCATTGAAAAACTAAATAATTCTTCCAATACGCAATATTTGGAGCTATACTTAAATCATGAAATTAATATTGAAATTAAATAAAAAAAATACAGTGGTTATTTTAAGGAAAATAAACAGCTGAATTTCTCGCAAAAACTCATTATTAGCCTTACAAGATTCACAAACAGGATATTAAATGTATTTTTTTAGAAAAATTAATTTTTTTATTTCATATAAGAACAATATTTTTCGAATAAAAATGTATGCAATTTGAAATATTCTAAGGTACGCAAATCATTCCATGAGAATATACCGAAATGTTTTATTTATAAGCGATTATTTATTCTTTTTTGATATGACTTGATTATGTTCAACAAGTGGCAAATCTAGGACAATTTTTGAAAATATTCTTTCCGGTAAGAAAACATGTGACAGTGAAAATAGGATTTACATGTCAGCAAAAAACACTTTAATGCTGAAGGATTCCTCCATATTTCTAACCCAACTGGCAATCACTTGAATAAGCTGTCTTACTCTAAGAAAATGGCAAGTGACAGATAGCGAGAAATTCCATTTTAGAAACTTTCTTTTATCTTTAAAGCTTTACACTCGAGAATTTTTAAAATTTTCATTCATTTATGAAATCAAATATGCATGCTATAAATTAAATCAAATATACATGCCCCAACTAAGAATTATATATTTGATATTTCTATTTGATAATTATAAGGGTATTTTTTATTAAAAATCTGTGATTTACAAGGAATATTATTAAAATAATGTTTTAGTTTCAGTTTTTTGTTTTTCAATATATTAGAGTTATTTAGGATATTGATACTACGTGTAGACATATACAAACATAATCGCTAAGTGTATTTAATTGCGCTTTCTATTTATGTTTATAAAATAAAAAAATAATTAATAAATATATAAAAATAACAAATATTTTAACACTTTATAATTCAACGTATTCTGGATTAAATATATTTCAATTATTTATAACAAAGTTTAAAATTGTTGTTACTTTCTCACACCGATGCCATTTTAATATTAACATATTAACATAAAACATCTAAATAAACTTATTCCATGTAGAAAAATTTTATTACTAATGAAATTGTATAATTTCTTATGTTTAACAGTTTTTTCTAGCAAATTTATACAGTATTTCTTGTAAGTAAAAAAAATTTAAAACTTTGATATTTATTTACTTTGTTCATTATAAAATTTAAAGTAAATATATTTCTACTTAAAAATATATTTAAAAAATCAAACTATAAATTTTTTGCATTCATAAAAGTTTTAAATTCAAAAATAAAAGCGTAAGAGTAATAAAATGGAATAATTCATTTATCTTTGTTATCAAATGCAGCTATTCTGAAAAATTTCAAAGAACAGAAAGTCTTAAAGAAAATGATAGCAAAATGCTTTAGCAAATATTTTTGCTTTTATCGAACTATATATAGCTGTCTGCATGATAAAAGATACTTCTTAAGGTGTTTGTTTATCGTTACTCTTTTCAGAAACTGCAACCATGAAATGCACTTGAGTGCAAGTGCAATGTACTTTAACGATGTATCGTTTCCAGATAACATGTTTTATAGGCACTTTGACTTTAACACTTTTTCTCACAGCAAAGATTTTATGTTACCTCACAAAGTTCAATGGTAAAGTAAATTCGCATTTCATATTTATACATATGTATTATCAGTGTGTATATATAGATTGATAGTTAGATACAAATATGTAGGCATATATCAGTATAGGAAATGTTTGAGAATTAAGAATAATTTTGGTATTGCAAAATCAATGATTTAATTAATGCCCAGCAAATAATTACCAAATTTTTATGGTAATATGAGGTAAATGTTCAATATAATTTTGTATATGTATTGGGCTCACTACATTTTTATAACACCTTTCAAAATAAATTTTTATGACATAAAAGCTGAATATTATCGATATTATTCATGGAAGTTTTTAATTTAAATAGCAATCCAGTTTGTATACCTGGCATAAAACTTGTACTTCTCTCCAAATTAGTCTGTGTAGCATGTTAGTTAAAATGTAGTTTAGTGTGATAATTGTTACGGCTATCATGCTAAAATACATGGTTTTCAGCAATATATTTTAGACAGACTCTAGATGCACGTGATGCAAATTTATAATAAACTAAAATATACATTAATAAAAGATTTTCGAATAATACCATAGCTAAAATGATAGTAATATCATTGTTTTAATTGGAAAATAATGAGATATATAGTTTCAATTTCAAAGCTGGAAATTTTGTGTTAAAATGTCTGTGAAAAAAAGTTCAAATCTGTTGGTTTTCTGTTATAGTGTTTACTCTTTAGGAAAGGGATACCATAATGTATGATCTTTGTATAAATAAAACTATTAATAAATCATCTGTAAATATCCATTGCTTCTCTTTAGTTATTCATAAATAGTGTTACTTTAAAACATTTTCAGGTAATTTGAATTCAGATTAAAATTATTTTTTTATATATATGTACAATTACATCTTAAAGAAAAATATATATCTAGACTAGTAAGTTTTGTTGATGTACATAAGAAGTTACATGAAAATTAATCAAAAATAATAAAAGCATGTTTAAGCGTTTTATATAAAACTAATATCTTATCAATAGTTAGCATCTATTTATTTTAACTATTAAGATATATATGACCACTTTTTAGAAAGTTTTTAATTTTTAAAATAGATGCGTTTATAAGTAATTGTAAAGAGCTTTTAATTAATAGTGTTAGTTTAAACTGTGTGTGTTAAGTATTCTACCAAAAATTTATTTTAAATTTTGATATAAGAGATTTAGCTTTAAAAATTACATTAGACAGGCAATTATTTTAGACAGGCTATTATGATATTAATTATATAATTTTTAAATAATACAATATTTTAATACAAAGGTTTATAAAACTTGAACAAAATTTTTCTTCCAAATCACATTTCCTAGGCTGTTTTTTTCTTTTTCAAATTTTATAATATTTTATTAATATTAGAGTAATTATATAATGCAGTAATATTACAGTTATTTTTTCATAAGCAAAATAAAATTTCTAAAATTTTATAAGAATTAAACTAGTTTTCTTAAAATAATACAAATTCTTATATGTACTTTTATAATAATTCTTCTAAATAATGATATTTTCTTGCTTCATTTTAACATTAAAAAACCCTCCGGCCATTTGGAGAGAATAAAGATAAATTAATCTATCTCCTTTTTTTTTCCTCCCGTCTGCAAATATTCCAGGGCTTAAAGTCATTTCGCTGTTGAACGTTATCTACGTCTTTCCAACTGTCGCCTTCGTCGTGTACTTAAGCTCGCGGGGCGTGTGGCCACGGCAGCTTTCAGGGAAACTTAGCAGAAAATATCTTGCGTCGAGATGATAACATTGGCGCTCACACAGAATGGGTTCAGCTTCTGAATAAAGGAAGCCAACTTCAGAATTGCGCCATGAAAGATACTTTGACGCTGTACAATGTGGAACTTCTGCAAACTGTAATTCGTACTAAAAGGCGTTTGAAAATCAATAGTCAGAAAAAAAATCTGTTTTAAGATATTTTTTACTAAATCTGTATACATTTTTGATGGATGAAAAATAAACTTGAAACATAAGCAAAAGGAAAATGTGTTGAAAAAAATGTTTTAGAGGAATAAAATTTCTATGATTCTAGTAATTTTAACTGAAACTTAGTACTAAAGTTAATTTCAGAAGTTCAATATTAGTTGAACATGCATTTTTTTTTAAATTGATATCTTTTATTTTGATTATGCAGACTTTAAGGAAAGATAAACGTGTAGTTAGAAATAAATAATTTAACAAAAACAACTTATAATTTATTAACTTCAGCCAGACGGTGTAAATAACAAATGCTGAAATGCTCGATAAACTTTTTAAACGAGTTTAAAAGCTAAGTAGGGATTCTAAATGAAATAATTAAAATATTTTCAAATGTTTTGTTATTTTTTATTTTATCATAATAAATCCATTATAATAAGTAACGAAAAAAAATGAAAGAATTTCAAAACCTATTTCCGAGAATTGATTTATATATTTTTATATATTAATCATTTCTATCAAGATAAGCAGTAATATTCATCATGGATATTGGTTTTTATAAGAAAAATAAAAATGTAAATTATTAAAAAATGTTATTTTCATCGCACTTTAAATTTATTAATCAGTAAAAAAGTATTGTTAAAATTACACACTGAATGAAACTTTTTAAAAAAGAGAGCATATTATATAAAAAAAGAAAATTATGAAAGTCCCTTTTCATTTTTGAGCACGTTTTCATCTAATATTATAAAGTAATTGTTTTCTGATGGAATACAACATTATGTCTATATTTGTCTTTCGGAAAGTTATTGTTGCAATATTACTTGATTCTCTTAATAAATTGGAACTTTAATTTGCAATAAAAAAGACAAAATACACCTTGTTTCAATCTTTTTAACCATATTTAATTAGTTCTTTTAGTAATATGCTTTGAAATTTTACACTTATCTTATTTCTTATCTGACATTGTCCATAAAAGTAGGATTTCTATGCGAACCTTCTTTTCATTATAAAATTTATTCTGAGTGATTTTAAAGCTTAAGAATACATCAAGTCATTTTATTATTCTACCAGTTTAATGATATTAAGTTTATTTAAGTGTTTTATCATTTTCAGAACACATTTTAATATTTTTTATGCTATTTCATATCGAAGACATGTACTTTAAAAACATCAATATAATTTTTTACGATAAGGAAAAATTATATATATATATATATATATATATATATATATATATATATATATATATATATATATATATATATATATATATATATATATATATATATATATATATATATATATATATATATATATTTAATATCATACGCATATTACTTTCTTAAACTATCGTTATATATATTAATTTTGCTCAGGGTACTAAATTAGTTTGTATTTCTTTGTATTTCACATATAACGAAATATGGGCTGTAGAATTTTCGTAATTTTTCAAGTTAAATGTATTAATGTTTAAGCATATCCTGATAAAAACTTTTCAAATTTTAATGTAACTAATTTTGCACTATAATTCCAATCAAACTCATGCAAAGTTACATTTTTTTATTCTCTTTCTAATATTAATTTTTTACTACAGAAATAGTATCAATTAAATGCAGCCAAGAACAATTACACAAGAAACGATATTGGTATTTGTTAATTTTGATATTTGTTCCGATGTCGAACAGATTATTTTGAGCCAGTGAATTATATTTATTGCTATGTGGAAGGAGGCACAAAACTATTTCCATCTGAACTTAGAATTTGGAAAAAGCATTGGAAAGTAAGTATTAATATCAACCATAACTAAATTCTCTTAAAACGTGGTCTCTACTCGCCATGACCAACATTTTATCTCCCTAATACCACGCCAAGAAATGAAACATTTGAAATAGGCACACTAAAATGTCCATTGGATAACTTATTAATTGAAAATTTACTCTTTATGAATGCGTCCCAATTTAACTTTCAAATTGATAACTGGTATTCTCTGATTTAGATTGTCCTTAAAATCCCATTTTCGTTCATGATACATCATGAATCAGCCAATGTCTGTGTTTGGTATAATATCTCTTTAAATGTATGTATATGCAGACTTGCATATCTTTCCATGTGAAATCGTGATTTCTTATGCCTATAGGGAAGTCATATTTGAATCGTATGTGTGATCGTTTAAAGATACAATAAGGGAGAATTTTTGCAAAAGGATGACAATTGAAAAGGATAATCAAAGATATTACTCTGGGATTGCATGTAAAAATGCTTATCTTAAATTACAACCAATGCAATGTATGTAGTCACTTTCTTGATCACGTCCAAAATGTTTTTGGTACCTTACAATGATACTCTCAATCATTTTTCAAAGAACCAAGCCACTCTTAGAACTGTTTTGTTAGAACAATAGATTTAGCTTCCCACTGACTTAATCGATTGAATTATTTTCTGCATCACTCGTCGCTGTATGTGTTGTATTGCTTCTAGATGTGTCATATTCTATATAAAAGTTCTTTGCATACCTGACATACCTGATTTATATCTTTTGTAAATATGAAAATTTTTCAAATACATATTTGCATAGTAATTCCTTTTCCTGATATTTCATACTTAATTATGGATTGCATATTGTGGATAAATTTCACAAATCACTATTTATGTAATTTTATCTTTATATTAAAAATTAGTGTATTAAATTTCCATAAAAAAAGACAATATAGGAAAAATTAATGTTTTTAATTTTATATTTCAACTTTATGAAACATAAATTAGTTGAATGTGTTGTCCTGTTAAACAAAAATGATAAATGAATATAAATATAATACGTTTATTAAACATATATAAACTATTTACAATGCCTATGAATTTTTCTGTAATAATAATACTTAAAATCCTCTATTATTATTTCCATAATTTTACATTTACAGATGATTGTATTCCCACAGTTAAAATAAAAAATCTTATAAAACCAAAAGGAATGGACAAATTCATATGAAACTTAGTTGACTAGGCAAATGACCAGTATGGCGGAAGGTAAATTTTAGCACCAAGAAAGAATGTAATATGTAAGGCGTGGTTAAAGTACAAATAAAATATTTGTGGTTGATTTTCATTGTGAAAGTATTTTTCCTTTCTTGATTGCAAATTGCTAAGTCATAACAATAACATTCGTCGAACGATGGCAATAGTGTTTAATCATGAAAAATCATTTGGACCAATTGACTTAATGTCAATTTTCTTTTTCCATCCAAAATAAAAAAAATTTTTTTTAACTAAAGTGGGTGCAGAAAAGCATGCTTATGATGCATCAACTCTCAGCTATCTAAATTGACCAACAAATGAGGGAATTATCTGTCTAACCTGTTTACAATCCACCAACCAACTAACATTAACAGTGAATATATCCACCATTCAACCTCAAATATTTTTCAGATAGTTTACTGAAGAAGCTGGATCTCATAATGATTGTTGCAAATGTTGCTTCTAACTGTTGAACACTTTTGCTTTGGTTTGCAGACTGCTGGGAGCGACGAATTTGGATGATCAGGAAATGGAATCTTCTCATCTCCAGTGATGAATTTCAATTCATTTTTGAAGCACACGGTGATCATAGTCAAAGATAGCGAAACATTGGTCAGTGTTCAAATCTGGCATGTTCTGTGGAAAGCTAGTTGGTTATATGTTATGGCTCTCCATACAAAGTCATATGCCATTGTATGGAGAGCCATAACATATAACAGCCTGTCACCATTCCTTATGATGCTGGTAATTTTTACGGTTAACAATATGTTTAAGAAATCTAACAATCACATGTGTTACTGCTCATTGCAATACATCCAACAAGAATAATTTGGTAAGATTGCTCTCGGTCATTTTCTATAAATTTTCGAAAATGTCTCTGACAAATGAAATCAATTTTTGTGATTCCTTTATTTACCAAAGATTATTTCATCTAAGAACATATATGAACAATTGATACAACACACTATAAGCTGTAAAATCTCATGGTTCTACTGCATCAAACATGAATGTATTTCCTTGAATACAATAAAATGTATTTATAGGCCTCTATTATACACTATGTGACTTCATATACCTATTATAGATGTTGTCCAGCACAGTACTAACTTGTTTGCCTAAATAAACTGTTATCTATATATCTTTCCATTAATGATAGAAAAATCATTTCGTTTTGGTTTTGCAATAATCTGTTCAAATCAACATCAAAACTATGTACTTAGAATTTCATTTCATTCCAATGTTTATTTACTATGGGTAATTTTTTAATCTTGTAGGTATACAAACTGTATACATAAGTTTTTGGAAAGTTGAAACTAATTTTTGACAGTGAAATGCAACAACATATTTCCTAATGATAGAAAGAAACATGATCTTATAAAATATATTTAACTTTATGAGTATTTTTTATCAAAAACATTCGATTATTTCACAAAAAGAAACATAAAATATTATTATTCTTAATGTTATAAATTATGATACCTATAAAAGAAAATTACATTCGAAAGTGTTAAAAATTAACAATAAAATAAAAAAATACTCACAATATTTGGACATTAAAAACACTGAATACAAAATCGATTTTCCATCTTCAACAAAATGGTTTTGGACAAAGGAAACAAACTGGAGAAACTTATACAGTCACATACATCTTATCTTTCGGTTTTATTCTTATTCAAAATATTATAAATAATTCTTTATTCCTTTGAAAAGTTTTCTATCTTATTCAGTGACAAGAATTCTCACCCGGAATCAGAATAGAAGTTTTAATATATTTGGAATGATGAGTAAGTTCAGCAATTTTGATGAGTTTTTTCCCATCTTTAAATTGCTGTGGGAAGCATTATTAAGTCTCCCTCTCGTGCCATATCTTTATTCATGTCAACATTAAAATGTCATCACAAATTTCTTTTTTAGTGTAGTCTATTTTAAGATGAATTTTCTAATCTCAATTACATAATCTTTATCTTTCTTATCATGATCTTTATCTAAATTACATAATATATATTCCATAAAGTGTATATGAAAAATATAAATTAAGTAAAATTTATAAGCAAATTGTGAAAGCAATTTTTTGAAAAGTCAAAAGTAAGACTATATAACATTTAATACATGTATTATAAGAAACAATTTATTAATTTTTTTCCTTTGAAGATAATTCTTCGATTTTAAAATAAGTAAAGCATTCAAAAATATAATTAAATGTATTTTCAATTTAAAATAAACAACTAATATTAACTTTTTTTAAAAATGCATCCACTGTATATTATCCAAACATCATGCTTTTAGTAAAATTTTATACTTTATCCTTCAAAATTATTTATGACATTAATACAAATATGAACTATGAACAAATTTTTTGTACAGGAAAATTTTATCTGTCAAAACAAGACACCACTTATTTTCATACTTGGTATTTTAAAAGCATTTTAGGAAATACATAAAAAATTATTAACAATCATTGAAATTAATATTCTTAGAACGATAACTCACCTTAAGTTATGTAAATTATGTAATAAATTGTAAATTCTGTAAATAATAAATAAATAATATTCCAATCGAAGAATATTTGTAATTTAATGGTAAATATTATTTTTATGCAATTTCTTTCAAAAAATAGAATAAAATATCTAATAAGCATCAAAATTTCTTACGAAATACAATACATTCCTTCTTAATAGTTAGAAAATCAGTAGATCTGCAGTTTTTCTATTTATTAAGAAGGGATAGGAATGGTTAAAACAGGTTTACTTTAATGTCTATTTAAATTCATCTTTATTAAATAACTTAGTCACGGCATACTTCTCCTTCAAGTAGTGATTATCTTTATAATTTCATCAATGGGATATTAATAATTAGTTTTTACTTCTATATATGTGCGCGTACTTTGTTCTTCATTTCAATTCCTTTTTATTTCTGCAATATAAACATTTGATTTTGTTCAGTGTTAAATATTAAGTAATTCTACTTTATATATTGTGTCTGTGTGTGTGTGTGTGTGTGATGTGTTTTTTTTTTTAATAAATATTACATGAAAAACTTTTACACACTTATCTATAAGAAAAAAAAACATTTATTAAAATTAGAAATATCGTTAAAATTAACAGTTCTATATTTACACTTTATACAAAAACCCCTCGCAAATTTTTACTCAGATTCTTAAAGGACTATTTTGTTAAAGTAAGTCATTTATTTAAATTATTTTCTATAATTTTTATTAAAGCATTCAGGAACTAAAATTATTCAAAATATATATGTTTAATGCAGATTACTAACTCATTAGTGAATTAGTAACACAAATAATGAGAACTGAATATGTTGAATGTTTGAACAAATATGATGATATCAAATATTTCAATGAATATCAATTAGGTTGAACGTGTTGATCTTAAAAAGCAATATTTCATATAGTCTAAGCCATTATTTTCACTAAGTTGAGTTTCTAAGCGACTATTTTAGATTTATTAAATAATGATTTATCAATTATATGTATACATACTTAGAAGTGTAGTATATGTATTGTGGGAAATGGTTGACTAAAATTGTAATAATTGTAAATAAAATGATAATATATTAATTAAAACACTACACAATATATAAAAAATTCAAAACAATTTTTCCAAATATGTATGTGAAACGCTCTTTCAACTTACAATTTCAATTATTGGCATTAAAAATACTTGAATTTTTAGCAATATACTGTAACCATTGTTTAAATACAATCATTTCGAATTTAGAAAATTCACTGAATTAGAAAATTCACTATAAAAATGCTTCAATAGATAAACTCTGATAAGTTAATATCAGCGGACTAATGTACATTAATGCATTGTGTTATAGTTCATTTTTAACGCTATTCTTCCTTCAGAGATTTTCACACTGATAAAATTCTTAAATATCTCAAAAATACATTTAAAACAATTTTAAAATTAAATGTATCAGTGGTTTGAAGCAGCAATAGGCAACTATAAGACAGCAGCATATTCATCTGCTGGTGTCAGTATGATAAATAAATTAAATCTTCACTCATTTAATGAGAAAATGCACAAATCTTTCTTTCTTCTACTTGAAGTCTCCCAAGAAAGCTTCAAATTCAAAATTCCTAAGGAAACGAAATTAGCTTATTAAAATGTTATTCAGCCAAAAAGTATTTATATACACTTTTCGTTTGTCGTTGATCAAAAGCTTTTGTACATAATGGCTATTTAAATAGGGATATTTTAACAAAATAAACTCAAGATCACCGTAGTACCAAGAAAATTTAAAGCACAAAATTTTCTATGGGCTTATTAAATTGTTTGATGCACATTATTATAGCGTTGTAGTTTTGAATATTTGGAGAGATTTGAGACGATTGGAGGAATTACATTCGATTTTGTGGTGCAGATTTACTGTAGTATCACAAATAAATTTGATTGGCATTAGGTCATCAATCTTTCACTTGGAAATTTCATAGAAAAGGGAATTTTTAGTCTATTTTTGATGGATAAATTTATATTTAATTAATAAAACAAATAGAATATTTATAAAGTATCGTATAAAAATATGTATAAATTTTAATCACTGCTAATATTATAATTTAACGGTTTAAAATAGTGGGAAGATATATAATTTCTAAAATGATAAAGTATTATAAAAAAATAGCTCAGGTTTTAGATTTTGATCAATAATAATATCAATCCCATTTATATAACTCTATTTTACCTAAAATAGTTTCAAAAAGCAATTATCTACGCACATATATATTTAAATTGAGTTGTAAAATATGAATTTTTAGAAACATTAAGGAGCAATCATTACAATCAATCATTTTTGTGGTAGATAAGACTGGCATTATTTTACAATTTAAATAATATAATCTTTCTTTCATTTCAATTTACATAAGAAAATACTTCTCATCGTGATAACAATTGCAGTTGTTTAATGTGTTGAATTAATATTTAAATTAATTTATAAGTACTTTTATATTTTTCAAATTTTTACTAAGATAATCTATAGCAAATATCAAACATTTTTTTACCTAAGTACAATCATTTGTGTTACTTTGAAAACAACCTAAGAATAGCGCGTTTAACAACAAACTAAAGCAGTATTATCATTTACATATTTTAATTACATTATATTGGAGAGAACGCAGTTAAATACCATAGCATTTAGGACAATCACACTACATAAATATATTGAAAAAATGTGTAAGTCTTAAAGTAGCCATATTGTTATAAAAAAGTTTTTTTATATTTTAATTTATATCATTTGTAAGTTAGTATAAGCTTAACGGTTTTAAGACTGAGAATCTGTACATAATTTGAAGATTTTAGAACTGAATGCTTATTGGGAAAAGTATAAGATGTCACACCACAATTCCTGAGAAAAAGACAAATGCGGCTGATTTTAAAGTCGATGAAAAGCAAATTAAATTATATTGAATTTGATCACTGAATCTATAAAGTCTTGTCTTAAAAAACGACTTTCAAGTAGATTAGTCTCCCTAATCATATTTCACATAGAAGTAAATAAAAAATACCCGAATGTACATACCGTATGATGTCAATGCAAAAAGTAAAATTACAACATATATTTTTCGAATCCACATAGCTGAGATTAAAATACGGATTACTAACAATAGACTTTTACAGTTAGGAAGATCATCTGCTGATTCCAAATTTATTGTAATAAATTTCTTAATTTCTACGTGTGTATACAGGTGCGTAAAAGTTAGTGGAGATGTATTTATTAGAATTATATTCATGCCATAGCATTCGCTGTGACAATGGGAAAATTATTCTCTTGTGAGAACTGTTTAACTTTACAAGTAATGCGAGATAATCTAATAGAACATGAGTATATTAATAATATTTTCTAATTTATGATACAATTGCTGATATAAAGTTGCTATATTGAATTTAATCAGCACGGAGAATCTTGACTTCTTCAGCAATATTTATAAGTAACATAAATGAGACATTTATTAAATTTGGTAGAATTCGAAGACAAATGTTATTAATTTCTTAATGTGTTCTAAGCATATTTCAATAGAATGAACTCTAGGGATTTAACATACTTAAAATGTAACATATACTTACTCTTTGTTACATGATAAGTAACATGCAATATATTATTCCACTGAAATATGCTTAGAACATGTTAAGAAATTAACTTTATCTGTCTTAGAATACATTTCTGGTAATACAGATGTATATTAATTAATTAATGGACTTCATGTCACAAATATTATTTTTTACCAAATGTCTTACAGGCAACAGCTGTAGTTGTTGTTGAGTGCCAGCTAGACTGGTTTTATGGGTTGCGCTGCTCTACTTTTCAAACTGACTTATATTTTGGTGTGGAGTCTGATTTTCTCAGTACACATATGCCATAGGTACCCGTTTATATGGTTGGCAACCATTCACAACCTATTCATATAAGGAAAAGACAAAGACAGGACAAATAGAGAGAGAAAGTACATTTATGCTCTAACTCAGATTCGAACCCAGGACCTTTCTATCCGCAGTCAGGCACGCTAACCTCTACACTAGTAGGAGGCAACATTTCTAGTAATACCAACAATAGATGGATATCGATAAATTAATAGATTCCCTGTAACAAGGACTATTTGTGATCACAGTTTCAATTCTAGTAGTCAGTATAAATGTTTCGTCATTTGTAATTATCATCATATTTATAAAAATAACAAATGCATGTCATATTACACATACTTCATACATCTTGTCATAGTTCCGAACGCCTTGTACTCTGGTTTTCTATTCAACAATTAGGGGATTCAAGTCAGCTTTCTGACAATACCTTAAGCTCCAAATTGTTTACTGTCCTAAACATGAACTTAAAAGATCTGACACTAAAATTCTCAGAAAATCTTTTTCTTGTGTATATAAAGTGATTCCAAAGGAATAAACTGCAGGCCAAAATTCTTGGTCAATATTTCCTTTTTTCTAAAATATTTTTTTTTTTTGCAATTATCTTAATTTTTTGTAATCTTTTCATCTACATATAACATAAGATTTTGATAATATTTCCAAATTAAATGCTAATAATATGCAACCGACTTAGTTATTTTATCTGAAATGTTAATATAATATCCGTAAAAAAATTATACAACGTAAATATATTTCATGAAAAACATATTTATGAATATTTCTTTAATTATTTTAATTTATTTATTAATAAAAAAACCTAAATAATTTTCAGTAAAAGTGTTTCTTACCACTAACTAGAAACGATATTATTTTCTCTGTATTTAAAAATGTATATTTTTCCATATAATTATTACTAAATTAAATTTTTCATTTGTTAAAAAATTTAAATTACTTTTTAAAACAAAAACTTAACTCCATTTTTTCAGTTATAAACCTGTTGATAAAATATTTTAAAATAGAGATAATGTTAATTAAACATTTTAAAGTAACTGAATTCTAAGAAATCTCTTACATTTTTTCAAATATCCATACTTTTTCAATAAAATAAAGAACAATTGATGATAAGCTAAAGGAAGAGTATTCCACAAGAAAAAAATAGTATTTCTCTCTTAATAAAAAAAGAAATTGTCCCAGTTCCTCGTTATTTTACATAAACGCGTAATTCTTCATCGAAGCGCGAGACTGAAAAAGAAACAAAAACCCATTTTTACCCAATGACTATGTTGACGTGTCAACAGTCTAATTTATGACGCTTAGGGTTTCACAACTCGCTATGACACAAACCCACACCCCCTTTTATGAGAAACACAAAAGGGCAGGGGTTGAATTGGCAGTATGCTTTTGACATTTTTGGGCATTCTTCCAGCTTTGATTTTGGGCAGATTCCTTTAAATGACCTACATTTCCTCGTATCGTGTGGAATGCGATCCGCACAAACAACTAGTTCTTACAACCAGTTGGCTCACAATAGAAAGACTTAATAGGCTTTTAATGGTGGAATCACTGTGCTACAGAGCACAGGAAACTGGAAAGTGAGATGCTTTATATTCCATTCTGGGTCACTTTGTACTTGACATTAATTGTAGTCCAATTTTATCCTGCAATTTATTATTTAAAACATGGAAACTCAATGATGTTCCAGTTTTTACAATTGTTATTACGAGAGTTTTGTATTTCTTTTAATAACTTAGACAAGAATTTAAGTGAATATTAAATAGCATTGTAATTTGTCAAAATTAACTATTTACAATTATTTATACCAAACAGTTTTGATATTATTGCGTGTATTTGTGATTTTAAGTTTTCTTTAACATATATGATGTCATGTCAAATAAGTGAAACGTTTTTAAGAATGATGTTTCTTCATTATTAAATGATATTTCGTTTGACGTTTTCCTTAAATTAATTGAAAGTATGTATGAAATTTCAAATTGTGGCAATAACTTTAATTGAGTTTTATTAAATAATTGTTTTATATTTATAAATAAGCATCCCTCGTTTTTAATAAATGAGACTGAATTTTTTAACAGTTACAAGCTTAAGAAGCGAGCATATTTTAGAAATTTTAGTACAAAAATAAATGCCATAAATTTCTACAAAAAATAAGATCTGTTAAATGAAAATAGATATAAATAGTCAATGGTAAATTTTTAAGCAATTGGCAATTATTTTTTATGAAATGGATAATCACTCTTCCATGATAATAACATAAAGTAAAAAATAGCTTAGAAAAACCATGAGATATAATATAAACTAAAATTAATTTGACCCTCTAAAATTAAAATTAAAAAAACCTTGCTATTAAAATAAATTATAATTTCATGGTGAATAAACAATTATCTATTATTTTGTTTCATTAAATATACATAGTTGTTTATTCTTCATTAAATTATATTTTAATTCATCTAGAAAATGAAACCCTATGTGAGAGATTATTTAAACACTCTCAATTTATAAAAAAAAGCCTAAAAAATTGTATATCAAATGCATTCAATCACTTTCACTTTTCACATTTAATCACTAGAAATCACTTTTTGTATAGGTTTTTTCTTATCTGTTATGTATATATGATATATATATATATATATATATATATATATATATATATATATATATATATATATATATATATATATATATATATATATATATATATATATATATATATATATATATATATATATATATATATATATATATATATATATATATATATATATATATATATATATATATATATATATATATATATATATATATATATATATATATATATATATATATATATATATATATATATATATATATATATATATATATATATATATATATATATATATATTACATAAAACGAAAAATGGCTGTTAAATAAATAATGAAAGAAAGTAAGATATATAAATTTGCACTCTAATTATACAGAAATATAATTACAAATGCATGTAAAAGGAAAAAGTTAAATTTCAAAATAATTTTTTTCTGCATTTTAATTTTTCAAATGTCAAAAAATATTTTTTGTAATAAAATTCACTAAAGTGTTCTTAATGAATTACGAAAAAATAAAATTGATAATATTCCTCATTTAATTGCTGCTAAAATTAATTAAAATTATTTTTTCTTTCTGTTAAAAAATTACCGTTTGTATTTAGTTGCCTACAAAATGAATATGAATAAAAAACTTGTCTTCTAGAGAATATGTATTTTATTTTCATTTGAGAATTTTGTGTGTTATTTTGAGTAACATGAATTATATTTGCAATGCCATTTTAAAAATCCTTTTTTTAATTATATTACGTTTAGGTGATCACAGCACCATAAGAAAGAAATTAAAAGCTATAAAGTACTATACTTACTTAAATATTACAGGATAAACTATATTTAAAAAAAACTATGATTGAGAGAGACAGAGAAATAAATGTTTATAATATTAGATTAAAATTTAGAATTGGAATTTTTAAGAATTCATTACTTTATAATCGATGCTAAATATTTGCTTAATTGTTGAGTAAATAAAAATAAGCCTTACAAAATGTAGCCTAATATTTTATGCTAGTTTTTAATAAATTAAAATACTTTTGTCATTTGATGTAATTCATAATATTGAATTAATGTAATCAAAACTATGAACTGTATAAATTAAAATGACTCATCGTCAGCATTTAAAAAAATTTACAAATAATTCTCATTGTTTACCTCAAAACCTACCATAATTTAAAAATAAATTGCAATTTTGCTTGACTCACATAAATTGATTAATATCATAAATGATATTACATATTGAAAATAATTAAAAAGTAATCGATTTTCTGAAGCAATGAAATCACAGTTATATTAATATAAAGGAATAACGGAAACAAAAATAAAACATACAACATATATTGCAAGAAAGCATATATATATATATATATATATATATATATATATATATATATATATATATATATATATATATATATATATATATATATATATATATATGTATATATATATATATATTTATTTATTTTATTATAAATGCAGTAAATAAACTCAGTCGAAAAATTTTATTAAATAACCATCACCCATAATTATGATTTTAGAATACGTCTTAGCAGTAAGTAGAAAAATTCTCCCGAGTAAATAAAAAATACACAATTGAACTAAAATTATTTTACAAATAATTTAATAGTCCAATTAATGGTCAGAAAAATCAGTAATATGCACATGAGATTATTACTGATTACACAGATTTACTGCAAAACTGTATATATAATACAACTATCATGCTGTATCTAATCATAAAATTCAAAAATATTTTTTTTTTGTATTCTTAAAGGAAACCAAATATATTTAGAAGCATATGCATGCATACCTAAAATATCTATTCTTAATAATAAATTTTATAGACTCTTTGTAATTAATTAATGTTATGACTAAATAAGCCAAATAATTCATTTCTTGCCAATGTTAACAATGTCTACATTTTTACTTTTTCATGATTGCTATAGTCTTAATTCTTAATATTAATTAAAGCTAAACAAATCGCTTTGCATTATCAAGACATGCAGGATAGAAACTCTTGGAATAAGGCTTGTCTTGAATATTCACAACAGTATTTTTAAGAAGTTAAGAGTGACATGTAAGAATTAATACAATTGACGTATTTGACTTGTAGTTTATAGAAAATACCGAAATTTATTTTCTTAAATAATCTCAAAATGATTAATACTTTTTTTAAAACACTATGAGAATTCCATTTTTATATAAAATATCCTGTTTAAAATATTCAGCAATTTAATTCACATAAATTTAAAAAAAAATCAGTACATGTAAGATATTTCCTAAAACTGTCAGATTAGAAAGTAGGAAAGTTCTTGAATCATTATACTTCTTAATAAAATGTTATTTTTCTTAAATTTTTTCTTTAATTTTCCCAAACATTTAAGTTTGATATCAAATTTGTATTGTATATTTCATATAGTAACTGATTTCATATAGTTGTTTTCTTAAATAAAAATGAAATTTCAAAGTGTAATAAAATTATATGTCTATAATGTATCTCTGAGTTATAACAGCTACTTTACATACATCATTATCAAATTATAATACTGTAAATTTTCTGCATGAAAGAAAATTAAGATAAATATTTCTAGGTCTCATACTCATTAAAAATTTTAGAGAAATCAGTTAAAGTGAAACTTTTATATACTTGAGCAATACTTGATACTAAATTCCTTAAATGTTCATTAAAAAAGCTAAAAACTTCTATTTTTTAAATAGGGGGCTAATGTATTATTTGTGAAAAATTCAAGATTTTAGTACCTGTTTAATAACACTCAAATATCTATTATTCATTCTAGAAAGAAAAATCTCTTTTCTAAGTATCATGCATTTGTTTAGAATTTTTCTAAACTAAATGCTTAAAACCTGCTTTATTTCCGTTAATTACCATAAAAACTATAAAAATATTTTTTTATAATCGAATAATTATTGTTTTAAATAGAAGTAATTCAAATTAATTAAGCCAAATGTACATTTTATGGAAAAACAAATGATCTAGTTAAGAACAACTTCTACTCATCCAATTTTTTAGCAAGGCATTGTGATTTATAATTTAAAAAAACGAATTCTGTAAAATACAATTTTTTCAGATAAAAGTTTTCAAGGTTTTTATTCATAAATATTGTAGTTTTCTTTCTGAAAAAATTAACAGTTATTCTGTAAAATTTAGTGTTACTATATGTGACCTGTAACATATATTTTCTAAAAATATACATGCGCTAAATAGCCCGTTAGTTGCCATTCAGATCCTATATAAACAACAGGCAATTTTGCAGTGCGTGACTTGTGTAATTATATTTCCAAATATTATTTAATATTATTAGTAATATTATTTCGAAGAATAAGAAATGTTTTCATGGCTGACTATTTCATCAATTGAAATTTCTTACGTAAGTCATTAATACCATTAAACTTAAGTGACAATACCATTAAACTTAAGTTAATTGAAAACTATACTCAGATATATTAGAAGCTATATTTCATTTGAACTTATTGTGTATTTTCGTTTCTAAATATGAATATTCAGCATACCAATTGCTTTCATTCATTTTAACATTAATGTAATCTTGCAAGATATTTTTGTATTCCTTTCAATTTTTTTTTATTTCCTAAGCCAGAGACTAAATTCATCAGAGAATTTTATGACACTTTGAAATGTGTCTGTAGACATTTTTTTTAAGAATTGGCTTCATATTATTCAGTATTTTATCTCTCCGTTAGCTTGTAGTTTCTTTGGCATTGGAAATAAAAATGTTTTTAAAGTATTCCTTATTGCATGAATTTACGATGGGACCAAATAAAAGAATACGCAGTTCTTTTGGGTTTTGTAACATTTAATGTTTTTATGATTTTTTTTTCTGAAATTTCAAAAAAGATTTATAACATTGTAATTATTGTAACAAAAACAACAACATTTAATTATTGTTTATTATGGAAATATGTTATTGTATATATGCATACAAATGTTTTTCACTAAGCTTGGGAAACATTTTCATTTAGCTTACAATTCTTTTAAATTTTGACAATTATTTTACATTCACTGGAATCAATTATATGAGCACTATTATAAAATGTTATATAATATTATAATATATTATTCCATATTTATTCCCGTGGTATTTCTTCAGTATTAATAATAATAGAAACATTTAATGACATGTGACCAATAAACAATGTTTATTTTTCTTAAATGTTGACTTCAAAATGAGATTCAAAACCCAAATATATTATATTAATATCCTTGTATCTTTTCATGTCTATGAGATTATGAGTTCTTTAGTACGAGAATTTAAGTATGCTATATTATCTTGATGAAAGAAGATATTGCAAAAAAAGTTGTAGACTTTTGAAGCACGATAAAATATATTTGTAAATACTTACCCACAAAAATTTACTTATGAAATTATTTAACTGGTTGAACTGCACTATTTTAAGATCGATGTTATCAATATTGTTAATAATAGCAAAATTATCATTGTTAACAGTAAATAAGTATTTTTCTTAAATGCCGAACACAGCATTTTAAAAATGACATAAAAGTAAAAGAAAAGTATTATTAAAGTATTAATTGTATTTTTCACATTATTCATTTGTATTTCTTTTTCAAACTGTGTATTATGCTAGTTATATTCAATTGTATTTGTATTATATTGAGGTGTTCCTAATGACTCTTCTTCATAAATTTCCCGAATGAACTATAGTTGTTTGTTAAGGTATATAATTAGACATATGTCTAATAAATTTTATACTTCATAATATATCAAAATATTTATATTTTTAATCCTCAAAACGATACATTGTTTTCCATTTAGCAATATAAGACATATGTATATAGACATAGAATCACCTGTTTGTTGTTTAATTTATTTATAATTAAATCTTAAATATCAAAGATAAAATTACATTTCAAGCATGCAACACACAGCATTATCTTATTAATTTCATTTAAATGTTCTAGGTTTTTAAAAATATTATATTAAATTGAAATCTAGAAGCAAATATATTATTTTTGCTGAAACTTAAAAAGAATAAAGGCCTAACGCAATGCTTAAATCAACAATACTCATTATTTTTTTTCTCAAAAACAATGCACTGCTGTCTATCTATGAAAATAAATAAGGCAATTTATCTTACTTATCTAAATTATTTCTAATAACAAATGAGTTTTAATTAAATAGTTCTAAATGTAATTTTGAATTATTTAACCACCACTTATTCGAATTGATATTACTTTAAAAATTTGAATTTTATTTAAAACTTAAAACAAATATTTGATTTAGAAATTAAATTTAAAAGGTAGTGGCATGAAATAAAACATCTAACTGAGAATTACTAACTAAATAGCATCATCTAACTGAGAATTACAATTACATTATAAGATTTGGAATGTTATTTTAAAAACTGAGTAGTAGAATAGATTTACTATCAAAAATTAAATTTTTGCTTAAACTTCCCAAAAAATGCAAAGTACATTTCTTATATATATAAATTCAATATGGAAATCAAAACAAACTGCGTTGACATCCAGAGATATTAAAATAAATTTACTAATCATAATATTTCTATATATTTCTAACATATATATTCATTGAATAAATAAATTTTATACACTACAATTTTATATAATTAATATCTGATATAAATATGAATACTGTAAAAAATTGCAAAAGCATTAATATGTGATACAATGTTTTATTTAAATATAAAAATAAATAAATGTATTACAAATACATATTGAATTATTTTTCCAATATCTAATTTTCTGGTATGATTTTAATAATTATGATAGAAATTATGTTTATTCAACCAAATACACGATTTCCGAGTACGTTTCAAGCAAATGGGAATAAGTGAATTAATCATCTAACTTTTGCTCCATAAATGTATCCCAAAATAGATCTTATTCCCGTGAAACTCGATCAAAAGGTTCATTTGTTTTAATAGATATCGCAGTGATCTTTTCTACGAGACAGTTTCTGTTAAGCAGGCAGATAATGAAACTCTTTACTCACGACTGATATTTGATGAAGCAAAATTTATAGACTGTAACATTAGCAAATGATCTAATTTATAAAATTTTAATTTATAAAATTATATTCAGAGATCTTATATAGAAGTTTTTGTTTTGCGATTATTATTATTTAATGGAAATATATTAATGCTTCATAAGTATATATAAAATATACTAAGATAATCATCGGAGAAAAGTTTTGAGTTCCAAAGAAAAATATGGTAAATTTATAACAAAAGACACTTTATGTTTCTGAAAGCTATATTTAATGGTTTCAGAAGCATAAAGTGTATGTTTCTGAAAGCTATATAAATAAATATAGCTTATTAACTTTAACATTTTACTTAGATGTGTAAAGTGACAGTGTTAAATATTAAAAAAACATAAGAAAGATTTCAATTCTTGACAATTTTATAAGCTAAATTTTCAATTATTTTAAAATAATATCGATTTTTATCATACACAAGCCATTAATTATTTTTGCTATTTTATTTGTATTCAGCTTGGTATTATTTTTCTTTGAAATTAATTGAGTAATATTACAGATCGTACTACACTTATATTAACCTAAATTTTCGTTTTTTTTTTAGTATAAACGTATTAAAATATAGTATAATAACTTAAGAATTGCCTTGTAAGTCACATTCAAGATCCAAGTATTTAACGAATTTCTATTTTAAGTCACTCTGATGTTTAGCTATATTTTCTTTTAAAGCATATAGTTACGAATTTGTCACTTTCCAAGCTATATCACCTTAAAGCAACATAATTCTGTAAAATATTTAGGAGACACCTTGTTTATTTATTTTATTTGTATTATAAATTTATTTGGGCAAATAATGTAAATGTTAATATCCATTTACAATGCTGAAAATAAGATACATAAAGAATACCATGTAAGTGCTGTTCCATTGATTTTGAAGATGAAATGTTTTAAAGTGACTAGAGTGGCGTATGTTGAGTTTTGAAAAGGACTACAATTTCAAATTAAAAAGTGCTTTATAAACATTATTCTTATAGGAAATCCGCAAAACAATATTGATTTAAGTTCTCTATGGTCTTTGCGGCGAGGATTTTTTTGGAATCAGTAGAAGCCGATTAAAAACAAAAATTGATGGACATTGTATTCTTATTTTCTACCTTCTCTCTCACACACACACACATCTGCTTAAGTAAGAATTATGATTTTTGATTTTATTCCCTTGCAAATTATGCATCTATTCTATTATCAATGAAAGATCTTTCTAGAAGGCAACATACGATTATGAATTCAAATCTGAATCTTCTGTAAGCTATTCTTTGAACTATGTCAAATGGCTAGAGAGGTGTTGTTTCATATATATAGATCTACTTTCCATCTTAATACAAAGAAAATAATCCATCAGTGAAATTTACAAAAAGATAAAAATCTGCTATATTTAAGTTAGGGCAAATTTTCAGATTTTCAATTATCAAAGTTAATCAAAGTAAGTAAAATAAAAACATAAGCTCCATTTGCATTAGCTCTTAATTGAATTAGTTAAAGCGACCATCATTTTTTAGACTAGATATTAGGAATCGAGGGACAAATATAAGATTTTCAATACAATATGAAATTATATATATAATTTTCGGACTGCCACAAATGCATAAAGGAATTTTCTTTAATAAATAATGTTTTGAAGTAAAGTTGAATAGTAAAAATTGGAAAAGTGTTCCGGTTTCTGTACGAATTTATAGTTTCAAAATTTAGATTTATAGTGAAATTCCGGATATTCCTTAACTGAAACTATTTGTTGTAATATTTTATAAACTTTTCGTAATAATTGACATTGCATTCAAGTTTCCTGGAATATTTCTTTAAGTATTGACAATTTTAGTGAGAGTTTTGCCCAAATTTAGGAAAAACAAAAATTTTGACTATCAATTAACAATAATTTAGAAAATTAATTCTTTTTTTGCAGTGAAGAATTTATAAACTAGAAACAAAATATGTTTTCATATTTTTAAAAGTTTCTATGGATTTAGTTATTTCCGATAATTAGTATGTAGAATAGTTTAAACGTTTTTGTTTTTATCTTAGAAAAAAAAATGTGTAAATTTGAAACCTTTAAATATGTAACGCATTATAGACAGAATATGTTCACAAGTATTTTGTGATTTTTTTTTTGCTCATCTAATATCCACAGTGATTACTTCTAATAATTTTTTCCTAGAAGTATTTTAATAATTTTTTGAAATGTACAAAAATTCATTGTCCATAAACATAATGACTTCATGTAGACAAAATACATAATTTTATATTTGTCAATGTGAATATTTCAAGAAGTTTTCATTATAGCAGTGTGTGTTTTGATATAAAATTTGCAGACTTTAACAACTTATTTCTAATAAATTTTCCATTAATTACTCAAAATTACATGAGACATAATATGTTTAATGATTTCTATATAATCAAAAGTACACTAAATTATGTCAAAACAGAAGAACAATATTTTAAAACTATTTTAAATTTCTGTGAAGTAAATTTATTAAATATGTAATTCAAACAATAACAGCTTCCCTTGAAGGCTATCAAAGAAAAAATATAAAATTCTAAAAAACCCATAATGAATGAAAATCTAAAATATTCGTCAATTTTTCTGAATATTTAATTATTTTCACATTTTTCTTTCAGAAATTTTAGAGTTTCCAAAAATATTACGACCTGAATTTTTCACATAGAACTATAAAAAAATATTTTTCAATTCTTGGTTCTTAATTATAGCTATTTTGGAAACTTTTTAATACAGTGATCATTATTGATGAACATTTAAAATCTACTTATTTTAAAAATTATTTTAAATTAAATTTACAAAATTTATATAATTTTACTTCAAAGCGTTGAAGCCTATTTTCCAGTGATTCTTAATTTTAATTTTTATTGACAAGTGAATACAGATGACAAGCATTTAGGCAAAGGTTGATGAAACTAGATTTGCATTTTAAATCACTGCAATTATATTTTATCTTCAGGAACTCTCTTTATCAACAACCAATTAAATTTTTACCACTAATATCAAATCGCTGGCATTATTTTTAACAATTCATGCAATTAATTTTGTATTTAAAAATTAGTCTATTCCTTCAATATATAATATATAATTAAGTTTATTTCAATTTTGATTAATAATAACAAATTTTCATATTTTGTTGCTATTTTTTATTTATTTCATTAAGAGTATTATTACATTAATTTAATACCTTAAATTTTTAAGTTTTTAAATATTTTTTCACAATATTTTTAAGCACACTTATACATTAGTTTTATTTAAATTTCACAAACTTTCATTGCATTGTTAATGTATTTCTAATCTTTATTTTGAAATTAAAAATAAAACCTAAAGATATAAACAAAAATTGCTTTTCATGAAAATAAGTTCATTTAAAATCTTATCTTTGTTTTTTTCCCAATAAAATCATTAAAACGTTTATCTTGTAATATCTGATTTTAAATAAACTTTATACTATGGGATATTTTATGGAATATTTATATTATGGGATATTTCAGTTATAACAGTAAAAATAGCCAAACATGTTCCAGTGTTTCTATTAAGTTATATGTGTATGTGTGGACAAATCTTATTCAACACAGCAAAAAAATTACAATAACATGTTACAAAACACTTTCCAGCATTATGCATCATTATATTATAAATGCTTTTAATACAGAATCGATTCATTACATGATATTTCTGAATATTTTCAGATATCACTTATATAATGCAATAAAATGATATCACGCAGCTTTAGATAAATGGATCTTGCTTGCCAAATGATAAGTATAAATCAATCATCGTTACTGTTCTGGTCCAACACAGTGGAAAAAAACTAGTTTGGATTCATACAGCCATTCAAAGCTTGATAGAATAAGAAATATATCTTATATTATATGAGGATATCATGCGATATATTTTCCTCCAAATAGTAAAGATATAATGTACTCTAAGAGTATATAAAAATCTTGTTTATGTATATATAAGAAACTGTTGCACGAAAAACACATTTAAAAAAATATCAATGATGTATTGAAAGCCGATGTTACAGTAAAGAAGTAAAAATATGCAACAAATTGAATTTTAAATTGAGTATTTAACATCTTTGAGAAACGTTACTCCATTAAATTATTTATGTTTTGAAACTAGGGAATATTTTACATAAACTTTTCATATTATGTGAAGCTATTACATTTTGAAAATAGGTATGATAACATTAAAGTAATTATCTAATCAATATTTTATCATGTCCATTTATGTGCTGTTATCTATATATATATTGATATATAGATAACATCACTTAAATGGACATGATAAAACATCACATCAATAGATATTTCTTGTCTAAATCTAGATTATCTTTTATCTATATTTAATATATCTGTTATCTTATCTATATCTATCGATGTGGTGTAAACACTGTTGTGTAGCGTGAAATAAGAAAATTATCAAAACATAGGATTACAATTTTATTTCATGGAGCTTATAGGAAAAAATTTAAAGCATGCATGTAATAAAAAAATTCAAAGAATTTGGAGGAAGTTTTAATTTTTAAATGGTAGAAGTAACAGGACAAGAGGCTCTAAGGTAACAATTTGATTGTATTTGAATAGCAAAAATACATATTTTTCGGAAACCGTGCAGAATATTAATTTTAAAACTTCCTTATATCAACCAAAACTGTTGCACATTTTTTTACATGAATGTTACGATGTCACTCATGAAGAATTATACCCTGCATTGAAAAAAAAAATGAATGTCAAAGTATTGTGTAAAAGTTTTTGACTTTTGAGATTCTTAGAACTTCTTTTTACCGAAATACGTGATCTGAATGAGGGACATTCATGTTTCACCAGACTATGGCATGCTGTTAAAAGTTTAAGCATTTTGTCTGCAAAATGATCCGCATAAATTTAAGATTGTCTTGCAATGAATAAAGGTATTACTAATGTTTGCACATTTGAGTACGAGTTAAGAGCTTATGTTTACATCGCTTTTAGTATGTGCTGTTTCTTTAAGTTTTTTCTTTATGCATATTCCCCTAAAGTGGCACACCCCCAACAGTAACATGATGCCTCAGTAAACAGCATTTCACAACAATTATTTTATATCTTGCTATTCAGCTATTGCTCGATATTCAGCATCCTTGCTTTTTTGAGCTGCAGAATGCTTTAAGTTCAAGAAAAATACATTATGAGCTTTTAAGTATAAAAACTAATTTGATGACTCAGTCTGAAGCATGTTTCAAATTATTTGGTTAAAGATTCTTCACTTTGCTCTCAAAATAAACCGGATAACTTTATTATCTGAAGAAATGATTATAGAATGACAAATAAATCAATAAACTGGAACTACCTCTCTTTTTAGTTGAACTGTATTGCCGACTTAGTTTCAATGAGTTTTCATCAAATTATATAAATCATCATTTATTGTATACAATGTGGAGGATAAAGTTTTGGATGACGTTTAGTATTCTCATTTAATTTATAAAATTCTAATTCTTTTGTGATGAAGTTTAGTATTCTTAAAATCATTTCCCCAATTTTGAAATGAAAGTTTTACCTTTCAAATAACATAACAAAATTTATTTTTGATAAGTTTTTTTTTCCCACATTGGAAACGAGATTGAATAAAGTCCTGTTCATATCCAGTGTCATTATTTTTAATTAACTTATCTAAAAGCAAAATTTAACAGTTGAGTTTAAAAACTCAAACAGTTAAAAACAGAAACAACTCTTTACTTACTCTTTTTCTAATATTTGAGATAAGAGGTGATTATTGTATTTCTTTTAATTTTATTTTCAGTACCACTTTGATTTATATGTATTTTATTTCATGAAAAAGCAATTTGGTAGTATCTTGATCTAACTTGGAAATATTTCCTCGGATATTTTGTAAAATATCAAGAGTTTTTGGGAGGAGTTTCGAAAGCTTATTCAATTTTATTTTAGAGAAATTTCACAAAAGGTGAGCTTTTCACAATGACTGACATCCTCCTCAGCAGTGGATCGTTTTTTATCCTTTTCAACCTCAATATATGAAGAAATTCACTGAGAATAAATGATATGACTGGATGAAAGCCTGTCAAACAGATTTAAAATACTTAGGCTTGTCTCATCTCATAGTTAGAGAAGTTCTGAATAGTAGCAAGACTGTCAGTCAAGATTCCAATGGCTTTTAAATGATTTCTTGATCCACATACTACAAGCTTTTTTTGATAGCTATTATCTCTGATCTAAAAATTGAACAATAATTAGGGTTTTTGATCTTGAACTCCCCAGTAAAAAAATGTAAAATTCCCCTTCAACTCTGGTACCATCAGTATAAATCTTTAAGGAAGTCTGAGGAATTCTATGGATAATCTCCATAGCTAAAATTTTGGAGATGTCTGCAGGCTTAGTGTTTTTCATCAATTTAGTCAACAGTTTGTCATGGAAGTGTATTAAATTCCATTAAAGTGTATGCTATTAAATTCTAGGCTAGCTCCTGGAAAACCCATGGAATGGTGTTATATTTGAGAAGAGGGCAAATACAGTAATTTTACAAAAGAAAAAGCAATATGTTTCTTCAAACTTCGAATGTCAGTTCAAACCTGGAAGTAGGTGGAAGTTATATGCTGTTCAGAAAAACTGTATAGGTTGTTAAAGTATTTCGTTAGGCAATAAATTTTTTTCATCGAAAGAGGTGACAAATTGTTTTAAAAAGTCATTATGACGTTTTGACAACTAAGCCTAAGTCAGCTAATGATTCTAACCGCACTTTGCAGCACACTTTCAAGTTTATTAAAATTAGTGTTGGAAGCACAGGAAAAGACGGGGTAGACATGCTCCCAAAATTGGAAGAACAAGTGAAGTGAATGTATTTCGTAGTGCATTGACATCTGCTCTCCAATCATGACAAGATATAAACTTGAGAATATTAAGTCCTTTTCTGGCCTAGGCGCCGCCTGACTCTCAATATATTTTTGCTTGTGATGTCCTGGTCAAAATTGTAACCAATGCATTTCGCATTTTTAACGTAACTTAACTGGGTATCACATTCATAAAAATTCTTGGTGAAAAATAAAAAAAAGTTGTCTGTTAGTTGTAAAAAAAGATTACCACTGATTTTGAAGAGAAGATGAATTTGTGACTCTTGGCAAAAATGAGCTTTATTTGTAGCACGATATAGTTCAAATTACGGAAAATTCACTAATGCCATATCAATAACACTAATTTCCGTGCAAAAGTGCCACATTATAACATCATCATCAGAGATACCAACACAGATCCTTAGTAGTTTCACTCTTTAAACCAGCGACATAGAGAGAAAACAAAACAGGACCCAAAATAGAGCTTTGAGGAACACCCTATCTAACAACGAAAGAATTTAACACAGTTTTATTTGATTCTAATGGAAGGTGGAAATCTAGGGAAGGGCTCTGCATTTAATACTAAAAGAGTCATGGAGATTGAGATTGGTAATCACAAGCTGAAGTGAGACTAGGTCAAATGCTCTGGGCAGGTCGAAGAGGGGAGCGGCAATTGTAGAGCTTTATATTTTGCATTTCATGGAGAATAACATGTCACGATAGATCAAATCTTGTTTGTTTGTCAGATATTGGAAATGTCACTACATAGAACTGGGAAAAGAATTGCCTAAGATCAGCAAAATAAATCTTAAACTCGTACAAAATATTTTATTAAAACGTTTATATAAATTTCAGATATATTATGAAATGTCTGGATAAATGAATTTGATAACTCTCTGTTCGTTTAATGAACAATTGTATCATTGTAAGCAATTGTAATTATCAATTTTAGTTTAATGAACAACATTGCAGATTCCAATAAAAATATTTGAACCTTCATGATAAAATTTTGTTTTAAAATATATTTGATGTCTTATGCTATGTTTTTACTATATATAATATATAAGTACATAAGTATTTATTTAGTTAATATTATAATCTATACTTAAGACTTTTGTTTGGTATGAGCTTAAGGTATACAAAATTAAAATTAACGTAAACCTTCAGGATTCAAATTTTGAACTTCTTTCTGTAGTGGGTAGTAAAACTTTAATTTATTTTTAAATGTTTATTATCCTCTTTGGATTTATATCGACATTTTATTTTCCTATGAACTATGTAAACTATCAAAATAAAATGTTTCAAGTTATGTTGTTGTTGTTACTAATGACATTTGGACAAGCCAAGCGTGCTGTGCCTTGGCTATGGAATTTAAGTCAATTGGGAGTGTCTTTCATTTAAATCAGAGCACCATGAAGGTGAATGGCTTTCAAATAATGTCTTAAAGTAGTTATCAAATTTATCTCAGCAATTCAGGAAAGCATTTTAATTATTAGTTATGAAAAAGGAAGTTAAATTAAAATGTACGATAAATAAGAAAACATTCTTGAAAATTAAATTCATTTAATAAAAAATAAAATAAATTGACATAAAGATGAACAAAACATTTCATTTCAAATTGGCATACAGCATATCATTAAAATATGTAAAACTGGATACATGTAAACTTGTTATATTGTTACAATTAATTAAGAAATTTCTTAAATTCTGTAAAACTATTATAAAGGAAATTTTTTTCAATCATAAAACAAATAATTTGTCATTATCTAATATGAAATACATTTTTCATAAAGTTTTTATTATTACCTTTCATACATTTTTTTTCTTTTAAAACTAACAAAGTTCTACTTATAATGATATTTCTTTACATTCCACTTCCTTTATATAACTTTATAGCTCCCGATCACTTTTTATAGATATTTTTACTGAACCCTGTTTTTTCATAAATAATATAATACGTTTTATATTTCAAAATGAACTTTTTCTTAAATAATAAATGGATTTATATGTTTAACATGCTTTCCATTTTCAAAATTATTTCTTAAGAAAGACAAAATCATTTTTTTCCTTTGCATGAAAATCATGTGCTAAAAAAATTTTGAATCGGTTTATTTGGCAAATAAAATCCATTTTTTAAACATAAAATAAAAAGTTTAATTAACAATTATAGTAAATGAATAGTGAGTTTAAAATTATCATGTAAACTTATTTTATTATGTGACGCTTAAAATAAAAAATATCATTTTAAGAATATAAATCGAAAACATAAATATTCAATGAAAATACTGATAATTTTGTTTTACTGTAAGGCATTTTTACTATTAGTCTATTATTCATAAATTTCTTCATGTTTTTATTCATGAAATAATTATAAAATAAAAATTACAGATATTAATTAAATTTATCACTAGTAATAAGTTTTATACTAAATTTTTAGCTTAACTAAACACACACAACAAAATGTATTTATAATTCAAAATGAGAAATCGTAGGCAAACTAAATACACTATTTTCTTACTAAAATTGATAAGATCAAAAATTGATAAGAATTAAATAAATTTTAAATTATTTATATATAGTATAAGGATAGAAAATGTAGAAAATATTAAATTTTAATATTTTAAAACTCATTATGAGGAACTGTCTCATTATGTATAATTAAGCTAATCTGAATGCTAAATGTCAGCTTGAAGTTTTAAATGAAAAGAATTATCAGTCTCATTAAGTGCAGTATTTGAAGTTAAAATTTTAAAAGACCTTATTTAACGGAAGCAGTAGCATTTAAAAATGGCTTGTGTTATTGTGAACTAGAACTCAGAAATTAATGATATGTCATTGGGTAGAGAGGCAATTAATAAATCCCTTATCAACAAAATATTAATCATTCCCCTTAAGAAAGAAGGCTTCAAGGAAAATCCAAGAAAAGCAGAGATTTTGATTTGCTTTCTTATAGCAGAAATCAATAAGAGTTTATCAGAGCGAGAGATTATATGAAAAATGGAAAGAGAGTAAACTACTTGTTGAAGGATCGTAAAAGATAAAATTTGCCTTACAGCAAACGCGCCTGTACCCTTAAAAGAAATATGAAAAATTCCAGGTATTCATTGCTAAATTGTTTTAAATAATTAAATAAAATTATTGTTTCATTAAACTTATAAATATATATTTGATGTAAACATTAAAAAAAATCTTTATAATGTTCTATTTAAAAGCTAAAATTCAAAGAAATGTTAAAGTTGTTTATCAATGAAATTAGACTTAATTTTTTTCTTAATTTGACTCAACTAAACATATAGATACGATATAAATGGAATCTTTGATTCTAATTAGCATTAAATATAATCATTTAGAAAGGAATTTAATATTTTTTTATAAATTTATATTGCTGAACACTTTATTAAATTATAAATATGTATATAACCAGGAATATTTATACATGTATATGACTTGATAACTAAAAACTTCTTCTTTAAGTATCAGTTATATAAATTTAATTACTGTTAAAACCGATGCTGAAGTAAACAAGATATTTAAACAATTATTTAAGGATATATTTTATCATTTTGAAATAAAAATAGATGAAAATTAAGCGTTACATGTAAATTATTTTCAACAATCGAAATTCCTTATAAATTTTTCTATATATGTTTTTTTTTTTTACTTCATACATTTCAATTTCTTTTCTTTACTTAAAATTTGATTAAGACAGCATACTTTTATTTCAGGAAAAGTGTTTAATATTATATGCCAAAGTATTTTATTTTTTAAAGTGAAAAAGACCTTTAGAAATTTGAGTTCAATGTAAAATTAATGAAGTTAATTCTTTTTTAAATGAAAAATTTAAAATCTTTATCATTTACAATTTAGGAAACATCTGAAACTGTAAGAGACTAATAGTATATTATACAGAAATTTCTTCACTGATATAAAATTGCAAAGTATGTATTATTCATGTATGTTACTCATTATAAGGAATTTTAAATAACTATGACATTAATTAAATATTTTCCATGGATATTATTGAAAATATTTTAATAAGTTTAAATATTTAATAAACAAAATAAATACTAAATATTGCTAAATGAAAAATACATTTTTTTGAGAAGTAAAATAGCTAAATTATACCACACTTTATTTAAATAGCTATATTTTAGAGAAATAAAATAAAAATATCTCAGTATACTTAAATGGAATAATAAATAATAAATTAATTTAAACTTTTAATTACTAACTTGCTTTTATTATTGACGACTAGTATTCACAGCTTGAAGAATGTTCGGCCAAAATAGAAATTATTAAATATTTTCTGTAATATATAATTTGATTTCAAATTAATCTACCAAATTAATAAAAAATATTTTAACAAAATATTTTGAAGAAATTAAAAGATGTTTTAAAACTATAAATCATGTATTTTTTTACATAAAATCTTAGGAAATTTTTGCACATTTGTAAATTGAAGTTAATAATTTGCCTATTCTGTACAATAAAACTTAATAATTATTTGCGAAAAAAAGTATATTAAATGGAAATTGACAGGATAAAATAAAAATATTAGTTGTAAATCTGATAATCAGTTTCAAAAACATTTCATGATTAAAAGTGAAAATTTTTGTACAACATTTAAAAATGTAAAAGGAAAACACATTAAAGCTATGCTCATTAATACTTCATATTAGTCTGAGTTTTAAATAAATTAAACATAACATATACTTAGCACACAACAGGGCCTATTTAGGAAAACATTTCTATGATTAACATACTAAATACATATCTGATTCAAAGCAAATTTTAATACATATTTTAAACACTCGTAATTTCATAATAATGATTTCTTTATATTTATAAAATTAAGTGCATAAGAATATTTTCATAATGTTATGATGTTAAAAAGCAGTTAAAGAATGTATGTAGAAATAAAATTATTTCTGTCATAAAGTTTAGTGAAAATGTTGCATCTATTATAATTATAGTATTAAAATCATTATTATATTGAGCATTTTATTTTACTTAATGGAAAAGATAATTATTGCATAAATCAAATAAAAAGTTTTGCATAAATCAAATAAAAGGGCAAATTTTATGCATTGAACGCACTAAAATGTTAACACAAAAGGATTTATTGAACAAAGTATATTTGCATCATTTCATTGTGGTCAGCGTGCTAACTAATTACATTAATCTGTGACTAAACGTAAGCATACTTAAGGAACGCAAAAGATAACAATAGATAAAAATACCTTAATGTTTTGGGATACAAATGGAAAATAAAGTATGTACTGTATAGTAGAAACTCTTAAGCAATTTACACAAATTTTACGTTCATATATTAATCACACAATTAAAAAAATTGTAATTTGTTTCTTTATACGAGTCTAATGATCATTTCGTATATCCACTCTTTTTTAATTTTAATAAAAATAATGCAATGATTAAAAATATCAAAAATAGCAAAAGAATAATATATATATATATATATATATATATATATATATATATATATATATATATATATATATATATATATATATATATATATATATATATATATATATATATATATATATATATATATATATATATATATATATATATATATATATATATATAAATTGACAATTTGTAACAATTGTATATTGGAAACCTTATATTGTTGACAAAATTGTAGTGTTTTTGATTGGTATATACTTTTTATAATAATTTCATTTCCTTAAGAGATCTAAATGCTAGTAAAACAAATAGGTAGTTTTTTATTCCCTTGTTTGAAATAATATGCCAAACCACAATGTCAACAAATACTTATTTTATTTGAGGCTGGATTAAGGCAAATTCAGATTGCCAGAAAATTGAATATCCACAGACAAACTGTATCACGTATTGTAAAACAATTCTCTGAGCTTGACCATGATGATAATAGACCCCGAATATCAAAAAAAACTGTGAATACAAATGAAATTCGCAAAATTATCAAGAAACGAAGTAAACGAAAGCTAAAGAAAAATAGCTAAAGCTCAGAAAATAGCTAAAGAAATAGGAAATCAGTTAACCAAATTGCAAAAAAAAAAAAAAAAAAAAAAACTTGAATCTAAACAATATAAACTTCGAAAAGTACAGAAACTAATTGAGCAAAATAAGCGTACACGGTTGCAAAGATGTCGACATCTTCTTCATAAGTCCGCATAAGGAGCATCGAAGCATTTCATCTTCACGAACGATAAACTTTTCACAATTGAACAATCCTATAATCGACAAAATGACTGTTACTGGTCATCTGTTCATCGGAACTTCAGCAAGAATAGAATGTCGTTGAAAACCACAGTCACTTATGGTTTGTGGATGCATTTGTAAATCTGGGAAAACGTCTTTGGTTTTCATAGATCAAGGTGTCAAAATGAACAAAACCATGTACTGCAATGAAATTTTACTGTCGATTTAACTTCCTTCCTTGGGCCCCAAAACATTTTAAAAACAGCATCTGGACACTTCAGCATAATTCTGCTCCTTCTCATAGAGCAAAAGTTACGCAAGACTGGTGTCAAGCAAATATTCCGGATTTCATACCTGTGGGAATGTGGTCTCCCTACTCACCTGACTTAAACCCAATGGACTATAGTGTTTCGTCTGTTCTGCAATCACGAGTATGTTCTAAGCCACATGGAAGTTTGGAATGCCTAAAGGCTACTCTTTAAAAGATATGGGCTAAATTAACGCCTGATGAACTGCGGCTCATTTCAGAAAATTTTACGCGTCATTTACGGCTCTGTATCGATGCCCAAGAAAGCCATTTTGAAAATACTTAAATATATTATACCTAAGTAACAAATGATTTAAGTAAAGTTAGTTTCTTGAAAATTAATTCCGTATTTTTAGTTTAATACAGTGTTTGTTGCCAACAGGATAAAGTTGTCATCCTGTATATACATGTTTCAGATTTTATCTGTTTAATTTTTATGCCGTTATATTCGAACTATATCTTGTTTTTATTTCACTTGTTATATACTGTTATTTGTTTGGTATTCAACATGATATATATAAGAGATCAGTCTTATTTAAAGTAATCTTTGAAAACTAAATTATAATATGAACTACATAATTCCTTGTTTCCGAACAAGTAGCTGAATATTTTGAGTACTAAAATGTTGATCAACAGTTTGAGCAAGTTGATTCATATGACATGTTTGTATTGATTCGGAAACCACCTTAAACTTTAAGTTCAAATCTAATAGGTCTTTGCATGCAAAAAATTACCACTGACAGAAAAATAAAACATGACAATCATATCCCATGATTACTGTTTCAGTTAATAATAGACTGCAGCAAACAAAAAATACAACAACATGAAAAAACCTGCATATTACATGGAGTTTATGTCATGCGTTACAGTAGTATGATCCATGTAAATCATTAGCATTACAGTGTATGTGCACTTTCCGAACAACAGTAGTGCATCTTGAAGGGTAATAATAATAAAAACTAGGTTATTCATTCTAAATACGGGAATAATTTATCGGGTGCTTTTCGCGTAAGCAGTTTAACCGTATCTCTTATAAGATATCGAACATCTTTTGAACAAACTTCTAGGTATATTAAGGAAGAATAGTAGCATATTGGGATTACGAGAAATATCGTTCAGAAGAATTTTTTATAGTGTTAGAAATAATCAAATAACTTTGATGCGAATGTATAATAACTGGATGCAGTGTTGAGCAACGGTCCAATGGATTCGATTCAACCTAGCTAGTTGCATCACTGCACTTGATAAGAGGCAAATTGTGCCCGAGGCATAGGGCATTCTTAGACACATTAGGAAATACAACACAACAAAATGAATCTCTTATCCTTATCAATGAGTGTCCAGCTTCAACATCAGGGAAGAATGCATTTACATTATATAAATTATTTATATATATATATATATATATATATATATATATATATATATATATATATATATATATATATATATATATATATATATATATATATATATATATATATATATATATATATATATATATATATATATATATATATATATATATATATTTATATATATACATATATATATATATATATATATATACATATATATATATATACATATATATATATAAATATATATATATATACATATATATATATACATATATATATATATATATATATATATATATATATATATATATATATATATATACATATATATATATATATATATATATATATATATATATATATATATATATATATATATATATATATATATATATATATATATATATATATATATATATATATATATATATATATATATATATATATATATATATATACACATACACACACACACACACTGCTGCTGGACAATTGCTAAGGACGGATCACAAATTGCAATCAAGCATAACATTAAGACATGAGGCCTAGTAGGATAAAATATAGTTGCCACACTTTTCAGACATTAGAATAAAGAATATTTATTGTTCTGGAATGTACAAAAGCTGTGAAACATCTGAAAGAAAAAAAAAGGTTCATTTGATTCTGCATACGGAAAAATTGAAAAATGCATCTAAAAGTCAGCAGGCACCTTGAAGAAAGGTATCAGTAGGGATATGTCCACTGTGGAGTGTGATGCAACATTCCACACATCGTATCATACTTTGCGCAATATTATCAAGCAGCTGTTGAGGCAATTTATCCCATTTCTCTGGGAGTGCACGGATGAGGGTGTTCTTGTTTGTCGGAGAATAGTTTCGAGAAGCAACTTGCCTCCCCAAAGCATCCCAAACATTTTCAAAGGGGTTTAGATCTGGAAATCTTGATGGCCATATAAGGCGCTGAATATCCTCGCTGTCTAGACAATCCTGAACAGCGAGTGTTCGATTACATGTTGCGTTGTCGTCCATAAAGACAAACTTATCACTGACAGCACCAGGGAAAAGACGAACGTGGGGAAGTAGAACTTCATTATTGCATCATTGTCCCGTCATAGTCCCATTCGCAACCACATGTAGGGGCGAGCGGCCATTAATCATGATTCTGACCCACACCATGACACTCCATGTCAGATATCGGTCCATTTCCTGGATATTTTCTGGACAATAAGCAGTACGCAATGGGACACACACAACAGGTCTGCGGGCGTATAGTCCACCTCTCCTCAAGCGTCTGGCAACAGTTTTTCGGGCGATCTGCTTTAATGAGGCAACAAGAAACTGATTTGCCACCTGCTGAGCTGTGGTGCACCTGTTCCTTTTTGCTGATAGGATGATATATCTGACTTCTGCAGGCGTCGAATTCCTAACACGACCTCAACCGTACCACCTACTACACATTCCATTAATTTTAAATGACTTCCACGGCCATAAAAAAACGCTGTGAGCGATGTCAAACTCCCTGGCAACATCTGTTATTTTTCGCCCTTCTTCGATCTTTCCAATAATTCGGCCACGCATAAAATCAACTAAGTGATGTTGGGAAGACATGCCAAAAATTTCAAGTTTGTCTATTAAATCTGTCTTGCAAAACTTTGACTTGAAACAACAACTGTCCCCACGCGTCAAAACTTTTAAAGCTTGTTTGAACGTTGTCACGTGATGAACATACGTTAAAAAAATATTTGCATACGCATACTTCTTCTCACTATATCCTGCACTTAATCTTATTTTCCACATTATGTTTCCTTTCATTTTGTGGTTGCTATGGATGATAGTGTTATCCGTCCTTAGCAATTGTCCAGCAGTATATATATATATATATATATATATATATATATATATATATATATATATATATAATATATATACATATATATATATATATATATATATATATATATATATATATATATATATATATATATATATATATATATATATATATATATGCTGAAGAAATGTTTAAGAATTTAAAATATTTTACTTTTAAAGCATTTAAAATGCAAAACAACCAACAAATACTTCTTTGATTGACACAAAATTTGGCAGGAAAGTACATAAAATAAAATCAATAATTATATACTGAAATGAAAATATTAAATTTCTGTAAGTTATCAAATAATAACATACTGGAGATCTAAGCAGAATTATGTATAAAGTGAAAATAAACAGCATAAAATGAAAAAAATGACATTTATAGGGTTTGTGATCTCCCCTCATCTTTATACGAAGTATACACCTTGTGAGCATGCTTTGAATTATGTGATCAACAACCGCAGAATTAAACAATAGCCATTATTCTTGTAGAGCAGTTTCTAGCTCAATAAGAGCGTCTGGACTGGAGGTGGGAAATATGAAGATACAACACGGCCGAGAGCATCCCTAAGATTTTCAATGTAATTAAGGTCGGCTGAACATGCTGGCCACGGTATACATGTAATCCCTTCACTCTCCAAGTAGTCATCGTTGATGTCAGCTTTATGGTTATGTGCGTTATCGTCCAATAAATCAGAAGTAGTGTCATTTGCTGCAGCATACAATCTCACAAGTGTTTCTAGGACTTCATCTCAATACCTGATAGCTGTCACAGAACCCTGTTTAATGATGTACAGGTCGGTGCGCTACATTAATGAAATCCCTGCCCACACCATAATGTTTTCACCTCAGAATGCCTGATGTTTGGAAATGTCTTGGGGCTGATAGTGTGTTCCTTGTTCACGCCATATCCTTATACGTTTATCATCTGGCTCCAGAGCAGATCTTGACTCATCACTAAACATGACGTTGCCCCATTCAGACATAGTTTAATGGACATGTTCCCAGCACTACTTTAATCGTGCTCTTCTTGATTGGATGGATAGACAAATACAAACTCGAGGTACCCAGGCGTACAGTCCACTCATATCTAATATTTTGCATACAGTAGCTGCAGATATCACCTTGCCAATGGACGCTGAAACCATAGATGTCATTCACGTGGAGATCGCTCTGTGATTACGCTTGACTAAAATCTCAATATATCGATCTTCCGCGAGGTTTCTAACCCTTGGGCGACCGGCTACGAGCCTACTGACAACTGTCTGTGTGTTTTGGAATTGCTTACATAAATGCGAAATTACAGAATGATGAAAGCCGAAGAAAATAGCAACATCTGAGATCGACTATCCTGCTTCAATGCGCTCCAGAACACGTCAGAGCTTAGAATCTTCCATTCTTCTTCTGGAAGTCATAGAAGCATGTATGTCTTAAAAACAAATTGTGCGAAAGTTTTAAGCACCTTTTATCAGCACCTGCAATCAACTTCTGTAACCCTTCATAAGGCTGGTATCTTATAAGAATGCCTTTTTGCATATTTCATGGCATGAAAGTACGATTGGCTGTTCATATTTGCATACTTCCATCTACCTCTTCAGCGATTTGCATCCTCTTTAATTCTGATTGGCTTCCAATAATTAGCATTTTCCTCTCCATGACAAACTTTTAAAAGTAAGTAAGTATATATATATATATATATATATATATATATATATATATATATATATATATATATATATATATATATATATATATATATATATATATGTTAAACACACACATACATATATATATTTATATATCAGAAGTAAAATAACCAAAAATATAGTTTCTTTTACTTCATACACACACACATTTCAAGTTTATATAATTATTTAGATTCCTAAATATCACTTTCTGAAACTAACTTTCTTCCATGCATATGTTTGATTCCCATCTTGACAGTGGTTATAGTGATTGGTAAAGGTATTTCAAGGAATAAACCCTAATCAAGTAAACTATGAGAATAAATTTACACAAGTACTATCTTCTAAATTTAAAGCACTATAAATGCAATCATTGAATATTTAAAATATTATTAAAAAGGAAAATTAAAAACATTATTTTTTAATTTCTTGCAAGAGTAATTTTCCAAATACTAAATTATAATAATTTTTATTAATCACATAACTTATAATTCTAAGATGTACATTTAACAAATTCTTTTAAAAAATGAATTTTTGGCTAAAAAAAAGTTGTTCATATTTTTTTATTTTAAATATAGTTTGATGAATGATTAACTATGGCAATTTTAACAAATCTAGTTCCTTTAATTGATTAATTTTTTAAAAATATTTGAGTGCGATATACTCTTTGGATTCAAAGTAATCTGAAATAGCATCAAAAGACAAATTTAAAATAACATTCATATCTTTTTTTGTGTGCTGGATACAATCGGAATACTATACAATGCCATCTTATCTGAATTTATGCTTGAGTTTTATCCTCTGTCATCTCGTGGAAAAAGGAATTTCCGGAAACCAAGTTTTCCTTTCAATTTCTTGAATAGTTTCGCTCTTTCTTCAAAATACAAAAATTCATTTTCTTGTACCTTAAAGCTGTTTCCCTAATATCACTTTTCAACGTAAATAGGAATTCGGAAATGTTTAAAATATTGCTTCCTTTATTCAGTTTTCTTTCAATCATTAAATTATTTCGCGCGGGTGCATCTGAAATGATTTTTAAATTCATTTGGCATTTATCCTGATATCTTTCACTCTTTACTTTTCAAAGTATTGCGAGTGATAATTAAATTCCTCCTTATTCAAATGAAATCAATTGTGACAAGAAAGTGGTGTTTTAAAAATTAAACTTCAAGATGCAAGTCAATGCTTTTAATAGATCTTTAAGAAATGAAAATATAAATGAAACATTTGGCTAAAAGAAATTTAAAGTTTCTAAGAAAAACATTGGTGTTGGAAAGATTATCCAAAGGAATATGAATGATAGAGGGAGATAAAACTTTTATTCAGAATAAATTAATTATTCTATATTTTAATACTTATCTTCATATATATTAAAGTACCTATATATTTGAATTTAATGAAACACAAGAAACAATTATTAAAAAAATATTGAAGATGGTACAAATCTTATTAGTAAAAAAATATCAAAAAATATTTATATTTGACAGGAATTTTATATAAATATCATTTCTAAAAAGCGAGGATTCATTTTGGCGATAGATTGATTAACTGACGAAATGGTCTTCAGTTTTATCACAACAAATTTTTAACTTGACTAGTGAATTACTACATCCCAAACAAATGTTTTTAACTATTTTATAAAAAGCAAGTGATTGGTGCATCCTAATAGGAAATCAAATTGATGGGTATATGAAAGCAAATTAATCAATTGGTCAAATTTGAAAACATTTAGTTAAATCAATATATTAAATTAATATAAAATATAATTGATTTTGACTATGGAAAGTCATAGTTAGGGTATGTTTGTTGTGAAAATAATTCCTATTCACGAAGTTAAATGAGTGATACTCACAGTTATTTAAGTATGTATTTAAAAATATGAAATCTAGGAAAGAAGAAACTCATTGCTCTGAAAAATATTCTTGATTCTTTGAAACATGCAGATATTGCTAAATTGCATGCCACGAAAATTCTTCTTTAAAAGGTAAGAGATTGTTATAAATCATTAATACAATTATTGTGTTGGCAAATCTAATGAGCCGGAGTATTTCACAGTTAAAATAAACTTTCAGTATTAATCAGTATTTCAGAGTTAAAACACACAACTAAAATAAACTTCTCTGCGGAAGAATAATTATTTATCTTTTTTCATAAAAATATGCAATAATAGGAAATAATACTGCAAGGCATCTGTTGAAATGATTAAATTTAATACAAACGTGTAAGAGCTAAGAGCTGCTATTGTCCAGAACATTCATTATTGATATGTCGATGGTTTTTATCTTGCAGTGAAATACTTTGTGGCTTACCGCTATAGTTTATAGTTATCTTTTCACCAAACATCTATTAACATTTGAATTATTTCTTTTGTATTATTATGAGTTAAATGCTTTTGTTAGGCATGCCAAATTTTAATACAATCAATATGTAGTATTTTGCATAAAAAGATTAAATGTTCTCTTATTATGCAATATTTTTTTAACAAATCATATTTGCTCGTAATCATATAATTAAGAAAGAGCTATGGTATATAATTTTTATTGCAGTATTTAAAACCTAATTAAAAAATTTAGAGATCATGTTTTATTTCCCTTATGCTTCAATAGACATAAAGTTTTTCGTCAGATGCGCATCTTAGTATCTGAAACAGTTATTTCGTGTGAGATAAGTTTAATTTATTTCAACTTTGCTTGGTGGTTCAGTTAATCAGTATTACATTATGTGTTTAGAAATCGAAAAGTGGTAAATCTGATTTAGTTTTAAAAATAGAAGTGAATCAGATTCCCTAGTCTTGATGCAATAAAACCACGAATGCAGAAATTTGTCTGTAGAGGGATATTGGAATTTAATAGTTCACATCTGATAAATTTTGTGTTCTAATAATGGCAGTTTACGAGTTATAGTACGGTATATCAACATTAATATTTTTTAATTACAGAAATTTATTTCATGTCATATCCGGGAGATATCCTATGCAAATTTGAAAATGTCCTTATTGAAGTTGTTATTTTCCTATCATTGAGTGTTAAGTGCTTATTTTTATACGTTTGCAGATATCGTATTTCTGATATGAGTAGCAACATATTTATAGAGCAAAAATAATTACTGAGTATGAAAATATCTTGTAATAATATAACTTTCGTTTACTTTCATTCATTACAAATAAGTATTAATATGAGAAAAGAAAATAATTATAACATTTCATTATTAAATAGAGAAATACTTTTTCTAATATTACGATTAAGTGATAAAGAACCAAATGTCTATAGCCTCACAATCAGAGTTAACGCAGTATCGGATTACAAATGTTAATAATTTAGAAAACAATACAAGCTACTAATGTTGAATAAAATACGACTTCAGTTCTAATTTGTGATTAATCTTTTCAAACAATATTAGTGTTATGTATTAAATTTGATATCTGAATTGAAAATCTGAAATTTTTCAAAATTACAATCCATTTCACTAGTAATTCATTAAAATAAAAAAGACATACTAAATCGCATAAAGCTCCTTTTTCCTGGGAAGTTGTAGTATCTTCTAAAATTCCAAGCATGTTGATATAATATTTCAAAACATGTTGCACCACTTAGTGGATAGAATGTTGTAGAGCATTTTAATATTTCACATAAATTGCCTTTTGGAAGAATTTTCTTAATTAGTAGAAAGCATTCATACGTCGAAGAGAATGAACCCGAAAATTTTCCAATCATCGATAGAAGATATACATGCAAATTTAAAAGCGCAATATCTACTTCCCATTATTTAACACTGTCTGCGATCAAATACAGGCTTATATGAATATTATTATTTAATAGAAATTAGAGTATATAATAGAAATTAGAGTTTAGAGTATATAATAGAATATAATAGAAATTAGAGAATATCCTAATTTCTAGAAACTTTTGCATGATTTCTCGAATCATTCACTGTATATTTACTTTCCGGGAGAACTGTTCATAGAAGTTGCCCACATTAAATTTCGCGAGGAAGGAAAGCTAGAATGTTAACAATCATTAATGCAGACACATGTGAGCACTGCTACAAGAATGCAATGTGCCGCGTACCCAAGTTTTGGCATGACTTTGTGGAATGCCTAATGGCATAAAAATGTAGTGAAGCATCACAATATCCATCTGCAATTCTCTCCCGATAGAATTTTTCATAGATATTGACTATATTTAATTATCACAAGGAAAGAAACAGGGAAAATTCCCACGTACCTACCTACAAAAAGTAATGTATCTGTTTTAAAAAATAAAAAATTTTAATTTTTTTTTCTATAAAATAAATATAATTTCTTTTTTTTGCTTATTCATTTATTTTATTTATATCACCACTAGGTTTGTAATAATTTCCAATTAATTTTATTATATGAATTATAAAATTAGTACAAACAGAAGAAAATAATTATATTTCATTTTAGAAGCATAATTTCCGCTATCAAGGGTATTTTACGTACTTAAATTTACCTAACCATTTAGTTTCACACATATTTGTCAATCTATATATATAATCTTATAAATATTTACATAATAAAATATTTATATGTAATTTATCTGAACATTTAGTTTCACATATGTGTCAGTATATTACTTCTATATATTTACATTATAAGCGATTAATCTGTACATTTGTCTGAACATTATAGTTTCGCATATTTGACAATATATTACTTTCTAAATATTAACAATAATATTTACATTTAAATATTTACATAATACGAATAAATTTCGCTTTCTTTATCTTCAATCGTTTATTAAAAAATTATTATATCTTCTGTTAAAATTAATTTCTGTTTTTCAAATGTTACGTGATCCGTTTTTGTAACAAATAGTGCTATTTCCTTAATCTCATTCTATTCGTTTAAGAATTTCATTTTTTTAAATTTCTTTTCTCAGACCTATTCTATGTATGTATGAAATATACATGAATACCTCAAATAAAATATAAGCAATCAAAGAAAAGCATGAAAAATTATGAAATCTCTTTATGGGTGGTAATCCAGATATGTCAAAATTGAACTACTGAAAAGATTTATGGGATGTAATAATTGTCCTTGATAAGTAGAATTTTATAAACCAAAATACAAAAATGCAAAACTAATTAACTATTATTTTTGGCGCAGCATATTTGCTTCAGAATTTCAATCACATATTGTTTTACAGTTAGTATAAAAGCAAAAATGATCTAGTCTAAATTCTTCATATTAAAAGAGTTTCAAAAAGTGGATCGAATTTCTTAGAAACACAATACCTAACAATTATATTTATATCTTTCACAGTTCAACTGAATTTTCTGCAAGTTTAAAGCTTATAAGTAAGTTTACTGTTAAATTTGTATTAAATATAAATTAATCACTATTACAAAAATGTTTTTCAATGAATTTGGGTATTATTATGTTTTAAATTTGTGTCATTCGTAAGCATTTTTTGCAATAACTTCAGCAGCGAAATTTTGAATTTAAATATTATTATATTACAAAAATTGAATAAATAAATTTCATTTATTATAATAAAATTATTTTTAATTGCTCATTGAAATACTTACATACTTAACATACAGAAATAAATTTAACTTTTTAATTAATTATGATTAGTACATAAAAGTCTAGATTAAACTCACAAAATCACTTGCAAGAATATTATAAATGCTTGCAATAATAATATAAATGCAAAATCTAACAATATTTCACAAAATAATAAATAAGATTCCTTACTTAATTTTTTTTTTAAATAACGAAATTTTTAATCGGTTATTTTCATAATTTAATCTTCCTATCGTAATATATTCTTGTTTGAAAAATCTTAACAACAACATAACAATAATCGTTTATTTTATCCTTCGAAATTAAAGAAATAACATAAACAATAATCTAAAATTTATTGAATATATATAATTTCAAAAACAGTTATTATATATTTTCTGTGCAGTATGAATATATCCTTTATATTTGACTAATAGAACTGCTAATAACAAGTGAACATTTAATAAAAATTGATATCAGCATTTTCTGATTAAATAGTAAACGTCGTGAACCCACTGTGTGAAAAATGAATGCTTGCAATGTGATTGATGCTACGTATTAGCTGATTCTCTTTGTGATACAGAAAGATAGATATTTTGATTGATGATGTTTTCTTTCATTTCCACTCACTGAAATCATCAACTCTACATCGATGTATAATTGCATACATTCATTGCCCTACAATGTATTCTGGTACTTGTTATTTTTTTTTCAAATAATTCAGCTTTTAAATAAAGCTTTTGAATTTAGTATCACATACGGCATTATACAAACATGAATTTGACATGTATTTGTGTAGAATATGTAACAAGATATTTAATACATAAATTTAATTTTGTACGAAATATTTTTAAATATTTAAAAATAAATTATTTTTTAGACTAAGAATATATTACATAATAACTTAAATAATATACATTTTATTAAAATAAAAAATATATTATATTGTTGAAAATTTTTGATTATTCTTATTTTTAATATTTAATGAACTAATTTTTAATGTATGACTTTATATATCAATCACTTGTTTAAATAAATACGCATTAAATTCAATAGATCATACTTTTAGATAATGAAAATATTAAATAATAAACAATATATATATATAATCAATCATAGCTAAGCAATCTTACTTTGAAATATTTGTAATCTTTCAAAATATAATAATAATAACCTTGTAATTCAATCATTAATTATACAGTATGCAGAGAATAGAAAGTAATTTGTTATTAAATAAAACATTTAATGCTAAAATGTTATAGTAATTTTAATTGTATAAAAGCTTAAGAACAGACATTCTTTGATAAATTGTATACTTATTCGTGTACAGTAAAAGATTATTTAAACAAAAATACAAATTAATTTTTCAGTGTACTTAATGTTTCATTTGAAATTGTATGTCAATTTTAGCCAAAATGTAAATACATTCAAAATGTTTTACATATAAAATAAAAGAACCAATATTAGTTATATTAGGAAACATAAAATGTTATGCATAAATGGTACATTTTTTAACAATATTTATTGACAATATATTTAGACATATATTAATTAAATAAAAATCATTTTAATAATAAATTAAGTAAAATTAAAAAAGGAAAGGATGGAGATTATAATTGAATATTAAAAATATTATTTTAAGTGTGTTTTAATTAAAACAAACTATCTTTCTTGTTGTTTAAAATATACAAAGTAATTGAAATAAATTAAAATGGAGGGAACTAATATATAATGTTAACTCAGAAATATTATACGCGAGTTTTGTGGCAAATATTTTTATAAATTGGGAAGTAATGCCTCAAATATTTTTTTATAATATGAGAATTTCTAAAATATTATAAATATAAAATAAATTATATTTATTTCCTTCTTATTGTAATAGATATTTCAAAACATTTAAAATACATTTTACTTAAAAAACTGCGTTTTATTGGCCATTTTTTTGCTGCTAAAACTTTTCAAATTATTAAATTTATGTATATATATATATATATATATATATATATATATATATATATATATATATATATATATATATATATATATATATATATATATATATATATATATATATATATATATATATATATATATATATATATATATGTATATATATATATATGTATATATATATATATATTTATATATATATATATATATATTTATATATATATATATATATATATATATATATATATATATATATATATATATATATATATATATATATATATATATATATATATATATATATATATATATATATATATATATATATATATATATATATATATATATATATATAGTTAGATATTGATATATATAGATAATTAAAATAACACATGGTTTCAGTTTTTCATTATATAATAAATAACATAAGTAACATCTGTGTTTTCAAAATGGAAATTTTAAAAGGCTAGTTAAAAACATTTACTTTTCTAAATTACATTGCAGTATGCAAATCCTATACAAATTTACTTACTCCATTCTGTTAAAAATTAATAATATGAATACTTATAAAATGACATTTTCAATACAAACGCATATTCATCGGTTTGTGGTTTCATGAAATTGTTTTGGAGAATGTAATTTACGAGTCTCAATTTTTTCCAAAGTTTTTTTGTTACATTTTAAGTACCTACGTTATAAATATTGCTCAGTCCTTGTAATTTCATTTGTAAGCCTATCTTGCAAAATAACAAGTTATGTTAAATAAATTTATTAAAAGAAAGTGTTTAATGTTAAGTTGTTATATTTTATTTAATTTCACAAACGATAAAAATAACATTTCAAGGTGTCTAATGTGCTTTTATACTTAGAAACACACTGAGATTTAGTAGCCATTATTTTGAGATTCAAACTCTTTGAAATTTATAAATTCTGAAATTTGTTTTAATGCAGTGCATCTAAAAAGATTCCGATAACTCTAACTAAATTTTTTAATAATAAATATCCTATCATTTTATGAAGAAAATGGATGAATTATTGAATTTCTCTTTTATAAAAAAATAAATATTTCAACTTTTAGATTTGACAATGCGGTTAATGTTGATTTCGATTTGAGCCAAGTAAATGTAATTTAAATTTAGTTTGTCATAACAAAACATAAAAAATAAATTAAGGCATAAAGAAAAACTCAACATTGAGCAATTGAAAACATCTGACTCTAAACCATTTTTTATGAGAAATAATCCGTATCGTTCTCTCTGGTTCGCATTGCCATCAGTACAAAATATCTGTGCATCAACAAATGGCAGCGTGCCAAATGACTGACATTTTCCAAGCTGAGGAATACGATTTGAAGTTAAAATCTCTTCAAACGATCTTATAAATAATACATTTTCTCTTTCTTTGAACGCGACCGATCCATTCTTCTCCGTTTTATACCACTAGACTCACCAATCGTATCTCCAAAATCAAAACAACAACCAGAATGGATCAAAACCAGTGATTTTAGTGGAAGGGACAAATCGAGTGTTAATACACTCTATTTTCTTCCGAAAGAATAGCATAGGACTTGATCTCTTGATGTTAAGGGTGGAAGAGCTTTATGTGGTAACATTCTACAGGCTGCTGAGAATGTGTATAGAAAATAAAATATGTCATAATATTTTGCTCAAAATTTTATGAAAAGTGATAAGAAAGATTAATATTATAATTACAAGTTTCAGTCAATTTAGATATAGATTTATAGTTAAAATTACAAATAATTATATTATCAAATGTCAAAATTTAAACTTGGTTTAAGAAAACGATCCAAAAAATCGGGATCATTATAGGTCTTAACAATAAATTAATGATACACATTAATAGTTAATATGAGAAAGCTTGTACTAATGTTACGCCAAACTATTCACAAAATAAATCAGGGCTACATTAGAAAATATATACGTTAAGGATAACAATATTGATTTTAATAACAGTATATCCATGTTTTGCTTAATTTCACATTATATAAGCGTCAATCAAAATTAAGATACTAAACAAATGTAAACAATATATAATAACTTCTTCAACATAAATAAAGAAGTAAAAAAAATAAATATATATGTCTTTGTGTGTTGTGTGTGTGTGTGTTTACATAAATAAAACTTAAATAAATTTAAACTTTATATATATATATATATATATATATATATATATATATATATATATATATATATATATATATATATATATATATATATATATATATATGTTATCACTCACTATAGATAAACAGAAATTATATCAATTTTAATAGAAATTTTTATGTTATCCTAATTAGTACAGCAATATTATCGAGAATGAAACTTTTCTTCACAAAATTTAGCAGAATCGAAAATATTTTAAAGTGAATATATATCGTAAAATATATAAATCGTCAGATTTTTTTCACAAATTCATTAATTAAAATGCTTATTGCAGATTATGTGTTAATTAATAACATAAATAAAAATAAACTTTTTATGTGGTCATAATTTTGATTTATTGTTTTATAGTTCAAGCATATTTTACTTTTGATTTTTAAACTAAAACAAAAGCATATTTATTGATTTCATGCAAAAAAAAAAATAAATAAATGAAATAACACAACATTTCTTTGCGAAATAATTTCATGTCAAAAAATAAAGTTAAAATTATTTCAGACATCTACAAACATATTGTACGTAATCATATAAAATTATGTAAATTCTGAGTTTCAAACACAAACTCAGAACAAAGAGGCATCCATAAACTTTTACATATAAGACTGAAAGAAAATAGTTACTTTTTATATAAGAGTTAATATGGAAGATTATTTTATGTATTTTAATAATTTTATGTAATTCACATTGGCTGCATATATTTCGATTGATTTCTTTCACATGTATGTAGATCTAAATATAGTTAATTTTCAATACAATTTAGCAATAAAGTTAATAAAGCTGATAAATACTCAGCAGGTATCTAAATACATAATACCAAAAAAGATTTTAATTTTTAAAATATTAGCTAAGTTTCTAGTTGCTTGAAGTTTGTAACATATTTTGTTGAATAATCACACTTTAAATATTACATTCTAATTTCAGATCTATAAAATCACAGTTTATATATATTGTATCAATTTCTTTTTAAACTATTAATTTTGAGTTTAATTATTTTATGCATTATATATTTTATATTTTAGAAATATATATGTATACATACATATATATATATATATATATATATATATATATATATATATATATATATATATATATATATATATATATATATATATATATATATATATATATATATATATATATATATATATATATATATATATATATATATATATATATATATATATATATATATATATATATATATATATATATATATATATATATATATCTAATATATATAAATATATATAATATATATATATATATATATTAAAACAAAATATTATTTTTATCACATTTTTATTTAGAAAATACAAATGAAATTAAATTTGAAAGTAATTTGATCAATTAGTGACAAGCATTTCTAAAGATAGAATAACATCTATACACTTCTCATTCAGTTAATCATATATATTTTACTAATAAATAATCATGTTAAAAATAAATTCATGTAATTAATTTCTTGTTTATCAATAAATTTAGACAAGATGTTAGTTTTCTCATACAGCCATGTCAGAAACAGTAATTAAGAGCAATGTCCAAGAATTAAGTTTAAAAAATATTACTTCGATAATCTCAAGACGTGTTATGTAAAAATGATATAGTTATAGGTAAAAAGAAGATTATACTAAAATTTTATTTTCTCTAAAATTCAATTACTTTTAAAATATTCCAGTTTTTATAAAAACTTCGGTTTTTATGTTAACAGTTACCGTGATATTAAGAAAATATATGAGCATTTGCATGAAATAACAGCATTAATGAAATACTTTACAATAACATGTAGAATAATATGTAACAAAAAACAAATACTTTGAAACATAAGATCAAAATATCCAGATTTAACTGAAAAATGTGAAATCTTTCCTATTTGTTTCCCATCTACGAGTCAGTGAGTAAATAACAAAGATATGTTTTTATCTTTAATCTTTTTTCAATTTTACTAACTTACGCAAATTATAAGATGCCTTATACCAATTAAAAAGCTAAAAAAATTAATTTTTTTGAGAAACATTCACTCCAATAGTATTTCTTTATGAAATATAATCAATATATATTAAATTTTAATTAATATTATATTTTATTATAGTAATAAAACAGGAGTAAGTATATATTTTACTGTACACAATTGTTTTTGATAAAATTTTATTCAATATTTACACATAATTTATTTTAATTTTCTCTGATTATTTCCCTTGAATTAAGTCTACTTACCAAGGAAATTTTCTGTAAATGAACAATTTGTAAACGCTGCTGATTCATCTTACCAGTTTAAGCAATTTTCACATTAGTAATTCTGCCACAAGGAACAATGTGATGTTTGTTATGTTAGGCTTATACATTAGCATAGAGATAAGGTAAAACACAATTAAATTTGTCGCCTCCCTTTATGAATAGAAATGAACCTTTTTACAAATCTTGCTTAAGCATATATTAATTTATTGTTGTTTCGTTTTTGTCTTGATGAATATGTGAAGTTAAATTCATAAACTTAGAATGTACGGAATTTTGTAAATTGATTTAAAAATTGTAATCTTTGAATTTACATCTAAAATTTTAAATTTCAAAACTTAATATGAAAATATTAAGTTATTTATGAGTTAATATTAATTATTTATTTATTTATGGCAGTAAGAATCATTAAAATTAAATTATGTTATCGTTTTACAGTAATGAACCGCAAAATATAATAGTATTTGCATATAATTAATAAATTATTTGCTTGAAGTGATATTTATAATCATATTATGATGAAATAAAAAAAGATGTTTATAGTCATGTATTTAAAAATGACATCATTCAAAAATATATGAATAAATACATGCTTAATTAAAATATTTTTGTAATATACTTTGCTTTTATTATTTATCTGATAATATCAAAAATAACTCCAATTAAAATAGAGACAAAATACATGAATTCTCAAAATAACATTTTTGAGGTAATTGACTTTGTCCCAAGCATTTATTTTCTAATGCAATAAAAAGTAGATATTTCTATCTTGCTCAGTTATATTTGTTAATATCTTAGTTTCCTTTAAATTAAAATTATTGTTTGTAGAAAATTTTTAATTAAATACTATCAGTTTTATATTTTTCTATCCATTTTGATTGTTGTAATTTCTAACTAATCAAATATTATTTTATCTGTAGATATAATTTTTCAAAAATGAGTTAAAATGCTGTTTATTATAAATTTCCATAAAATTGAATATAAAATTATGTTTTGCACAAAAAATTGCATTATATAATATATTATTGAGTTTATATTATCTTCAAGATAATATTCTGTAATATTTAAAGCATTAATATATTATTTTTGCAAAATGTAGAATTATTTAATTTTTTTAAGATAAATAAATATACCTCTAAAATTACCTGCAATCAATAAAACTAAAATACCTAACTGTACCCTGTCTAACTTAAAATTAAATTAGACAGAATTGTCTTATTTAATTTGAAGTTAGACAGATAATCTTAACATTTAAGGAAGGATTTTTGTGTCAGAAGTATTATGGTACAATGTCTGAAGTTATTCCATTCTCTATTCAAAATTAGGTGTTTCAATAAACATTTTGTTTGTAACTGATATTTTAAAATAATACTTTTTTGAAAACTTTACAAATCTCAGCAAATTTTATGCTTTAAATGTTTCTCGAGAAGCTCTCAATATCAACACTCATGTAAATGAATATATATAAACTGAGTAGCTGAGCATTGTATATCATAAAAGATAGTAAAATATATCATTTCCAAGGTATACGATTTTTACTTGACATGCAAATCTTATAATATTTATATCCTCATTTCAGTAACAATATAGGATTATTCAAATTCTCTCTCATTAATAAAAATATTTTTATATTTGACGTTTTTTTTTTTAATTTCAACAACTGACGTAAGGAGATGTGACATTTCAATTATTATTTTTGAGTCAATCAGCAAACAAAATCTTAAATTAAAGTTTGAATATCTTTTATTCATTTAAATTCATTAATGGCCCTAATATTTTAATGCAAACAAATAATTTAAATTTTGTTGATTTTCATAAAATTATTTTTAAAGAAACCTGATCTAAAATTTAGCTTGATTTTATTATGTAATATTTTATTTCAAATCAACAATGGTTATGGGATTACATTCATGTACTTAAGAAATGCAAACTATCAGCTTTAAGCATTATAAGTGAATATAGATTAAAAAGAGAGAGTGTACATTAAGATACACTCATGTATCTTAATGTACACTGCAGTCATTGAGTACTTCAAAAACTGCAGTGTAGTCTGTACTATTTCAAATATGAATAATTTATGAAATTATGGAGATCATGAACGCTTACAGATAAAATAAGAATAAAAACTGTATTATTATAACTATTTTAAACTCTATTTGTTATAAGAATTTATAATAAAATTATAGGCAACACCAAAACCCTTAGTAGTGTCATTGATTTTCTCGACAGAATTTAATTTTAAAGATTTATATGCTTAGAAAATATGTTTTTAAGCAGAAAATTTCATAACCTATAAACTATTAAAAAATAATAAATGCATTTGCAAATAAATTGATCAAAGAAAAGTGAAAATTTACTGTCAAAACCAATTAATGTAAATAAATTTACCGAAATTCTTTAGGTATTTTCATTTGAAGAATGATATCATTTATTTTATTCAATCAATTTTCCACAGCATTCTCTAAACCAGAAATGTATTGTAATTCACTTATAAGATAAAATTGACGACATTATCTTTGTATCTTTTCAACAGGCGCATTGCTTTTGTGAAGCGATATCAGTGAAAGATATTTCATTAAAATAATTTATCACCATTACTCATTTTGCATTTATGCCTTTATCTAGAATATTATCATATGAAAATTAATAGTTTTATCAAAATTAATTTGCTTATTTTGGATAAATGTGAATGTAGTGGAAATTGAAAAAAGAAACTATTGAAGTTAAAATAATATACATGAAATCATTAAATAAGCATAAAAGCACAACAACATCAACTAACACTAATTTAGACGGATGAAGATCTAAGTAAATTAGAAAAGCGATTATTTCACACCAAGATTTAATGTGAATATAATGATAAATTTTCATTGCATATAGAAATATTTGTCTCTCGGATTTTTAAAATTTATAAATGTCATAATTTTTAAGAACAGATGTGCAATAATGCTTACAACAGTTATATTAAACTGCTCTTTCAATAGATACTGCAATAATTTTTCAGCAAACCAACAATTTTTATGAAAACATTATTGCTGAATTTCAGTTCACGTATATTTTCCCCTCTGCTAAGGACGAAAAAAGCTCTCCAGTGTAATCAGAACTAGAGATGAAACCCAAGTAAAAAGCCCGTCACGACTAAAAGATATAAATCATACTTATGACCAAGGAGCTAAGAACTCAAAAAAGCATAAAAAATTGAGATTTGCTAAAATTAAAAAAAAGTATTGAGAAAATAAATTCATATGACAAAAGAATGACAAAAACAAAAAAAATGACAATTTTTTTTGACATCTACAAATAGTCATACCTTTCATATATTTTTGTTAAAAAAAACTTCCATAAATATGAAATAAAATTTCTCATGCAAAAAAAAACAGATTTAATTTTTTTTCAGATTTATTTTTTATATCACTTCATAACGTTAATTTATATAATCATCAGAAAGTAGTATAATAGTAACTCTGTAAAATAAACATTTAATATTTTGTGCTGAATTCAACACTGCATTTGATGAAAAAACGGAAGTGAAATTTCAAGATTTATAAATAAGAATTTAAGGATGGGACATGAAAATTTAAATAATTGTAAAAGCAAATGAACTCAGCGCATATAATTTGTCATACTCATAATTCTTCTCAGGCAATTCAAAATTTTTAAATCAATTTCAAATTTCAATCAATGTTTTATTTATATGTAATTGACTTATAAAGACTTCTTGACATTTTGGCAACATAGAGATATATTTTATGTTGGATGATAATTAATCAAACTGTTAAAAATTTCATTTTATTGAATCAGAAAAGTACATATAAATAAAAAAGTGGTTATTTTTAAATAAATTGAATATTATTCTTTGTGGTATACAGATTTTATTAAACTATTGAAGAAATGATTAATAAAAAAAGAACACTTATTTCTATGTTTTCGCTATATCAAATTTTATTATTTGTTTTTAAATAAATACATACATACACAAAATTTGATATATATCTTATTATTTACAATATTTCATATACTCAAATTATATATTTTAAAATATATGTAACATTTTTTTTTTTACATGTAAGGTTAAAAAAGTGAAATTTTTATGAATTGTAGACGAAATTGCCGATGAAGATTACTTTAAGAAAATGTGTGTCATTTAGATATTCTTCACATAACATTTTTAAATAAATAGTCATATAAATAATGAGTGCAGTAGTGTAAATGCAATATAGATTGCTTTAATTTAATTTAATTTCTAAAATGGCAGAGAAAGAATAATTTTTTATGATTTACTACTTACTTTTTATGATTTTAATTTTTGTTATTTGACATAATGATTTACTTAAATATAATTAATTTTCAACAGCGTAAACAAGAGCTTACTGCTGCTCAAAAATTTGTAAGTATGCAATAATAAATGGTTTCTGCAAAGAGTTAATTACGTATAACTAACTATATGTAACTAATTTTTTTCACAATAAGAATTATGGGAACATTTCATCCCTTATAATTTGCCATATATTGCCACATATACAAACGATTATATATATATATATATATATATATATATATATATATATATATATATATATATATATATATATATATATATATATATATATATATATATATATATATATATATATATATATATATATATATATATATATATATATATATATATATATATATATATATATATATAAATATATATATATATATATATATATATATATATATATATATATATATATATATATATATATATATATATATATATATATATATATATATATATATATATATATATATATATATAAATGCAAAATCAGATGTATAGCCAAAAGCTCAAGAATACATAAAATATAAATGCAAAGTTAGACATATAACCAAAAGCACAAGAATACATAAAATTTTAAGTTTTAAGATTAGCACATTTTTCATTGTATTTTGTTTTATTATATTATATTCTTTGCATATTTTATAAATTATACTATTAACTATATATATATATATATATATATATATATATATATATATATATATATATATAATCGTTTGTATATATGGCAAATTATAAGGGATGAAATGTTTCTATAATTCTATATATATATATATATATATATATATATATATATATATATATATATATATATATATATATATATATATATATATATATATATATATATATATATATATATATATATATATATATATATATATATATATATATATATCTGTGTGTGTGTCTGTGTATAATGTAAGTATATACAAATAAATTTTGCATGTACAATAAATAAAAAATTAATGCTATAAACTGGAATTAGTATATTTACATATTTTTATACATATTATGTTGTATTTAAGTATATTTTGCTTAGAGTTATTTAGATTAAATATTTTTATAATAAACTGTGTGTTAATAAAGTAATTAGTTAATAGGAAACAAAATGTAATCACTTATGTCTGGTGTATTACGCAGAAATTGCAAATTTTTTGTTATTTGACATAAATTTTTAGTAACCAAAACTAGGAATGGGTGAAAAAATATCATTACAGAAAATCACAATAAACATTAAAATACTAAATTACTTAGATCACAACTAAAATTAAATTAAACAAACTATTCTCAATACTAATAAACATTTTCCGTTTAGATAACAAAGCCTCATTTAGCTGCCGTCACAAGCTGAGAAGGAAATTTATTTGTATTCTATTTGTCCTTTTAACAACTGCTCTTTTCAGCAACATTCGTAGTTATGTCTCATGCAGACACATTTGAGGATTTTTCCCGGAAAAGCGAGGAAAAGGGAACTGAAACCATATCGATTTCAGTGACGGCGGGGGTAATTGTCCAAGCATTATAAGGGAGCCCCCACGTCCCTTGTGGTGTTCCCACCCACTCTGGCTCTGGTGAGAAACTGCAAGAACTTTAATTAGGTGCGAGAGAACCTAAATAGAGTGAGCGCACACAGAGAGCTACTTCTTTCCATTTTTTCCCACTATGTGTTTTAGATACAGGGTATTATGGAGACTTTTAGCGAGACTGCCCATTTTATGTAGAAATCTTGTTTGCTCTTTCAATGATACTTTTCTAATAAATATTCAGAGTTAAGGACGCATAAAAATTTAAAGTAATGATAGTCATGAAAACGTTTCATGTTATTTGCCCCAGATAAAAATTTCCCATGTGATTTATAAAATTATTTAACGCACAATTTTTGTTAAAATATGCTGTTTTTTTATAGACATGCGTGTATGAATTATAAAAAGGACCTTATATTAAAAAATGATTTTGACAGTCTTTTATTACAAAAAATAAAAAAATATGCTACATTCAGCATCTACTTAATGAGTTTAAAGGAAAATCCTTTTAAAGATTTTATGGCTAAGATTTTGTCTAAATTATTGCTTCTGAATTATTCATAATAGAGAAGTTTGCTTTGATTCAATACAGAGTGAAAGCATTCAAAAACAGTTATGATAAATGTTATTCTAATCTAGTTCTGAATATTTTTATTTAAAATAGACATCCAGAATATATATAGAAATGTGTGCGGATCTGATATTCTTAACATTGAAATTTAACACAGAACAATAAGAAGCAAAAGAAAAATATTAATCTGCTTATCGGAAAAGAAATTAAACTGAAAATGAATCTGCTCATTGTGATCTAAAAATTTATTATTGAAGTGTTTAGTTTACAAAAATACAATATTTATATTCATATTTAGGTAAAATATAAATGATGCATTATGTTTGTTAAATTTTAAAAAATGAATACAATTTCAGTAATTATATTTACGAAGACTATATATTTCTTTATTAAGTTTATTATTGTTCTTCATTATATATTTCTTCCTTAAAAATTTCTTAACTTTTTAGTCTGTTTTGTAACTGCTATATGAATTGCTTAATATTTTATGGAAGGAATATATATACATATGAAGTCTAAATTATTCAGAATTTTTTTCCTTTTTAGAAGGGGAGATTTAAATAATTTAAATGGTTTTAAAGTTAAAATTTTTTATAAATACTACTTAAAATTTTTTTTTGAAAAATTACAATCCAATGTGTCATGCTATGCATATTTGCTTATGTGATTTTGTTAAAATTTAATAATATAACTTCTTAGAGTGCAATATCAAAAAAATAAATAAATAAATAAATAAAAACTGGCAAAATTTATATATTCATCGTATATATATTTTTATTTAAAAAAATGTTATTTATGATTCTAAATTATCTTTTCTCTTTTCTTTTATGCAAATCAATAAATCTTTGTAATTAAATCGCTAAATATACTTTGTAGTATGAAAAAATTATTTATAAATCATGTTTTATTAATTAAAATGTTTAATGCTAAACTCTTATAGCATTTTCCATGGCATAGTTATGAAAATTATATTTATAAATGTTTTAATTATATTTTCAAATGTGCATTTTGCTTAAAAGCCCTATGCGATTTACGAACTAATTTTTTCGCATCCAAACACTTCCAAATAAATAATTAAATTTTTTTTAATTTTAATGTATCAGGAATATATTTAGAAATTAGCATATCTTAAAATCTTATCATTGAAACTGAACAGTATCTGAATTGAAAGAAACAATAAGAAATGCGCATCATGTGCTTAACGGAAATTAAATTTAAGAGAAAAAAGAACATATTCATTATTGCTCTAAATATTCAATAGTGAAGTGTTAAATGCACAAAAATACAATAATTATAATTGTATTCATGTAAAGTATAAATGATTACTTATGTTTATAAAATGTTAAAATAGGAATAATATTTCAATTATATTTATGAAGATTATATTATTTCATTAACTGGATTTGTTAATTTTTTGTCTTTTTTGTTACGTCTCAATGAATTGTTTTAATACGCCTTGTAAGAACCATGTAACGATATATATATATATATATATATATATATATATATATATATATATATATATATATATATATATATATATATATATATATATATATATATATATATATATATATATATATATATATATATATATATATATATATATATATATATATATATATATATATATATATATATATATATATATATATATATATATATATATATATATATGGTGTATGCAATTTAGTTTCAAAATTGAATTTTTTATGGAAACTTAAAGTATTTTTAATTGTAATGTAGTATGCAAATACAGAGCAATTTTGCTTTAGGAATTTTGATAATATTTCATAATAGGAATTTTTAAAAGGCCCAAACAATTTAATATAAAAGCAGATAAAAAAAAAGTATTTTAAAACATTCTTTACTGACTGGTTCAGTCACAATATTTACTTTATCTCAATCACTGTGAGCTATAACGTTGTTTGCTTAAATATGGAAATCTACGCGGTTTTGATAAAAAATTTATAATTTAGTTCACAGAAAATCAAAGTGAAATATAATAAATTTTAAAAGGAAATTTCTATGTATTAAATATTAGCAATTGTTTTCCTTTATATATGGTTTATAAAACAGATTTTAAGAATAAATCTGTTATACATAAATTTCACAAATAGATTATTTTAATTTTTCTTTTTATATCTTTAAATATCTACATATATCAAAAATATTATCTTAATAATTTTAATACAAGTAATAAATTAACTTTTTTCTTAAATATATTTAACAGTAGAAATAAAAATTAAATTACAATTCAATAAAAGGTAATGATATTTTTACATTTATTAGCCATACGAAATTGTAACTACCAAATAATCCCATTAACACTAAAATCTCATAAACTGGATCTATCATTTTAAGTAATATATCAAGCAAACTTTTATTATAAGTACTAGGCAAAGTTCAATGCAAATTAGCGCTCTTCTTTAGATTTAAAATAATATTATTTTCAATTGAATTCTTTGCCTTTTTATGTCAATTATTTTTCAAAATTTTAATATTACTTTAAGCATATTTAATTATCTATGGAGTGCAGTTAAGTATTTTTTTATGAATGAAAAAATTATAACATGCATTTGGTAGAATTCATATGGGAATCATCAAAAAATTAAAATAAGAGAGAAGGTGCTTTATAATATATTTAAATATAAAAATCCTATAACATTATTCAGAAATAGGTAAATGAAAAAACTGCATGTATAACGTAATTTTATATAATTTTATTCCCACAGGTCACCAGATGATTTTTTTAAACTAAATAAATTGTTGTTTGAAATTTTTTTTATAAAAATAATTTTATAACTAATTTAAATTTTTAAAAACAAACTTTTTTTTCCAAGAAAACAGAAATACATATTTGAATTGTAAAATATATGTACATATAATCATAAAAATCAATTTTAATCACAAAAACATTTTCATACACTTAAATAACTGAAAACAATATTCTGGACCTTGTGTTCTGAAATAAAATTATTCAGTATAAATGTGATATTACAGTAATTTTAAACTCAAAAATTAAATTCATTGATGACATCTTATGTTAAACTAAAATTCATATATAGTTTATAATAAAAAAGAAAATTCACTATGATTTTGTTATGCGTCATATTAATAAATATTCATGCTTTAAAACGTATTTAAATTTATACTATGGTTTTCAAGCACTTGCAAACATATTTCAGGCGCATCATTTACAAAAAGTTTTATTTTTAAATTAAGTGCACTTTTTCATAGTTTTATTAGTAAAAAGAAAATTTAAGCATTTTGTTCTTATTTAAATGTAAAACAAATCCTCTAAAATAACATGAAAGTTTTGGTTGTTGACAGTTATTTTGATTTATGAATAATTTTGCTTAAATATTTAATAATCAAAAACATCTATAAGACTACTCACAGTAGTTGTTAATTGTTACAAATATATTTTTTATATTACATTTTATGTACGCATAAATCAAGTGAAATGCATACTCACCAAGCATCTTTACAACAGATTTTCTTGAATTTATGCTCTGCTTCGACAAAACATTGCAATCATTTATACTGTCAGAATGATTTCCAATGCTTACTTGACGAAGACGAATTCCAATAAATATATAAAGTACTGAAATTATTACCATAGGCAAAACGAAGAATACTCCAGTTGATATTTCAAAAATGTGTGGAAAAGGATTGATGATACTGCAAAGTGCAGTTGTCCAAATTACTTGGCCGTCATCAGTCTCATACTTAATACCAAATTGAAGGGCAGTCGGTAGAGCTAATGTAGCTGCTGCCACCCAAATAATTATAATTGTCTTCACTGCCCTCGGTAAATGTGACATGGTTTGAGCCCTAAAAGGATGACAAATTGCTACATATCTTTCAACAGTAAAAGCAGTTATGGTCAAAATGGAAGCATTGGTGCACATCTCCGATGACCATCCTCGTAAAACGCAGAAAGATTCCCCAAATACATAAGGATATTTATACCACAACTGATAAAGTTCTTGTGGTAGTCCTAATACCAAAAGTAACAGATCCGAAACTGCTAAGCTAAAGAGATAGTAATTAGTAGCTGTGTGCATATAGCGATTTTTGGCAATAACAATGCAAGTACATATATTGCCAACAACACCTGTCATCAGTATAAGACCATATACTAAAGTCATTGGTATGACTGTAGACAACGGATCACGTTGAGGTCCCAAATGACATTCTGCAATGGTCATATTAAAGCAACTACTGTAATTAAAGTAGTCAGTGTAGTTACCAATATCTAGATAATAATCTTCTTCCATTTTAATTCAATAAAAAAATTGCTGTTTTATATTACCAATTTCAGGCCAAACTATTTTTAAATGTATCTACCAGAAATTTTAAAATTAAAAAAACTCTAAGGATTAACTATTAATATTTATTGTACAATAACTGCCATATATTTTGCAAGCAAACTTCTAATATTATTGTAAGAAGAACACCCTCAATAAAAGTTTTATGCCATTAATTAGGAGCGCACCAATAAATTTCCGCTGATGCGATTTAAGTTAAAAGAGTTGCATAACTTGTTGAAGAAGTAGTAAATAGAGGAAAAAAAATCTCCACCAGTTTTCCGATTCCAATAAATTTATTTCTTCGAAGACTTGATATCGATATTTATTAATAAATTCACTTACTATTTTTGTATTTTTGACAATCCAAAACTTGTTATTTAGAGCCTCTGCTCATCCGAATCATTCCTATTCCACATGACTCCGGGATATCCGATGGATAACTCTCGTCCTGGAGTCCCTCCTCTTGCTACTCTGAAAGCACGTCCCCCCGTTACCAGCGCCCTCTCTGTGGGGACATTAAACTTCTCCCTCATTTTAAGATAAGTCTCTTTAGAATGCCTTTCGCTTTGATTCTGTTGGAAAACATAGTTGAACAAATAATATTCTAATATAAGAAAATTATCTTACTCAAATAATTACTTTTTGAAATAATTCCAAATGCAAATTTACTTTCCATATATTTTGAGAAATAGTTTCAATAAATTAAAAATTAAATGTTTAACTGAAGTTATTTTTTAAAATTAAGTAAAAAAATTACTATATATAGAATCCTTAAATAGTTTAATTAACTTCACAAGCTTTTCGTGAATGAGATGAATCATAAATCAATATCTGAGGTTATTATATGAATTTTTAGTTTAATTTTATTTATATAAATTACAAATGTTCCCTATTTGTTTAAATTATTTTTTAATAAACAAGTTTACTTAAGAAAGCAAAACCCATTTGTAAAACATTAATACTAAACTGTTATAATGAAATATGAAATTATAGTTACTAAATATAATCGCATTATCTCATGAAAGATTTCATGTATCTATTCCATGCGAATATTAATTTATGTTTATTGTAATGAAAATATTTAATTAATAAATTCATTAATCAAACAACAAATGTGAAATTATTTTATTTTGAATGTACAAAAATTTGCCTGTGGATAAATTTTTAATGGAATATTTTCAGAAGAAATACTGAAATAGCACTACTCAAATATTATAGTTTAGGATTAAATATAATTGAAAGTAATTATAATACACAATAAAATATTTCCTTTTAAGCAGCTTTTCTTGTACAAGAAATTTACTTAATGTGTTTCTTTGGTGCATCAATAGGAAAAATAGTTGGCAAAACACGTTGGCTCGGATACTCCTGTGAATTAAAAAAATAAAATTATTTCATATTTTTACACTCTTATATAAAAATTAATAAGCAATGCATGTATCTATATTTTACTTCACGGCATTTTTTGAGAATGCAGTCTTTATGCAGTTTTGACCACATCGTACCAGGACCAATATCCGCAGAAAATTCTGCTGGAATACCATCCTAAAACACAATTCAGATATATAGAATTATAAATATTATACAAAATATATATTTCCATCCTTTGATACATACATAAATATATTTACATATAAAACTATTTTTATACCGAAAATAGATATTTTTTATTTTATAGAGATAATGTATAATCATAATAAATATCATACAAACAGTTTCAAAATATTTTGTTTGCATTTTCAATTTTCGTAGATTATATTATTATTCTGATTTATTCACAATGTGTGTTGAACTGCATATCTTACATCTATTATACTACTTTTTTGCAGTATAAATCTCTGCATTTGGAGTGATAAAAAGAGAGCTTTGCTTCAGGTAAATATCATAAAGCATATCATTTTATTTATTCATGTATTATTTTCTGTTACAGAGTTTTATTCAACATTTTTATTTAAATTACAATTTTTATATTTTTAATTAAAATTACAATATATATATATTTGGGGGGAAGAATTTCCCTGTCATTAAATTGATGAGTATTTGGAAGTTATTGAATCACTTTATATTAACAGATATGCTGCATAAATAGAGGCGTGACAAAATCTTTATGTTTAAGGAACGATTTACAAATTAGTAAAGTAGCCGCAATTAGAAAAAAACATGCTATGAAAAATTAAACTTGCCAGTCTATAATTATTACTATTGAAATATTGTATGCAAAATATATTTGGAAAGTTATCAATTAATCTGAGACATAAAATATGATAAATATTATTTTAGTAGATCTGTAAATTCGCGCATTCAATTATCAGTCAAATGAAGAACTATATGAATTCAGATATTCAAATTGATAAACATTGTTATTAAGAAATGTTCTTTGTCATCACCATATGAATTTATTTATTTTTCGAATTATAGCACTTGTGTATTTTGATGTAGTCCTTACATATATCGAAAATAATTATACACCGTCAGTATTTTCACATAAGTCACACTAAAAGCCATAATCTCATTTCAGACATTTTGAAATATGTCGCATGATATGCACCACGATGTGAATATTCATAATAAATACTTACTTTTTGATTACTTCATAATAAAAAAACATTTAATCTCAATAGTGATTCCAATAAAATATTTTAATATACAAAAGTTTATTTTTCATTCTTTGCCTTTATATCCTGTTTTAATTATTTTTACGACATAATATACTCGTATTCTTCAATAATCTTACTCATATTCATCTTGCTTATATATATATATATATATATATATATATATATATATATATATATATATATATATATATATATATATATATATATAAGGTAAAATATGTAAATTTTTTCATTTATTCAAAAATTTTTATCAAATATCTTAAATAAAAAAATACTTACATCACTGTTTGTGCAATTTTTCATCTAAAACAAAAAAATTACATGTTACACTTTAGAATGTATCAAATGTATCAAAGTGAGTTTAAAATAAAGAGAAAAAAAGTTATATAAATATTCTTTTTATATGCTGGACACTAGTACTAATATTTGTTTTATGAAAAAATTAAAATTTATAAATTTATTTCAATATTGAGAAATCACACATAATTTTTGTTTTTTTATTTTCACACAGTTTATATGTTAAGAAAGTATATCTGTGTTTCCTTAGAAAGTATAAATTTTGTTTCGGATTATTTGTTGAAGTAAAATATATATCGCAATCCAGTTTTCGAATTATTAAATTATGAGTTACTTAAATCCTAAAGAATCTAGGAATAAACGTAACTTAATGATTATTTTTAATTAGCAATAAAGTATCTATCATGATATAAACTTTGTTGTGAAATTAGTAAAGATATTTTAGTAGATTAGAAAAAGCAAAAAATGTCAGTAACCATATATTTCCACAATATTCATGCTTATTCTTGTTAGTTTTATACATTATACGCTGATATCGTTATTATAAGAAACATTAACAATTACAAATGACAAATGACAACTTACTTATCTATTTCTTAGACTGCAATTTTAGTTTTCTGTTATAATTAGTCTAATATTTGAAAGTTGTGAAAATATTAATAGTAAGTTGCACAGGCGCATATTTTTTGTGTAACTTGCGACTCATTTAAATCTTAGATAATAATTCTTATTTAAAATTTATACAATTTATTTAAATAACTTTGCAATGTGAATATTTTGAACAACAATTAGATATTACATTACATTTAACACAATTTTCTGCATATGGCTTGTATTGAAAAGTAAAAATTGTTTTCACAACACATACATTTCAATTTTAACATTGCATACAAGGTAAGATTAGAAGAGAATTATATATCTAATATTTTTTTTGAAGTTATAATATGTCATCAAAATAATTAGTAATTTTTAATAGCCACGCTATTGTTAGTAATAGTGATTTATCAAAATTAATATAATTTACTAAGTACAGCATAGTGAAAAATGTTGTTATTTTTCATTTCTAATAACAGCTTTTTAGACAATTGGACTAATAAATGTCAAGCAAATTTCAATTATAGGCCAAAAGCAAACAACTCTAGTGACAACACGTTATTATTGAAACTTATGTTGAAATAGTTGCAGTTTTATTTTGATTTACATTCTACTGAACCAAAAAATTTGTTATTCAAAATTCATTATATTTTGGCTTGTTTGAAACAAAGAGACTTTATTTTATATGCATATTGTGTACAATAAGGAACGGTTTGAGGAAATTCACTAGAAAACGGACAAAATTCTCTATATGAAGATGCACAAAAGCTCATGGTTTTGTATTTCAAAAAAGGACTGCTATGAAAATTCATAAAAAAATGCGACAGGATATCAAAAGTTTATAATAAAACGTGTTTTTTATGGTAAATGGAGACTTTTTGTATGGCAATTAGGAAATTAAAAAATGTCAAAGATTTTCTAAATATTTGTAGAAAATAATTCTTATAGTATATTATAGAAAATAATTACATTTTGAGGATAAGCCCTGTAAAACAACTAAAATATCAAGATTTATGTCAAGACATTTCCAGTTGTCAAGATCTAGGAAGTTTTCTCAAAACATAAATGATCAAATTGTTCATGAATGCTTTAAAAACTTATTTTCTCATTGTATACATGGAAAAAAATTACAAAATCCTTAAATGTATCAAACTGAGAAAAATAAAGAATATACCTTTAATCTGATCATAAAACGTGGCTTTAATGTGAATATAATCAGTTTAATGTGTATCATAGGAAAAATGTTGATAAAAATGAATATAGTTCTTAAATGCGAACAACACTTTGCACCTTTGTACCAGAAAGGGAAACATTAATACGGATTTTTTTTATAATCAGTGCCAGTATTGTCCGAATTTTATATACTGCATTAAGAACTCACAATAAGAGTTTTAAAAAATTTAAAGTTGAAAACACAAAGCAGAACTATTTTTAACTGGTAAATTTGTATAATTACAGACAATCTTTTGTTCCAAAAAATGTTTTCCATCATCATTCACTGTTTGATACAGTAAGAATTGTTAAGGAAAAACTCTGATTAAAATATTAGTCTTTAAGTTTAGGATTCAGGAATTAATTGCTACCTAACTCTAAAAAATCATTCTGAATTCCATAAGAGGATATAGAAATTATAATCAGTTATGCTTACTTATTAATGATGCTGTACTTCATTAGTAGATAATCATAAATTGCCTTCTAATGAACTTAATGACAATACTAAATACATATCTACTAATGAATTATTAATTATTTACTAATGAAATAAAATATCAATTCTACTAATGAAATTATTGACAATTCAATAGGCAATTATAAACATTTAAACATATGTATAAACTTATTCCCGTTCGGTAACTTTTTATGCGATTATTTAGTAGACGTCTTAAAAAAAGATTAGCTACGTTATACATTTGAAATATTGACAACCCTATGGTTTAATGCTGGATATTAGTGATGTGAGAATAATTTTCTCAAATAGGTTCTTTTTCGTCATCTATCTTTTGGCATAAGATGGCTAATGAAATTGATTTGTCGTATGGTCGTATGTGTGATTTTGTGCGCCAATATGATATAAGCACTTTTGTGCATCTTTCTCATTATGTATATATATATATATATATATGTATATATATATATATATATATATATATATATATATATATATATATATATATATATATATATATATATATATATATATATATATATTCTAAACTAGATATGAAAAAATCAGACACTTTTCATTGATGTTTTATTCATAAATTTAGCTGTTGTCTAAATGTATATCATTTTCTAAAGTTTTGTTTTTCTTCATATTTCCCTCGTACAATTTCGAAAAGATAATTACAAGTGTAACTTCTTTAAAGGAATAAGTACGATCTTAAATCTATTTTAAGTGTATTTTGTATGTATAACGAACTACGCAGAACTATGACTAATGTTCTTTTTATCATACATTATCCAGCAATCAATGCTTTTTTCACATTTGGCATATTTTTTTAATAATTTATTCTCATGTTGCATTGTGTGAAAAAACCTCCCGGTGGAAAATAGAAAATCCTATTAATTTCATTCGTTTCCTAACAGAAAAAGCTTTTTAGTATGTAATTTTAGGTAATTTGCATATTCAATTTGCATCGTGTCTCCTTTCGGAGGGAAAGGAATTTGATTAGTTAAAAGAACAAAGAAATTTGAAGTAGAATAAGTTAAGACATGTTGATTTCAAATTTAAATTGAAAAATCAAATAACATTAAACGTTATTTGTTACAATAACTAATTTTTCACAGCAAATAATTTCAGAAAAAAGTATTTATCCATTAAGGAAATATTTAAGGAAAAGAAAGATTTCTTAATGAAATTTATATTAAAATAATTTCTTCATTTGATTCAATAAATTCAAATATTTTGTTAAAATATATTATTAAATTTGCATGTTATAAGAAATAATTTTAAACATTCCAAAAAGATACATAAATATGTTTGTTTAACGAATTATTAATTCAAAACAGAAAAAAAGAAATCATGTAATTATTTTTTGCTTAAAATAAACTTTAAACCATTAAAAATTATATTTATTTTTAATATACTGTTACTGATATTTAAAATATAAATTAATTATTTTTAAAAGTTTATTTTAATTAAAGTTCCATTTTTAAAACTGCTTAGTAATGGGAGACAGATTTCGCATTTTTTAACTTCTACTGGAACAAAACATTTCAGGCTAGATGGGTACTTAAGAATTTTTCCGTTATTCTTCTAATTTTTTATACATTATCAGAATACATTATTTTTCATTCATTATTCTAATTTTTTATACAGTCTTTATACCCTAAGAAAAGAACAATGCATTTACTTAAAAATTATTGCTTTTAAATATCTATTGTATATTCGTCTATCCCTGTATTTTATTTAACAACAAAGAATAAATTATCTTATTAGAAAATATCAAAAAAAACTTTATTATTTTAAAACCAATATAAACTTTATATTACATTTGAAATCATTTAAAACTGAAAATTTTTATAAAAATGCATTTCAGATATGTAAAATTTATATTGCAGATACTGTTACAGTTTATATTAGATTTTTATATATAATAAATACGCATTTTTGTTAATACCAATCCTGGACTAACTAGTTTTATTTCTTAGAAAATGATTAAAAAATTTATTATTTAACCATACTCTAGCGTTACATAAATTATACATATTTTGCATGCAAAAAGTTACAACAGTCACATTGAGGACATAATAATATCTTTATAAATATAATTGTCAGAGTATTTTAATAAGATTTTCTTTTTTTCATCTTGAAAACATAACATTAAGTTGCAAGATATTGTACTATATCTAACAATTAAATTTTAATAAAATGTTATATTTATTCTTGTACTTCTTATATTGTTATATTTCATATTTTATTTAAATTCCTAGAGGCGAAAAATAAATATGACTACCATTCTTATCATAGTTCTTTTTCACATATTCTTATGGCAAATAACCTAAATTTTTAGAAATATAAGAACATGTAGTTTTACTTACTATTCGTAACAAGGTTTTTGGATTGCAATACGCACAGTTATTCTAAAACAAATGAAGACATTTTTAGTGAATTAGAAAAAAATAATATATAAATGGTTCTGAGAAAGTGAAATGTTTGAATGCTTAAAAATGAATACGATACGATATTTTTATAAAAAAATGCTGCTCGTTCAGTATTTCAAAATTCAATAATTTAATCTTTCAATTAAAAAATATTTTTAGAGCTAATAAATAACGCAGTAAATTAAAGATCAAATTAGCATTCTTATTTTAAAGAAAAAATTTATTGATTTTCCTTTCTATTTATTATTATCAATATGAAAGTGTCATAATGTAAAAGATGAATACATATTAAATGTTTCATTTATTAAAATTTGTTATTGGCAACTTTTACTCCTTCGAAAAAGCTATTAATCATTAGATATTTATAAACATAAAAAATGGATATGTTTTACATAACTAGTCGAATAATACACTATTTATGAAGCTAAAAATATTTCTCTGAAAAAATTATCTTTATTAATTGTTTATTTAAGTTTATTTAATATTTTTATAAATTTCTTTGCATAGTATTAGCCTAGTTTATATTCAATTTTAATAATTTAACTTATTTTGAGCTGAATGTTTCTACGTTTTTCATGCGTATAATAAAAATACTGCATTAAGAATTCTATATTTTAAATTAAATTATTTCAGTTTATTAAACAAAAAACTTTATACAGACATTAATTTTTTTTCTATTCCTATTGTATTTTTATTTTTAAGAAAACTCAGTTGGTGTATTCAAAAATTTATCCATCATATTTTCTATGTGGCATTTTATTTTTCAAATGTTGTATAGTATTTCTTCGATAACTTTATTTATGCAAAAATTCAATAATATTTAAAACGTACTAAAGTTCAAAATATAAACTTATGAATGTTTATGCAAATTTTATTTCTGTTCAACAAAATATTAATTAAATGTTTAATTTTAATAAAAAAAGTTTTAAAAAAATGTTTTATTTCATTTTTGTATCGAAAAATGTTTTCTCAATAGCTAACTAGTTTCCTATTTCCAATCAAGCATTTGATTCATTTTAATATGCTGTTTAAGTTTAGTAGCTTTTTATTGAGCAAGTGTCTATTTATTCTACGTAACATTTTATAAATCAAAAGTTAATTTATATCTCCCCAAAAAGAGTTTTGTGAAATGTTATTGGTGCATCAAAAATTATCTACACATTTTTTTAGAATAATCTGACTCATTATTTTAATTCTATGGATTTAAATTTACTAAATAACTCTGAATAGGAAATATCATAAACATTTTTATTTATAATTTTTTACTCAATTTCTTTAATCCATACGTAATTTCATTTCTCTTAATTCAAATTACAATTTTTTTTAAAAATCGAATACAAGAAAATTTAATATAGTATTATTTGTATTATTTGCAGTCGGTAATGCATTCTTCTAGTAAGACAATATTTTATCACATATATGTTCAAAGAAATGCAATAATATGTATTCTTCAAAAGTCAGTCGATTTCTGTTCTTAAGACCTGTGGGTAAATTAATCCTCTTGAAAACTTTTTTGTATGTCCCTGAGAAAAATGGCGAATGAAAAGAAAAGGAATACTTTAAACTCAAAATTCTAATAAGATGATATTTTTACTGTTACATGAATCCATCAAAGTTATACTTTCTTCAAAAAATTTCTTTCAATGTCTTACATAAAAGATGAAGCTAATAATTATCAATATAAAACTTATTAGAATGATCAAATAACATTTTTAATCAGTTTCGCAATTTATTTTCAATTCATTTGGAGAAATACCTAGTGCAGTAGATTATTAATTGTTACCTAAATAAAAAATTTAAAATAGGCCTAAATCCTGCAGACCTAAAATATACCTTACGTAAAATTGCATTTTATGAAAGCGAAATCAACACATACTTAAATGTTTTCGAAATTTTCTGCCATAAAAATTTTAAAATATATTGGAACAATTATTTCTATCTGTAGTTCTATAAGAAAAAACATATTTTATGATAATTTTAAGTCATCGAAAATTATTTCGTCAGTAGGCTAAATTAAACAAATAATTAAAAACCTTTCATACTTAAAACTCTAAGATATTTGTAATATAAATTACTTCTAAAAATATTTTATCTTTAAGTTTAGTATAAGAATGCAATATAAAAATTTATATATTTTTAAAAAAAGAATAGAAAAGATTCCTAGACATTAAATTCAAATTTACGTAAACTTTAATTTCTGTTATTAAAATAGAAAATAATAAAAATATACCTCATCTGTTGTAGCCGTCGTATCTTTAAAGCAAACCCGTATGGCCTATTAATAAAATTTTTGTATGATTAATAACTTTTGCTTCATAGTAAAAATCTAATATAAAATTCTTTCTTAATAAAATGTGAGTAAAATATATTAAAAGTCATCAATAATTTAATTTTAAGTACAATTTTGTTTGTCATCTATGTTAACTCTAAACCTACCAGTAAGAGTAAAGTATAATAGGTAATTATTCTTAACAGATTCATTTTCATTGAATCATAACATATTAATTACTCAATAAGGAAAACTTGTTTTAAAAGAATTTTATCTTATGAAGCTTCTATAGGAAACTGATGTATATTTTTCAAGAAATCTGGTGATTTTATTGATGTAAGGAAACCTATTTTTTTAATTCATCAATACTATATATAATAATTTTATTCCTCATATTTAATTTCCACTCATTAATTAAATTTCACATCATCAGCATTTTCACCAAGAAATCTTTAAAGTAGAATAATAAAGTGAGAATAAACTAAAATAAGACTGCAAATATGTAAATGATTAAAATCGAAATAAAGAATCAGTTTACAGAGATAGATAAATACGTCATAGCTAAATACTTATGAGTAGTATGTTTTGTTTTCATAAATATACTTCCATGATTAAAATGAATTTATAAAAACATCAAGAATTGAAATACCTTATTTTCTTAGCATGTTAAATATATCAGAGACCAATTATAAAATTATTATAATTAGTTTGATGAGTTTATAAACACATTCTTTGTAATTTAATTATTGCGTAGTAAAACTCTTGTTGCAGATTATTTTAAAAATCATACTTTTGATTTTAAATAAGCATATAAAAATTTGTCTTGGTTAAATGAATATTTTCTATATATAATAATATTTAAAAGAATATCAAAAAGAAATAAAACAGCAAATACACAAAAGTAAGCAAAATATAAAATATTTTTATTTTTCACCACATTTTTATAAAGAGCTTTCCCTTTTATTTAAAAGTTTATTGTTGAATTTAATATTCAATTAAAATATTTTACTTAATAAAAAAATTATTTAGGCTAGGAATAAACAATTATATATGATATTTAACTCTGCCTAAGAATTATTTCCAAAATATTTTATACTTAATTATTTTATTATAAGTAGTTTATGATTGAATTTCTCTGATGGGGATTTATGGTATTTTTAAATGTTAATCAGAGATATACTGATATGCTTATTAACATAGTGGGCTTGCAAATTTTAGATTTAAATTTTCAATTACATAATGCGTGTACAATGTCTTTTTTTAATTTCATTGTTATAAATGATCTTCAATTATTTTTTAATTAAATATTTTTGTTCAGTTGTAAATGATTTCTTTTCAAATAAAGAGTTCATAAAAACACATTTTTCCCATACTTTTATTCCTTTTAAGTGAAATCAAAGTTCTGATTCTGACTACATTTATTTCGATTTCAAGTAACCAAATATAATTCAACATACGCATCTTGATGTTTTCTTTTTTGAAGTTACGGAATTCCTTACTGTATTCTGTAGGAGATTCTTCCTTAATCTAACCAACATGCCATGTCCAATAAAGTAAGATTAAGTCCCGTTGGATACAAAGCGCAGGACAACAGGACAATCTTTTCAAAGGATGAGACAAATTGGAGGGGAAAAAATAGGAAAAAAAAGATGAAGAAAAATAAGAGAACACACAGCTTGAACTAATGGAAGAAGAGTGGGAAATTTAGTAGGATTTCCACACCACAGTGGTTGTAAATGAAATTCCGTTGATGCGGTGACATGAGATGAAGTACATCGATCATTAGTTTTGGGAACCGATTTTCAGAATTCCAAACTATTGGTATCACTTCTGCTTTTTTAAATATTCTGTTTTTAATGTCAAATCATTTTGAAATTAAAAAAGAAATGACTTACAAATTTATACTTAGAAATCAATTTATACTTAGAAACTATTTTATGGTCCTATACAATACTGTCACTCATGATAAATAAGTTATTTTTTTAATTTTATGGAATGATTGATTAATCTTATATAAGAAAGGAAATTATAATAAGGTATAATATATAAAAACATCTAGCTTCTAGAATTTTTAACATCATAATACAAGTTTTGTAACTTTGTCTTATTGTAACCTAGTTGTAGGATAGAACACTTTATAGAGAAGGCCCCGGGTTCGAACACAACACCTAGTGTTGAATCATAGTAGATGAAAGTTACTTTTCAGGTTTATGCGAGTACATCTGTTAGAATGAGTAATTTTGAATATTTTTGTTCCCTTTGTGAGACATGAATGTGGTCTAGTATTTATGAAATGTCAATTGGAATGAGGGTAATAATGAATATTTTTGTTCAATATTTTGTTCTACTATTTATGAAATGTCTGTTAGAATGGGTAATAATAAATATTCTTATTAATTTTTTTGTAGGACTTGAATATGGTCTACTATTTATATGTAATGTGTGTTAGAATGGATAATAATAAATATTCTTATTCAATTTTTTGTGAGACATGAATACGGTCCACTATTTATGAAATGTCTGTTGAAATGAGTAATTATGAAAATTATTTTCACTTTTCTGTGATACATGAATACCATCCACTATTTATGTATTCTATTATGAATCTCATCCCAATTATATTATTGGTAAATGTTGAAATGTCTTAACAGAGACTCAAGAAGTTAAACTACCCACTACACAATGTTTTTATATGTTGAACTCGAATTAGCCTAATAGTTAGATCATGTTCTTCGAAGTGAAATGCATTAGGTTCGATTACAATTACTTATAAATAACGGGAAATGGATGCTTCATTTATGCTTCCTGCATAAACTTTAATCGAAAGAAACATTTGGGAGATTTCCGGATCTATCCCAAGTAACTCATGAATACAGTCCCTTATCAATGAAGACGTCTTTTGGAAAAGAAGATATTTCATCTGAGAAGCTAAAGTTAAATAGAATATCTAGTAACTTTTTAAAAAAACCTGTAGTATGTAATAAAAATTTAAGTCTTATAACAGTTTTCTGCAATTAGATTCTTAGCACAATCAAATTTGCAAAAGAATTATGAGATCATAATAACTAGTTTCGGGAACTATAGTGTCCTTGTGGTTCCAGAAACTAATTTTATTAAAACACTAATTTAAGTAAACCTTTGATTCCTGAAGGATATTGAATTATATGCAGTCAGGATTTTTTCGGAGTTCTTAATTAAGTGATTAAATTTCTTATGGTTCAGTTTTTAGAGTGCACCTGTTGTAATATGTCAGAAACAAATGTGAATGTATTGTAAACATTTAAGAAAACATAATTTTAGCTAGTATAAAAATTTTCATACTAATGAAAAAAATATAAAAGTAAATATCAAATACATGTGCTATGTATTTTTTTAAGTATTAAAAATGTGCTATGTATTTTTTTTTACTCTTAAGTATCAAATACAATGTGCTATGTATTTTTTTCATTTAAATTCAATTTATCATCTAATACTATCTATTTTATTCGAATCATATTAACAAATACATTAAAAATTAATACTGATATTCATTTGCATATATTAGAATATTGGCCTGAATACTGAAAGCTGAGTTTTTAAGAACTTTGTAAGTTTTTATAATACCTAATATACCTCGTAATGAAGAGGAAATAACTCATTATTTATTCCATAAAATTTTTATTCTAAACGTTTTTAGTGTATTTCTAAACTTTTCAATTCTAAATAATTCCAGATATCCAGTTTTGCATACAAATAAGATTTAAATTATGTATAAAATATTGAAATTTTGCAAACATTCAAAGAGTTAATTTTCAAATTTATGAGATTTTACTATAATATTCAAATAAAGTATGTACCAAAATTAACTTTGAAATTCAAAAGATTTTAATATCTATGCATCTAATTAGATGTCAATTACAAAAGTGAATAATAAATATTGAATAAATATTGAAAGTGAAGAATTTCAAGAAGGGAATTTTACGTTCCCTTCTTGAAATTATTACTTCAGAGTATTTTCTGTTTTCTAGTTTAAATTCAATTTTTAATATTTCATTTTTTATGTGTTAATTAATAATGGGCTCTTAGTCTAAGCGGAATTGTATTCTAAACTCTAAATTTTTAAATAAAATTCCGTGGTCATAAAGGTCCTAAAGAAAATATATGCCCTTTAATATATATATATATATACGAGGGTTACTCTGAAATTTTTGAGATACGCGTAGACGAGAATTTACAAAATAAAAATAACGGTTTAATTTTAAAGTACAAAGTATTTTAATACAGAAGACAATTTTTTACTGACTTACTTCAACTTGTTTAGCGTGGAATAATTTTTAAACAGAAGAGAAAAGGGAGTTGAATCGAGAAAATTTTCGCGCTATGATTTTCTACGATTTCAAAGCAGGATTAAATCAAGAATAATGCGTTCAACGGTTGCAATTAGCATTTGGTGATGAATCTCCAGCTCGTGCTACTGTATTCAGATAGCTTAGAGAATTTAAAAGAGGTCGCAATTTTCTTCAGGATGAAGAACACACAGGAAGGCCGCCGTCAGCAGTAATCCCGGATAATGTATCTGCCATACGAAAAATGTTAACGGATGATAATCGTTGTACCTATCAAATGATACAGAAGGAACTTAACATTGGATCCGCAGCCATACACAAAATCATTCATGAAAAATTACATATGAAAAAGTAGTTAGCCGTTGGGTTCCCCATAATCTAACTGAGCATCAAAAACAGGATCGTGTCAGAATCAGTAAAGAAATTCTTAATATGCTGAATGATGGTGGCAACCACATCATTTCTAAAATTGTAATAGGTGATGAAACGTACATACCTTTTTGGACGTTCCAACACGTCAAGAAAGCAAAGTATGGGTCTTTGAAGATGATCCCACGCCGACAATGGTGAAAAAACAACGCGCACTGAAAAAAGTGATGCATGCCGTTTTCTACGGATGTAAGGGATTGGTCAAAGCTATCAAGTTGGAAGGACAGAAGACAGTAACAGCCAACTGGTATACCACTAAATGTCTTCCAGAAATTCTACAAAAACTGAATGTTAGAGGACTAATGCATCACCATGACAATACATCTTCACATACAGCCGGATTAACAGTTGAGTTTCTTAAGCAAAAGCAAATTAAAGTGATCGAACATCCACCGTATTCACCTGATCTATTGCGATTTTTGTGCGATTTTTGTGTGATTTTTGGTTATTCTTTAGCCTAAAAAAGAACTTACGTGGACGTCGTTTTCATTCAGAAGAAGAGATTGATGTGGCTATAAATGCAATTTTTTCATCTATTCGAAGAAATGAATGGCTTGAGGCATTTAATCTGTCTAAAATTCGTCTACAAAAGTGCATTGATGCTGGAGGAGACTACTTTGAACTCACCTAAAATTTTGCAAGTATAACTTTAAAAACTTAGTTGTATCTCAAAAATTTCAGAGTGACCCTCGTATATATATATATATATATATATATATATATATATATATATATATATATATATATATATATATATATATATATATATATATATATATATATATATATATATATATATATATATATATATAATTGAATTAAAAATTCTATCGCATGTACTCTTTTTGTAATTTGCATTCTAAATTATCAAATTAACACTAAATAATTTTACACATATTTAATAAGAATTAATTTATAGCATAATAATATCTTTGTGTCTTATAAAATATATAATTTACTTCATTATTTATTTAAATTAATAATATAAATAGTAATATTTATAGTAATTATTTTTATTTAAAATAATTATTGGTATAGACTGTTGGTTTATTATTATATCTCAAATAATATTTCTGATATATTGATATTATATTTGATACACTAGTATATTCCTAGCTTAACACTGTTATTTCTGTATAACTTCTAATATAAACATATATTAAATTTTGAAATAAAGTAACCGTATGAGAATATTGCTTTGAAATAATACTTTCTTGAAAGTTTCCTTAGCTTAGTATTAAATCCCAGATGCACTCCATCACTTCTTTCTTATCTGTCAAAATTACATCACGTGATGTTGCAAAATCCCTTTACAGCTTCTGACATTATTCTCATCTATGACACTCTGACTAGACTTGTTTAATATAAACATGCTGGAAGAATCATAACCTTTCTACAAAACTAATAATATTTTTTCGCAAACAGCATAATAAAGTTCGAAAAGAAATGCCAATATTTCATCGGGTATTAAACCCAAAAATAGTAGTTAGAAATTTCTTAAACAATTGACGTACAAGATTTGAAAGAAATCAACGAATACAATGATTTTTCATTTTCATTTTATTAGTTAAAGTTAATATAGTGATCTAAATCTGTGAGATGTTAGATAATGCCAATATGACAATTCTGTAATATACTTAATGAAAATGAGACAGCTATTAATGGTAAATAAACAATTCTGAAGTTTTCAATTTTAATCATTAAAATGATTTTTCATCAGATGTGTGATGGTGAAATCCATTTTCATCAATTTAAATTAGCAATTAAGTAATTTTTATTTTGAATCTTAAGTTACTAGATCAAAATTTATACATATAATCAACATAATTTATTCAACAATTGCAGGATATTCATATATATAATATATATATATATATATATATATATATATATATATATATATATATATATATATATATATATATATATATATTATCAAAAAATAATTTAATTAACAGTAAGTTTACATTTAACATTTCTATGAATCTAAACACCTTTAAATGTATAAACCAATTTCACTTGGAACATATAAGTTAAATAACTAAACATTTTATTATTTTTTGTACTTGAACTCTTAATAACTAATAATTAAATAATAATTTTGAATATTACCAGTCGAAACGAAGCCAATCCTGTAAAGAACATAAAAAGTAGAATACATAGTAAAGTGTACCGCATTTTCTTTGTTATTCTATATAAAAAAATAAATATAAATTTAAGTTAATGAATAATTATGTTAATATAAAATTCATAAACTACAGTTTCAAAATTATGTCTTAAAACTTATTAAAAATTTAAACTATCATCAAATCAACTCATTTAGATAACTGTCTAACACCGTAAGTGCTTTTAACACTTATATATGTTAAAACGAAATAAATTTCAATTACAAATAGTTTGTAACAAGTTTTTAAAATTAAAACATGAGTAAAAATGTGCGAATAATAAATCCTTAAAAATTTTATTTACAAACATACCTTTTATTCAAAAATGGAATGGGTATTTAAAACGAGGATTATTCCTTTATACTGCATAAATGTTCAATAACTTGTCCTTTATACTCTATCGCTATTCAAATATTAACATTGAAAGTGAGATAAATAATTTGTAAGAAACTATTCGGGTGACATAGCAACGAAATCTGTCTGTTAAACACCTGAAAGGAAGAACGTTCTACTTATTATTTACTCAATAAAATAAATATCAACCTATATCCGGTTTGTAACTTTTTAGCTCTCTTTGCTGAAATATCATTTAAAACTTTGACCTTTTTAAATGCTTTTTAATGATTTTTATTTGAAAGTGAAAGTTAAAATAATCTGCGTTAGGATTTACATCAATAATATAATGATTTTAAGCTGAAAATAACTTTAAAATAATATTATTATATATCAACTGAAAATAAGATCAACAATACTAATTTTAGATATTTAATAATGTAAAAATATTTAATAATATACATAGATAATTAAACTAAATATTAATTGTTGTGGCTTCTCTTACAAAACTCAGTGATATTAAATTACAAATTCGAATAAATTACATTTCTAAATAATATCATGAGCAAAAATACTAAATGCGTAAAATATAAAATAATTACAAACTTATATTTAGAGACATTCTTTTGTTATTTTTAACTAACATTGTCGCGATTATTTGTTTTTCAAATAAACTAATTTAGTCTGATTTAAATTTACTAATTAAAGACTCAAAAATAAATTAATTTTAGTGATTTTTCTACCAAATATTTATGTGTGTAAAATGATTTTTTTTAAATTTCACTTATATTTATATTAAGCATAATAGAAATACTATGGAAATGTTATTTCCTTTATAGCGTAAACTGTTCTTAAGAATATTCTTTTGACTTGACTTAATATCTGATATCTAATTTATATCATATATTAAGTCAATTAGAGGTTAACTAATTTCGGTTCTTATACTGTTATTGAAAATTTAAATATTTTTTAAAGGAATTGAAACATCTTTTTGGGTCTTACAAGTGTACTTTTTAATTTTCATTAATTTTTGTGTCTTGTATCTTGCATTTCAAAAAGAAACATTTTGTATCTGAAATTTATTACTCCTTAATTTTTAAATACATTTTTACCAAGATCAACCATGTGGTGCTTAAATCTCCTAACTGAATACTTTTTTACGTTTGTTTAATGAAAGTTTTAATCATTTTGAACTCATCATCAGCATTTTTATTTTCTTGTTTCAAAGTGAATGGATGATAGCATTCTATTAAGTATATAATTTCAATTCTGCAATAACTTAAATTCACAGTTTCAATTTGCACAAAAATATTTCTTTGGGGTTTGACTGAATTGAATTTAGATGATTGATTACGTGATGAAACTAACTAAGTTTTAAGGAAAACAAATCACGTCAACTCTATTTATTGTAAGCTCGAAATTTATTCATTACACTGAGAAAAATGAGAATTTGTAAAATGAATTTCCCTGCTTTTCAAGGTAAAGGAGAATGAGTAAAAGTGATATTCTTCAGTACTTCAAATCATGAGACTAAATTGTAGTATTCAAATTTTAAATCAATGTCTATAAAGCTTTTTAATTTAATATTTTATAAGTTTGTATAAAAATAAAAATAATTAATTTCATTGATATCAAATAAATATTTAATATAAAATATATTTGCATAGAAAATTAAAGTAAATATTTTTATAATTATACTTAGTTGAATTTAATCAGAATTTACGAATCAAATCAGAATCAGAATTTAAGAATCTTATCAGAATCTAAGTAATACAAACATGCAAAACGATATGTTATTTTTATGTACACAACTCAACACATTACAGTACTTGAAAAGCATGCAGAATCAACCTAGAGTTTCAATTTTACGACACTTCTTCCATAATAGTAAGCACAATTAAACCTTCTTAATAATATGCCCCCAACATTGCAAGTTTGCAGCTAAAGATGTACATTATCAATATATATGTTGTAGCAAAATTTATACAACAAAAATTGAAACGAATAATAAAACATGTACCTGTCATTAAAAAAAAAGAACTTGAACAAATCGAATTTAAATATCTTCAAGCTATACAAGCTTCAAAATATTATTAACAATATGAAGTCCTACACCAAATGATTAAGGTTTCGATAAAAACGTGAAGGATATTACAGGTAATCTTAGATTACATTTGATTACTCTTGTGTTTAATACCTTGCATAAGGAGTAGCTGTGACAAAATACTGTGACCTAGTTGCCAAGAAATTAAATTTGCAGAATTATGAGATCTTTAATATTAAATTATGTCTTCGTTTGAAATTATTTAAATCATCATTTCGAGAAGATTAGCATGTGGGATTACTAGTTAGATTTAAGAATTTCCCATAACATGATGATGATTGCATTTTCCAAATAATTACTTACTGTGACCTAAATATAACCAATTTTAAAGTGAATTTGAGTGTTATTTATTCAATAGATCCTACATCTTCAATAATAACCTAGTTTTAGTAAGCAGCTGAAATTTCGTTTATACAACAAACGAGACATTTTGCTATAATTCGCGATGCATAATGAGAATTGTAAAATTGCGTTAATCATTTAAGAAGATGAATCCATGATTTTGAAATATTCTCACTGTTTAAAACGCAAATTTTACTGGAATCCATTTATGGAGAATATTTTTAACATTATTTTCATTCTTCGTAAATATTTTTAAAATATACATATTTGGCTTTATTCAATATTTATTCTGTGCGTAAAATATAACAGAAAATTAATATTTTTTACAAATCTATCATTGGACAAAGAGGAAATATTTTACTAATAACATTTACATCCTTTTCTAGATGCATTTAAATCTTTTTATGCTATAGTTTTATATTTTTCCATATAGTCATTCATCAAGGAAAAATAAAATTAAATTATATACATGGTACACCAATGATGATCCCAAGAAATTTAATTCCTTCTAGAATTACATTTTGTATAATAAAAACTTTTTTGTTTATTATTTATATTTAATAATCATCATATTTAAGGGTAACAATAAACAAACCGTAAATTATAATAATGACTCTCTCTGAAGAAAAGAAAATTTATAATTCAACTTAAATCGACTTTTCCAGATATTGTAAAGCTGTCAACAGTCCACCCAATATTTTAAAGCAATATTCAAGAATAAATTGAAATCCTTCTTTCAATTCATCCACTTTACGACTTTTAACCTTTCTTCTGCATTGGAACTACAATAAACTTCAATCATAGGACATTTCGAATTTTGTAAGAAAAAATTTAAACATCACCTGGCTCTATTGTAACAGTTTGCCAGAAGGAACAGATACATTATTTGTTTTCACTACTTTCGATCTGCGAAAAATCCATCTTCTCCTTGTCAGATTTATTGACAAGTCAGTTTTGTTACTTATTTGTTTATGAGCAGTAGAAATACAGTCGTAGTGAAGAAATGGGAGGAATTTCCTATTTAAGTATCAATACGTTCTTTCTTCAAAATATATATATATATATATATATATATATATATATATATATATATATATATATATATATATATATATATATATATATATATATATATAAACGTATATGTATATATAATAAAGCGGTCACTGACGTTCTATAAAGCTATAAAGTTATAATAGAAACACTTCCTATTTTTTGTAAGCAATAGCAAATTTGAAATTTCTTCCTAAGTTTGAGGATTTTCTTAAGAATATTTTTTGCTATTGTTGTTAAATGCATCCTGTAAAATTTTTGAAGTATACATTCAAGTAATATAGATGCTTTAAAGTAGCATTTTTATTTATATTTTAGTTCTATTTCCGAAGCTTATAAAAAATTATAAATGTGAGAATAAATAATTTTAATGATACATTTGATTCATTTGTTCCTAATATTTATTTAATTTGATCCTAACATAACATCCACAAGGTGTTTTCGGTTGTGCTATAAATTTTATCTGGCAAATATTTTTAATATATTTTATAACAGTACATTTTTAAAAGAAAGTAGGCCACCTTGTGCACTTAAATTCAAATTTCTAGTATTTTCAATGTGATTTGCATCTCAAACTTTATTTATAATTTTTTTTTAAATTTTGTAAAATTTTAATTTGTAATTACAATAAGACAACTTTATAGCAACAAAAATCTTTATTACTAAAACTTTCTTAGGAATAAAGTACAAATACATTTTCGAAAAACTTTACCTAAATATATAAAATTAATATATTTTGATAAAGAACAAAAGAAAACAATTATATTATTTTTTGCGAGAATAATGCTGTCGCAAAATATATACGGAGAGCCAAGCTTATACACATAAATTAAGTAATTCATATTGCAGAATTATTTGATAGTTTACACAGCAATAATTATAGCTGAGTAAACCAGCAATTAATTACAAAGTCTATTACTCACAAAATAATTACATAATTAATTAAATAAATTCGTCATGTGAAAATATATTGTAATTAAAATTTTTATTTCAATTTGAAAAATTAAAAATACTTTGGAAAACCTAATTTTATATATAAAATTCATAATTTCTATAAGCATATGATGATTTACAGTATTACAGTTTTTATTTTATAATATTTATTGATAAGCGTAATTCAGGACTAAGGCATACATGTTAGTAATTCCATTATAATTGACATATTGTGTTATGCCAGTTTTATTATATATATATATATATATATATATATATATATATATATATATATATATATATATATATATATATATATATATATATATATATATATATATATAATTAATAAATCTCATCATTTTAAAATATTTAATAATTGGCATATATTTTATTGCTAAAACAACGTTCATTCAATTTTTCACTTTAAGATAATGTTTTTAAAAAGGCCTGAACTTGAGTACATTAAGTTCATGTATTTTCTTAAGTTTAAAACAAGGTTTTACAAGTATTTTAAGCTTGCAACTACTAAGTCAATATAGAGTATTTTATAATGCAACTAATCTATATTATGCATTATTTCATAAAATTGAATATGCAATAATCAGTCAGCAAAATTTTCATCTACTTCCACTTCCCACTCGGCTTCATCGACAGCAAAAGTTTCTTCTTCCGAGATAATTTCTACGTTATCTTTAACATTCAACTTCCGATCGACACCATAATTGAGTGAAGTATTCTTCAGGGGACTTCCCAACTGATGAAGTTGGACCACCGACTGAGGAGATAGATTCATCTTTCCTATCCCTAAGGAATTATCCGATTCTCCAGCGTCCTCTGGAACACTGCGTTTTCCCCGGCTGATCTGGAAACGGAAACATAACTATAAAATAACAGCAATTGCTCTTTTTATTTTTTCTTATACTAATTGACAGAAAAAATCGGAATGTTACTAACAATTTTATTTATTAAAATATCTTTAAAAACAAATGTTATCTAGGCTATTGAAGGAAATTAATGTTACTGAAAACAATATCGACTAATTTGCCATTGCTTGAGCTATGATGCTTTCTCTCTTAACTTAACGTATTAAAGTTATTTTTGAATGTAATATAGTATTGCAATTTTAATTCTTTCCGACTTTAAAAGCTTGAGTGTAAGTTTATTGATATTAGAGTTAATAATATTTTAATTATTTATATTTTATAATCAATAATTTAAAATTTAAAACTAGCAAATTAGATCTGAACTCAAGAATCATGTATATTTTTTAAAAACGTCATATTTCTTTTTGAACTTTAATAAACAAATATTAAATTTTATCATTTGACATAGGCCATATTTTATTCCCTCATTAAAATTTGACTCTTCTTATAATTAAATATATATTAATATCGATTATACCTTCTGTATTCAAATTTTCTTAAATATCCTCATCAAGATATTGCAGTTTCATTTGTGCATGATTCAAAATAATTTCAAGCTTTTCATGGAAAGAATTAATAATCTAATTACATTATAAGATAACATTTATTAATAGTAATAATAATACAATTATATTAACGATTATGGCCTAAAAACGCTATTAAATCCTAAAAAATCCTACATAAAAGTATTTTAATTTTAATTCTTTTTATATTTAAGAGGAAGTCTCGATAAAGCCTTTTCAATAAAATACAAATTATGAATAATTTGGAAACAAGAAAAATAATACTTGTTGGGAAGAATTAATAACTTTTCATGAATAAAATAAACTATATAATATATTTGTAAGAAAAATTCTAAAACGTTTAACAAGAACTTTTGAATTAAAATAATTTTCATTCATAATGCTTAATGATAAAATTTAATTTAAATAATAACCTTAATTCATAAAGAAATTTTGCTTAAAAATGAAAATAAAATTAAAATGAAGTTAAAATTAAAAAGAAGTAAGTCAAAGTTCACATATTGCTAAGAAGAATTCATTCTATCCCTAAATTTTAAATATAGAAATTTCGTATTTATTTAATCTAGAAGTGAAAGTTAAAAATTAAATCACAATTGAAACTAGTTACTCAAATCTTTTGAAAAGGGAAGCAATTAATTTTTAAAGCTAATTAGTTTGAATATTTACATACTGAAATTAAATAGTTAATCATCGATTTTTTTAATAATTTGCTGGACTTTTAATATTTCTTCAATTTTTAATATCAAATATTGCGTCGTTTGTTATAAGATAAAACTTCTATACATAACAAGACATTTATCTGACGAATAAAAATCCTTACAATATTTTTTTATATATTATTCGGAATTCAATTAATCAAGGAGGATTTTTCAATTAATATTATTTGTTTTTGAAGAAGGAAACTCACCAAAATGATATTCACATTAAAACTTTTTTTAATTCCTTTCTTGTAACTTCAGAGCTTAAAACCAACTATTTTCTAAACATAAAGTATTTTTATGTATTCATATATATTCAGTGCCATGAAATAATTCAACCATTAAAATAAAATTTGTATATTCTTCATTATTAACAAAAAATTAAACTAAAATTCAGTGGCCCGACTGCTCATGTGGGGGCCAAAGCCTGCAGTGCCCATTTCTGTTTTCAGGATCATAGAGTCCGGATGCAAAGCATGTCCTATATATGTCGTAAACCTAATGCGAAACCCCTTGTATTTAGCAAGCTTAGTACTCAGTTTGCTATATGACTATGGAATGCTTAAATATGGTGATCGTGACTATAGGGCATGAAGTGCTACCACTATCCATAGCGCTTCCACATTGTTATTCATATATAAATTTATTGTTGCTATAATAAACAAACTGATAGAATAATTTCATAAAAGCTACTTTTTCTGGACACTGTATAGTGCTAACATTCAAAGACATTAGTCAATGTTTTCCTTATTAATAAAAAAAATTAATTTGTCCAAAAATATAGTTAGAAAATTGAATTGAAATAGACTCATTTCTAAATTATCATAATTAAGCAAATGGATCATTAGTATTAAATAAAATAAATAGTATAATCATCCCGTTATTAAAAGAAAGATCTTATTGGTTTTTCTAACAAAAATTTAACATAATTTACTTATTCCTCTATAAATCTAATTAATAACAATATTAACTAATATCGATCATAATTCTTATGGACTTCTAGTTAAATCAGAATGTTTCTTTCATACCGAGAAAGAAAACTGTTATTTTTAGTTAAAAAAAGAAACAACGTGAGGCGCTTAACTGTGTCATGAAAACATTTTATGAAGTTTCAAGGAAACAATACTTACAGCACAATTTTGTTCGATGCAATTCGCTTGAGTATAAGAGACATTAGCTGGAATACTAGCCTAAGAAATAAACTGTCATTTTAAATTGATATTCATGAAATTTGTAAAAGCATCATCTGTAATTGAAAAATATAATTTTACTATTTCAATAATTTACTCGATATAAGAAAATGATTTTGTAGATTTATTCTTAACATTTTAATAATTAAAGTGCATTACGCTTGTAAGCATTTCACGTAGCAATACCCTTACAATAGTAAATTTTCTTTGAGATGAATGACGATTAGAACATACATTTTCAAACATATTCTCTAGGAAAGGATATATTGACTCCATACACAGAAATAAAGAACAACGAAATTTAAAAGGCATGAAAGTTTGAATTTAGTCTAATATGCCTATGATAACTTCAAAGATGGAAAAATAGTACAGTTACTGTAATATCTGTATATTAATTAGTAAAGTTTGTACTCAAACTAATTTTAGGAAATGGATAATTAATATTATTCAATAACCTTATTTTCAAAATAATAATACTGGTTTTAACAAATAGAGGAAGTAGATATTGCTCGTGCCCGTTTCAGATACGACCATCTTAGTAACTTAAAATTGCTCGAGGGTACGAAGTAATTCGAAATTTGCTCCAAGTGTTTAATGAACACGCCTCTCCTGAACATATCCTTCAACGCCTTGGTCTCGTCGGGAGAGATCTGATGAAGAATCCACTTATAGTACTGGACTTTTTAAAGGTGTACGCGCTCGTGGACCTGGTCTAGTGGTGCTGACCTCGGGGGCATGCAACAGTAGATATAAATTCAAAGTAAGATATGTTTAAAATACATTATTCATTATATTTAAAATAATATAAGTGGTTGGTGTGTTCCTTCTAACATTTTCCGTAGTCTTTTCTATAACAACCCTGTTGTGTAAAAATGTAGAATTGTTTAAAAATTCTCGTTTTTATCGATATGCTTTATTTTCCTTCGATCTTGTAATATCTAGCAATTTTTGTCTGTGTACATAGTGTTTTGCTTAAGCATAATGCTTTGATTTTTTTACGAATTTAACTAAACGTAAAACTAATAAGCATATATTTAGACATTCATTTTGGATTTACTTAATAAAAATTACAAAACTGTAGAACTTAGACCATAAATTATTTTCTTGATAGTTTCAAGTTTTTAATCAAATTCCAATCATGTATTTTAAATTTTCAGGGAAGCTTATAGTGATATTTTGCATTGAATGCCAAATTGATAAAGCTGTGCTTTATAAATAAAAAATTCTTTAAAATAAGATTATTATAAATATTTGACAACTAAAGTCTTTTAGTTACATGTGTTAAATGTAGCTGAAAACTTATTGTTACAATTTAGAAAACTTTAAGTGTAATTTTTTAAGTGTCATAATTTACTTGTATATTTATAAAATAATTCCTTATTACTAAACATTTAACTTTTCTCAAACGGATATGAATATTGTTTATAATTATGTCAAAATAATACGCCAAACAGATGAAGGAATTATTCCAAATTTTTTTTTTTAGGTTTGTTTATCAGTTTTGATTATATTTTGCTATTTTTGGTTTTAAACTTTTCGTTAAAATTTTTCAATCACTGTTAACATTAGATTAAATACTTGAAAATCGTATTGCTTTTATTCTTATTTTATGATTTAGTTTTAATCATAATCTTATTGAAGCATTAATTTTAATCATTATGATTATTCCCATGTACTGATACTTAAGAGTATAATGTAAACTTACCGCACTGACACACGTTTGAAGCTGAAATGAATAAAACATATGATAAGCCACATAAGTTTGCCAGAAAAATTAGTAAATCATTAAAAATGTCAGGAAAATTAGTGAAAATAAATAGTATATTTAAGCTTCAAAATGTATATATCAAAAAAGTACTTACAACATTTTGATAAGCTGAACTTGGACATAAGAAACATTTTGGCTAAAAGAAAAAGATTAAACTCATTACTGAAAACATAATCATTTACCATTTTATTTTATAGGATTATATGAATTGCTAAATTAACTCATACAGAGATAAAATCAAATATATTCAAGAAATTGTATTTTAATGAACAATATAATACATTTAATTGCAAAAAATGCCTATAATATAAATTATATATTTATGCATTAAGGGTTAATCTATACACAAACGAAGTAGCTAAAATACAAAAGTAATATCACTTTTGCATTATATTTCTTCTCAATATCAATATATTTTAGCGTTATACTCTAAAAGTGTTTCTTAAAAGTGTTCCTACTTCAAAAATTAAAGGCTTTTAAAAATTTTAAAATAATTACACATTATTTACTTAATAACATCTGGAATTAAAGTAAAACAAGAAATAAAATACTTATTTTTTTTAATTATATAAGTTAGATTTAAATTTAGCCAAATTTATAGTTACAATTTACTTAAAAAAATATATTTGTGAATTTTTTGCATAACTGCATCAATTATTTAAAATCTTTTATAATTTTTCGTTTTTATTATAAGTTATTTACTTATAATGACCCTTATTATTAATGATATATAATTCACATTAATATTTTTTATTATTCGTTATTTTTTATCAATATTAATTTGTAAGTTATTAACTTATAAAGAGTTTACGACAGATAGTGAATAATCTATTAATGCTTTTCTCGCGAATTAAAAAAGTATTAATTTACATTCCTGTATTTTAATCATTTAATAAAAATATCTTGCATAAGATTATTTTAGATAATATCTCGCAAAATTTAAAACCAATTTTAAAAGCTATTAATCCATTTTTTGGAGAAAATAATGATATATTTTGCATTGAGAATTTATTTATAGCTTATTTTATTCTAAAATAGTGACTTACCTTCACAAATTATTTCATACAAATTTACTCATTATATAATTACATTCAACAAGAATTTATTCGTCAGATGTTCTTTCAAAGCAAAGAGTTTAAGAGCGAGCTCTCTTAATTAACTCAAGTTTTCTTGGCAGTATATTTGAAAGAATTTTTCTAAAATGCACAATTAAGGAAGAATTCTGAAACCCATGAGATTACACTGAGTCCAGTTGAGTGTTGCTTTGAATGACAAATGGTTATTTCGAGTGATAATGATTTCAAAAGAGAATAAAAATAATTACTCTGTATCTGGAAGGATCAACAGAATAGATGCACACATTCATCATGGATTGCTTTTGTATCTGAAACTTAACAATGCACATTAATAAGAAATCTGCTCTCAATTAATATGTTCTTGAAATATACTTCATTGACATATATTCACAGATATTAATTTAAAATGAAGTAATAAATAATTATATTCAAGTTGATTATTTATTAGTATTTTAATAAATTGTTAAAGATATTTAAATAATGGCATTATATCTATTTGAAAACTTGCTTTGAATAAAATGTTTTTTTAAACTTCTTCAAAAACATTCTAAAATAGCTAAACGTCAAAGCAAAGAAAAGTAAACTTTTATAATAGTTGAATATATTTATTTTATTTTCTTATTTGCATTTTAAGACAAAATGCTTTAATATATAAAAAACGTGTTTTACAACCAATAATTGTGAAGATAAAATTAAATATATTAAAACTAAATGAAATTTTAATATTATATAATAGGGTTTTATTTCTAAATTTGAATTAAAAGAATAGAAAATAACTAAATCAAATGATTTCTACTTACGAGAGGAAAGAAAAACGCAGAACAAGCTGTTACAAAACATGTTATTAGCAGGACAATCTCCATCTATATAAATAAGTATAGACAGAAGAAGCAATTTTCAATAATTTTATTTAAATATATTTTTAAAGTCTTATTTTTCACTTTAAGAGAAAACAGTTTAATTTTTTTAATTTAATTTTTAATTTCACATGTTTTAGTTGACGTTCTTGCATGTGATTGTGTATTTGTTCCATGAAAACAATTATATTAAACTAATCTAAATTTATTTTAAATATACATCATAAATGCAAAATGCACATCTCTATTTTTTCCATAACAATAAAATAGAATTTTTCATTCGAAACAAAATATTTTGAGATTTTTGGTATTAAGTCAGCAAAATACTAAAAAAAGCTAATCAGTATCTTTCTAAAGTTTAAAAAAATCTAAGACTTAAGTAACAAAAAGTCATATAGAATTACACATTTACCTGTTTTAAAATTAATTCCTTAATTGTTAGAAGAAAATTGAGAACTAGAGCTCAGTTAAGCTCTATAAGATATGTATATATAACCCTTTCGGCATATAAATTAACATGAAGTTGGTAGCGGATATGTACCATGTGATATTATAGAGTTGAAGAATAATGGCTTGTATTGTCGTTCTTATTATTTAAGGTTGTTTTCACTTCCATTGTTTCTTTCAAACTACTGTCCGTCAAACGCCCTTTCGTTGAAAACGGAAATGTCTGGCACACGAATAGAAACACGCTCATGTTTTTCATATAGAAGTGTTCTGTACCTAGAGAATCTTATTAAAATTATTTTATAATATTTATCATTATGAATATAACTCTTTCAAGGAAATACATTCAAAATATATAAAGATTCTCAGTAGTAAATTTGTCAAAAAGGAATTTTCTTTATTCAGGAAATTAAGTGAATAAATAGGGTACTGTTATGTTTGCTTAAACAGAAAAATGCACTTGTAGCAAATTAATTAATTGATGCTATACACAAATTACTCACTATAATCGTCATTTTAAAATAGTGTTTTAATTTTTATTGATTTATAATGAATTCACTAAATTACAATTTTTATAGCTTAAAAAATTAAAATAATGACTCTGTAAATTTCAAACATATATTTCTTTTTTATAATATAAATTTTATATACTATATAAGATATTTCATATATATATATATATATATATATATATATATATATATATATATATATATATTTAACAATGAATTAAAATAAAATAAGCAATTTCGAAGCATTAATATTAACTATATTTGTTAAGAAAATAATTTATCTGCTTGGAATTAAAATTCAGAGTATTCTTTCCTTTTTTCACTTAATTTAACTTTACAAAAAAACAATAAATAATTTATAATTTTAATAGATATATTACAAAGAATTTGTTTCTACTATTATGCATACAATTCAGTTCTTCAGTATTACTGTAAAAGTTTATTTCCTTATATTCAAAGTTATAATTTTACATTTCAATGAAAAATTAGTCAATAATGTCAATAATGAATTGCATGACATATTTTATATTTTTAATTTTAATATATTAGAATATGTGCATGCCTGTATAAATATTTAGGGTATTTTATATTATTTTAATTACTTGCTTTGTGTGTGTGTGTGAGTATCCAAACATTTTCTAAATCAGGATGAAGGAATTTTCTCTAAACATATTCATTAATTGTACTTTATTTAGCTAAAAGCTTCCAAAATAACTGAAAATGATTTTACTTGCAATTCATATGAGAAATTTATTTTAATAACTTATGTTAATTAAAATTTAGATCCTTTCAGAACTTCAAAGAAATTGCTTACCTTCAGCTAATAGATTTTTATTATCATTATCTACAGTACCAAGTAGAAAATATATTAGTAATGTAGTGGCTGTTAAAAAAGAGAGAGAGAGTAAAACGTTCAAAAAATTAGAAACACTAACTTGGAAATATTAATTTTGCATAAAAGTAATAAGCAGTGCATTTATTTAGTATAGCGTACGCAAATAAAAATCGAATTTATAATTCTTGATTAAATTATCATTCGTATTAAATTATTAATTTGCATAAATTATTATTAAATTATTCTTAGTATCTCATCAATTTTTATGGGTTACTAAAAATAATTTCAATTATTTTATTCAGTTGATTTCTATGCAGTTATTCTTAACGTGAGTTTAGAAAATATGCAATTATTTCTTTAAATATGATATTTCTAAAACACTTTTTTTTATACAAGTTCAAAAGTAATATTCTTATATTATTCTTCTTATTATTATAGGTATTCTTATATGAACTATGTGATGCATGATTATTAAATTTAAAAATAACTAAATTAGGGTCCAACAAAATCATGTAACATTCAGCAAGATCTAGGATCAAAAGTATCATAAGAAAAATTTTAACTTGGCATGATTTTGTCAAAATTACTAAATGTTTCTGAGCACTATATTGGTTAAGATGTTTTTTAACACTCACTCAGTAAGAGAATATATAAAATGTCATGATTTTTAGATTGCTGTATTGGATCTTAATTTCTTCCAAGTTTCAACAAGAAGTGATCAAGTATTATTGCAAAATATATACATCTTTTTCGAATGTACTAATAATAACATAACAAATAAGTTTTCACAATGCTTCAAAAACTACACAAATAATCATTTTTTATTAAAAATAAATATTCACAAGACAAACATGTTTCCTTTATAAACTATGATATTCCCTATTGATATTTTCCAAATATAAAAGAAATATAGAAGGGTATTAGATAGAATTTTATATAATGTAATCAATAATAACAGAACGAATTTCAAACAATCCATGACCATAGTTGCAATTTAAAAGCACAACTATTTTTTTTTTGTACAACAAAAATTACATTCGGTCTAAATTGTTTGATCCCTAGTCTCATCAAGCAGGCATTTAGAGGAAATATAAGAATCTCAAAAACTATTGATACTCTTACAACTCCGTTTAATTTTGTTTTAATGGCATGTCAAAACATTGTAATCCATCTGCCTATATATATATATACACAATAAATGTGTGTACATATATATTTGTAGTTAATAAATGCAGAGGTGAGATTATGAAAATAATGGAAGTATATCAAAATAAAAGTAACACTTTTCTTATGCGCTTTGTATGCAGCGTTAAAATACAACACTATCTATCAGTTTCTAGTAAACAGATCTGTATATATTTTGATAGTATATACGTCATTGAAGTTCTGGTAGTCTTGAATTTCTATCGAAAAGTAAGATCAAATTTTTTTTACATCTCAGGTTTTTAACGGCTGAATTCTTGGAAACCTTCTAGTTGGAGCACATTTGTCCAATATATCCCAACTTTTACTCTTTTCCAAAAATACTGTACCTACAACCATGACTTCATTTTCACAACGTTACTAAGCAATCTTAACTAAGCAAAATAGGATATTGAAATAGAAGCTCAATGGAATAGCCAAAAAAGTAATACAGTTGTCCTAAAGGCAAACAAATGCAGAAAAATTGACCACAGAGATTCTTCTGTGAAAATGATTACTGCAAGAAGGCACATTCATGATAATAATATTTAGCACATAACCCAAATTTGCAATCTATTTTGGACACATGGTAACGTCAAACATCTTTTAAACCGGTGTTACTCACAAAACCTGGTCGATTGATAAGTGGAAGAACATAAAATTGTGTTTTACAATTTTCCTTTCAACAAACATGATCTGGTTTATAGATCATTGGCACAAATTTGTGATCTGGGTTATCTTCTTTCAACTGTCAACCTGGAAATTATATCTGTCTTGATGTGGGACCAATCGTAACCCTAAAAGAAATTATTACTGAAGTGAAATATAAAGAACTCTTAGCTGGTTGGGTTCATAATAGGACATTAACTTTGTTTCCTGCAGAAGATGTAATTTTTCTCAGATAATAATACATCAATTTATTCAGCATGGATTATTTCAATCCTTGCTTGATGTACATGCGGATGAAGTTAAACACTTCCTTCTAGCACAGTCACTCATCTTAATGTAATCAAACAGTTCCATTTATTTATATTTGTATGTATGTATGTATGTATGTATGTATGTACATATATATATATATATATATATATATATATATATATATATATATATATATATATATATATATATATATATATATATATATATATATATATATATATATATATAAAGTAATAGCAAATTTGAAATTATATGATTTTATATGTAATTCTTATATAATATATGAGAAACCATTAGTACTTATAAATTTTGTTATTTATTTGAAGCGATATAATTATTTGAGTAATTTAAAATCTTAAAATGCGTAGAAAAATTCCCTCAAAAAACACTCAGTCACTCTACTTTAAAACTTTTATTATCTAACGTTTCAGCAATTTCTCTATTCAAATTTTTGCTTGTATTATTAATCATTACTTCAGGAATAAATATAATGAATATATTTGTGCATTATGTTGAATATAATGAATATTCACCATATCATAAAATTTTTAATTTACTGTTCAAAATTATAGTGTTTCTCTCTTTTTAAAATAAATGGATTTTAAAAATAATAAAAATAGCAATTTTTTTTTATTTTACAAATTGTTTCTATAGTAAATTGCAATATTATGTGCTATATTCGAAGTATTACTTTCAGTAGAATCCCAGTACTTAATGTGTCTGTGAATGATTTTTGTCCAAATTATTCTTCTAAAAAGCTTTTTGATAATGAGTTAAAAAATTTTTACATAAGATGTAATAAAATTGATATTCTAGAGTAAGTTTTCCCCATTAACACAAAATATTCTTGAGTAAATAATTATATCATAAATATTAAATCCATTTATTTTTATCAGTAAATGATTGTCATAATTATATATCCAAATATTATATTTCAGTTACTTTGAAATAATGCACAAATAGGTGTTCTCAAATGTATCAATAAAGCATAAGTTTCTTCAACATTTGTTTAAAACATAAAATTTATTTGTCAATCTATCAATGAAGTTGGTTAATCAAATTGAAACACATGAAGTTGTCTTTCCTACAGAATGAATTACAGAAGGGTAACAGAATTTATATTTGTCAGAAGCCTGTGCACACTGTGTATCATATAGAAAGGCAGCTTGACAACTTGTTTAATTAAATCCTGTTTACTATTTAAATTCATTAGATGTAGAAAAGTAGCACGAACTTTCTTTGAAAGTTTTCCTCATAGTGTCAATTTATTATAAACAGAAACTTTCTAATGAGTACCAGTTCCCTTTAATCTTTACTGATAAAGGTGAAACAGATTAATTTCTTGAATGTTTTCATTTAATAAACTAATAAAGGGATACTCGGAAATTATAATTTTTGAGGAAATGTAACTTTTTGCTATGATGTAACATATATTTTGAATATTGTGAATGTTTGGAAAGGAATAATATAAAAACTGAAACATTTTATAATGAAAAAATAAAATGTTAATTAATATATAGTATAAACTATAATCTCATAGATGATTGATTACATAAATATATTTCATATAGGTGTATTTCATAAACATACATATATATATATATATATATATATATATATATATATATATATATATATATATATATATATATATATATATATATATATATATATATATATATATATATATATATATATATATATATATATATATTATTATTATTATTATAATAATTTAATGTGAACTTTTAAATCTTTTAAATATGTTGTTAAATCTCTGCATTCATATTTTGCATAAAATATGTTTCTTTTTTTATGAATGTTTTATACAGCAGTTATACACGAGAAACATAATATTTAAATAATTTATTAAGAACTAACTTTCATCAAAAATTAAAAGTGAAAATTCTAGCTTCATGAATAAATTAATTAAATTAAAATTACGTAGTTTCAATAAATAAAGGACATGAATATTTTAAACTGCTGATTATCATTGTTTAATGATGAATACCATGTGATAAATCAAACAATTATTTGAAAAATTTAATTAAAATTACTTTTTAATGCCACTTGCATGCATTTAAACATATTCATCTTAACAAAAATATGCTATTTAAACTAAACATTTTCCCGATCATGATATTATTCTTATTTTAAAGAAGTTCTAACATAAGTCATATAAGTTATTCGAAGAATTCCTTATTATTTTCTATTTTTAAAATGCATATTTAGTAGCTTAAAATACATTCCCCAAATAAAAATAAGCACATGGTTTTGACAAATTGATACGGCAGATTTTTCAAATCTCCACTTTTTAGCACTTATAGATGCGCACTGTTATTATATATTGAAAAATAAAATTAAAATAAAAATGCGAATAAAGAAAATTCAATTGGTTTCGTTCCTTCTAAATTTCATTAGTTTAAGTCAGATTATTGAAAAATGCTGCTTTTGACATGGAATAAGCAGGAATCATATGACGTGCAGGCATTTTTCCAAAATAAAAATGAGTCCATTTCAGTTGGAATTTGTCCAATGCTGATTAGATAATTCAACTTCCTTTATAAATTTCATGGCTGCTTTGCAATTTCCTGCTAGAAAGTTTACTCCCTAAAAAGAAGCATTTAACTTTAGGCGAGGCTCTGACTCCTTTGTTTATTTCCTCTGGCATCAATTTCTTTTGTTTGAAACTTCATTGCTGCATTTTTTGTCTACAATGCTACATTTCTATCAAATGATAAAATAATTTCCTTTATTTTTGATTGAAAACAAGTATATGTTAATGTTTTTAAGTGAATAATAATTCATTAGAGAATAAGACCTAAAATTTATCATTTTTGAAGCTATCATTATAACACAATTTGCACGCTTACAAATGAAAAAATAGTTTAAGCTATATTCAGTATTTTATACCTACACAATTTGATTTTGCAAATGCAGTTGCATAATTATAAACGAACGATTACAGTACAATTATAAACCAACGAGATCTTTGATATTACATGTTATATTAATCTGCATTCATTGTTATATCTTTAATGTATGATAATACTAAACTTCATAGAATTTATCTTTTAAAAACATGCTTGAAACTGGAGACAATAAGTGACCAATAACATCTTTTGATTTAAATCCAATAAAGTGCATTGGAGCATACACGGATGTTGCAGTACGAAAGATAATGGTTTACATTTATGTCCATTATACATAATGAACATTATACTTTCATGAACTAAAGTTCTTTATTTTTAGAGACATTTTTCATCATTTGGTTTGCGTAGGCCATTACTTTCTATATCAAATCTGTGCATGGCTATCAAGTAATATTGTCCTTTACACTTAACTATATTATAGCTCTTAATTTATAAATAACAGAATTATATGCAGTGTCTTAGAGCATGTCAGAGGTTTAACATGAGGCTCTTCAGAATATAAATATGTTTTATCTTCTTTTACTGATAAACTTCATAGCTTGTTTATAGATTGTGTTGAAAAAAGAATGTATAAAATATATATATTTAATGAAAAATTAAATCACACATAACTTTAGTTATTTAAAATACAATGACATATTTTAAAATAGAAATATGTAATAAATGATGATACGTTTTGAAAAAAAACATTAAATTAGAAGTATAACAAAAAATATTTACCTGCAAACATTAAAATGAATTACTGATATATCTACATTAAACTAAGTCTGCTGATATTATTGTCTTAAACATCCAACTTATTTTAGATGTAACTTTTGAAAAATTATTGTTTATAGAAATATGACATACTAATTGTAACAACTATTATTCAATTTCCATACAATTTAACAGTAAAAAAAGAAAAATAAGCATAAATAGTATAACTGTTTGTTTTATTCTTCTCACACACACAGACTGTTTCAATAACGAAAATAAACTTAGATGACTTTAGAGCAATGTTTCTCAAACTTCATTCTTCTACCACCCCCTTTGAAAATCAATTATTTTTCATCACCCCCCCTTTTTATACACTCCTAAAACTTAAAAACCACAATTTCATTACCTTAATTAATTTAGTTATAGTGTGCTAAATTAATTAATTTAACTATAGTGTGCTAAATTAGTCGGTTCTGGTGTTTAAACTTACATTCTAACTAGAAAATTTTACCAGTGAGAGCAATTAAAACGCAACTTTATAATATTAATAATATATTTTAATCAAAATAAAAGAAACAATATAGATAGGTAATCAATTTTAGTTTGTAAACTAATCTAATTGGATGGATGAATTTGATGATTTTTAACAAGTTTGTTGATATCAGGTGGAATTTTACTCAAAAACAGTAAGTCGCCCCGTTTGGTAACTTGCAAATGATTTCTCTTTTTAATAAGCAGCGTTGTCACAGTGCTAAATCCTCGTTCACGCAAATATGATGATGGGAATGATAGCAAAAATTATTGAACAATCAACCACAATCCAGGGTACAACTGCGGAATTGACTTTTGTAGCCAAAATTGTTGGTAGCCATTTTTAAATTTGATTTTTATTTCCTTGTTCGTTGTCAGTTCTATAAGTTCTTCTTCCAGCTGGGGTAATATTGCTATGTTGACATTTAAAAAAGGATCTAACACCCAATCTGGTATTTCCAATTTCAAAATTTCCTGGAATCTTTCAATGAAATCACTGTGAAGATTTTCCAAATGTTGGCAGTAGACGAGCAAGTCGTCGTTGTTGCAGGATACTGATAAATTGAGAAAATTATGGAACTCACGTCTGCCGATATTCTTCTTGTGTAAGAGCAGCTTGGCTACGAAAGCAGCGACGATATTTTTTGTTTTTATTAAGTTCAAATCATCGTCTTGAAGTTGGAAATTCATATCATTAAACAATGTATAAAGGTCTGTCAGGTATGCGATATCATTCTTTGATGTGATGGGGTTTTCACGCAATGCTGAGTCTTTGTTTTCCAAGAACTCAATGACAGAGTCAAACGAATTGTAAAAATGAGTCAGACAATTTCCATTTGATTGCCAACGCACTTCCGTGTGAAAGATCAATCTGTTGAAATATTCATGATTAGCAACAAAAAGCTGATTAAATAATCTGTCATTTAAAGAGTTGTTTCGGATTTTATTGACTACTTTGATGACATGTTGCAATGATTGAAACAGTCGTTCACTTAAATTTCTAGCAACTAAATGCTGTCGATGTATAACGCAATGTACAGCAATCACATCAGGAATTTCGTTTTTTAAGTATGACATGAAGCCTTTTTGACACCCTGTCATAGCTGGAGCACTATCTGTACCAGCTGATATAATATTCTTCAAGGGAATTCCTTTTTCATCACAAAACTTTTACAGTGTTTTAAATATGGTTTCTCCATTTGTGTCTGTCTCTAAATTTCTAGCAAATAAAAGTTCTTGACATATTTTTTCATCCTTAATGAACCTCACGTAAGACAACAACAATGCTTCATTTGTTGGTAAAGTGGACTCTTCCAACTGAATTCAAAATTGACTAGTCTTCAGATGATTGCACAATGACTCTTCAATGTTTTCAGCCATTTCAACAATTCGTCTTTGCACAGAATTATTGCTCAAAGGAGTATTTCGAATTATATCTGCCGCGGGTTTATGGAGCACAGTAGTTATAACTTCTTTTATCGCCTGCAAAATTAACGTTTCTCCGATGGTGTGTGGTTTACCGGTTTGAGCAATTAACAGAAATATCATGAAGTTCGAAGTCCGTCATCATCTTGCTTAGCAGCCATCGAAAAATGTTTCGATACACTTATCTGAGCAATATGCTTCTTTTCCAGATCTTGAAAATAGGCTACATTTTTGTCCTTCTTATCTGGATGCATTTTATTTAAATGATCTTGAAGTCTTGAAGGCTTCATCACTTCGTTTGAAAATGTTTTTGAACAAAGAAGGCACAAAGGTGAAGATGAGTTTGTCGAATTTTCTATGAATCTATATTTAATATATTCTGCACTGTATTGCCGTTTCTTCATTTTTGCTTGTGACATGGCTTTTTTTAAAAAAAAATATGTAAATAAAGTGTTGAACTTAAATAATTGTTTAAAGATAGCGAGTGAAACCACTAATGAAAATATAAGAAAAATTGCGAGCTTTTATATAGGATTTAAATACAGCAAGCACCGACAGGAATAAGGCAAACACGCACAAACTCATTTATCTCTTTCGACGCTCATACGTACTGAGCAAGTTAGGACAAGTATCGATGAACCAGCCGATTGCTAACACATACAGTCCGTTTTCGTATTGCAAAACCGCCACCAGTCGACCATTCTATTCTGAAAAGGGGCGATACGCTGAGATGGACTTTTTCCTCAGACTGATTTTTCAGAATCACGCATGTTAAGTAAACATTTCTCATCATAAGTGCACCGGCTATCATCTCTAAACATCATAAGTGCACCGGCTCCCGCAGTTAGTCTTTATCACCGGAATGTTTGCCACATTTGGCAACTCATGCATTTACACAGCTGTATGTTTTTGTTCATTTTACAACGTACATGCATACGGCGTGCGGTCTATTTACAAAATCTCTGTTAAGTATTTTTATGTTTTTATACCATCATACAAGGTCGAAATATAAACTAAGTATTCGTTATTGTGTAGTAGGTAGATTTTAATTCTAGTGAAATTTAAAATATAAAGTAAATCAAATTACAAATCTATCATCGCCCTCCTAACCCACGTCAACGCCCCCCCATTTTTTCTGGGCCCCTTAACGCCCGCCACTAGGTCTCAAACACCCACAAGGGGGCATTATCGCCCACTTTGGGAAAGACTGCTTTAGAGGAACAAAGTTTCACGAGACCTTTTTTATTAATTTTGGAGGTTGAATAAGGAATTGTGGTACACACACACACACATTCATCCATAAAGATTTCCAGGAAACAAAATTACTATTTTAGGAAGCAGTTTAAAATAGTTCATTTTAAAATACAAATAGTAGTTCCCATTATTTAAACTGTCCACATTATAAGATATCTCTTGAAAATACTTTGTGTTTAATCTGAATACATAAAATAATTAAAATTTCTATCTTCTATAAATTATTGCATATAAGATATTTCTGATGAAAGGAGAGAGAGATACTTACACTTATTATTAATCTCTCTTAAATTAAACTTTAAAAACCTTAGCAGATACATATAAGTTTAATATTTCTTCTCAGTTTTAAAATTGGAATATATTGTTATGGTAATAAGTAATAAGGATTTTAGTATATTTTCAAACTGAAATTTTTAACCCTTTGGACTAGTAATCTACATAATAATGGATTCATTTTTGCGTGTAAAATATTAGTAAAATCCTTATGTCTTTCGCAGATTAATTACTTTTAAAATTATATATTTTACAATACCTATGTAATTTATTTAATTACTTTTTTCTTATAATAATTTACTTACATAACTATTAAGAAACGGAACTATGAAGTGTTATAAAATTGTAAAATGATAAAATTGTTAATTTGAAATCCTTTTTTTATGTTGATTTATTACGAGTCTATCAATCCAAGCATCATTTACATGAAAACAAAATAATATTATTATGATCTTTTCTATATGTACAACTATAAAAGGAATTCACATTTTAAATTATTGCATGAATGCTTTTCAGACCTTAATTAGAGCAAGTAGAAATTTACTTAGTTCATTTAAATATCATTGATAATATGGTTTAGGAACAACTAAACGAAATCAAGCAAAACTTGCTCAGAAAATTCAAATAATTTTACCATTGTTCTGAATGAAAATCATTTTAGCATTATTAAATAATCAATGTAATTTTTTGAAATACAGAAAAATATTTTTTATAAAAACTTAAATTAATATATCAATTATTTCTAATTAATATATTTCTCATCATACAATATGCGAAACAATCAAAAGAAATTATATAATTCATTCTTCATAGTGGCTGTTATTCCATAATTGCATTAGCAAGTTCTCTTATATTCGTGTTTATATTTCCTATTTGTTATTTTAGCTAGTTACGAACACTTATATTTAATAACTCAGTGACATGACATGATATCATTTTACTCAAAATTATTCAATAATTTTTCATACTGCAAACTTCCATCATTCAATAACTTGCAATAGATTAAATAGGGACACCAAAGTCATGTTTTAATAAAGGAAGTATATTTGTCTTACAACTGTTTTTATGTCAAACGTTATTGGAAATAATTAAAAGAATGAGCACGAATTATCATTAAATTCAATTTGCAAGAATGCAGCATGATATTTCTGAATTATGTTGTTGTTACTTATCTCAGATTGTCAAGCTATGCTAGACAATCCCCATAAAACCAAAAATATCTAAAATGTCTAAAAAATTTGATGAGCCCGTAGGACATCGTCTTTTTTAAATTTAGGGAGGTTAAGATATATCCAGGGGAGGTCATATTGACGGAACACCAAGGACAGTCTGGAAATGTCCTTTGCCCCTGCTGAAAGGCGATTCCACTAGTGTGCGCCCGCTCAGATAGCGGGAAAAGATAGTTTGATAAGATCTTGGTCTAAGATTGAAGGTCTCACCTGGTCTTTTGGCGAAGTACAATGGATGGTTGGGAGGAATTTTCATAAGCTATTACCATGAAACCTCGGAATTATTGTTGATTGAAGATTAGTTTTGAGTAAAACGGAGAATAAGTTTTTAAAAGTTTCTCTCGAGCCGTATAAGAAACAAAATGAATACTTAAAAAGCAATTTTAATAAAATTTAAACTATGTTTACTTTACTATTTGTTATGTTATATTATAGTTTTGTATTATAAATGTATTCTTTCCTATAATATTGTTATTAAATTAATACATGGATAATCATATTATCTTCCAAACATTTATTCAGTACCTTATATCAGTACTTATAAAATGTGTGTGTGGCACACACATTTTACATAAGTTAAATTTTTTTCTCATATTCTCTTAACCTTAAAGCCCGCGGGCTTATGGTTTCGCTTCAAGCTCCCAAGGCACAGTTCAGGATTCGATGCTCTAGTTGGACAAAGAGAACTCAGCCGTTCATTCCTTCATTGAGTCGATAAATTGTGTACCAATTATGCTTGGTATCTAAATACTGGGGACTTCGAGTAAGGCTGACCACCTAATCGGGATATATGCTTTATAACCCAAAGCCCTCGGGTAAGAAGACAGGTGTGAACACTGTAGGCTTTTGCACACATTTGGTCAGTCATGCCACAAGTTTAGTTTAATTTTTATCCTCATAATCGTACGCTTTAAATTAATTAAATATAATCAAAGTATAAATTTAAAACTGTGTAAAAAAGTTCTAGAATAAACAGTGCATCTCAGAAATATTAGTTTGTTTGGTATAAGTGTAATGAAAGAAAATTAATTTTTTATAAACACAAAATTATTTTAAGCAGTTAAATAAAAAATAGCAAAAAACTGCTATTTTATTTATGAAGCAAAGATCTTGTCAACTTTCTATACAAAAAGCATCTATGATAGTTTACTAAGAACACATTTAAGAATAAAATCACAACCTATTAATTTATTAATAACTCTCGTGAACGTGTAAATTACGCCAAAACTAGGCATAATATACAAACTAGAAAGGATGTTGATGTTAAATATGCCTACACTTGAATGCACTGCCTTTGGTGTAACTTCAAGGAAAAAAGAGGTCCGATGATTCAGGTATCGAATTCGTCACTTCATAGTGACACAAAAGTTTTATTTGTATACTAATGGAGGACATAGCATATTTACAAACTACTATTGTGTTGTCTGCTATTACTATGTCACATTTAAATAATTTTTCGCATTAAAGTTATATTATTTTGTTAAAAAATAACTGATATAAATTCATAATATTAGTTTAAAACTTCAGTTAATAGTTACGCTATGTAATGAGATACATATCTTTATTAAGCTTATGCATTTGCTGCTATTATCGAATTTTTTTTCAAAATATATTCAATAACTAAATAATTTTCTTTCATATTTATTTCGGAATGTTGAATGATAAGAAGAAAAAACCTTGACCCAAAGGAGACATTTCGTCGACGACATCAATATATCACGCATGACTTGTTCTCAAACATTTCATTCCAAATCGGGATAGGCCAAGATTACACATACTTCTTTTATAAAGTCTTCCTTTTTTTCCTACGTTTTTCCTCGTTTTTCCTTTGATATTTGTATCCACTCCGCAGCAATTTCTTTCTCGAATTTCTTACAAATGTGAGAACTCAAGACAGGCATTAGATTTTTTCTTGAGATATATTTTTCAAGCGAATGAATTTCTGCATTGGATAAAAATATTTTTAAGCAATAGAGAAATCTTCTAGAAATGATTCGAACAAAATTTAAGTAATGTTTGGGGAAAACGTTTTTACAATAAATTCCCATTCTCCACACCATAACTAATGCGATGATATATACTTCTTGCATATTGAATTGATACACAACTAAATCTTTCATTGTCATACATTTTTAAGTAGATTTATGTTTAATATTTACTCAAAAGTAATTGTGATTGCTTATATAAAATTTGAATTTATGTACAATGTTCTTATGAGCAAATTTTTTTCTTGAGATTATTTTTAATTTTATAAACTCTGCATACTTTTGTATTTAAAATTTGTCTTGAAACAATTACAATTAATTAAATAAAAAGGAAAATGATTCAAATTTTTTATATACCTGAATTATATTTAAAAATGTCTTTTTAATATAAAAGAACTTCTAATTTTTAATCTAGAAAAGCATGTAAAATCATAAAAATCCTTATCCAAAATTATCGATTTAAATAAATGCTTAAAATTGATTTTAATAATGTGTTCAAAAACATCATTAATTTAAAAAAATTAATTTATAATATATGTACAGGAAATAACATATCATCATTTATTTCATTGATTTTCATATTTAAAACTAAATCTGCGTAAAACTTGAAAATTTTGATTTAAATTTTTACGTCAAGATTATTTTTATTTACCAATTCAAATATAAAAAAATTAAAAAGTAAGAAAGGAAATTTTTAATTAATCATATTGGATCTTGGATCTAATATGTTTTACGAAGTGTCGGCCTGCATAGCAGGCACTTTACTTCTTCATCTGTAGTAGCTCCATGAGGAGAAAAAACATGTCTTTACTCACGGAGAGCGCTAGCCTGACTGCGTCTAATAGCCAATCAGCTATGAGTGTTTCATAACTGGGCGTGGTTACCAGAAATGAGAATTTTCAATGTCGAAAGAGAACATAGATACAAGTTTGCATGATAATATTTAGAGTTCAAAAAGACAAAATCGGAGATAAATAATTCCGGTTATTAATACAAGTAGGTGAAAATATATACACTATATACACTATTTACATTTATCTCTTTCCTTAAGAAAATATCTCGCTATTGGTCTATATTTGCAGTCTTCTGCAAGATATTGATATTTAAAAATTTCGTTGAAGTTTGCTGCTTCACAGTTCTGAGCTTTTTCAAAAAATTTATTATTTAACTTTCTTATATGTTCGGCTAGATCGTCTATTTTTAAATCTTTAGCTATATTTTTATTTCTGATAAAGTATGGGGCGTTTGTAATTTTTCTTAATATTTTGTATTGAAAACTATTAATTTTCCTTTTATCCATTTTGTTGTTAAAGTTCCATACTGGGGATGCATATGTTATAATTGGTCTTATCATTGAAATGTATAGAAGTCTTTTAAATTTGAGCGAAAGGTTTGATTTTTCACCTATAATTGCTTTTAAACACCCATAAGCTTGTGTGGCCTTAGTGATCACATTGTTTATATGTTTTGTCCATTTCAAGTCACTCGTTAATGTAATACCCAGATATTTAGCAGAGTATACTTTTGGTATTTCTCTGCCAAATAAGATTAGTCCATTTTTATTCCGGTGTTTGAATTTATTTCTCCTATTTCTTTTAAACAGAATCAGTTGTGATTTTTCTGCATTTATTTTAATTCTCCAATAGTTGCACCAGTTTTCTATATTATAGAGCGAAGATTGTAGTTTTTGTATTGCATAATTAGGGTTACTTGATTCAGCCAAAATGGCCGTGTCATCAGCGTAAAAAGCAATTTTTGTTGTTTCATCCATGGGGAAGTCATATGTGAAGAATAAGTATAGTATCGGCCCAAGGATGCTTCCCTGGGGTACACCAGCATTTATTTTTCGCGTTAGTGATTTTTGGTTATTTTGCGTGACTTGAAAATATCTATCTGTTAAGTATGAATTTAGTAGCAAGATGATATCTGAGTCCATATTGATATTGATTAATTTTTGAATAAGTCCTTTGTGCCAAACTCTATCAAACGCTTTTGATGCGTCGAGCATTACCATGGCAGTGTATAAATTTTTGTGTAGATTGTCACCAATAATTTCTATTATTCTAGTAAGTTGTTTAACCGTCGATAGATTTTTCCTGAATCCATACTGTTGATTTGGTAGCAAATGAAAGTAGGGTTTGATTCTGTTATAAATAATTTTTTCAAATATTTTACCTATTATGGGTAGTAAGCTTATAGGTCTATAATTTTCTGCTTTTCTGGGATCTTTGCCTGGTTTGGGAAATAATATTATGTCAGCAGTTTTCCAGATTGTAGGGAAGTAGCAGTATTTTAGACAGTCATTAAAAATATTTACGAGTTTTGATAGATAATCTTTTGGTAAGTATTTTATCATAGAGTTGGAGATTTTATCTCCTCCTGGTGCCTTTTTGGTTTTTAGCTTCTTAACAATTTCTATTAACTCTTCTACGTCTGTAGGATTTATTGTTGCTTTTGGTTGATTATTATTTATAAAATTGTCCACGTTATGTTCAACATTTTAAAAGTATTGTTTGTATCCGGATTTGGATTAAATTGGCTGTATAACGAGTTTGAGAAAATTTCAAGTTTTTCTTCATTTGAGTAAACATGACCGTTTTGACCTTGAAGCCTGTTATTTTGAGTTTTCTTCCTTTTAAGTTGCCTGGCAAAAGTCCAAATAGAGTTGTTTTCTGTTGTCAGTTTTTCGACTTTTTGTTTCCAGTTTTCATTTCTGATTTCGTCACAAAGTTTTTTAATTTGTTTATTCAATTTATTCACTTTAGTTTTGTAGTGAGGGTTAAGGGTTTTTTGATATATTCTTCTAGTTCTGTTCCTTTCTTTTATTATTTCTCTTACATTGCTGGGAAGCCTTAGATAATTTTTATGATATTTTACTGTTATGGTTGCTGTATTTTTTGCATTTACTATGTTTTCAGTGAATATTCTTATATCCTCCGAGATTTTATTTTGCATATTTATATGTGTTTGATGGTATTCTTCATTGTTGTTCCAGTATTGATCCTGTATAATGTTGTAGTATAGTTGCCAGTTTGTTCTGTACAGATATTTTTGCTCAATTATTTTATTTATTCCCAGACATCCAATAACTGGGAGGTGGTCTGAGGATAGTTCATTTAATGTATTAGCTGAAAGTGGTATTTGGCTATTGTTTAGAAAGATGTCTAATATATCTCCTTTATTTCTATAGTCAAAATGCGTTGGTTCTATTGGTGCTACTATTGTATAGTTATAGTTTTGTGCAGCGTTTAATATTGTGGTTCCATTTTGATTAGTAATTTTACATCCCCAGTGTATATTTTTACTATTTAGATCTCCACCTATGATGGTTGGAAAATTGGTTGAAAATATATCAATAACGTTCTGTGAAGTTAGTATGTGCTGAGGTCTATTATAAATGCTCGTAAATTTGATATTTATTTTGGGTTTAAAGGTGACAATTATAGAAGTTTCTTCATAACCATTATTATTATTGTTGCTGTAAATCGTTGAGTTTCTATTTAAGTTTGATTATAATTTCTGTAAACTTATAAAAATATCTATTAGTATCAAATTATATACAGCAATAATCGAAGCGCAATTTTTATTTAAACTATACTGTACAGTGCATATATTAGTAGTACATATCACAAACTAATAGAAAAGTTTAATATTGTGAAAGTTTAATTTATTTTTTCAATATAAATTTATTGACACTTTTATTGAAATATTTTATGTAAATAGACACTAATTCGTAATTTAAAACCATGAGAAAAAAATTTTTTTAATTCAATATATTATAATTGTGTAACTGTTTTAAAATTACTCTAGGGATTTTTTTTACAAATTTATTGAATGATTGAGGAGTCTCAATCATCAAATGTTTCCTAGAAATTTATTTATTTCAATATACATTTGCTAACATTCATAAATTCATAATTGATATTATATTATAATATTTTACTTTTTTCTTGCAAATATTTGTAAATGAAAACGCTTTAACAATAACTGATATTTAAAATTATTTGAAAATGAATAAGTAATAAAGTCTATTCGTCACGATTCTATTGGTTTTACACAGTCAAGACGACTTTACTGAGCAACTGATTAAACATTAATTATCAAAAAACAAGACTTAGTCACTATTCTCAAATACTCTAAATATTCTTTTACCCCTCCGTAATTCCTTTTTCTACTGATATTTAAGTTGATTGAAATGAAACACCCTATATAGTGTGTTATTCAAATCTCACGCATCCCAAAAACTTACAATATACATATATATATGCATAAATGCAAGATAAAATGAAAAAATTTCTAAAAATAATTTGACAAAACAATTGTAATATGACAATGATAACATTGAAATCAAATTTTAAATTTCATTGTATGACGGTGTGAAACATATAATTAAAAATTAAACATCTTACATTAAAAAGATTTGTGATAAATTAATAATATTTGGTGATAATGATAAATTAATAATTTTGCTAATGAATGACAGTTGTAAAGATGATAAATGCAAGCTGAATGTAATATTATATTAATTATTGCAACATTATGTGGGTGTACATAGAAAAATAGACTTTCAAAAATATTTAAGCATACTAACTACGGCTTATTTTATAGAAGATACAAATTTCAGATTGTTTGAGAAGCATCAGTAGCATTAACGTAACATTAACATTAAGCAATAGAAAACTAGAACCATGTTTTAATCTAATCAACCTACATCAGCTTAAGGAGCAAAGTGGGATTGAAAGACGAAATGCCTAAAATAGCTGAGATTAGTGTCAAATGCATTGTTCAGATCTTTCGTGTTAAACTAATTCCAAATTAAAATGGTGTTGACAGTTTAAAATCAATAGTATGGTATTCCATTAACTTAATCATTCGTGCTTTTTACAATTAATTTTAAATGTTTGTTAAAACATTATTGATTTTATTTACAACATTTTATAGTAATTTATGTAAACAAGAATTTTATTTACACAAATACTTTAATTTATTGACTTAAAATTTATGAATCTATTTATACTTAAAAATTGAATTCCTCATATAACATTTTTATCAATTATTAACTTTCTCTTAAGAAGTTTCTAATGAATCATTTTAAAAACTAGTTTTAATAAAATTAAGTTTTTGATATAATAAATATTGAATTTATTTAAAACCATTGTTATTGTTTCAAATAAAGAGATTTTAATTGTTCACTAAGTAATATTACTAGTAATATGGAAATAAAATTACACAGAAAAGCTCTCTGCTGAAAGTATCATGTATTTTAATTTCTCAACTGTGTCCTGATGTCTGCTTGCTATTAATACTATATGTTCTCATGCTACATTATAAACAATTATACATTGAAATATATTTCACACCCATAATTAATTTTACATATTAATTTTTATCGACATATGGTTGTTTCATTGTATCTCACAGTGTAGAAATCTAAAATGGTTTTCTACCCCAGATATCAACAGATGTGTTAATATAAAATAGAAATTTTAAATTCATTGTTTCTTGGAATGAATTGTTTGTTAAAGACATAAATTTTGATTTTTCACCCACGAAAACTTGTTTCATGATTTAACTAAGCTCATCTCTTTGATTATTTATTTATTTAAATATTCCGTATATAAATAAAATAATCTATTTAAACTTATACTTCATCAACGAAACCAAATGTTCCAAAAATAAATTATGAATTCAATACTTTTAAAAATAAAATGAAATTATATGTATTGTATAAAATTAAAAACCTATATTTTAATCATGTGAGGAATATGAATGACAGTTAAAAATAATTTAACTATAAATCTTTACTCAAATCAAATACGTGCATAATTTTCTGATTAAATCAGAAAACTTTGCATAATACATTTTCGTAAATAATATAATACGTGATTTAAAATTTTCAGTCAGTCAATTATTTTATTTCAATGAAAAAAATCAAAACTGAAGCAAATACCTGAGTTTAGTACTCTAACTGATGACGTCCACTGTATACTTCCTTCCCTGTGAAGAATGCTGATTGTAATGAAATAACTTTTAGGAATATCTGTGTAAAATTTAGTTCACAAGAGCAAGTGCCAATCCTAACACATGTCTAGGAAAAAACCCAACATTTCTTAAAATAATGTTTCTTTGGGTCAGCAGTTGGCTGAAGCTGGTGTAACATTTTTATAGAACAATACGTTTCATTTAGCTTTTGTTTCAGAAACAATAAAAACAAAATAGCTATTCAAATCATTGTTACCACTAAGAATATAACATAATACGATGGGCATAAAATTTAGATAAATATCTTTTTTATTTCCCATTCGCAGATACTTGAGCTTAATATCAACACTAAAATGTATATTTATGATATACTATAGAATTTGCTAAAAAAGGTTTTTTAATTTTTATAAATTTTAAATCAGTATAACCCAAAAAGAAAAGAACATTTTTAAAGTAGGATATGCTATTACCATTACATTTTAATCAGTTAATGCTTTTATTTTAAAACTTCCACTTCGTCCGAAATTAGATTTATTTTTATATTACTTTTAAAATAATTGTATTAAACTCATTTTATTTTATTAAACTCTAAATTATTTTTTACTGATTACAACCTTTTATAAAGATACCGTGTAGCAACGTTTTTATGAAAACAACATAAAATTTAAATCTGAAATATAAATATGAAAATAATATGAAACATTTTTAACAAAAAAAACAATTATTTTTAAAGAACATACATTTTTCCTTCGTTATGTGCAACACAATTTCCCTTTCAGTAAATTATAATGAATACATTAAAGATGGAATCTAACTTATTTCGAGATTCGATTGCGATATAAAAACAGTTTTACAATAAAATGAAATTTTATTACTTATAATCAATTTTATAACTAAATATTATTTTAAAGAATAATAAATATTTAATGCATTTGTAATTTTTAAATAATGTTATATATGTTTATGGTAATCACTTTTGGAAAGTAAAGAAATTTTGCTCACAAGAGGCATATTATTTATTATTCATTATATATATATATATATATATATATATATATATATATATATATATATATATATATATATATATATATATATATATATATATATATATATATATATATATATATATATATATATATATATATATATATATATATATGTATATATGTATATATATATATACTTAATAGTATATTTTATAAAATACAATGAAAAGTGCCAAATGGAGAATAGTACATTGAAAATACTGGGAAGAGATTTCAAAGAAAATATCAAAGAAAGATAGATAAAAATGGAATAAAGTATCAATATGGCCAGCATCGTCAGGGGGTGTTGACCACATTGGCAGAAATTATGGCTTTTCTGCAATGGACCAAGACATAGTCTTAAAGAAGCCAGTACACCACAAAGCCATACCAGAAATTCAAACCAAAGTATCAAGCCAGAATAATAGAAGTAGAATTTAATTTAAAATACATAAGTCAAAATCCAATGTTGCCAAAATACATTTAGTTTATAAAAATCAAATTAAAACCATATCTAAATTCAAGTCCAAATCTGCAAGAACCTCACTAAATACGTTAATTAGCAACTAAGTGTAAACACTATCGGCATTGCAAGCTTATTATAAGACCTTCAAGTCTAGGGTGACCCTTCTGTAGTATAAAACTATTAAATGGATATATATATGTATATATATATATATATATATATATATATATATATATATATATATATATATATATATATATATATATATATATATATATATATATATATATATATATATATATATATATATATATATATATATTTATTTATCTATATATATATATATATATATATATATATATATATGCATATATATATATATATATATATATATATAGTTTTATATTTTCGCAAATTCACATTAAAAAATTTAAAATGATCAAATTATCATTAATTTTTAAATTTTCACTCAAACTATTTCTTTTAGAATCCTAATAATCCTTAAATATTCCCAAAATGTCACAAAATTACTGCAAATTTTATATACTAAATTCGTATTTACATATCTTTTCACTTTAGATAAGTAAACTCATTAAGTTTATATACCTGTTTGTTAAGTTAAATACATTAATATAAATTGAAAAGATATATAGATTACTTTATAAAATATTCGTAGAAAAATTTCATTTCATAATATTTTAATGAAATTGAAAGTGTAGAGAAAAATCTTTAGGTATAAAAACGTGTATAACATTTTAGTTGTTATCCGAATTTACGGAAGCAAAATTCGTTAGAATATCTATAAGCTTTTTAAATGATAAAATATACACAATTATTTTTCTTTGAAGTAGATATTAGCTGAAATTTCTTTGGGTTATTCACTATCGTATAGGATTTCTAGTTAATGTGGAGTAAGAGTAGTTCCAAATATTAATTAATAAAATTATAACAAAAAATATTTTTTTTAAAATAAACACTTCCAAAATGTTGAAAAAATTTAAAATATCAGAAATATAATTTATATTCAATTGAAAGTTTTCTGTTTTGAAATGATTTTATGATGAAATTTCAAACATTACTTTATATGCTCATAAATATATACAACTATATATAACTATAATATTATTTATTTATTTAAACATGCTTTTCTTTTCAATTTGCAAGTTAAATCTTAAATTGTTGATTATTTATTCTAATTCAAGGAAAATGTTTTTTTCGAAAAAACCTTCTGTATTAATATGAGTGGCCGTCACTGTTATTAAAGGACGTTTTAGTCCACACATTCTTTTCCTGTCATATGACCCCGCACGCAGTTGTTTTCCTTTCTATTGTTTGACATACGCAGATTATGAGATGAATGTTTTCTGATAAGTGGTAGAATTCATGTGACTGAATTCCGCTCATATTTAACGGTCATTGAGGAAACATGCATGAAAATTATTACAATGGTAAAATGAAAACTATGCTTGCTGCACAAGACTTAAACTGCACTCAAAAAGTAACATTATGGATGCATAAACCAGAAATGAAGCGATAAATGTGTTGAAATATTTCAGAATGTCTGGAAATTATTTAACAAAGAAACCGCTTACTGTGTAATGATACGAAAGTTGTAATTTATAACTTGGAGAAAATTAATTCAAAAAATAATTTTTGTTTTATGTGTTGTATTTAAAATAATTTATTTTTGTATTATTCTTTAATGAATTCTATCAAATATATATTTCTACCAAAGATTATACTTCATTTCAATATACATTAAATATTCTAATTTATGTTTCTTCATGTAATCGTTTCCTTTTTTCACATGAAAATATTTACGTATTTCATTTTTCATAGTTTCCAATTTAAAATAAAATTTAAGGAATAAAATAACTATTTTTAATCAAAATGAATTTGAATATATACTTTTACTTTTAAAATTAAATAAATTTCATAGAATCTCCCTCTTACAATACTCTTCTAACATCTCATAAAAATTTATCTCCCAATTTATCTATTTACTAATTGTACTTCTTCATTATTTATTTATTAAATTCTTTAAATTTTTATTTTTGAATGTAATTTTCTAGAATATTTTGGGAGAAAATATTTTTCACAAATCATTTTTAGAAATTAACGTAATATAAATACTTTTAAGCTTTTAGGTTTATTAGTACATTAATTTTTACTCATTATTAAACTAAAATAAATTAAAGAAGCAATCTAACTAATTAAAATGGCTAGTACATTTAGAACTCATTTTATATAGTAGTTTCCCTATAGGATGTAATTATAGCTAATTTTTTTTATTTCTGCCGTTTAAGACATGAAACACTTTTATGGAGACTTATTTTAAAATTATTATTCTGGGAAACTTAATTAGATTTTCTTGGTGGCTTGAGCCAGTGTTAACAGCTAGCTGTATTATTTAGTTTTAATTAGATTTCTTCGAAATTAACAGAATTTTTCGATATTAAATTCACATAATATTAAGAAATATTTTATTAGTGATATGTTTTTTAAAAAATTCACTATTTATACTTTTAAGTTGAATCATCTTTCAAATTTTATTAATTAAGTACAATTTATGTCAATAAATGGGCATATTCTGGCAAGCAAAGAATAGTTGAAATATTTTTATGGAGGAAATATGTATTAAAGATGCAAAAATCTAAAACATTTAACATTTCGCTTCTCATTATGTGTATTTTTGGAATTATGAACGTCACAAAATATTTTTAAAATTGCATCTGTAAAATAATCTTGTCTCCATTTTACAATATAAAATGTAAGACTCATTTTGTTTCGATTTTATATTTACTTGCAATCCAATATACAGCTGACATTATTGCAAATTTTACAATATAAATTCTTCTGTATTAAAATGCTTTAAATTCAATATGATGACACGATTTTAAACTTTTTAATAAAGATACACAATGAAATGATGCTCAGTGATTAATAAGGCAAATCTGTAATCACACACACACTTTTAAATCACTTTTCAAAATTTATTGTCAATTTTTCTCTCAAATTTAAAACTATTATCACTAATTTTTCTATAAAAACATGACTTTTAAATAATTTCAAATAATATACACTTGTATGGAAGTCATTGGATTTCAACATGCAGAAAATAAGATTTATATAGTAGTAAGCATTAAAGATAATGGCTATTTATTACATTTTTGATACAAGTAAAAATTCGGAGGTATTCTACTAAATTTATTTATTATTTAAGAATAATCTTATATTGAAAAACAGAATCACAATAAAAATGAATGAACCTAATAAAAATATCAAAAACAATATAATAGAATTATATATATATATATCCCAAATATCTAAAAAAATGTCTCTAAGTTCGTAATGGCACTTCAAGAAGTATATTTAAACTTTAATAGAATCTATGTCAAAACAAAAGTATAAACAAGTTTTCCCTTTTGTGATGTCTTTGCTGAAATAAAGGAAGCATTCTACTGCTTTGGGTCTTATATTTATACATAGTTCTGTCTACATAAAGGAAGAAGTCAACTCTGAACATTTACTGAACTGTAACTAAAAAACTGTAAGCGTAAGTTTTTCAACAAACAATTTACATAAATTTAATATTTTTGAAATAGATTTCTTTTTCAAAACATTAGCAAAAACGATGGAAGATGGAAGTAAATCTTGTTTGATGACTTACACTTTTCTTATTACACTAATTTCTCGGTTTTACTTCGACAAAGTTAAGAAAACCTTAGATCATAAACTGAAATCATTTCTAAATTGAGTTTTTTGAATAGTTTAGCATCTCTTTTTTCCGTATTTCATTTCCTTTTCTATGGAATTGTGTAAACATGCTTTGTTTCCTTCACAAGCACAATTCTCTCGTTAGTATTTTCTAAACTCTACACTTTTCTTCATAACTTTATTTAGATTTGCATTTCAAGAATTTCGTCTACCTTGAATTTCTCTTTTAGTTTCATTCATGCATGTTTTAGCTATTCAAAAGGAATAAATGTCATACTCATCATTATGCTGCCTTACATGAGTTGTTATGTATATATTATATTTTTGCCTTTCATGAACATGAGGCCACAAAAATTAAAGTACTAAGCATTATTTTTATATAGTTTTTGCCGTATTACTGAGTTCTTTCATCAGTAACACTACATCCTTAAAATTCTTGTGAGTAAAATTTTTCAGAGTTTACAACAAATTTAGAATGATTTTCAAATGTTTTTTTGAATACTAAGTTTATTATCCCAAATATTTACTGATTTTATTGTATTAATTCATACAAATTTAATAATTGAATATATGTTGCTAAAAATATTCTTTTCCTTTATAGAGTTTAAATTATTAAAAAAATTAATGTGATACCTTTTTAGTACTGGCTTATAAATTTCACATTTTTCATCATCTGCTAGACACAAAAGTTTAAAAAATATAATTAATCCTAACAGTATCCTTGTTCTTCCTTACACTGGTACACTTTAAATATACTTCTTTATTTTTTAATCAGACAAAGTCCAAATAAATGTGCAGCTTTTTTAATCTGATTACCTTTTTCTGTATGATCTAGTTTATTACCGTTAATTCCCATATGATACCATATTTTTTAAGAAGTCATGTTTTGTTATATAATTTTCACTATCATTTAATTCATATAAATTATTTTTTACATATTAATTAATTTATTGAAAAAATCTCCTTTTAACTTTAAAAAGGATTGTAATTTGCCTTATATTGTTATCATTTTCGCCCAAGCCATCATCATATGGGACATACCTAAATAATTGGACATTTTTAGTCACTGTTTCTAATAAAATCCAAGTTGCTATTTTATATGTAAACTTTTTTTTAAAGTAGTACGATATATATTAATTTTAAATACAACCCTCCAGCTGTTGAAATTGTTTCTGATTTATTATTTAGTAATTTTAATTCGCGCGTGAATCCTTCACTAGAATGTTTTTCTTCACTCTCTTTATTCTTGCATTTTATGTGTAAAAGAACCGATCAGAAGTTTATTATAGTAGAATGTATTGCTTAAAATTGTTAATATCAAATCTAAAGTTTAGATTATTTTTTTAAGAAAAAATTTGAGAAACTGAAGCATATTTCAGAATTACTAAATCTAGTTTGTGGTTCAAATCTTAAGTGTACCAAATGAATTGCAGAAAATATCAACCCAAAAAAAAAAAGAAATTTGGAATTTTACCTCATATGTTTTGTCTTTTTTTTAACTGTACATTTCTGCAATATCTCATGATTATGATTCAATTCACGCTTTTGGTATAACCCAGAAATTTATTACTTATTTCTCCAAACAAATATTTCATAAAGCTTATACATTAAATTTAATCATCATTTCTATTCATTTCATCAAAAATATTTTGAATTTTCTAAATCCTTATTTTTATTAGTATAATATATAACAGGAGCTTTTACATAATTTATTAATACATTTCTTAACTCTTTAAATATGTATTTAAAAATACACTCAAAAAGTACAAAAAAATCTATGTTTTATATTATTAATAGAAAATGATTATACTTGGTGCTTGTGCGTTGAAATTTCATATGCCGTACTTGATGTTAGTTAACATCAATGATGAAAAGTCAGTCCCTTTCAATTATTAAATTACACTATTATGTATAAGTAATTCAGCGTACACAAAATTTGAAATAATATCTTCCATTAAAGGTAGGAAATCTCTGATTTTGTAGAATGTCTCCTTACTTTCCATAAATCTCCATATAATCAGGAATAATTCTTTACGTAAAACTGAACAGACATCGCATGAGCTGAACAATGTCTTTGTTTTTATGTTTTTGGATTTCCTGGCTGTTTATGGACTTGTGGAGTTGATCTAGTATTGGAATCGGATCATATTTTACGTATTTGTTACATATTAGCAACAGCAACAGTACAATTATTTTGCTGATATGGATGATGCATTGTTGAAACAACTAGTAACAACTACAAATTATTTGTTAACCAATCTTAAACTTTTTCTTGCATTATTATGTTGAAATTGATAATTTTAGAGATATTTTACAATTGGCTTATTGTTATTTAGAATTTTTGAAGTTTCATTTGCCTTTCATTATTTTATTTAGTTTATAGATATTAGCAATGTAAATTTTGTTTTTGCATGTGCATATAAGCAAACGCATTTGTTCAAATTTTGAATTAGTTTTACCTATAAACAAAAGCGTATAGTTTAATAGATTTCCATTGTTTAAAGTAAAAACGTTAAGTTAGTCGCAAACATTTTTCTCGTGCTATAGATATTCGATTTAAGGTTTATGTCTCATAACATTATCGAATGATCTTAAATCTCTTGTGCTTGCTTTTTAGAAACAGTATTTTTTAGCATATTAAACTTACTTTGATGGAATATCAGGATTTATAAATTTAAAGCAAATAATGTTATATTTTACATTTATTGGTGTCATTAAAATATCATTTTCAGCTGTAATCCCTTTATAAAAATTAATTAACATTCACGCATTTATTGGAAAATTAGTTTAATAATCTATAATATAAATAAAAAAATATTTTATATTAGCAGTGTTACATTATCACTATTATATTTCAACTTTAATAGACAATGTCAACCTACGTTTATATAGTTTCCATAAATAATTTTTACAAATAAAATATTTTTGGTTCATAATTTTTACCAATTCAGTAAAAGAATACTCTCAGTTTTGAATAAATGAATGGATTGTAAATTAATGAATATTTTTTTAAATTATACAAAAAATTTCAGTTAAAATATGTAAAATAAATTACTCAAATAATTTGTCATGAAGAAACAGATAACTGCTGTCATTCTTACTTTTATTTTTAATATTTTATAATTCCCATTACTTGATTTAAAACAAAGTATAATGATTTAGCGTTTTAAAGAATTGGTTATTTATATATAGTATTAAATTTATAGCAAATGAATAAAATTATTTGTATCTGCATCTAAATATAATAAAATCCAATTAGTATAAACTGAGAAATCGCGTAAAGATTTTTTATCTTAGTTTTAAAAGATACTTTTCTTTCTATAAAACTTAGATAAAGCATCCAATTTTATGCACTATACATTTCCTGTTATGGTTCATCTTTAGAGGAACATCACGTAAAATAGAGAAGCCCCTAAATTTTAGTATATTTAAAGGAAGTAATTTTATATTAAATCAAAAATTGTTACAACAGATAAAACTCAAACAAGAAGTTAGTTTCAAATAACCTTCAGGAGGTATTTATTGCACCCATTCTTTCTGATATTCGAAGCTGGGCACAAAATGTTGCCCATTCTGTAAGCAGCAGAAAATACGTATTGGAATTTCTTCTAGTAAAAAGAGAATGAAGAAGAGAGTATTTTACTACTTTAAAGAATGCTGTAAATTTATCTACTTTACAAGCAAAGCTTAAATTGTAAGCAATTCAACACACTTATTTCAGTGTCACAAGAAGGAAAGGAATTCATTGTTATCAAATAATGTATTTGAAACCATTCAATATTTGAAAAGTTACGACGTCTTTAATTTGAGCTTGATTTTTAAATTTGCAAAATAACAGTTAAATACGTGTATCAAATTTGATTTACGTTTTAAAGCAAGAAGCTATCTTCGGGAATTTATGGAATGTTAATTGAAGTATCTTTATCACAGTAGTTTTATCAAATGCAATAAAAATAATTAGATTCTAGTGTTTAATGACTGAACGTTATTAATGAATATCGCAAAAATATTTCATAAGTGACTTTTTATACAAAAAGTAAATAAATTCTAGTAATGCAAAAATCAAACATTGAATATATAATTACAAATAAACAAGATCATCATGTGATTAAATATCATTAAATCAATTGTAAAAAAAGTTTTTCCTGATATTAATTATTTCAAATAATTATTTTTATATCGTACATTTAAAATAAATATCTGTGAAAAGGGTCGAAGATAGTAAAATGAATTATTCGTCTTGAATGTTTGAGGCACAATGAAAAAGTTTGACATTTTTTTCAAATTTGAACTGTACAGTAAAACAAATAGTAAAATTCTTTTTAAAAATATAAGCGTATTTACTTACAACTACACTAATGTAAATAATAAAAAAAAAAACAATCGATGCTAAGACTAGGTAAAAATTATTTTTTACGTTTATCCAGACATTTACCTAATTTTGTATTGCGATACAGTTCCTTCAATTTCAGAGCAAATATTTTTTTGCATATTTTTTCTATTTTGTATTTGCTTCTAATTTTTTTCAACATTTTTTCTAAATGTGCTTATTTGTCACCTTATATTTGTTTTCATAATTTTGTTCTCACTTAGAAAGGTTATAGAGAAGCTTCAAGATTCGAAATAAAGTTCTTGAAAGGATGTCTAAAAATGCAAATTTGGAATAACTTGTTTTAATATTGCAGTAACCAGTATATTATCTACATCTTCAGAAAACTAACTCTTATTTTTATAGTTTTCTTTTCAAATGCAATTTCTTATAGCGTTTTTCATTTAGTTATTGTTAGTATTTGTTATACGTTTTAAAATTAGAAGTATGTCTGGACATTAATATATAATGTTTACACACATTTATCCTCTATTCTAATCTATTTAAATTTTTTTAGGTTTGAAAATGAAATTATTATTCATTTTGTCTTGCGTCATGATAAGTGGAGCAACAATATTTCCCCATGTGAGTTGTATTGCATTATCAATATTAAGAAACTAATTTTCCAATGGATTACCCGTTACTCTAACACATTCCATAAATTATCTGTGATAGAGATATTTTTATTAAACTGTCTATTATTAATAACACTCATTTTATAATTAAAAAAATGAGATAATATTTTCAGACTGTTAAAAATTTGTCTAAATATATTTCGTTGATGAATTATTTAAAGTTTCCCACAATTCTAAATTACTTTTAATAAAAATGTTATTCTATTATTGAAATTAATAATAGAATAACATTTTTATTAAAGTGTATTTCTTTGAGTTTATCTTCTCAAATTAAGAGAATAATAAATGTCAAAAAACAGAATTCTATGAATCCTTAAGTTTTAATGCATTAATATAATATATTTTTTTAATTAAAAAACATCTATAATTCTCATAACAATGAATTTTATATTTTTTAAAATTTTATATTTTAATTATATTAAATGACTGAATCAATTTTATTTTTCCTTATTTTGTATTTATTTAGTCTTCAAAACATTAATTACCTCGCAATGTTTCCTAATGTTTGTTATCCATGAAACTTTTCGTTTTCGATCTTTCTCATTACTTACAATTCAGATAACATAGTAATTAATATTCAGCTTTTTGTGACAATTCACATTCCTTTATCAATACTGATTGCATAAACTTCAAAGCAATATAAATGAAAAAATATTTAAAATAATGATAATGTTATGTTTTTTACTATGATAGATATAATCAGAGATGTTTATTTCGCCAAAGATAACTCTAAATTTGAAAAATCATAATACTTGATTAAAAACACTGCTTGGAAATAGTAGTCTACGAGTTTTACTTGTGATTCAATATTCTTGATTTTAATCAAAAATTTAAAATGCACTAGCCACTATTAAACTTAAAAAACCTGATTTTTATATTTATGAAAATAATATACATATTGTTCTTACTATAGTTTACATTTGCTAAAACAATAACAAGTTATAACTATGATTGCACACACACACACACAAGCAGAAGTAAAACATCTGGTGATTACTTTGCAAGATGCAAAACATTCTTGCATTATTAATTTAAAGATCCCTGACACTATGCTAGCTCAAGGTTTAAATCTTTCCAGATATTTTGTAAAAATATGAAAACACTCTTTGTAAAAGTAACATTTTTTATGGTATGTTATTGAAAAATTTATATAAAAAATAAACTATGGATATGTAAACAGATAGTTCAATTTTCTTAGTAAATTTATTTAAGAGGCAAAATAAATTTAAAACTACTTTTAATATTTTCATTAAAACAGAAAGAGATAAAATGTGAAACTAATAAACATCAATTTCCATCTCTCATTTAGAATAAAAATGTGCACACATAGTAAAAAATAAATATTTCAATTAGATAAATTGAATTCCGTAAAACTTGATAACATTTTAAGGTAATGTGAAAAGCTTTTAGTTTCTTCCATTTTCTGATGTATATATATATATATATATATATATATATATATATATATATATATATATATATATATGTATATATGTATATATGTATATGTATATGTATATATATATATATATATATATATATATATATATATATATATATATATATATATATATGTATGTATCAAATGTGTATCAAATTATTACAGCTATAATTTTATTTAATTAATTTCAGTTTTTTCATCCTCCATTCTTACTTTATTCTAACAGAGATGAAATTTTAAAATATTAGTTTAATTACTATATAATAAACAGCCAATAAATAAGATATTATGTTATTATAACAGATATTTTTTTATCTTCATTTGCTTGTTAGTATAATTTTACCAAAAAGTAATTTTTAAAGCTTATTATTGCAAATCTTATTAAAAAATATTTTATTTCGTTTTTCAGGAACATCTTAACACATTATTGAGGTTGCTCTTGGGAAATATACCAAATATGACGAAAACGGTAGTAATTTTTTGTTTTTAATTATTATAAAGGATTTTAATGTAAATTAAAATAATTAGTTTTCTTTTTATCCTACAACCAATTTGTTACATCCAAATAAAATTAAATTTGCATTAGATAACATACTTAGTTTATATGTATTAAAACAGAAATCTAAAATTAAATTGAAAAGAAATAGTAATTGTTAAATTGAGTAAATAATTTGATTTTGTGTTCTTATGATTAAAAATAATGTAACTTAGTTTTAAACAATATTAACTAAGTTTGAAAACTAATATGATTATGTTTTGCAAAAGCTAAATAGATATAAGTAAATCTGAAACACAAGCTTTCTTTTTTAGAAATTTTGTAAAATTTAAACAATCAAAATATTTATTCAATACTATTAACTAATCTACAATTTCAAATGAGATTTTTTTAAGTTATTGAACAAAATATGAGTGAAGTTTTATTAAGGCCGACAAAGTAATTTTGGAATTAATAATCAGAAAATACCATCTAAAAGAAATAATACTTAATACAGTAATAATACGGTTGCTTATTTATTAGAAAATTATTTCCTCATAATTACTACTGTATATTTGTATGATATAAAAAGCTAAATAAAAATATATTTGTGTAAACTCTTTTTTCCAAGTATTATTGTTATTACTATGTTTCATCTGGTACATTAAAATTCTACTCAACATAAAAATGATATTCAATAAAACTATTTAATTGTATTTTGGGAGAAAATAAAATAATCGTGGACACTTATATTAATAATCATCTATCTACCCAAAATATCCTTTCGTGTATCTTGTTTCGCTCATTAAAGATCAGATATTAATAGTATTGTATAATTATGTAAATATTTTTCACTTTCTTTGAGCCTATTTAGGTAGAAAAATTAAAGTAACATTTATTTAAAAAATATTAATTTATATTAGAAAAATTATTTTATTTTTAAAACTTCATATTAAATCATGTTATAATTTGAAATTTTTATAATAATCTCAGTTAAATTCAGAAAATTAACTTGTACTTAATTAATTTTTTAAAAAATGAACAAAAATATTGTTTTTAAAATTTTTAAAGCTAAATAAACTTAATTTAAATTAGTTAGTTGTTAATATAATCCAAAGCAAATTTTGCAAATCGCTGAGGCATTAAAATAATTTTCAACCATGAATTAAGATTATTATTTATTATACTTTGAGTATATCAATTATCTAATTTAATAACAAAATTGTTTTTATTTCTTAACTTTAATAAATGTTAATTGTCTTTTTCATCTCTATCAGTATATTAATTTTTTAACTAAATATTTAATTCTAATTTTAAAAGAATCCGCCTTTTAATAAATTGTTAATAATTGTCAAATATATATACCTCAAATGAATTTTGAAAATTCTGAAAGTAAAATTTGTTCAACTTTCACTTATCATATGTGATACAATATAAATTTTACAATCAAAAGGTATTCTGATTTATCACACTTGAAATAATATATGACTGATGTTAAAAACATTAAAAGACAATATTTAAAAATAATTTTTAAATTCACTTCACTCTAAAATTATTGTACATAAAATTAGTTGTTGTGAAGCTAATTATAAATCCACGAGTGAACCTTTCATAAACTTCATCAAAATATTTGTAATTTAATTGGATTAAGCATTTCCATGTCAAGTCACTTATTCCACAAAGTTACGGTACATAATGTCCAGAATTGTCATCAGTTCCAACATACGACAACTATTAGTCTTCATTACTATATCCCAGAATTAATGTTAATTATAAAACTACTGACAAGATATTAGATCTAGACATCAAAGTTATTAAATTAACATATGTTAATTTTTTTAATCACAACTAAATCATGAAAGTTATTGTTACATTTATTATTGCGCAGAATGAAATAAAAGAATATTTAATTATTGTATTCAATTTTAAATAGCAACCTTTAAGAAGTTATTACCAATATCTAAATATTATTTTTAAATTTAGAAATTTTACTTAAAAATGTTGTTTTATTTTTGTAGTAGAAAGTATAGCACACACAACGTAGTAAATATCATATCATAATCAATTCTTTTATAAATATCTAGCTTTGTTTGATCAAAAATATATAAATCATTGTATGATTTAATTTAAACTTTATAAAAAGAATTAATTTTTAAAGACAGTTTGGGAATTATATTTTTGCTTGATTAGATAAAAATATTAGAAATTTTATAAAAATTACGATTCAACATTGTGAAGACACGATAATAAATATAGTATATTTACAATGTTGTAAAAATATAAATAAAAAGTTCTTTGTTATTTAAAACACAAAAAAAAAATTATAATATGTAAAAATATATACTGATAAATATTTTCTTAGAAGCAGAAATTTGAACAAATACATTTATAACGTTTCTAGTTTTTAGGAATAAACCAAAGCTTCGGAAGAAATGAACCTTAATCGGTAATTTTTAAAATGCATTAAAAATCCCTAAGATTGTCAAATTTTAATTTCCCAGCATTAAACTTATTGATACAAAGACTACTAATTAAATATTAAAGTATAAAATTGAAGATTTAGCATTATAAACTACATCCTTCTACCTGAAAATAAATAAATTTATTTGTTGCTTACATAATGTTAATGTGATGATCTTAATCTACCTTTTATCCAATTTTATTTTAAGATAAATTTACAGAATAACTCAATTTTTTCAAATCAACAATAGTATTTATTTATAAATTATCAGTAATGCTTTCATTATAAATAAAAAGTTTGTTTTGAAAAAGGTGAAAAATATTTTGTAACTCACTATCTTCATTTCTCATATTAAAATTATAACAACACTGGAAATTGTGCATTTTACTTCTTTTTTATATCCTTAGAGAAGTTTATCATGCAATGAATTTGAAATTTTTATATTTATATTTTATTATTTTATTTTTGTGTTATTTGTATAATAATAACTATAAAAAGTATTGCTTTTATTATTTGTAAAATAAATTAAGTATAGAACATGAGAGAGAGAATAACTGTATATTCTTATTTTATTCATTATTCTATGGTAATGTTTATTATTACACTTTTTTCTTACAAATGTGTGTTTTTTTCTGTATCTTATGGAATATATATAAACAGGGGCTTTCTATATTTGGGAAAGGAAACACACATTCAAATGTTTGCATTTTTGCTACAGATCCTAAAAAATACGAGGTAAGCAGCATTTATGAAAGATTTTAGAATGAATTCACCCAATTGACTCTATTAAATTATTTTTTCTATCACTCTGTTTTTTACATTTTAGCCAAAGTGTTTTCTTTGTCCAAATTCAGCATATCCTAGTATAGTAAGTATGGTGATTTTGCTAATATTTCTTAATAAAATTAAATTAGCTTCATAACGTAATCACCATATTTATATTAATTTTAAATTCATGTATATCAAATATATTTCTTATATAAATCGTAAAAAGATGTTACACTAGCATATCATCATTATAAATGTATCATATTTTATGTGGAATTATTTATGCTTCCTAAGATAATTAACATAATAGCTTAATTTCAAAAGAAAATATAAAATTAAAAAAACATATATAGTGATAGTAAGAATTCTATAATTTTAATTTAATCATTTGCTAAATAAATACATACTTAATTACTTAATGGTAGATAAACCAAACAGCCAAAATACCTAATCACGTATTGAAAAATGAAGCTCAATACTTCAATCATACCTAACGATTATACCTAAGGATAGTTAGGTATAATAGTTCAAAACAAAAATATGCTTCGTTACACATTTATATATAATTTTAAATACTAAAATTAAATGTATACGTATATATATATATATATATATATATATATATATATATATATATATATATATATATATATATATATATATATATATATAATGCTGCACTCCAATTAAACTGTTAGTTGCAATCATTAAAATGTTTTTGATCTACAAAAATAAAATGTAACTTTTTATGTATAAATTATCTGTGGTATATTGGTTTAAATATTGCCTTCTAAACAATATTTGACTGAGAAAGCAACATTTGCGGAACGTTACTAGTATCTATTTTTAGAGTAATGTCAATGCATTAAAAATCTGTGAAGTAAAAGTTGAATAACATTTAACAGGATGAAACAATGATTAGCGAGCTCTTAATATTGAATAGTAACATCATGCAGCAAATTTATTAACATTAAATTTTACATACGCAAACCTATTTTTAAATGTATATGATCATTTTCTGTTATGTGAATTTCTTATGCATGAAAATTTCTTCGTTTTATCTTGGAATAACTGATTTCTAAATAAACATTATTTATTACATTAATATGATGTTACTTAGAATTTTCTAGACATTTTCTATCTCTAAAATATTTAAAATTAAATGCAATATTACACATAATCGCTCTCTCTCTTTCTCTCTCTGTGTGAGTGTGTGTTTATATTATTCTCTTTTAATATAAATGTTTTTTAATTTTTTCAGCTTGAAGCTTGTTCAAGTGCTGTAAGTATTTAAAATTTCATTTGTAAGAACTTACTGTTCAAATTTTACACATTTATGCACATAAAAAATTGCTTCTAGAAAAACTTTTAACAAATAATTCCTAGTAATTTATAGGCAAAAACACTACCGTAATGTATATATATATATATATATATATATATATATATATATATATATATATATATATATATATATATATATATATATATATATATATATATATATATATATATATATATATATATATATATATATATATATATATATATAAATCATTTGCAGGAAACAAACAATTCTTTCTGTATTCTACAATTATTTCTGATTCGGTAATCCAGATTTATTATCAGCAATAGCATATCATCATCAGATTAGCATTAGAGATTATAAATATTTATCAATTAAGATTTTCTAAATTTTGAAAAGGCTACCTCATGAGAATGAGTACAGAGAGAACACCAATAAAGGTCTTCAACACCGCCCTTTTCTGTAGTAGACCAAGAGGAAGACCCAAAAAGAGATGGAAGGACTGCCTGGAAGAAGACTTCAACATACTTAAAGTCAAGAACTGGAGGTCAATTTCTAGAAAAGGGGCGGAATGGCAAAGACTTCTGAAGAAGGCCAAGGCCTACAAAGGGCTGTCGTGCCAATGCTGATGATGATGAAATTTTGAAAAATATTATACATAAAAAACTGTATAAACCTATACCTAACATAATGAAAATTCTTATGAATTATAAGCAAAACAAGAATATTAATATTAAATTAGTTAATACGTTTTAAATAACATTGCTTTAAATTAATTATTCATGAAATTTATTATTCCATTAATTACAAGGTGTTTCTAATTTTGCCTCAATAATTAATTAAAACATTTGAATAGTATGACAATATATATTTTCATTATTTTACCCTTTCCTTATATGCAAATTAATTTTTATTGTTTGAGTCTGTTGAGTTAATCATTTGACATTGTAAATTATTACAATTTTTTTAAGCTATGATTAAGGAAATAGAATCTGTTTTACATATTTATTTAAGTTGTTTATTATTGTTTAAAAAAGATGTAAAAAATATGTGTAAGTATAAAATACAATAACTGTGTGCACTATTAATATAATTAAAAATTAATATTTTTATTGTTGACTACTATTTTAATATCTTTACGGAATATAGTTTTATGTTTTATAAGGGAATACAATATATGAACGGATTGTTAATCTGTTTTAATATTTTTGATATTGCTTATCAGTGTTAAATTATTTTTTTTTTAGTTTTGCTTTTCTTTATCAGCTAATCATGTAATTCATACATTATATATATATGGTTATATGTTATATGTTTTACATTTTGCAGTCTTCAGCTCCCAACAACGTTTCATATGATCAAGCTCTTTGCCTTGAGAGAAATTGCGCTGTATGTTTATTATAAGTATTTTCCAACGTTTCACGTTCTTATATATTAAACTTATTTCTATTTTTCTTATCTAACTATCTAATTATTGTTTTATAAGTTACAGTTATTAATATATAATTATAAATTTATCAAGAAAAAGATTACCTTAAGTGTTCTTTATTTCATTTTGAGCTGAATTAGATGATTATTTTAATTAAAGATAATTATCTCTATCATTTCAGATAAACTACCCTGATGATTCATCAAATCCAGTTTCATCGATTCGTGTCAAGAGACAATCTCCAAAATATCATTTGAATTCCTATCATGCCAATCAGCAAGAAAAATATAGTATGAATGATGAGCCTTTACAATCAAGTTTGGGTTACAAGTATGTGGATAATGTACAACAAACTACTCCAGACACTGTTCCAAGAATGCCTCTGATACATAAATTTTTCGATTCTGCCTCTAATTCAAAAGATCTTCTTGAATCGGAAAATCCTTTGTATAAATTAAAAGAACCATTTTCAAAGAGATCTAAAAGCAAAAAGCAAATTTTTACCATTAGTGGCAAAAGTTATGAAGTTACTCAAACAAAAATGATGCATATATCACCAGAAGATTCTTTTCCTTAAATTGATCCTATCTGGATGACTTTTTATTCAGTCATTTGTAAATTTGGTTAAAGGTTCAATGAAAATAAAAACTAATGTCAAAAAATTGTGTCTATTTTTATTTATAAATTCAGATAAATAATGTTTGTCAAAGAAATTTCAAATTGATGAATCAAATTACAGTCAGTAATTTCATCTTAAAATTGTGTTTTACCAAGTAACAATAATAACATGATGATGTTTAGCCAAGAAAATGGAATATTTTAACGTATACTCAACTTAAACGTAACGCATCATTTAATATTAATGATACTTTAACGTAATCATTTAATATTTTAACGTATACTAAGTAGTTTCTTATTTACAGAATAAAAATATATAATTTTAGCAAATTACATATATTCGTGTTGTGAAATACAATTAAATTATAAATATTAAAGGTTTTTAAAGGAAAATAAAACATATATATGTAAAGTACTAAATAAATATACTTTTGCAATTATCAAGTAAACTCATTAACAAGAATATCTATTAAATTTAATTAAACAATTCCAATTTTGAGAACATACAGAAGTAAATTATTACTGTAAACTTTTATATTATTCGTAAACTTTTCTTAACTATGCATATTTTTGAGGGAAAAAATAAGTCATTATTTTGAAGATACTTTTATTTTCCTTCAAAACTCAATCCATATAATTTTTGTTTGATAAAAAAATTTAATCATAGGGAATTTTTTGTATAATCATCTATTGTTTGGCACAATTTATATAAGAACCGTTTTTCAATAGGTAACAACTATCTGGAATTGAAAGGAACATGAAACGCAACACGGACCTATGCTTTTGCTGAGACTAGGAACATAATGCATTGAAGGCAATTGCAATTTGGAAACTTAACTCACTGAAAGTGCTACGAATACCATTAACGGTATCTTTGAGCAGTTTTTCAGTTTTCCTCTTCTCTAAAGACTGATTCCCCAATTTCGGTTGCTTTTTCTCAATTCTATTTAAATAATATAATTATAGCCACGCACTACGAAAAGAAAACCAGAATAGGCAAAGCACATTTTACAGCGTTTGCAATAGAACTCAAAGTTATTATTTGTTGGGAAGTAACTATATGGACATAGGTATAACAGACACTATGAAGAATGTACGACACAATTTAGCTGCTTTGAGCAGAAATGGATAATTCTATTTTTTTTTAATTTCTCTTAGTGAAAACGTTAAAATATAGAAGTAACGCATCTAATGTAACTGGAAAAAAGCAAGGAATATGCTCCAATTTTTTTCTAATTACAATCTTGATTCGAAGCCAACCTACAGACTACGACAATGAAAACTTAACGCTAGAGCAGAAAGGGCAAAAACTTTGAGTTTTGATTTTTGATTCCATTCCATGGACGCTACATTGGAATATGAAGACACAAACATTGCGGTGTAGCACGTAGAAAACGAGTCTAAGAAAACTCAAAAGTAGCTGAGCTAATAAAAATAGTCTCTCATACGATTTGACAACTAGTGCTGTCACATTCAACTAGGACTGCTTTCTAGATAACCAACAACGCGCTAAACCTTTCCTCCCACACACTGCTCTCTTTCACTAATGATTATACTTTACTTAGTTACATTGTCTACGGATAGCTTTTAGTAGTGTCTCTTTACAATGTCTCAATGAATAGGAATATTTGTTTTATTTGGCAAGAGTTTCTCAAATGCAAACTGCTAACATACTTGGCCGTCATTATCAAAAAATGAGCAGATTGAATTTTGACAAAGTCGACAAATGTACTGAAAGAGAGGCCAAAACTGCTGTACACAAGTGCGTAGCTCGGAGCTGGGTGATCCTGTCTTCTTGACTGACTTCTCTATGCACGAATTCGAACCGGCCTTAAATGCGATTGACTCGAAGAAATCATCGGGACCTGATTACATTCATGGGAATATGGCTACTCTTCTTGGCCCAAATGGCACCAAATACCTCTTGGATATAATTAATCAATCTTCGAAAAGTGGCCGACTTCCGAAGGAGTGGAAAAGAGCCACCATTATTCCTACTAGAAAACCTGGTAAGGTAATTAGTTCCCCTGGGAGCTATCGGCCTATCGCTTTGACAAGTATACCATGTAAAATCATGGAAAGAATGATACTAAGAAGACTCATCTACTTTGATATGCTACCCAAGGAACAATATGGATTTAGGAGAGGGCATAGTACAGAAGACCAGTTCCTGTACTTCTGCCAAAGTGTCAGAGATGCCCATAATTTAAAACCCACCAATCACACCATAGCAGCATTTCTGGATTTATCCAAGGCTTTTGACACGGTCTGGAGAAAAAAATTCATTCTTAATATGTTTAAATAATTTGGAGTAAAGGGGAGAGCTCTACCTTGTATCTCAGATTTTTGAAATCCTGAGTAATACGAGTTAAGTTTAATAAATCTCTCTCTAAGGACTTTAAGCTCGGCCAAGGAGTTCCCCAGGGATCAATCCTCAGTCCCACACTTTTTTCTCTGTTCATAGCAGGTGTGGAAAGGAGGACTTTTGGAAATGGTTGTATTGACTTATTTGCAGACGATATTGTCCTTTGGTGCTCAGGTCATGATGTTTCATCTATTGAAGATACCCTTTCACAGTCTTTCTGCAGAGTTAGCAATTTTGCTATAGACCACAAATTGTCATTCAATCTCATGAAGTCAGTGGTCAGCTTTTTCAACACCAATAAACACCTTTATAATTTTAAGCCAAAAGTAATCATGAAGGGCCATGAACTGTCATATTCAAAACATCCAAAATATCTGGGATTTAACCTTAGATCAAGAGATTCTTTGTAATCGACTTATTGAAGATCTAGTCCCAAGAAGCAGAAAATGCCTAAATATATTAAAATACATCTCTGGGCAGAATTGGTGTGCTGATGCCTCTACTCTGAAAATTACCTATACTTCATTAATTAGAACTTTGTTAGAATTTGGTTCAGCCATTTATTTTTGTTCCCCTGATTCTAACCTTCAAAAGCTTGAAATAATTCAGCAGAGCGCTGCTAGGATCATTGGAGGACTTCGCAACATCTGCCCTTACAGTTTAGCTCTATACGAGTGCGACCTTAAACCATTGCATATGAGAAGGAAGCATTGCTTAACCAAGTACTTCAATAAACTGAACAGCTTTGGAGACCAACACAGAACATCACAATATTTAATTAATCGGAGCAATAACCAAAGATTAAAACGTAATAGTCCATTCTCCCAAGCACACTTACAGAAACTTGCTGTATCCTTATGTTAAGCCCTTCTGCTTGACACATTTGATTAACCCTGCGTTAGGTTTCCAGGGAGTCACATTCCATCCCAACCTAACGCCCGATGCAAGTAAAAAGTCGGACCACCCATACTTACTAAAGCAATTGGCTGTAGAGACAATTGACAAGATTCATATCGGAGCTGCCAGGGTTTATACTGATGGAAACAAATTGGAGACCAATGCAACTGGCAGCGGTGTATGTACTGAACTCCCCAACCATTCCATTAAGTTTTAAAAAAGAACTGCTGACCACACATCCGTCTTCAGAACGGAACTCATCACCTTCATGAGTGGACTTTCTTTGTTAGATAACAATACACAAAATGATTTCTCGGAGATATGGATTATTACAGACAGTCAATCCTCGATTCAGCACCTTTTCAATCGACAATCCATCGACGACAGTACTAGTAGAAGTATTCTACTCTTGTTGAAAAGCCTTTCAGTTCAACACACAATCCACCTCCAGTGGGTCCCCTCACATTTTGGTCTGTCTGGGAATGAAGTAGCCGAAGACCTTGCAAAGGCTTCCGCCAGTAATCCTTTGAACCCAGTAGATCGCATGGCACTAACACCATCAAAGATCTCTTCCATTACTAAACAACTTACTTCTAAAACCTGAGCTGATCCTCTTGCTCACCCTTGGTACTTTCAAAGACATCCTGGAGACGCCACAAATTTAAGGGCTCCAGAGTACATCAGACGACACTGTGTCGACTTTCTACTGGCCACTTGAAGTCTATGAATCTTTGAGGACGGTGAAGGAAAATACTCATCATGCCCTAAGTGTGACAATGCTCCGTTTTGCCCGCAACATATCTTGAAGGGCTTGGGGTTTTCTCGTGAAGAGGCTGTGAAAAATCCACATCTGCTTTTGGACTTTTTGGCTATCTATGATTTCATGGATCTGGTCTAGTGGATCTAGACCAGATGGGGATTAGTCCCACCACCACCACAAAATCTAAACTCTCATAAATAACTTTCATAAAAATAAAATACACATATTTATTTTACTTTTAACTACTTGTAAATTATTTTTGTCGAATTCGTAAAGAAAAAATGTATAATTTTTTATGGATTTAGTTATTTAATATTTAATAACTTTCTTATTCTTGATTATTTCTAATAAAACTATTATCTTCATTTATGTATGTGTATATAGAAAGAAGTAAATTTTAATTGTTCAAAAATAATTATCACAAATATAAATTATTAAAAGAAGCTTGGTCAAAAAACAAAAAAATTATGAAGAATTCAAAAAAATAATTTATTTTTTTTTATAATTTACATAATTTCCTGAGAAGAATTTCAAAAAATAAAGTAACCGATAGAAAATAGATTAAATTTTTATTAAAAGATTTATTTTAACATATATACAAGTTTTGACAAAGGAAATAATAAAACTGCTTCTTTATCGAAATTAACTTGATGAACAAAATGCTTTTCTAATATAATTAATAGTTTGTCTTTTTAACTTATCTAAAATATATTCACTTAACTTACAAAAATATTCAGAAAATTATTATGATACATTTCCATAGGCTATTTGATAGGATAGGATTATATAAAATGCTAACCTTAAAATCATTTTATCTCTTCATTGTTTTCCTCTTATTGCAAAGAGACTTGTTTAAGCGTTTTACTTGCATAATTAAAAATTATTTATGTGTTATTCCTAATAACTTTTACTGTGTGTATACCAACTGAGAATAGATTTCTATTTATTTGATAAAGCAAATTGTCATCTTAAATAAATAATAAGCAAACATAAAACTTCAATTTTTGTGTACTATTTTAATTACAGTTATTTAAAAAATGTACATATGTATAAAAAGACAAAATTATAATCTGTTAAATTACTTTGCTGGAAACAGAGAAATTCATATATTTTCAAATCATTTTTTATTTCTTCATTAAATTTAAATTATTTAAAAAATATTCTATTACTAAAATCCTCGTCTTGTCTTTATATAAAGGCCTGTTTTTCTTATCCTAATAAGACCAACATTTTATTCACATATATTAATTTGTAGTATATTATTTATTTATTTAAGAAATTATCTTGAAAACTAAGTAAATCCTAAAATTAAATAATTGCAAATTTTAAATGAAATATTGGTTTCATCATAAATAATGCTTCGTCTTTATATATTCTTCTAAAGCTTATATTATCTAATTAACTTTTATCTTTATTAATTATATATTTAAATTTTATAATTATAAAATACATCACACAGTATTACTACATACTACAATTAGTGTTCAATAATAATTTTAAAAAGAAAAATTTATTTTGTTTCTAATTACATTTTTGTAATCATTTTCATCAGATGGGTTTAAGAGTATAAATATAATTTAGTTTATATCATCACACACACACATTATATTACATTACAAGATTTAATTATTAATATTTCTGTAAATGTTAATTTGTATTTACAATTTTTAGTTTAATTGTAATTCTCATCATAATCTAAATTATTATCAAACTTTTGGTATTAAGTAATTTTTTTTATAAAATTCCTAAATTTTTTGAAAACATAATAAATTATTAAAATATAATTTATATTATTAAAGAAACCATGCAAACTTTTTGATTTCTACAGACTTACATATTTTAAAAAATGGACTTAGTTGTAATACTTTATTTAGTTCTGTATTTCAATTATAAATTTATTAAAATTTGTTTTGTAATTTTTCATTAAAAATTTCAGTCGCAATGTCATTATGTACAAAAAAGTAATTAAATATGACATTTCACTGACTCAGCTCTAAATTTCAAACTTTTCAAATTATGGTACTCCATTTGCATAAAATAAAGAAAATAAAATTCATTGCCATGTATTGATGAATAATAATATTTTAGACTGAATATAAATTATAAGTAAAACTTGTAAAGAAATATTTTAAAAATTTAATTTGATTAAAATGAATGCATAATTATACGTAAATAGATGATATGAGAGGTACGGATATACCATAGAAAATCCTAATATAATGTTAGAAGAATTTATGTTTAAAAAATGTGGAATTCTAAGAACTTAAGAAGAATGTGTGCTAAAAAGTAATTTAATTAAGAAGAATGATCAAATGCTCACTAGTGAATTAAATTAAAAGAAACGAGTAGAAAGACTAACTTTTCCTTTGAAATGCAATGGCGTCAAAAGTCAAATCTTTAAACTTTGTTCACTTTGAATAACTTTTAAAGAATAATAGTACCCTCTTACAAAAACACACCATAGAATTAAGAGAAGACAAATTCTCGAACATTTCTGAGAAAGAAAACTGAAAATATTCTATCCCATGCAAAGCAAAGATTTCAAATGTTAGATTAAGTTGCAGAAAATAAAATTTTACTTAAAATTTACTATTCTTATATCTATTATTCTAACAGTTTTTAAAAAATGAATCACTGATTTTTATGTTATATTGCCTTATTGTATTAAAAAATTGTTGTATGATCGAATATAGTTAGATATTACTATATATACTTTGAGTTAATTTCTTTTAATAACAATATAGAATTTTATTAATCTATATTTTATTTCAGGTACATCTGTCACCAGCAATGTACGCGATGATGACATAAAATAACTAATCATTTAATAGAATACATGATATTTCGATTAAAGTTTGAGATATAAAATTATTGAAATATAAAAACTATTAATTATGCAGAGATTTAAAATTTTATAAAATTAGAAATGCTAATTAGTTAAAGCAAGAAATAATCTCATAAGAAAGCTATTTAAACATGTTTTCATTTAAAAGTATACATTTTACTTTAATAAAAGAATATCAAAAAAGCTTTCAAAGAAAACAATTATAAAATTAATTTTTTTCAAGCCAAAATTTATGCTTTCCTTATTCAAGATATTAAAGTAAAATATTATGTAATGTGATGCACAGAGAAAAAATTATTTTGTTTTGAATCGTGATTATTTTCATCTGTAATAAACTTTTTTAACGAAGTCATTAAATGACCATTTTCATATGCCAGATCTTCATTAGGTATCGTACAGAATGCCTAAACAATATATGAAATGTTATTCATTCCATGTTTTGCCAGTCAGTTTTTGATAATCTCTATAAAATGTATAATTATTCTATCAAATTTTCCCATAAAGTATGTAATCAATAAATACACGAGAAAAAAATGTATTCAAGTGTATTTTAAATGCTTGAAATTAGCTTTTTTTAAATAAAAGATTAATTATAATTGTTTTTAGTAAAACAATTTTTATCACACTTTCTGTCGATTTGTTTTAACTGTTACTTTTTGTTTTAAATCTAAGCTTTTTTAAAAATTATTTCAAAAATGTAGATTTTAAATTGAATTACAGTATCATAAAAATTAACAAAACACAGCAAAGCAACCACGTTAACCTAATGTCGTACATTTTTATCTTCACTTTTTTTAAATGTTATATAATTAATAAAAATCAATAACTAATTAAAAATGTTTAAATAAATATAAAAAGAAAGGCTTAGTTAAATTGTAATTGTCAATTAACGAAAATGCATTTTTAATAAGTTTTTAAATTATACAATTTATTTATTTAATATTAAATTATGCTTCAAATTTACTGGTTTATATAGGAGAATTTATGTATTTGGAAATATTTAAGTGAAAATAATATTGCAATATTCATTATATAATATATTTTTTAGAATCTAAATAGTAACATTTTCCTGATACTGTGTGTCTTTAAAAATTAAGATTTTACTTTTTGTTTAAAAATGCATATGGAATTATTTTCCATAAATTTCAGAATTTCAAAAAAAATTCTTTTGTTATTAATAATTTACAAAGTTTTTGCAGATGTATGATTAAAAAAATATCTTCTGCTAAGGGGACATGTACAATTTCATTTAAAACAAAATTCCAATCACCCTACATCCCTAATCGTTTTGCTGAATCATGTACGGAGTTCAATAATAATATTATTTTATCCTTAAAATAATAATATTATTTAGCATTAAAATAACAATATTATTTTAGCATTAAAATAATAATATTATTTTAGCATTGTTCTAAAATTTGAATAATAAATTGAAGGAAACGTTAGAATTAAATATAATATATTGAAACCAACGCAGAATGGATGTGATGTAACATACTAAACACCATAAGAATTTATAGATACTTTTAAATTAATTTTCTTTAGCTCAGACACTGTGAAGAAATTATGAAAATATAGTTCTATTCAAAATAAAATAATGAAAATTTAAAAAGATTTGAAGTTATTTTAAAATCTAGCTTTAAAAATGCTTTTAATTTTCTCTCCAAGGAAATCTACCATCATTTGCCTGTAATGCATATATTATAATACTTTTCTTGTAAAGTGAAATAGTTAGAATCTGATAATCAAATTAACATTGTGTGGTTTTAGCCGGAAATTTAAGCCACAGGGGAAAAATTTTGTTCAAGATAACTTGGTGAATAGGAAATAATTTAGACATGTACAGAAAAGTTCTCATTCGAAAAATATGATATACTCACTATATCATTTATTCTATATAAATTATCATATTATCTTAAAATAAAAATATAATATTAAAAAATATGATTATGAAATTTATTTCTCACCAAAATTCACTGTTATAAAATGTATTATTTTTCATTTTAAGTAATAAAATTTTAACTTTTAAAAATGTTCAATCCATGAATTACCAGATTTTATTAGTAAATATGTTTGGACTATAAATATATATATATATATATATATATATATATATATATATATATATATATATATGTGTGTGTGTGTGTGTGTGTGTGTGTGTGTGTGTGTGTGTGTGTGTGTGTGTGTGTGTGTGTGTGTGTGTGTGTGTGTGTGTGTGTGTGTGTGTGTGTGTGTGTGTGTGTGTGTGTGTGTGTGTGTGTTCCTCAACATCATGACATAATCAAGTGCTTGTTTTCAACAGTGATCTTCGTGTCAATTGTTAGAAAAGAATAAAAAATGTTTAATATACTACAGTTAAAATGCCAATTCGTTTTATTATTAGTGCATTAAACTAATACACATATATTATGAAATATATGGCCTTATACATGCATACATATATATATATATATATATATATATATATATATATATATATATATATATATATATATATATATATATATATATATATATATATATATATATATATATATATATATATATATATATATATATATATATATATATATATATATATATATATATATATATATATATATATATATATATATATATATATATATATATATATATATATATATATTTGTGTGTGTGTGTGTGTTGTAAAAATGAATTTCTAATATTTGTCCCTTTAAGAGCTAGTACATGCAGAATATTTAAACAAAAGAATTAGTAGAATGCAGAAAGAAAATAAAACAAATCAATTAGAATTAATTTTATTAGAATGACATCGTGGACTAACCCATATCTGAAGCAAATATTTAAAAGGAAGTCGTCAACTCAGAAATGAAAGTCACTGTAAGATGGAAAGTCCAACACCTGATTCAGCACTTTTTTTTAAAATGTCTATATTTAGTAATGAAAAACAAGAAGCTGCTATTTCTTAAGAAGAGAGAATAAGCCTCATGATTGTGACATTACTCGTACAATCAAGGAAAAAAACTCCACTAATTATTTTAAGATATTTGTATTATAGTTTTATAAAATAAGTGTGTTCAAATAAATTGTTATCATAATAATTCAATTTTATTAATAAAGTTTTAAAAAAGATGTATGGTTTTATAAAAATAGCTATAAAAAGGGAAAATCTTTTGATATTTTTTAAATAATTGTACTTAGAATTTATGATTCATTTTGGATCAATAAACTACATTATATAACACAAAAGTGATAATTTTAAAAGAAGCTGAAAATTTCCTAAAAATTCATTCACTTGTTTATATCTAATACATATAAATGATAATTTTCACCAGTTATATTCATTCAAACTTAGGGTAATAATTAATAAAAAAATATAAAGTTATCCATAAATTGGAAACTTTAATTAAATTAAATTATAAGAAAAAAAGTAAAATGTATTTAAAATTTTCCTTAGTATTTAAATACGAAGTTTTCTCCGCTTGTTACTTATTAAAATTAAAAATGAGTAAAATGAAATAATTATAATGTGCATAATTCACACTTAAATATAGATTATTATATGAAATATATTAAACTTTAGTTAAGCAGCGAAATGGGAAATGAAAACGTTTCAGCAAATGAAAAATAATTGCTTCAACTAAGCCTGAGCTTTGCGTTTGAAATAGTTATAGTTTCAGCGCAGACTACTCTAATAGTTATGCAAATTAATAACACAAATATACTTCATCGTGATTTTTCAGTTTTAATGATAATAAACATATTTTTAAAAATATAACTATGTTATATAAGAATTTATAAGAGTTCATCTTTAATATTCTGCAAAAATTATTTAACTTAATAAAGCAATATTTATCAATATTGCAAATAATTCTGAAAAGCTTAACAAAACACTTGAAACAGCATAAATTTATTTTCACCAGTAGATGTTTAAATTTTTAGACTACACTCTTCCTTAAATGGGAATATATAATTTTTATTGATGAAACTTATTATCAGATCAATATTATATATAATTAAAGAATTACACAATGAAAAAAGAAAAATTGAGGAATCATCAAAAAATATTATTTATTGTACAAAAGTGCAAGATAATTTTAAAAAAAAGGATCTGCTATAAGTAAACTTTTTGACACAGAGTAGAAGATAGCCTGACAGATTTTAAGGGATTTTAGCATCCACACAGTAACATCGCCAGCGAGGACTTTTCATAAATAATTACCAGTAGCATGGGAGACAACCTGGAAAACTCCCAAGACCGCACCCCGTCAAATGATTATGCAAAAGTCAGAAGTGTACCAGGCATCCCCCGTTGTTGAACAGTTTCTGGAAATTGTATACTTCGAAGATTAGTAAATTGTGAGACCTCTGCTAAAAAGTGTACTCAAAAAGAATATTTTCATGATAATCACAAACCTTTGAATGCTTTTGTAAAATCTGGTGACTAATATTTACTTAAAAATATTATGTTTCAAAAGCTTTTCTAATTTTGTAATTGAAATATTAATAATTAATTTTTAAGATTACAAAAAATTTTATGCATTATTTGATGTTCAATATAAAAATTGTGTTTTATCAATAAACTGCTTACATTCCATATTATATTTTCATGCTAAAATGGGTAAACATTCTTAAAATGAAAGTAATTCCTGGCTACATTTAGCGATCACACAGTTCATTGTATTTATGTTCTATTGGACACTTCTAAATTATTTTCATTAACTGAAGCATTTTAAGCAAACGTCAACTTTACATTGCAGCAAATTAGAGATAATAAAAATAATATGTCTTTAATTTTTAAATTATGTTTGAATTTATAGTAAAACGTAAATCAATTATTGATATTGAAAATAAATAATTGATTCGAAAATAGCACAACGTAATCGATTTTAAATTTAGTTAATAAGAGAAATTAATAAATCTTCGTATACGTGTGTAATATATAGTTGATTAAGCTCCATGACTTAAATTCTTAAACTATTATTTCAGTTTCAGTGAACTTTCTTTAACTTTAGAAATGTTTAGAGTAAAGAGAAATATAAGTTCATTAAAAAATATCTTATATCATTTTTCATTTCTTGAAGGAAAATATTTTTTTAAAAAATCATCTCCATTAATAATAAAAATTCACAAATGGCTTGTGAATTTCATAAAATATATTTTATCTTTTGCTTGGCATTGAATTTATAGACACATTTTTTCATACGACTGACAATATTTCGATATAGTTACGTATAAAGTATCCAAAATAATCCAAGCTATACGAAAAAAAAGTTCAGTTTCTCCGGATGATTGTATGAAATTCGAGAAAAATTACGAACCTAGTTCTTCAAAAAAAAAAAAAAAATGCAATCAATATTTATCTGGAAACTTTCTTCCAATATATTTGAAAATTTTCCTTCGGACTAACAGAAGATGGGTCATTTTTTCACCTACCTTGCTATTTCCTTTTTCTCCAGAGAAAAATTTAATTTAATTTTTTTTGGAGAATTTTGCAAATACTGCTAACATTTTTCCATACCAGTTATACATTGGTAGCTTACGGTTTTGAATTTAACTCTGTAATTTATACTGTCTTTTTTATTAATTGGAATGATATGGGATTAAAACACGTTACTCAATTCTTATAATTTTATGGCTAAATCATTAAAGTTTATAGCATTTTTTGTTGTTATACATGGGAATAATCTTATGAAATAATAATTATAAATAATAAAGTTAACAATTTCTTAGACGTAATTAGATGCCGATAAAATATGGTATCTATAAAATACATCAATTATTAAATTATTATCAATAAAAACAGTAAAAATTAATTAACTTCTCCTCCTGATTTTTAATTAATAATTATTAATTAAAATAACTTTTATCCTTCTAATCTATAGCGTCTTCTACATACTTTTAATAATATTTGTGATTACTTCAAATGGCTTAAAATAAAAATTAATAGGGAATTAGCAGTCAATCTACGTTTATACTAACTCTGTAAAAATTAAAAATATAAATTATTATACAATTAAATGTAAAAAGGAATTTAAAATACTCAAATATTTGTCACGTGAAAATATGGCTTAAATTCTAGAAGTGCTCAAATCGATTTTTATAATTATTAAGTTAAATATCTTTATAATCAAGAACCAACCACAATGATAATTAAGAGTTTCTTTTAAAACCACAATAATTCTAAAAATTTATTTTGTAATTATAATAATTCTAAAATTTACGGTTTCTTTTTCTAGTTTTGTATGTATAAAAATGAATTTATAAGAATGATTTCATGGATGCATTTTCTCTAAAATCACTTCTTTTTTTCACTAATATATAAATAAAAGAGCAAATAATTTTCAAATTAATTGTTGGTGAAATTTTCGTTAATATTACTTTAAATATTTTTTATTTAATTGGTACATTTTATAGTTTATATGTAATTTATCTTAGACTGTATAAAACATAAAGGAATGTCTTGTATTCGTAATTTTCTTTCATATTTTGTATGTTACAAATATATAATATATTATATATATATATAATAAATGATATATATATATATATATATATATATATATATATATATATATATATATATATATATATATATATATATATATATATATATATATATATATATATATATATATATATATATATATATTATGATTTAGGGAAGAATGTTTAATATGAAAATTATTTATATTTTTCTTTTCATAAGCGATGACCTGAGTGCATTTAAGATTCCTGGTTCAATCATTGACTTCGCGAATAAAATTTGTTTAAACATAAAGTTGCATTTATGAAATTAATACATTTCTATTCAGTTTTCTTTCATAAAATAAAATGAGAGAGTCTTAAATAACTTCTTCAAATTTTCTTTTCAAAAATTTACATTTTCAATTTTCTACATTACTATTTGCTGCTCAAGTTACAATAAGGTTTGATTTTTGATGTGTTTGCTTACACTAATAATGTAATAATACAAAACTAATGTTTCTTAGAAACTACTTTCGTTCCCTTCTTATTCAAATGAATTTATTTTTTTAAAAAAATTTATAAATAAGATTTCTCTTTTGAAATTAATGTATCTATTTTATGAAATTAGAAAGGCTTGTGAATCCTTTTCAAACCATGCTGAATTATATTTAAATATAAATAATATCAAGAATCTCTACAATAATTTAATTTAATCGCATGTTGATTATCTCATACAGACACGAGTACATAAAATATTATATTTATGTGAATTTTATTTTAAAACTATTTTACGTTTAGGATATTAAATAAGTGCCCTAGAATACTGTGTTCAACCCTTTAATTTAGCACTATAACGAATATTATTATTTCACGAATACAACTTGCAAAAATTACATTGTATTTATACTTTTTCTCTACATCTCTGTTTAATATTCAAAAACTGGAATAAACAGCAATTTATTGCACTTTTTCATGAATTTTATTTCAAAATTCTTCATGTTGTCGATATTTTAAGAAATATTTGTTTTCAAAAAATTATATTCTTGAAGTTGTTTACAAAATTTATCTTCCTAGCTCGCCTTATTTAATTTGAAATGTAGCTGAGCACCGTTTTGCAGTTAGCAGAGAATTTATGTTTTATGTAAACTGTCATTGTTATTTTATTAAAAATTTGCAAATAAAATATAGATATATATAAGTTTTTTTTCCCTTAAAAAATCATTGCACAAAATATTTTTCAGTAATTTTTCGATACACATATTACAGAATGAACAATGCCCATGCACATAAATATGTAAATGTGATCTTGCACATTTTTAATAAATTTAAAAATTATAAGTCCTTAATTATTCACACCTCATTTCTCATCTTAAAATATTTAATACAAATTTTATAGTTTAATAAAAAATAAAAAAAAACTAAAAACTAGTAAAACTAAAATGAAAATGCATTTTTTTCTTTTTAAACAGATGGGTTACTAATATTTTTTATTTGTTTTATGAATTTTGATTAGTTTTATGAAAACTACACGTCAATATTATTTAATTACATCTAGCCTTAATTTGGGGGAAAAATTATATATTCACTGATAATTGTTTTTGAGTAAACATCTGCTTAACAATGTACATTATTTACAATGTTAAAATTAGTGGTTTTGCTATATCTATAACCTATTTTACCATCATCACACAGCTATAAATCTAAACTGTGTGGTGTCATCTGTTAAATTAATTCATTTTCACTTTTCACACTAATTTTAAGAATATTGGCGTCACAGAAAAATTTCTCTTCGTATATTGTACTAAAAAGAAATATATATCATTTTTAAAATATTAATAAATTCAAACAATTTCTAATATTATATGTAATTAACATTTTTTTATTCTTGTTTAATACCAATTTGAGAATACTAATAATGAATATTAAGTTGCAGATTGAATTCGGTCCCTATGAAATGAAATCTTACTTGAATTCCAAAGAAATGAAGAACTAATATTTTATATAAAGTTAATAAATCTTATTTTGATCTTAAATTAAATAAATCTTATTTTGATTAAACTTCAGATACTTTTTTTAAAGAAAAAAATGCATTTTCTCTGCTTATTCAATTCATGGAGAATTATCAAATCGAAAACAATTTATTACAAGAATATAACTTTTGAAGTTCAATACTGTTTAGTCAAATATAATAGCCTAATAATTTTTATTTAGATTTTTTCTTCTCACTCTCTTCATTTTATTTGATACTTTTTATTTTATTTTTATTTTTTCTAATCTTTCAAAAGACTTTTAAAAATTTCTTAATGCATTTTTCAATGTATTATTGTTTCTCTTAAAGATGTTAGATGGCAGCACAAGATACAGTATATTAAAGAATTCTTATGTGATTTTATGACAAAATAATTTTAATAACATTGTAATTACAATAATATTTAAATAAATAATTTATTTCTTTAAATTTCCATTTTTAAAACATATATAGTGTATTTTTGTTTGTTTTTTCATTCCATACTTCATTTTCCTTGCTTCGAAAAAATTTAAGAACTGGCAATATCATAAATAAAATTATTTTTTTCTTAATAAATCTCTTAATTAAGAATAAAATTAATTAATACGTAAATGTATGTAGGAAATAGAATTATTCAGAAATTTCTGTATAATTTTTTATAAATCTGTGTATAAAATACTAAAATATAAAACATTCTAGCATTTGATAAGCAATATTATTAAAATTAAACTTCTAAAAAATTATTAAACTAAAAAAAATTATTTCTATATAAATATTAACAAAATTCAAAGTCAAATTAACCAAACACAAAATAAAAATTTGCTTAAGTGAAAAGTTTTCCATTAAGACTGATAAGCCTGTTACTATTCAGTCTTAATGGAAAAAATAGCTAACATACATAGCTAACAATTTACTTAAAAATAAAGATCTTTTTAAAATCACAAATTGTTCACATTCATAATTTCAATTAACTTTTCAAGAAACAAAATATTGGTATCAGTAAGTCAAATAAGTTGTAATCTTTCGGACTATTTAAGTACATTCAAACAATTTCATCAAACTGTTAGAATTATTAAAAATCATTGTTAGAATTATTTTATTAAAATTTATTATTTGATTGAAAATATTTATATAAAAATTTTATTTACTGTTTCTTATATAATAGGTATATTTTCTTATTTAAGAAGTTATGTATATATGTTTCAGAGATTATATGTTAAGAAGCTGTCAAAATAGACTATCTACCTGGCCAAACTATTTTGTTACTATAAAGTTCAGTAGATGGCGTCACTACATTTTCAAACAAATTTTATGGAACAAGTTTAGTATCCCCATATAAATGATTTCTTGCCAAATCTGGCGCTCTTTGTTTTCATCGTAGTGTTGCCGATTTCATTTTTCTCGTGTTTTACATAATTTTTTACGTTATATATGTGCTTTTTTTCAGTGGCAACAGCTTTTTTAGTTTAACTTCGAGAACTTTCTTTGTTCTACGTTTTAATTGGTAGCCATTTTACTTTTGATGGCTGTTGTTGCTGCAATTAGGGGATTTCACTCAGGTTGTGTTTCGTTGTCGCCAGTGTTCAAACATCGTAAATTTTTCTTTTTTACTGTTTCTTTTACATTATTTATTTTTATTTGGTTTATTTATAATATATATTTTTTTATTTATTCCTATATTTTCTTTTATATTTTTAAAATCGTTAAATTTTCTTTTTTCCTAATTTCGTTTTCTTAATTTACTATTATCATTTTGTTTACTTATTGTTATAATTACAAAATGTCTCATGTTCATAATGTTGTTGAGAAATTTCAACAGATTATTTTAGTTAAAATTAAAGAAACTAATGATGGATATTTTACTTTTTCAAGCTCTAGACCAACAGTTGGAAAACCCGGAATTGTTAATAGAATTTTTTTAGTTCAATTAGCTCAGGATTCGCAATTATTAATTAATTTTTTAACGGAAATTGGATTTGGAGAAGGTGTAATTATTTTATTTAAATTCTATTGCTTACATGTATTTTTTATTGTATTCGTGTTTCATTTTTATTTACTTAAAAAGTGTATATATTTAAAAAAAATATTTTATTCATGTTTTTTTTTAAATTTTAAAAAATGTATGTATTTGAAAAATAAGTTTTTGCATTCTTTTTTTAAATTTTATAAAGTATATATATATATTTAGAAAAATATTTTTATATGCTTTTTTATGTAAAATTAGATAATCATTTTTATTGAAATGTGACACTGTGGTGACAAACGAATAAAATGTCGAAATAATTATTCCAATAAGCATGTCAGCTTAACTTCATATCAAGTAAGTCCATTATTTATATTTATTTCCCTTTTTAAATTTACTAAAATGCTTATTTTTCGATCAAACTTCGGGAAATTTCCCGTGTTAACAAACACGCGCCTAGTTTGGCGACTTGGCGACAAAAAAATCGCCGCGTTCGCTAATATAAGGGGATACTGAACTTGTTCCAATTTTATAATATTTTAAAAATTATTTGAAGTACATATATTAAATAATAATTATTGTAAAAAATTATTTATGTGTATTATATACATTTAAATAAGGAACAAGTTCAGTATCCCCATACACTTGGCTACCGCTTCAAATTTTTTTGTCGCCAAGTTGCCAAGCTAGGCGCGCGTTTATTTAAACGGGAAATTTCTCTAAGTTCGATCGAAAAATAAGCATTTCAGAAAATTTAAAAAGGGAAATAAAGATAAAAAATGAACTTACTTGATATGAAGTCAAGCTGACATTATTCGTTTGTTACCAGTGTCACCATTATAAAATTTTACAAAATAAATAAATAAATAAAATAAAAAATAAAATTTTTGAAAATCAGGAACCATGTCTAATAGATTTTTCAGTATTACAACGCTTTCCATCTATAGTTTTTTTTTACAAACAAAAGAAAAACCATCTGAATAAGCTTTTTTGGTGTGATCTTCATTTCAGATCCACATTTCCTACAATTCGGGACTTTTAATAATGCAATTTCCGTTAAAAATTCAATTAATAATTTAGAATCCTGAGCGATTTGAACTTAGAAAATTATATTAGCAATTCCGGGTTTTCCAACTGTTGGTCTAGAGCTGGAAAACTTAAAGAAACCATCATTATTATCTTTAATTTTTCGCTAATAGAATTTGTTGATATTTTTCAACAACATTTTTAACATGAGACATTTTTAATTTAAACAATAAATAAAGTAATTAAAACAATAAAAATATGATAATAAATTAAGAAAACGAAATTAGAAAAAAGAATATTTAACGATTTTAAATATATAAAATAAAATATATCATTCAATAAAAAAAATATATATAAAAATTAAACCAAATAAAATTAATAATGAAAAAGAAATAGTAAAAAAGAAAAATTTACGGTGTTTGGACACTGGCGACAACGAAACACAACAGCGGGAAATCCACTGATTCCAGCAGCAACAGTAAACGAAATTAAAATGACTACCAATTAAAACGTAGAACAATTAGCAAAGAAAGTTTTGGAAAGTTCTCGAAGGGAAACTAAAAAAGCTATTGCCACTAAAAAAAGCACATATATAACGTAAAAATTATTTAAAACACGGGAAAAACGGAATCTGGCAACGAAAAAATAATAATAGTTAACAAAAACTAAATTTGGCAACACTACAATAAAAACAAAAGCTGAAAGTGGCAACACTACAACGAAAACAACGGTTTCCAGATTTGGCGAGAAATCAGTGTATGGGGATACTGAACTTGTTCCTTAAATAAATATTATTTAAATGAAATAAGATAATAATATGAATGAAAAATAAATTGGGAACAATAATAAAGTTACTTTATTAATGACTTTGTCACCTAATGTCCTGCAACATACCAAAAAGTGAGTCTGTGTTTATTAAACAATTTACACAATGCTCCAGAAATTCCTCTTGGTAAATTTTGAGTCCTACTTCACGTATTGCAATGAATCATAATCGTAATGTGTCAGAAACATTAGAATATTTTAAAGTTGGTTTACCATTTGAAGGGTTCGCAAAATATTCACATTATTAAGGGTCCGCTAATCAGACCCTAATCTCGTTTATCACTTGTAAACAGAACATGGTTATTAAACTTTCTATATCTTTTGTTCAAAAATTGGCAGCAATTTGCATTTTGTTCTCTGACTACGATGAAGAAACGTTGTCCACGTGTGTCGTTAATCAAATGCCATAAGCCCATGCTCCTTCTATTCCTTTACTGTAATTTCTATGTAATGCATGTTTTCAGCGTAAGAAACATCTAATGTATACTAGTTGCTACGTTCATTTTCAAGAAATATATGTCCTCTGTTATATTTTCACTTTCAACGATGATTCGATTTGTCAACTTTGAACATATGCTCCGAATCTCCGAAGAATAATTTTTAAACAAATACACACAGATTGAAACAATAGAACATCTTACTTTTTTTGCCAACAAATAGGTGATTTTTGATTTTCATACATAACTTTTCAAGTGGGTGGTCGCTTGGGAAGTTTTATAAATCCAATAATAAATGAGCGCTATCATCTTTCATAACAAACTGCTGTTGAATCATCTATCGAAATCCTCAACGCTTGCAAAAAACATTTATTTTTCAAATTAGCTGAAAGGTTTGGCATTTTTGTGGCAACACCTGTGACTTTTGTATACTCTTATTTTCTACTTCTTACTTTTGACATCCTGAGATTTTCCGTTAATCTTCAAATAATCATGAAGGTGTCATGTGAGTAGTAATTGGTATTTTCTTAGAAATTGAACACTTGATTCTCTGTTCGTTATCATAAGATAAAATTTCTTAGCTTTCATGTCAAACGTGCGATAGCATGGTAGAAAAATTGTGTATAAAGCAATTCCAGAAGCACAATCTATTATCCGTAAAGTCACTACATTTTAAGTGAATTAGATTTTTTATTTGAAGAATAACACTCACAATCACATGCTTTCAAACATTTCGAGTTCCTCATTTTCTAAGCTATGATATAAATTTATAAAATAATACGAATAAGTTGAAAAAATTAAAGAGTAAAATAAAAGTAAGAAATAAAAATTTTAACAACAAAAAATTAATTAGAAATTGGAAAATTGCGAAACATATTTTCTTTAATAGAAAAGAACACAAATTATTGTAAACATTCTTATTTCTTAGTAATAAGTTAAAAATAATTATTTCATCAGTGATTACTATTAATGTAGACAGATACTTAAAAGCTTCTTCAAAATAATTAGAAAAATGAATGGAAAATCATTATGCTTATTGTAATTATAGAACATAAAATACATTTTGCTTACATTAGATAAATAATAATACATTTTGAGTACATCACACAGTCAAAGAAAATTATATCCGTTCAAATATTGTTATATTATCCATAAATTTATATTTAAATGAATGCAATATCTACGTTGGTTTATATTTGAAACTCTTAATGCATAAAGGTACAGAGAAGATATCTTGAATCCTATTGTTGTCTTGTACATGGCCATGATTGAAAATACCTTCATTTGACAAGCAAATTAAACTTGCCTCTTCGGTTTTTGTTTCAACAATATAATGTAGAAATGTGGTTATAGACATCATGGCTATTACGTTCCCTGGACATATCATGAACCTCATACATTAAATATAAAACCTTCTCAAGAGACATATTGTTGACCCGCAACACCCCCTATTAGCTAATCTCATATTAAATTAGCAATAATTAATAAGATTAACGGGAATCACAACGTATGATATTCATTGAGAACAACCTAAACTCCATGAGAAACCCTATGAAATCTGATATGATCGCATTCGCTCTTGAATAATGCTGTTGCAATTAGTTTACATTTTTGTAATTTTGTATTAGTGTTGATATTATGAAATTTCAATATTTTTTTATTGAATTATTTTTCAAATTTCTAGATGGTGTGATAAATATTATTCTTTGAGTTTCATTTAATTTTCATTCATAATTCTTGAACTATTATGTACTTCTTATTTATTTTGTTTGACTTTTGGAAATAAATGTAATATATATATGGAAATCATATTAAATATCACATAAAGTTTTGAAGCTTTTATATTTGATATTATTTTTACATCACATCCGATTGTAATAAATTCAATATAGTTGTCTTTATTCCGTCATCGCCTCCTCTCTCATTCACATCTTCTCAAAGAAGAAATCACGGATTTTTTTTTTTTTTTCTTGAGATGCTTATACTGATAATAACGGCATATTATTCTTTACGAGCTTACTTCATTTGAACTTGACATGCGCATTTGACATAAAAGTAATCCTACAAAGATTAATATTTGTTAATCAGGAAACATATCTAAAATAAAATAACTTATACTCAATTTATGATTGATAATTGTTCTATTTTACCTATAAAATAATCCTAAAGTATATAATCCTGGTTTCAAATAGTATAATAATCCAAGGGAAGACATTGTTTCATCAGTTACCGAAGGGTCAAGTTACTTTAAACTAATTTGAACAAGAATATAGCAATAAATTGCGAACTGCCACAAATGATCAACAGGTTTTATATTTTTGTATTGGGTCTAATTGTAACGATTTCCTAAAAGTTTCTAAGAAATGTTTGAAAAAATTCATCAGAAAAATTTGCCTCAATTCTGTGACATATTTCAATTTTATTATCTTAATGAGATTTTCAAAAGAAAATAATTTAGATTTAATGTTCGTATAATATTATAATAAATAATGTATTTACTTTTCGTTAATTATGAATACTTCTAAAATTTCTTAAAAATCTTTATTTTAATTTTACTTTTTTAAAAATAATAAATTAATGACATATAGTTTACAATAAATCTGCATTCTTAAATTAATGTATTCATGGTGAAGATATATTAATTTACGTACATTGTTTTGTTTATTATTAAATTTATAAAAAATATTGAAACTATTTTATTTTTAATATGCAAAAAATTTCTCTGTATAACAAATAAAGTTGAAATCAAAGGATTTTTGACTTAAAGAAAATTCAAAATATACGAAATATTTGATCAGGGGTGACCATTTGGAGGAGATTTGCCGCGGATGCTTATGTACAGAGGCCTGGTAATATGATTAAAAAATAAAATAATATTTATAATTGCACGTGAAAAATTCATAATATTTTTATTATTGTCAATATGATTAAATTCACTTTTCATTGTAAATATTATTAACATAAATCTAATATATTTTGGCGACCTTTAAACTTCATGTGTTCAAACTTCTTGTCTGTATTCAATTTTCGTTATTTGATTTGGAAAATATTTACACAATTCCCATATAAACTGGATATTTTCAAAAAACGCTGTCAATATAATACGGTTAAAAATTGAAAATAATTAAAACAATATTTTTCTCCGTCTATTTTTAGTTGAATGCTCATTCAATTCCACCGATATTTGCCATAAGCAATAAGCTTTAGTCATTATTAGGTACTTAAATTTTGAAATGAAAATATTGACTATATGTGGATCATTTATATGACTTATTGAAGTCCCTGATGTGACTAGAGAAGTTTATTCAAAAATTCTAGCAAAAAATATAAAATAAACTTGATGAATTGTAGCAAGAAGTTACCAACAACTGTAGCAACAATAAAGGGAAATATAAAGCCGCAAAAATCTAGAATAATTACTTATGCAATTCATTCAGTTGTCTATCACACTCGTTAAATTATTAATTTGTCATGCAGCTCCTGGTAGTATGTATTGTTAAAAATCATTGTTTATTTTTTTTGCAACTACGAAAAATGGATATTTTACAAAAAAATTTGAACATTACTTTTAACCCACTATGATAAACGACACCTTTTAGGAATCCAAAATGAATTCTGTTAAAACAAAATATACATAGTTTGAACAAACGTGCTATGTTCAAGATTAATTTATTAATAAAAGTAACTGTAGTACAGAGATATCCGACTTTTAGTCATTTCGATTTAATATAAGTTAGGCTATTGTTTTATATTGAATAACATGGTTAGCACAATATTGTCTAAAATCAATAAAATCAAATAACTCATTCATGTAGAAGCAATTTGTTTTTGACTAAGCATTTAATTTTATCAATAAAATTGTCAAGAAATCTGAAGTTAAAATGGCTAGTTGCTATAATATATTTCTCCAACACTGATTTTACAAATGGCAGACAAAAAAACAGTTAGACATTGACGCAGCAATTTTAATAAAATATTGTGGGTGTAGTTTTAAAAATTATATACTCTTCGACAATGTTATTAACAATTAAAAAAAACTCTATCTGTACTATCTAATTCTATCTATCTATTTGAAATAAAAGTATTGAATTTCCTTTCATTATTTTGCACCAATCCATATAAAATGCGAAATAAACGTTTTTATTTGTTCTCGTTTTAATCTTAGGAAAGTCACAAATTTTTTTTATTTTATTTTTTATTTATGTACGCTACGCATATATCTGAGGCATAATTCATAATAGACCGTATTTTTATACTTTTAACATCAGCGCATTTAATGCACACTTCAGCATTTAATACAAAACATCATTTTTATTTTCAAAATATATTTAAAACAGAAACATTAATATATATATATATATATATATATATATATATATATATATATATATATATATATATATATATATATATATATATATATATATATATATATATATATATATATATATATATATATATATATATATATATATATATATATATATATATATATATATATATATATATATAATATAATATAATATAATATAATATAAAAAAGTAAGTGATCTGTGATCTTACTTGTAATATTTTGTTACTGCAATCATTTCGCTGCTTTTAAGTAAATTGAATATTTGTCTAATTGCGCTGCTATATTATTAATCTATTTCTCCAGAAGAAGAAAAATATAATAAAGCAACTACAAGTATCTTTTTTTAATATTTGATAAACACTCTGATAAAAATATGTATATTAATTAGAATATTTTTACTAGCATGTGCTTAATGTTTCAATTTTGCTTAATATCCATTGTGGTCACATAAACTGTGCTCAGTGAAACATAAATGAAGTCATGACAGAAACAAAAACATAATATTCTTTTTCAAAAGAAAAAAAAATTGGATGCATTCGAAAAACACTTTGCTTATTAATAATGCATGAAAAATTGGTCGACTGTAACAGAAAATTAATTCTGTAAATACATCTATATTTTTTTCTTCTACCCTGTTGTATAAAGATATCGATTTTAATCTCTGCAATTGGTAAATCTCTCTGGGTTATATACACGAACTCAAAAAAGAAACCAACAAACATTGATTTCTTAAGCGGCAGAGAATAAATTTGCATTTTAGAATGAATTTAATATTTTTGTATATTTCTATTTAAAGGTATTATTTTTTTCAAAAATTGAACTAGTTATCTATTAAACACAGTTGTTTTATTTTTAACAAATTTTCTTCAAAATTTATATAAATTTTTAACTTTTAAGTAGTTAAATTTATTTTGAATTTATAAACTGAAACTCTCGTTTTCAGAATTTTTTAAACAACAGGCACGATGAAATTAAAGTGAACTGATGAAATATTACGTTCTCAATTTTCCATATGATTAAAAAAATATAGTATTGTATATCTATATAATTTTAAAAGCCAGAATATTTAATAATATTTAATGAATAGAAAAAATATAAAGTTTATATTTTAAATTCATGATGCTGAATTTATTTTATAAAATTTTAATTATTATTAAAGTATAATAAATTATTACAAAATACTCAATTTTATGCCTTCAATTAAGAATAATAAAAATTATTTGAAAACTATAAATATAGATGGCAGCCTAGTATAAAATGAAAAAGTAAATCTTATTTCTTATCACTGTTTCTTTATAAGAAATAATTTTTATCTTAAATTATTTTGTAAAAAAATGAAAAGCAATAACTATTATTGTTACAAAATGGATTTAGAAGGCAATTGTTACTCATATACGATTTTGCTAATTTAATTTATACTAATTTAATTTATTGAATAATTGAACTTAATGAGTGCCACTATTATTACATTGCTCAAGCGATATATTGCAAAGAAATTCATACGACAATGAAAATTCGAAGGCTTTAATTTTTATGTTTCTTTCTTTTATTCAAATCCTTGGAAAATTTAAAATTAAGAGCAATAAAATACCCGAATCAAATTTTTTTTGTAATATTATTGATTGATAATTAATGCATTTATCAAAATATATTTTTTAATTATAGTAAAATGAGGTTTTAATAACTTTATATTTTTCTCAAATTAATTTACAGAGACTGAATACAATATTTTCCTATATATTCGGCGAACCCTGTATGTGTAAATGCTAAACTGAATCATCCTGATGAATTAAAAAAAAACTAAATTTTGAATCAGGATAAAAAGATTAATTAAAATACCTACAAAGCAGAAAAAACATAAGTGTGGTGAATATCGAATTTTATTTTTATTTTATAGTAGACTTGTTTTAAAAAAACTCAAGCTTATGGAAGAATTTGCATGTATGAATGTTGTTTGCAATAAATTGCACAGAATTTCATTGGCTAACTATGCATTAATAATTCTTAAAAAGTTTTATAAATTTAATTGGATAACAATAGTTCTATTACTTAAATCCTACTTTCAAACAAATTAAGATAATAATAATAATTAATATCTACAAAGTTCGTATTTTTATTGATTTCTCATAGATGGCGCCAGATAAGGTAAAATAGCAAATAAGGAATTTTTTGTTACCTTTCACAAAACAAGTAGAAACATAGGAAATCATTTTGAAGGTTCAGCTTGAATTTGGTCGAGCTTTTGATTTGTAGAAATACGTGTGTGACTAATTTGATTAATTCAAATTATTTGGTACAAAAAGAATTTCAAAAAAAGTAACAGTTATAAGTCAATCAGAATAATTGCAAAAAAAATATACTAGTTGATATTAAATTGCTTAGTGTAAATAAGCAAATATAATTATCACAAAACATGGGTGGTAACAATTTTGTTCTTAAGCCCCTAGTAGCTGTTACAGCAGTAACTAGACATTTCAAAAAATGATTTTTCTTTACCTTCATTGTAACATCAATCAAAACAAATTATAAAGAGATTATATAATACGTATATATATATATATATATATATATATATATATATATATATATATATATATATATATATATATATATATATATATATATATATATATATATATATATATATATATATATATATATATATATATATATATATATATATATATATATATATATATATATATATATATATATATATACTATAGAAAATTTTCTTGGTTCAATCAAATATTAATTAAACATAATCTAAAAATTAGACGATATTCATGAGTATTAAAAAGCAGAGAATGTAGTTGAAGATAGCAAAATTTGCTTAGAACCGAAGAATAATATTTTGTTATATTTATTAGTTTATATAAACAGATAGTGCAAGCTTCATGTCGTGATATTATTAATAAAGATATTTCTTCCATGAGAATTTTTTAAATATATTTTAAAATAAACGAATTTTATTAAAAATATTAATTAATTTTGATTATAAAAAAAGAAAAATAAGTTTAAAACCATCAAAGCTCATATAATAATGCATCATAATTTTTAAAATCCAAATAGAATAATTTTGAATTTAAATTTTTAAAGATTTAAGTGTGAAAGTTCTTAATGATATTTTATTCCAATAAATTTTGTCACTTTCACAATGACTCTATCTTTGCAGATTTGCCGCGTGGGTTGTGGAAAAATTGTTCACCGCATAAGGTCAACAGGGTCAGGGATACACCAAAATTTATAAAATTTTAAGTTTCTTATAATTTAATATCACTTAAATGAAAGTCTCGCTAAGCGCTTGCATTTTTTCATGTTTTATATTTTCTAAGACTAAAAATGAGATTTTATTTTTATTTTATATTTAAATTAACTTCTGTTTTCGTTTCCGCTGGTTGTTTTCATTTAAGGGAAACAAAATTTGATTGCAGATATAAACAATGAAAACCCATTCCGTATAGAGTTTTCGCTACCACAAGGAACGCGTTAAAAAAATCTAAGAATTTGTAACATGTCACAACAGGATTTGGGAACGTTTTGAGAAGCTAGTGCGGCTCAATGTCGTTGTTTAATTTGTTTTGCTTTTCACAATGATAATACACATTCATTTTTTAATATGGCAACCAAAAGTCACCATTCAAACTTATTATATTCTCAACTTAAATATACGTTCAGCACTTTAAGGGCACATGCATTTTGCTTTTTATTTTCTAATTTTTCTTTGTTTAGTGTGTTTAATAGTAGTACTTCTTGATATTTTTGCATGTTGTAAGACAACGAAACCATGGGTTCACCCGACCCTTTCAAGTGGCTGTCACTCCTAAAAATCTTTATTACTATTATTACATGCAAAATCTTGTTATTTTAGATTTAGTTACATTTTTTGAGGTAAACCTCAATCAGTTACCTGCCAATCGGTTATTGAGCGGCTTATTTATTTAATTCAACATTCAGCCCATCAATGACTTGTGCATTGAGAGGTTCTCCGAAAGATTTGTATCACAGTAATAATGTAAATGTTATGAAGTTTGTAGAAACCATTGCAAAACTTAACCTAATAATCGCTAAATATCTCCACAAATTCAAACCTCTCAAAAGACAAACATTGCTTATTACTTAGAGGATCAAATTCAGAATGAAGTTATGAGCATTACTTAAAAATAATTAATAAAAATTTATTGCACATGATTAAATATTCAAAATATTATTCACTAATTCTGGATACTGCACCTGAAGTCAGTCATACCTACTGTTGTAATCTGATTTTGTTTATCAGAACGAGGAAACCAACCAAGTCAAAACCCAAGAACATTTTTTAGGATTTCAGTCCATCGACGAAACTGATGAACAGGGACTCTGAATTCATAAATGCACAGTTAAAATCATTAGAATTCAATTGATCAAATTTATGAGGCCAATTTTATGATAATGTTGCTAATATGAGAAAAAAGCATAAATGATTGCAACAAAAAATTATTGTAAGTAATTTGAGAGCACTCTATATCAACTTTTCTGCCCATCCTTAAAAATTAGTTATAAATGAAGCTGATAAAATTTCTTTTGAAACAGTTATTTTCTTTGGAGAAATGTAGTAATGAACAATTGGAGTAATGAGCAAATCAAACTAGAATCAAGAACTCAAGTAAAAAATTTGATTTTGTTGGCTTCATCGTTTAAATTCAATTGTTCCATTAACATCTGGCATGATATTTTAAGTTTAGTAAATAAAAAATGCAAAATGCTAAATGTGATTTACAAATCGTGACTAACAATATAGAAAATCTTATATCAAAACTAAATAATCGAAGATCAGATGAAGCGTATGAACATGCAATACAATGACAATGCAAGTATAGTTGCTGATGATTTGAAGGTGGATACTGATTTTCCACAAAGTTGAAACAGGTTTAAAAAGAAACTATTTTAATATGAACAAATCGACGAACCACTTAGCAATCCAAGACAAGAATTCATGGTTGAATTTTACATTATAATATCAGGCACTACTATTTCTTCAATAACTTAAAGATTCAGCCAATTAAAAGAACATTACAATTACTTCAAGGTAGTACACAACATACCTAATTCAAACAATTGAGTAGCAATGAAATTTTAAAACATTGTAAAGAATTAAAACAAAAATTATATAGTAGTAAAAATGTTAATGAAAAGGTTATTTACGGATTAAATTTGTTCAAAATAATGAAATTTTTGCGTTGCTTTATCAAAGAGTGTATGTCACCTATTGATGATTTAAACTATATTTATGGAAACAATGATACCGATACATTTCTAAATATTGCAATATGTTTAAAGATATTTTTAACCCTGCCAGTTTTTGTGGCTGCTAGAGAACGAAGTTTTTCAAATCTTAAAATTACATAAAAAAATAAATAAATAAATAAAAAAACTACACGCGATTTATCATGGAGCAAGAAAGATTATCTACTTATCAATTGTTTCCATAAACAGCGAAATCTTGGATAAATTATAAAGGAATTGATACGAGCATTTGTAGCTGCTAAAGCTAGGAGAATCAATATTTGAATATATTTTCTAATTTTTATATTTTACTTCAAAAATATTTTATCATTGTTCTGTTCTTAACATTTGTGAAATAAAAAAATAAACAGAAATAGAAATGTGTGTGTTTAATATGTGTTTGAACGTCTAATTTTAAGATCGGAAGCCAAATTTTGAATACTATAAAGGAGTGCTTTACATATAATTTGCATCACTTTATAAGAGTGTAACAAAACCTCATATAGGGGCGTCAGAATTCAATTTGAGCAAAGGGGCTTAGCACCCACGCTGTGGCCCTGAGTATTTCCATTTTATTATTCTGCAGGAAAATATCACAAGCTAGAAAGATTGTAGTTAAAAATATGCTTTGTAAAAATCTTATGAAATAGGTATTACTGTCTATCGACAAAAGTTTGAATTTGAGAATATAGTCAAATAAGGAATTCAAAATCAAACGATGTGGGATGTTTTTGACAACCTTATTTCTGATCTTCTTCTCGCAACTCTTATTTTTTGAAAGATTTGCGAGCAAAGAAATCCAAATACAATTTAAAAGTAGAATAGAATTTTATAACTTGTTCTAAGCTACTGCATTTATTCTGTTAAAGAAAGGAATGAAATTTTACATCTAGGATTATGCTCGTCCTCTGGTGGGCGTTAGAAAGGATCAATTGTAGCCTTTCATAGTTCCTTATAAAGTTTAATAAGAGCAAAATTTCCGTCAGAATATTTATTTAAAAAGATAAACGCCAACGCCTCTCTGACTAAAAGGAAAAAAAATTGAAATTTTTACTCTATAAGTGTATGTAACTTGAATATGATCTTAACAATTTGAATAAACTAAATATTAATTTAAATGTTATCACTTCACATTTTGAATTAATATTTAATTCTGTGCTTTAAAAACTTAATCTTTCAAACGTAAAGTTTCGTATTCAAGTTGTTTTCGAGAAATTACCCCAATGTCTTTAAAGATTAATTAAATATAAGATTTATCTTTATGAACTACTAAAGCCTATATAATAGAAAATATATAACAAATAGAGATTTATTAAAATATTTCCAAAAGACTTCAGAAAGATCCCAAATAAACCAATGAAATTCTTTTATGTAAGGAAATAAGAATGGGTATGTTTAGTATGAGCCTTCTTCAAACACATTATAAATTTTTGCTGAGATGAAATAACAATTTGGATTTCAATGTTTATCATTATTTCATTTGTATATGATATTTCAGTTATTTTATTGCTATGTAGTATTTATATATTTAATTTCTTTCATCAATTGAAAAAGTAAAATGTATATATATATATATATATATATATATATATATATATATATATATATATATATATATATATATATATATATATATATATATATATATATATATATATATATATATATATATATATATATATATATATATATATATATATATATATATATATATATATATATACATATACATATATATATATATACATATACATATATATATATATATATATATATATATATATATATATATATATATATATATATATATATATATATATATATTTCTTTCATATTTATCAAATATATCAATAATTATTCTCTAACGTGTTTTGTAGTAAAAAAATTAATGTCTTAACTTTTTCATAGATTTTCTCTCAAGTTTTAATTGAAATAACTCATAGTTTTATTTCAATTAAAAATGAGTTATACATTTTGCTGAAAAAACAAAATATTCTATAATTTTTCTTTTTAAAATATATATATAATATACATATAATATTATGATATACTCAAGTGTTAGTGAATTACTGAAAATCTTTTTTATTACTTATGCAAACATATAAATATTCTACATAAGGCTGGTTCAATACAAAATTGAACAGAAATCTTCTAATCACAAAGAGAATCTCATCTATGGTAAAAATAGATAGGTGTTAGTTAAATAGCATAGAGATTTGGAAAGTTAGTTTTAATTAGTTTAAAGTTTTGGAAATCCTCTTCATATTGCCGTACCACTCAAATGCAAATTGTTTCTTCATTAGGCTGTGAATTATTTAATTAAAAATAATATAATATATAAAATAATATATTTGTTATAACAAAAAAGTGATAGATTTTTTGGTCTGATAATTATATATAATAATCAATGATTGTTCATAATAACTAAGCGTGATAAAGGGTGTAAGTTATTGATCATTTATCACACTAGCTGGTTAGTTTATGAAATTCCCACCTCGTAATTGGAAGCGATTAATTTAGAGTATTTGAAAAATGATATCTTATATTTTTTGAAAAAAATTTTCGATGAAAATTTATAATTTCATTCTTAAGAATTTAAAGGACATTATGAAGACAATCATTCTTTTGTACTTTACTTTTAGTAGATATCTTACCACAGATATATTTCATGATAGCTTGTTATGGATGTCGTAAAACGTATTGCTAAAAATGAAAAATATTCGAAATTGATGTAAATAAAATATAACTAGCTTTTATTTCAGTAATTATTTTTTTATCAAAACAAACCTTTAATTAAATGTTAAATTTAGTATTATAAATTATTTTATTAAATAATAAATTTAGTGGTTATAACTCTTATATTAAATATTAGATTTTGTATTATATATTAAATATTATTATAATAAAATTCTATATTATTATAATAATATTTATTATTATAATAATATTAGATAATTTTTATGTGTTATCAAATAAAAGTCCTATATAAAGAAAACCATTTAGATCATCAGAACTTATTCTTAACTGTTCCATATCAGAAAAAAAATAAATAATTTTTGTTAAATGTAATTGTAAGTTTACTTAAATATAGATATATTAGTGTATTTGACACTTACAGTTACGCAGTTTTCTAGTCTTTTTACATTTGCATTTCAGATTCGTACGCTCTCTTGCAAATTCATTGTTAATATCCCTTACCTCGAGGAAGACAAGATTTTCTAACATAAGTAATAATTTGTGATTTGGAATATCTACAAGCAAAGCAAAGTAATTTTTTTCTTCACAAATTGTCTTCAAAAATTGACATCTGGCATACAGTGTGAATGTTTTCCTTGTTTCATTTCTAAAGGTTAAACTTCACCGTTTTGAATTTCTAATACCACGGCTAATAAGGATATCTTCTTGCTTTGTCTATATCGGGTACTTATAGTTCCACTGTGTCACCAATATTACTGGAAGTAAAATCTAAGATTTGAAACTTTTGTTTTGCTTGTGAATCTAAAAACTTTTAGTACTTATTCTAGTTTCTTACTTGCTTTTCCCATGTTAAAATAATTGTCTGGTTAAAATGGGTTACTTCATCATTCTGTTTCTAAATCACAAAATTAGCGGCATGCAGACAGACACTTAGCAATAAATCAGTTTCATATTAGAGTCATTTTCTATTTCCCTGTTGGCTTTATCAGAAACGTTATTGACTCTTCCTATTAAAGCCTAACTTTTTCGGTTTTACGGTTCTAAGATATTTTATAATCATTCGGGAAAGAAAATTTTTTGAAACCTTTTAAAATCATCTCAAACATTAATTCATGGGAGTATACTTGATACTTCCATGAAACTCCCTGTTTTTCACAAATTGTGCAAAACGTAATCCTTCAAATGGTATATAATTTTTTCTCTTTCCAATCTAGAACTTAACAAATTTTCAAAATCCTAGTTTGCATGGTCCACTTAACCTTGTGTATGGTTGTGGCAATTTACAAATCCCACTTTATTACACATGTTTTTCAATCGTTTGATTAATAACATCGCGACCAGTTAAACTTTAAAATACACTGGGTTTCTCAAATATAGTAAAAGTATCAATTTAAAACATAGAGATTCTCAATTAAATAATGTCCGTTAAATGATACGTAGGATTTTTTTTTAGAGCACGCAGCTGTACGAATTTTTTTAAGTGACCTTGATAGATAAATACAAAATTAAAATATCTCTTTTATTAGCTTGTTCCGATTGGCTATCACTTGACGATGAAGCTTGAGTGCATCTCATTAAAGACCACAGGCCTAACCACAAGTCCTCTACTGGCTACCTTTGATTTCGTATAACTTTCAAAGAATATTTAGAAAAACATAATTGGTTTGAAAGTAACATTTTTCTGCCTTTTTGAAGATCGTTTAACATTCTTTTTCGTAATACCACGCTTATTGACAAATACGCCTCATGAATTATGGTAATGATCTTCAAAGTGGACATGAATTCTTCTTTTAGAGCTATCTTTACTTACTAGTTTTCTAGCATTGCCCAATTTCATTACGCCTTATCTTTTCTATCTTTGATAATCTTCAGGTTTATTTCCTGTTTCTTTTGTTTTTACTATTATTCACTTTTATTAAGAAGTCGATAATATCTTCCTTCTGTCCAGAAAACCAATGTTTATTTTTTTTAGTATCCATAGTATTTAATAAATTGGAATGAAAATGGACATGCACACTTAGTCCCGTATTCATTAATACATTTAAAAAAGAGGACAATGGAAAAAATCTGTCTATCTAGCACGAAATAAGAAAACTTTCTGAAATCACATGTATTCGACAATAACAGAGGCTGACAATAACATCAACGGCGTAAATCATGCAGCAAACTGGAAGAATTTTGGAAAAATTGTGTGGACGCATATTATATTCCCCATTTAAAGTTGCGGACAGTATAGTTTTAATGCGTTAGAGTGTAAAAATCAATGAATTAATTTACTGACAAAATTTAATCAGACACAATTTCTAAAAATGTCATTCTTAATATCATGCTTGATAACTTATTACTGAATGATATACAAAAAGTAAAAATACTTTTTTTTATACTCTTATAACCCTAAGCAACCAAATATTGAGTTTCCTATCAATTTTATAACTGTAGCTCAGTATTTATTACATTATTTTTTTTATAAATACTAGCATTAAGATAATTTTCAAATGAATTTTTCATAAAACCGATGAAAAATTTTATGTAAATTTAACAATATGTAAATTAATTTCTTAAGTCTATTGGAAATATTTTAATAAATCTCTATTTATTATATATTTTCAATTATATAGGCTTTAGTAGTTCATAAAGATAAATCTTATACTTAAGTAATCTTTAAATGCATCGGGGATAATTTCTCGAAAACAACTTGAATACGAAATTTTACGTTTGAAAGGTTAAGTTTTTTAAAGGGCAGGATTAAATAATAATTCAAAATGTGAAGCTTTATAATTTAAATTAATATTTAGTTTATTCAAAATGTTAAGATCATATTCAAGTTACATACACTTATCGAGTAAAAATTTAAAATTTTTATCATTTTAGTCAGAGAGGCGTTGGTGTTTATCTTTTTAAATAAATATTCTGACGGAAATTTTGTTCTTATTAAATTTTATAAGGAACTATGAAAGGCTACAATTGATCCTTTCAAACGCCCACCAGAGGACAAGCCCAATCCTAGCTGTAAAATTTCATTCCTTTCTTTAACAGAATAAATGCAGTAGATTAGGACGAGTTATAAATTCTATTCCACTTTTAAATTGTATTTGGATTCATTTGCTCACAAATCTTTCAAAAAATAAGAGTTGCGAGAAGAAGATTGTCAGAAATAAGGTTGTCAAAAACATCCCACATCGTTTTATTTGGAATTCATTATATGACACTATTCTGGAATTCAAACTTTTGTCGATAGACAGTAATACCTATTTCATAAGATTTTTACAAAGCATATTTTTAACTACAATCTTTCTAGCTTGTGATATTTTCCTGCAGAATAATAAAATGGAAATACTCAGGGCCACAGCGTGGGTGCTAAGCCCCTTTGCTCCAATTGAAATCTGGCGCCCCCATATGAGGTTTTGTTGCACTCTTATAAAGTGCTACAAATTATATGTAAAGCAATCCTATATAGTATTCAAAATTTGGCTTTCGAACTTAAAATTAGACTTTCAAACACATATTAAAACACACATTTCAATTTCTGTTTATTTTTTTATTTCACAAATGTTAAGAACAGAACAATGATAAAATATTTTTGAAGTAAAATATAAAAATTAGAAAATATATTGAAATATTGATTCTTCTAGGTTTAGCAGCTGCAAATGCTCGTATCGATGACTACGATACGATCATACAAAATACTTATGAGCAATCGCATATGACATGATTAGTACTTTTTGCATATTGTTCAAGTATAAAATGATAAGAAGGATCAATCCAGACTTAGTTTGCATTTTGGGAACTTCCTGGTGGATGGCGCTTATTCTAAATATATATAAGAAGCAACTTTTGTGAAAAAGGCAATATTCTCGTTACAGGAATGAACATCATTTATTATTATTAACTATATTTTTCTTTCTTATTCTAGTTATTCTGTTATGTTATGATGTATCTGACTAAAGAGATAATTAACTTTCAGAAATGTATGTAATTTTTAGAATATAGCAGTTTCAACTTCAGTAATACAGTTTCTTTACAAGAATTGAGCAGCTTATCTGAATCTTATTTACATTTCATGAGATTTAGGGATATTTCTTTTATTAATCTATGAATCATCATAGCAATTTCCTTTTATAAATGACACTTAGAATGGTATTTATTCAGTTTAACATGAAGTAAGGGAGAATTTCAGCTATTTATTCGTTGGTTACGTTTTCAGTAGTTAAACTTGTTCGTGAAGATAAAATTTTATTAAAAAAAGCCTTTCATAAAACAATTTATTATAGTTTAAATATAGCTAATAATTTTGTTTCTGTACTTAAATTTTAACAAATTTTCCTGACTACAAACATGCAAAATATAAATATTGTATCGTTTCTAAAATTTCGGCTACGTTTCTATATTATATCACAATACTTGAAATTATTGAATTCAAAATCTAGCTTGTAGATACTTTCTAATAATATAGTATTAAAATAATCTACATGAAGAGGTACAATTACAACCGTAGATTTATAAATTAAAGAATTTTCTTGACTTAAATTCTCGATCAATTTTTTTGAAAAATGAAAAAAAAAATATCAACTTAAAGAGTAAGAGAGTAGAGCAACATAATTCAACAACAAACATATAGGATTCAGATCACTGGTACATCTAAAAGGTTTCAAAAAAGCCCTTTACAAATCTGGGGATTCACTGGCCAAAGTCCAATGACAAGATATATCGATGTAAAATGTCATCAAATTGTATTTTTTTTTTGTGCATCATGCTAAAAATATTCCATGTTACTATAATTTAATAATGCTATATTGCCTTAATATTTTCCATAAATGAAACTAATAAAAATTTTCTACGCATTGTAACCGATAGGAGTACTCAACATAAAAAGTTTCAGTTTAAATCGAAATACGTATCGCTGATTTTTTATTTACTCCTTTAGTTCAGTAAAGTTTTTCAGTATTAAATGTAATTCTAATATATAATTCTAAGCTGCATTATAGGTAATATTACTAAAAATATCGCTTTTATATCATAATTAATTTAAATTAAATTTTGGAAATGTCTATGGTTCTTCAAATTACATCTAAAAATAAAAATGCAATTTTGGTAAAACTTATAAGTTAAAAATTGACATATTTTTACACTTTATTATATCTCTTACTAAATAAATAAATAAATAAAAAATGATATTAAGCAGCATGAATAGATAAAACAATATGTCTAAGTTTGTTGATAGCTCTAGTGACTGGGAAATGGGACAGTGCCCCAATCTTAGCAAATGTTTTCAATCAGTGAGAAAACAAAAATTTTTGTAGCCAGGGTAAGAATCGCATATCTTCTGCTTAAGTTAGGGAGAGAGAGAAAGAGAGAGAATATCGTGAGAAAGGATTTACAATACCCTTTGAAAATAGGTAAATTATGGGAATAGGAAGGTAAAGCTAAAATGTAGATTCTAACTATTCTGTGAAATTCAGCTGTTTCTTTGTGCAGGTCATTGAAACTGATAGGGATAAAAATGTAAAAGAGACCATTGCCCTCATGATCTCTTTGGAATAGGTAAAGTAAATCTTAAAATCAATAGTTCATAAAATAAGAAAATAAATATTAGATCTAAGAACTATTTTTTTTTTCTTAACTATACTGTCACTTTATAAATAAAGTCATAGTAGAAAAAATTATTTAGAATACAAGAAACAAAAAAACATGAAATTCATGATTACAAATAATTACTATTTTCATGTATTTGATGAAAAATTAAGCAAACAAGTTAAACTTATATGTGTGTTTTAAAACTTTATTTTTATAACTAATTTTTCTATACAAGAAAATATTTTACTGTTGTTTTTAAGGATTAAATGATCAGTTTTCAAACTATTCATGTACTTATTTTGTAGACGGTCTCTCAGCACTACATCGCTTTCTTGTTGTTTGATATCTGAAATATCTTTTTCATAACGTTATCAATCATTTAATTGTTTGATACTCCTCACTTACAAATAACATTTGAATCTACATTTCAAATATCCTGAAATGAAATTTCAACAGCTGAATATTTCTATATCGAAATTCATGGTTATGTAACTCATATCGTTAAGTACACTGCTGGCCACCGTAAATGCAACACCCTGAAAGAGGCATGCAAATAACATGAAATTTACAACTTGCATTAGTGGAGGTGTGATAACAAATAATTAGAATTTCAGCGCAGACGCACATTACGGGATCTTGTGGCGTCACTTCAAAGCGCTATTTAAGAACCGGAAACTTCGACGATTTCATGTGGTTTATTCAAAAAAAAATAATAATAAATAAAATAAAATAAATTAATTAAATATAAAAATAATAAATTACGCTTTGTAGAAGACAACGATCATTTTTTGATCAAGTATCCGAGTTCGACAGAGGACGGATAGTGGCCTACCGAGATTGTAGATTATCTTTCAGGGATATAGGTTATCGTGTTGGATGAAACCAAACAACTGTCATGCCGATATGTGATCGTTGGATGCAGGAGGGTACGACGGACCAACGTGTTCGATCGCATCCACCTCAGTGCACCACATTATGTGATGGCAGAAAATTAGGCACATGGCCGTGACAGATCTCTCAGCCACATCACGAACCATTGCCCATTCAGTCTGTAACGCATCATCCAATACTTGCACGTCCTTACTGGCGAGTCATGTTTATTGTCTGCAACACCACGATGGTCCCATTCAAGTATGGAGACACCGTGGAAAAAGAATGCTGAACAGCTACGTTATGCATTGCCACACTAGTCCTGCACTGGGTATTATGGTATGAGAGTATTGGATATCACTCTCGTATTCCTCTAGTACCTATTGCCGGTATTTTAAACAGCCAGCCAGTACTACATTCCCGAGTTGTTGCAGTCAGTCGTCCTTCCTTATCTTCAGATCCTGCCCAGAGCCAAATTTCAACAGGATAATGTACAACCACATTTGGCACGCATTGTCCAAGGCTTCTTCGTCAATCTCCAGATTGAATTGCTTCCCTGTCTGGCTCGTTCTTCGTATCTTTAGTCGATAGAAAACATGTGGTTCATCAGTTGCTCAACGATTGATCGAGAATACATCCCCAGTTATCACACCAAATCAACTTTGGTATCATGTGAAAGGTGCTTAGTCTGATGTACTTCAAGAACACATCCAAAGTGTATTTGAATCAATGCTGAGGTGTGTAGCAGCGGTGATCTCCAACAGTGGTGAATGCTTTAATACTGTTTTTGGCAGGTACCTCACTTCACAGAAGTCTATAAATTTAATCTATAAATCAGAATCTAAAAATCATTTCAAAAATCATTACTCGGTCAACATGTTATCTACATAATAAATTTTGTTGTGATATCTCTTGCCTTTCTTGGTGTAGAATTTTGGGTGACCAGCAGTGTAAATATCATTCCAGTTACGGTAGTAGTAACTAGAACCTGCATGTTATAACGGTCTAGATTTTTTTTTCTGTAACAGTGAACTGTGATTTTAAGCATTAATTGATAAATTCATTGGGTCAAGAAATTTATTTTCATAAGTCAATTTCAAGTCATGATCATTTCTTGCAAAAGTATTTTGCGATATTTGCACTTGAATGTACAGATTGTACTGAAGCTGTGATGTCTGCACTATAGAGTGAGAGTTAATACTGTCATATGCACTGTAAGGTGCAAGTTACATTAGGCAGGAGAAATTTCCTATGAATTGTTTTAAAATATATGGCATTTCAACATCTGCAAGTCAACTGTTAAGTATCTTAAATTCGAAGGATTAAAGGTTCTTCTATGAAAACCTACAAGTTAAGCTCCTAATCTATAAAATAAAAGTCATTAAAATCAAGTAAAGGAAGCAACTGGAAGTTTTTCATGAAAAAGATTTTTCAAGATTTCAGCTCGTAATTTGGAATTAGAATTAAGATTGCGTATCTGAAAATATATTAGGGACAAGCCATTAGCCATTTGTTGAAGATTTTGAGTGTTTAAAAATTAGATGTATAACGAAAGTCTACTGTATGTAATGAGGTCTCGCGTTATTGATTTAGGTAAGGAGTTATAAAGACAATATGAAATAAGTAGGATTTTTCCTTGATGTTTACAAACATGAAAGTGATATATATATATATATATATATATATATATATATATATATATATATATATATATATATATATATATATATATATATATATATATATATGTATCACTTTCATGTTTGAAGCCTTAGACCAGTGGTTCTTAACCTTTTTAAGCCGCGACCCGAATTTGAGAAATATGTTCATGTCGCGACCCAAAAAAATCAAAATTTTTTCATTGCTTTATTTTAGATAGTATTTTTAAAAAAATCTTCAATCCTACGATAATGATTTTTTTAACTTACAAATTTTTTATTTATTTTTTGAATAATAAAGATAAACAAAAGTACTTTTTGATCCAAGGAAAATTTAATTAATAATCAAGTGTTTTTAATAATTTTTATTGACCAAATTAAAATATATTTATAACTTTTTGAAAATAATTGACATTTTAACTTATTCCTAAAAAAAGAAATATCAATACATATGTTAAGAATTTTAAATTTTAAATGCAAGTCAAACAGTTTTAATGAGAACCTTGTGCTTGAATACATTTTGAAAGATCTTCAAACTTCGATTGAATGCTTGTCAAGGAGCACCTTATATCTTTTTCAGGATTTAACTTGTCCTTTAATTGTTTTTGATTACACACAGAGCCGAAAAACAATCAAAGAAGTACCCCTATATCTTATTAAATAAGAATACAAAGTATCTATAAATCAATGAAATGTTGGTAGGATAATTATTGAATTCAAATGACCTCTCACAGTAGTGTCTGCAGATAATATATCCAATGAAAGTTAGAAGCTATATAACATGCATTCAAAAAAGAGAATTGGATACATACCTTACTAATATGTAAAAAAACTTTCAAAAAACTTCAAAATATACTTGCTATCCCTTAAATAAAAGATTACTTCCAAGAATAGGAACAATATTGACTAATTTCTCTCACAATATTGCTAACAATATTACTAATAAAAATACAATATTACTAATAAAAAACAATATGTTGAAAAGGGCAATAATACTTTTAGGGCTTCTTTAACAATTATTGGCTTTTCGGTTTTTAATTTTAACCAGAAAGCAAATATAAAATTCAGTATTTTTGTAGAAATAGTATCGAAGTGCTTGGTCACTTTGCATTTCTATTAATTGTTCTTGAAATTTATTAATATTAACAAATTCCTCATGCAAATCACTTACATCAAAATTAAATGGCATTCGAACCCAATTATATTTGAAAACATCGTCTGCAGGGAAATATCGATCAAAGTCTGCTTTTAGTTTTTCTAAATGATTAATAATAATTTTCTGTATTTCAAAATCTGTGATATCAATATTATTGTCTTCAACAAGTAAATTAAGAGTCGGAGATAAAGCAAGTTTCTTTACTTCAATCTTATTTCTCCATAATTTGAGTTTATTTTTAAAACATTTAAAACATGTAATAAATGTTCGTATTTTGCATCAAATTCAACACAGTTCGCGGAAAATTCTACAGTTAAGAGCTCTTGATTTGATAAAATTGACTACCGCAATTAATTTCATCCAAAACGATATATAATTCGGGTGATAATTTTTTGAAGCAAGATTTTGTCTATGTAACAAACAATGAATCGATATAATTTTTGGATTCATTTGTTTTGCTCTTGCTGAAAACCCATTTTGAGATGCTGATTTGGCAGCTGCACCATCGGTGCAAATACTGAAACACTGATTCCAATTTAATCCTTCTTCTTTAAAAACGAATCGACCATAAGAAAATTATCTTTACCTCTAGTTGTTGTTGACATTGGTTTGCAAAATAAAATGTCCTCCTGTATATCTATTAAACCTGGATACCGCACGTAAACCATGAGTTGAGCATCTTTACTTACATCTGTCGTTTCATCCAGTAGAATATTAAATAAGCCAGCAATTTTTATAGCAAAAATATGTTGATTCTTAAAATCAAATGACATATCATTAATTCGTAAACAAATTGTATCATTTGATAATAGTATCTTTTGTAATTTCTTTAAACTTTCATCTCCGCACATGATACGCGCCATGTCAATGGCAGCAGATTTTATAAATTTTTCAGCAATATTATGGGGTTTCTTTTGTCTTGCAATATGCCAAGCCACATAAAAAGAAGCAAGTGTAGCTTGTTTCTCAGAATTTATAAAATCATTACTACTTGGTGCATCCAAACGCTGTCTTTTTAAATGGGCTTCTTTTCTTTCGAAAAAAGTACGATCTTTTCCCTCAAAAGAAAAAATTTTATGTTTTGTATCAAAATGTCTTTTAAGTTTGTTCGGTTTCATCGATTTATTACTTAATATTTCACTGCACAACACGCATTGCGGCTTGTTCACTCCTCGATCATAAATGCAAGTTAAACCTAATTCTAAAAATGCTTTCTTGTATTCACGTTTTGCCATTATTAGGGTGATTACAATTTTACAATACGCACTGCAGCTTGATCACTCCACTATTAATAATAAGACAAAATTTGTTTCTAAAATGCTTGTATACACGTTTCATTGTTATTCATAAAACAATATGCAAAAACGAGTTTTTGACAGAGAGCTTACTGAGTCTGCGCTCATGCAAAGCAATGGCGTGCGTATTACCAACACCTCCTAGAAGAGAAAGCCTCAGGACAGGAATTGGACGTCACTTCCGGAAGGGATTCGCGAATGGCCTTCCCGGAAGGCGAAGAGTGGTAAAACCAAAACATTGTATTAGGGTATAAATTGTATTAAGGAGTAACTCTTCTAGGAGGTGTTGGTATTACTTATTATTTGGGGTGTATTACTAACTTTTTTGGTTCGACTCAGTGCGACCCAAGAAATATGCTTCGCGACCCAGTTTCGGGTCGCGACCCATAGGTTAAGAACCTCTGCCTTAGACAATGCATGCCAAATGTGGTTGTGCATCATCCTGTTGAAATTTGGCTCTTGGCAGGTTCTGAAGTTAAGGAAGGACAACTGACTGCAACAACTCAGGAATGTAGCATTGGCTGTTTAAAGTACCGGCAATAGGTACTAGAGGAATATGAGAGTGATATCCAATACTCTCATACCATAATACCTAGTGCACGAACTAGTGTGGCGATGTACAGTGTGGTTCAACATTCTTTTTCCACGGTGTATCCATACTTGAATGGGACCATCGTGGTGTTGAAGACAATAAACATGACTCGTCAGTAAGGACGTGCAAGTGTTGGATGATGCGTTACAGACTGAATGGGCAATGGTTCGTGATGTGGCTGAAAGATCTGTCACGGCCATGTGCCTAAATTCCTGCCATCACATAAAGTGGTGCACTGTTTACAAACATGAAAGTGATTATAGTATATATATATATATATATATATATATATATATATATATATATATATATATATATATATATATATATATATATATATATATATATATATATCAATAGATGCATACAGAAAATATCAATCTGACTGAAAAGATATTGTGAAATCATTTTGATTATTTGGATCTTTGCTGTTTCTTGCAGGTTTTTTGTTCACGTTCTCTTATTTGTGCTTTAGAATTAAAAACACCCACTATATTGTTGTCATACTATTCAAGAACTTATGATTATTCCTAAATAATTTATACGAAAACTTGTTTATTTTAAATCTTATTTTATAAATTAAGTTTTGTGACATGCTTGCATTTTTCACTGAATCCATGTAAATATCATTATGTATCTTTTAACATAAACGTAATTAGAAAACATTGAAGTTATTTGAAATGTTTTGTATGTCTGACTACTTGTATTATTTGCCATGTAAATTTCAAGCTTTTAATTTTTTGTTACAGGAATTTTAATAACCAGAGCATTTGTGTTTATATGAGCTCATAACATATGCATTTGATGCAATAAAATCATGTAAAGATTTTAAGATTAGAAATATCTCAGCAAAATTTGTTTAGCAAATAAAGGATGGAATATTTATAATTACATCCTCTTGTGTAGTCGGCATTGTTGTTAATAAAAATAGTCAAAAAGTCATTGAATGCATCCTTAAAGTACAACAGTTCACGTGGATTCCCTATATTGCCAAAACTGATCTGTTGTTGCTGCGGGTGATATATCCTGGGCACATTGGTTTGCAAGCATAGGCCATGCGTTATCGGCTGGTGATACATAGAATTAATAAGTAAGACAAAAAATCAATTCAATGTATGGGTGCAAAAGAACACTTGAATACCTAGCATTATCATGTGGGAGTACGATTGATGGCACTTCCTGAATATATTAGAAAACCATGGGCTCCAACACATCAATGGTGTACCATAGATTATTTAGTGTACTGGCAATGAGTATTAAAAAAGGTAAATAAGTGTATTCTAATACCATTCTAAACCCTGATTCCTAATAATAATCCAGTATGATACAATTTGTGGCTAGGTGCAGAAGAAGTTTGCTGGTATTAACTGCCAACCAATATGATACAAGAACTCAACAGTCCAATGTAAAGGCATCTTCAGACATGACTCAGACTACCGTGATGTTTCAGACTGAAGCAGAATTTGTCAATAAAAGTGAAGTCGTTCAATTCCGTTGCTCATATCCGATGTACATCACACAACTGAGGGCATAAAAGCCTGTTGTTTTGACAATAGTAAAATAAGCAATGGACGCCTTAAGAACTTTGCATTCCACTGCAAATGCGTTTAATATATGATGTGGACATACTTATAACAGAGACATTTTTACTTTTCCAAAAGAAGTTTTCGTTATTATTTCTTTTAAGACCCCACAATAAAAGCGTTAACATCATCGTGATTGACTTGGGACTAAATAGTGTTCAAGAAGGTACTGCGTGTATCCAATATTGATGCTTTTAAACAGCTGATTGTAGTGTTTTATCATAGTATTTGTAAGGAATAATATTTAAACTTAATTATTTCAACATTAGTCAACTTTTGTTATGAAAATTTAATTATTTATACAAAAAAAACTTAGTGCAAGTTTATTCTAAATTAGAAGGTTGTTGCTGAAAATCCTTAAGATGTTTTAAAAAATGTGTAATGCTTATTACACGATTAATCACATAATTATTTAATAAATCGATACCAATCGAAAATTAATCTATATTATTAAACATGCAAGTCAAAAATTGCAATGTAATATTTAAACTTCATTAAATATATTTAAATTTTTTATTGAGAATAATTGCATTTTTGATTCCTAAATGTCAAATATTACTAATTATGTTTTGTCTTTTGTTTAGATAAATGTTTATTAATTATTTTTTAAGTAAAAGAATTTTGCTTTCTTTTATTAAAATTAATTTTTAAAAAGTTTTAGAAGTGTTAATATTTGTTTTAAACTTTTATTTGACATTTTTTTACAGTCATAATATTGATTCGCTGATTCTCCATCTACGCAAATATTTCTTCTCTATAAAACTGAATCAATGGGTAATTTAAACAAAAAATGGCATGCAAATACTAAATAAAATTAATTCCACTCAAGTTGAAAAAAATTCCTTGCATAAAAAAATATTGTTCTTGTTAATGGATTAAAACTCAAAGCAGAAGAAAACTTTAAAAAAAATGAGGAGTTTTTTTTCGGTAGGAGGAGCTTTAGAAATTTCCTTTCGTATTCCACAGAGAATACTAAAGGGTATTAGTGAAAGATTTTTATTCAAAACTTGTGATTTAAGGATTCACATCAGTAAATTGTGTCTCCTCTTTACTACTGAGTGCACAAAACATTTTAGAGTTTTTCATTTTATAATTTAATTTCCAAAAAGAGAAATGCATTGTGATTACTACAAGTGCTTTTCATTTTCTCTAATTATATCATGAAATTTCACCATCATTAGTTATTTAAGAAAACTAAAATCTATTAATGGATCCATGAAAGATTCATTAATACTCTATAGTATCAGTTGTTCAACAAGATACACTTTATTTGCTGTAAAGTATCATAATAATTTAAATAGTTATACGCTCACAATGAGGTAAAATACCATTAGTTTATTTATATAAAATGTATATCTCTATATTTATCATTATCATTTTTAACATTTAAGTTTGAATATTTTACGTATAATTATACAGTTTGCATTTCCTTTAATTTCTCTTCACTTGCAACTATGAGTTCAAAAGAATACAGATCAATGTTATAAAAATTACTTCATCATAAAAATGTGATTTTACAAAATCAGTGCAGATTTTATCACATATATAAAGATAATTTATGTAAAATAATTCTCATAAGTGTTACATTCTTGCCATGTTAAAATTCTGTTATGTGCAGCAGTTGTTTATTATTTTTGAACATAAAAGATAATTATATCTGCTCAATTATATAAATTATCAGAAATATGTATCGTTTATTAAACTAAAATGATGAATATACTTAAAAATATACTTAAAATTTTTATAAGTATTTGTCACACGGTGCTAAAAAAGTAAATACATTGTTAATGAAAGTTTAAATATATATACATTCATTTTTTAAAACATGATCGTTAGAACTAATTCACTTTTTGACATTTCAAAAGGTTGAATTAATGTCGTTTTGTACAGTTGGACACACAGTGGGTATGCTAACAAACCCCAATATTATATGGATCCTTATTATTTACAATGGGAGACTAATCAGAGGATTCTCAGTTTTTGCCTGTCTCATAACTAAAGATCATAGCTCAGTTTTATTTCATAGCGACAATGGCCTATTTTATATGTCCCAGAGGTCATTAATAAATATAATGAGACTTTTATTAGGCCAGATATAGTTGTCGCTTCTTATCGGTAAATGAAAACGATGCATTCTCACTATGACCCCATTTAATATGCATTTATAGATCATAATCAATCAAATTATAAAGAAGTCCAAAATAATATTTAATATATGCATTACCTTTGTAAATTCTATTACGTTGTAACATATGGAATAGCCCGATTTTTATGGTTCTTAAACAAGTTAAATAAGCACATCTCTTTATGAAACAAAGACTTTGTAAATTAAAATAAAAAAATGTTTCCATAAATGTTTGCAAATATAATACAAGCTTTTTTAATGCCAGTATAACACAGCAGATTTGGAGGCGACAAACTCACTGAAAGCCATTTCAGCACTTCTTGGATTTCTGAAACATTTCTACTGTAGCAAGTTATTCAGATGTTTTAAAAAAAGTAATAATCCATGGATGAAAAGTCAGGTGATTACGGTGGAAGGTCTAGTTTCGTTGGTCAAAGAGGGTGAATTTTGATGGGTGATCTTTAAATGATGCAGTCTAGCGTTGTGGTGGAGACGTTTTAGGGGATTATATGGTTGACCATTGCTATACAAAACCCATTTTTTGTCACAATTCAATAGAAACGGAGAGTTCCGGTGATGAAGAAGTGCAGGAAATGTTTAAAAACATTTATTTAATTCTCATTAAACTCATGAAGAACATATTTATACATTTTTTTAACTTTGCCATTTATTTGTGAAAGTCTCGTACCAGCTTCAAAATTTGCATACCGACGTTGACTGGTATATTCGATTACTGAACCATCTAAAAATGTGGCATTGATATTTTGGGAAACTCCTGAAGTAGTGCGAGAGCTCTACCAGTCTTACAAAAGCAATATAATCTCTGGAATTCTTCCTACTGTTGAACACATAAAATTATGGAAAATGTACAATATGTTTAATTGAAACATCAAATGAGATTGATGTTTCAATTAAACATATTGTACATTTTCCATAATTTTATAATGTTTTTTTTAGATTGATGATAAGTTTTTTTTTAGATTTTAAATTATATGGCATATATGAATATATCGAAATAGTCTCATTAGAAAAATAAAGTTTCAAAATTTTACATACAATAATATAAAACAAAAGGTTATATATATGTTACTTTTTTATATATTTATAAAGTATCTAGTTTAATGATGAATGCTATAAGCTATTATTAAAGTAATCATTCTTATACTGTTCATTGACATTATTTGATTCTCCTACGTATGTATCCTGATTGTAATAATTTCATATTTAAACATTAGGAGATTTTAGAGATGCTTGGGACACAGTTACTTTTAAAGGGAATCAACTTACACAATGATATCTTTCTCTCATATGCAATTGCATAAAAAGTTAATAATAATTAGAATATTAACTTTAAATATGCTTATTAAAACTTCTAAATGATATACCATATACTTTATGTTCTGAAAGATTGTCGTTCTTACATTTAGATGTATTCATTATAAGGAAATTTTTATTGAAATTGTGAACTTGTTATCATTCCCCTTACCAAGTAGAAAAAACTAACTTGTATGTTTATGAAAGACATACACAGATGGTTATCAAAATAATGGAAACAATTTTGATTTGTGAAGAACCCTTTATTTAAATGTTGCATTTCAGATACTTCATCATGTATTTCACATTGGATTCACTTGGGAATCGATTTATTAAGCAATTATTATTAATCAGAAAATCCCGCTGATTTTTCTAATCATGAATCTTCATCATTTTTAATCATAATGCTGAATGGGAAAATCTATTTTTTGAAATTATCTTTCCTCATTTTCCCAATTGCGTGGCTTCTATTTTTGAATACATTTGATACGTTTTATTTATATATATATATATATATATATATATATATATATATATATATATATATATATATATATATATATATATATATATATATATATATATATATATATATACATATATATATACACACACACATATATATATATATATATATTGTTAAACATAATTTTTTTAAGTTTAATAAATTACATGAATATTATAAAATTTATTAAATAAATGTAAGTTTAATAAATGTAAATTAAAAGGCGAAAATAAAATAACACATTTAATTTGCTCATATTATTTTGCTTTTATTAAATTACAAAATTATCCTTGTTAAAAATTAATCTTGTTATGCATAATCTTTTAGCATTTGAAAATCTTAAAAACATAATTTTAGCATATTATTTTTACTATATCAATAATTAAACTGGGCGACATAATAATACATATCTGTAGGGATTATTTGAGCGAATTAATAATTGTTCAACATAATATATTTTTGTAGAATAAATGCTTTTAAATTGAACTTTAACGTGATGCAATTTTTATTTTGATTTCATCTTAAAGTAGTTGTTTTTTTATTTTTTGAAGAAAAAAGTGTTTTATTGTGTTCACGAACGATGCAATTTATCTCCTGTGAAAATATTTAGTATCATAAACTCCAGTTTACTGTTAATATAATATTATTTACAGCTGCAATTTTCTAATTTATACTCATAAAAGTTTATTATAGTCCCCTCCCTTTCAATGCCTAGTAGGAGGAATGAATGCTTGTTAGGTGAGTCAAGGCTCAATTATAATCTTTATTAAGCAATAGGAGTGGAGGATGTGTGTCTGCCTTCCCGACGCATATACTGGGGTGGTTACAAAAAAGTTTTTGAATTTTCTGTATTTCGAAGCATGTACCCTCAACTACATATGAAAACTTCTTCAAAAATTAAAGGGTGCTTGATAATGAAATGTTTTCCAGCTATTTGGTTATTTTTAATGCCATGTCAAGTGATCGAAAATGAATTCCCATTTGCTTAACTTTACAACAAAGAAGAAAAAAAAATTAATCATAAAATGTATTTTTTGGAATATGCTGTCTTAAGAATACCAATACGAATAAAAATACATACTCGTAATTCGATAAAGATACTTTTTTGGCATTTGTAAATAATACTATAGCTGAATTTATGCAATTTTGTAAAATATAGATAGTGTGACAATAATTACTTTAACAATTTAAAAAATAGAGGTAATCTAATTATTTTACAGTTTCATAAAGACAAATTTTGCTATTTGTCTTTTTCTATCTGTATACATGAGATTCATATCTGTATACATGAGAGTAAAAATAGCCTGCTAATAATTAACACATCTGGAAAACCAATTTCTGAAAGTTATGTTGGACTTACAATGATATCTTGATATATGTATATTTATATATATACAAGCTGACCCAGCCACGCGTTGCAGTGGCTGAGTTTTTATAATACATTGAATCAATTTTTTACTAATTCTTGGGTATAATCCAATTAATATTTTCTAAAAAATTTAAAATAGGTTCATTCATATGAGATTAAAAATAAAACGTTTCGCAAAAATTTAAAAGTAATAGGTAAAGTATCGAAATTTTGAAATTAAGCACAAACCAACATATACTTTCTGAATTTACATTTTATTCATCTTATATTAAATTATAGTTTGTAATCAGTGACTTACTCTTATAAAATATACTATATAAATTAACAAAAACATCTAAAAATAAATTGTTATAAATGAGGTAGATAACATAGACATAGAACTATTATTTTTTCAATTTTAAATTATTAAAATTAAAATTATCTAAGTACTACTTTGTGTACAACATTCCTGGTTAACCTGTCTTTCGCTAACACGAAGAGATTTGATGGTTTTCCTACACGTGAGCAGGCAACATATAGCTGTCCATGTGAGAAACATGTGTTTTCCAAATCCAAACCACAAATAGACATTGTTTGGCCTTGAGATTTATTTATGGTCATCGCAAAAGCTAAACAAATCGGAAATTGGAGCCTTTTAAACGGTATTGGAGATTCTGACGCTATCAGTGAAATACGTGGAAACAGGACGATATCTCCTTTAAATTTTTCCGTCAAAATTGTTGCTTAGAGAATATTTTCAGTCATTTCTTTTATGACTAAGCGTGTACCGTTACATAATTGAGGTGGGTTTAAATTACGTAGAAGAATAATTGGTGAACCAATTTTCAATTGAAGATTATGTGGTGGCATTCCTGGCATATCCAGAGAATTTAAAAATTCAGTTGGAAAGTTTACGGCTTCGCTTTCATCAATAACTGTGTCGATTGATTTAAGAGACATCAAATCACCGGGCAACATCTGTTGTATATTGAAGTTAATTTCGTTCGCATCAAAGTTTTTTGCTGCCAAAATAGCACGATTACAGAGCCAATTATCAAATTATAAAAGAAAAATAAAAAATAAAAGTCTATAAAGAAATACTTACATGTTTTCGAGGTGGTATGAAAATTAGTAGAGAAAATCAGTAATAAATAAAATTTTATTTTACTATTTATAATATTAAAAATATTCAAATTGAACACTACACAATAATAACACAATACAAAGTATAATTATAAAAATGATTCACGAAAAATTGTTACAGTATGATTATACATCATGAAAATATATGTAAATTCAATATTTAACCACGCGCTTGCGCTCGCACGTTAATTTACTCTGGGAGATACTATAATCTAGAAAAATAAACACGTCGCCATCTGCCGAATACCTGTGCAACTTAGATGCTAAATCACCAACTATTTGGAATTTACAGAACTAACTGATAAATAAACACTAATATCGTATAATAAATATTGAGATCAATAACTAAGAGATAAAAACTATTCTATCTTTTAAGTTGGAGTATATTATAAATGGTTACAAAATTTTATCAAAATCGGTTCGGAGTTTATCGCGAACATACATCATGACACACGAAATTTTTATGTATATAGAATTGCTGACCCAGCCACGCTTTGCTGTGGCTGAGTAATTATAATACATTGAATGAATTTTTTACTAACTCTTTGGTACAATCAAATTAATATTTTCTAAAAACATTAAATAGGTTCATTCTTATGAGATTAAAAATAAAACTTTTTACCAAAATTTAAGAGTAATAGGTAAAGTATCGAAATTTTGAAATTAAGCACAAATCAACATATACTTTCTGAATTTACATTTTATTCGTCTTATATTAAATTATAGTTCGTAATCCGTGACTTACTCTTATCAAATATACTATATAAATTAAAAACATCTAAAAATAAATTGTTATAAATGAGGTAGATAACATTGACATAGAACTATTATTTTTTCAATTTTAAATTATTAAAACTAAAAATTCTTTCCGCGGCATTATACTGAAATAAAAAAATTAAAAGAATTTATCATTTGAATAAATAAATTAGATCAAAATGTACTGCTGAATAAATTAATAATTATCAAATTATAAAATAAAAATAAATAAAAAGGCTATCGAGAAATACTTACATGTTTTCGAGGTGGTATGAAAATTAGTAGAGAAAAAGAGTAATAAATAAAATTTTATTTTACTATTTATAATATTAAAAATATTCAAACTGAACACTTCACAGTAATAACACAATACAAAGTATAATTATGAAAATGATTCACGAAAAATTGTTATAGTATGATTATACATCATGAAAATATATGTAAATTCTATATATAATCACGCGCTTGCAGGCGCACGTTAATTTTCTCGAAGATGGTATAATCTAGAAAAATAAACACGTTGCTATCTGCCGAATACCTGTGCAACTTAGATGCTAAACCGCCATCTATTAGGAACTTACAGAACTATCCAATAAATAAACACTAATGTCGTATAATAAATATTGAGATCAATAATTAAGAGATAAAAACTATTCTATCTCTTAAGTTGGACCATATTATAAATGATTACAAAATTTTATCAAAATCCGTTCAGTAGTTTCGGAGTTTATCGGGAACATACATCGTGACACGAAATTTTTATATATATAGATACATATAAATAAATAAATAAATAAATAAATATATATATATATATATATATATATATATATATATATATATATATATATATATATATATATATATATATATATATATATATATATATATATATATATATATATATATACAATAACTTCTTAAACTCAACTTTTTAACGTGTTAAAAAGATATTCCTTTTAGAAATATCTACAGGTTAGTAACTTTTATTTAAACTACGTTATAAAACCAAATTCAGAGTATTCGTGGTTTGAAATAAAATGTCTTCTATTTATCTTTGTTTTCTATGTTAAAAAGGATTATTCCCCAAGGGATTAAAAAACAGGTTTGCTTCCATGAAACGAGTTAAATCCATGTTTTAAAAAGTTTAGTAAAAGTCAATATTTGTTCCATGAGTCTCACTCCTGGCAGGGGCTTTAATTTAATGAAACCTAGCGAAGAAAGCTAAGATGGAATTTCTTTTGGAAACAGTATTTTCTTTCAAACTCTTATTTCAAAAATCAATAGTAAATTCTGTTTATTCGTCATTTTAAGATATTTATGAAGAAATTAATTAGAGTAATATTTTTTTATTTTATATATAGTTTTTTTCTACAGTTGTTTTGTTATGAGATATATATAATATATTTAAATTTTAGCAATTTATCTAATTTAGTTTATAATTATAAATTATATTTTAACTTGTAAATAAAAAAAGTAATTCAAGTATATTTTATTGATAATAATTTATGAGTTATTTCGTTTTTCTAAAAGAGTATCATTAAACTAAAAGCAGAATTTCGAAAAGATATTGCATTAAAATTTATTTACTGCAAAACGTATAATGCAATTGTATTGTACTGTTATTGTATGCGTATTTTAACTACGCGTGCTTCTATACTTCCCATTGTTAATAAGCACAGTTTATAAAAGGAATTTAAATTACTGCAGCAAATTTATATAAAATTAGTCTTCACTTAAACACACATTTGTAATAAAATGTAGTGCAACTCTATGAACAAGTTCATTGTAAATTAATGGAATACGCTTACGAAATCAATGTCATAATTTAGAAATTTATCTCGTAAAAATAAAAATCTTTTTATTTTAATTATAAGCATACGATAATTGAATTAAAATCTTTTTATTTCAATTTTAATTTCAAGCAATTTTAAGCATACAAAAATAATAAAAAACCATTTAAAATATACACATTAAATTTCGGCATTAGCTTTCTAGAATTACTGTTTTTCAGTAAACTTTGTTAACTAGTTGTTGTACACATCTGCTTTTAAATGAAAGCCATAATATTAACTTTATAATGCTTTGAATGCAAATGCGTCTTATTTATGAACTTAGAGATTTCCATTAATTTAGCAAAATTTGAATATTATTTTGAAATGAAAATGTTGCGAAAAAAATATCACTTAAATTTAGAAGTCAAAATATTAACTCGTAAAAATGGTGATATGCGAACAAAATTGTACAAGCAAAAAAGTTTTATTTTTACAAAAAGTAGTTAAAAAAATTTAATTTATCAAGACATGTGACAGTTTAATATTTATACCCAATTTATGATACATCACAAACGTTTTCGGAAAACTCAAAAATATAAGTTTGTCACTTTTAGCGAACTGTTCTAAAACTTTTTTAAAAGACATAATAGTGACTGATGTATTATGAACAAAATGTAAAATTTTATTCAAGCTATAAATTATACATTTATCTAGAAAATATAAATGTGAAAATTAACATATCGTTACATATGTTTCTACATAAAATTTTACAAACAATATTAGTTTCAGGAAATTTGGTTTGTTTATTTATATGCGTAATTATTCAAATAGGTATTTCGCCCTAAAATGTAACGATTTATTATGTAAATTTATAAAATTAAGAGTATTTCTTATAAGATAAGTAAATTTTCTAGAATTTTTTCCTCAAAGTATATTTAAATAAGAAAATAATAGGATATATATATATCTATATCTATCTATCTATATGTATCTATCTATCTATATATATATATATATATATATATATATATATATATATATATATATATATATATATATATATATATATATATATATATATATATATATATATATATATATATATATATATATATATATATATATATTATACATATATATAATAAAAAGAAAATTATTAAATATTTAAAGTTGATTCAAAGAATGATAGATGATATTTCAGCATTTCAGCAAAAGGTAATATTAGCAGTTAAAGTTGAAAATCAACTGTTATTTTTAAAATATTGATTGACATTTTTAAGTAATGTCTTATAATGTATATTTTTGGGACTAGCTACAGGAGTAGAAATATTATTGGTATTCATTAACAAATGATGTGTTCTGTATTAAAATAACAAATTAAAATATATTATCTCAATTTGAAATATTTATGGAGAGATATTTATTTATTTATTACAATAACCCAGAAATATGCCTATTACGCCATTATTTCTCTAACCTTCCAATATTTCTGAAATCTGCAGTTAAAAAGCACCAGTGCAGAGCAGGAATCGAGATGAGTAGCATCAAAAAATTGATGTTGTCTGCACCGAGTATATGTGGGATAGTCGCAAAGTCCAAATATATGTAAATATGCAGTCAGGCGTAAGAGAAGCACAGTTAAGCTTATAGGGAAATCAGGGTGATGGTGAAATATAATAAAATATATAGTATTATTCATTCTTAAAACAATGGTAAACAGGAAGCATTGGTAAGATATAACGAGTAGAATGAATTTATATATTTATTATAATTACTAATAAATATGATTACAATAATAAAAATTACTATTTAATTATTAGAACAGAATGTGTTAGGAAGAGAACAAAATCAAATGATTTGCTTATCCTTAAAGGATTTTAATGGACAAAATATACCCAGAAAGAAACTACATCAAATTTATCCATGATTTCCTAAATTTGCATTATAGGTAACAGAAGAAAAAACATTGTCTTATACAAAATAATTATGATGAATAGGATATTTTTCTGAGGACATGTAATAAAAAGAATCGATGCATTCTAAAAGTCCTGTGGATATTATTGTTTTGGAGAGAAAATGGGATCAATAACACTAATGAATCGTCAATAAAATGAAAAGTTTTGATTAGTTTCTGAACCATAGGAAATTACAAGAAAATATTCAAATATAGAGAATATTTTAAAAATAATTAGTAGAATGCAAAGACAGAAAGTTAAAAAAAACTGCAGAACGATTTGTAGATCTGTGTCATCGCAAGTAAGAAAAATGCCTGTCTTGAAAATGAAGAAACATGATAAAAAAATGAAAAAATATCATAAATAGTAGATAATTTCCTTTAATCTAGATTCTAGTTTGGAGAGTGATTGTTCGAATGTAGATATAAAAACAGAATTGGAAAAATATCTGAAACATAACCAAAGTAGACATATTTTATTATGAGCAGAAAAATGTCTTCGTCCTGCAAGTAGATGGGTAGATACCAAAAGTAAAGGAAATTGTCATCTTTAATTATTGATTTCTTTTTTTTAAAATAAAAATCTGAGAGAAAGTGAATGTCAATTCTAGTTTAGTAAAAATGTAATGAAATATTGAAGAACCCTCATAAATACATTTTGTCTTTTCTGGCCATACAGTATATAAACTTTAGATGGGATTTATTTCATTCCATTCAGTTTTAAATCTTTTAAAAATTATCAACTGAAACGAAAGATTGAAGAAGGAATAGAGGATACCAGTTTCAAACCTATCTTTATCTTTTCATATACCATAAGTTCTAGTACTATTGAAAGTTACAGCATCAATAATTTCTCTAAATGTGTAACCAAAGAATTTGGAAGAATAGGAGCTTTTCTGTAGATTTCAGAATATGATTTTTGGAGAATGAAAGATTTAGAAGAATATTTAATAGAACAATAAATTTGTATATTATGTATTCTGTTTGCTTTACGTGGAAAGACATTATTGATATCAATGTTCTTCCACTATAATTTGCTGTGTAATACATTATTGTATAAAGAAGTTAGAAATAACATTAAATGTGCATCACTGTTTTAATTTATTTATTGAAAAATATTAATTCTTCAATTAAGAAAAATTATACTTGTTTAGGAACCATAATAACAATCAATGATTTTTAAATTTTTTTGTAAATAAAATGAAATATTTTGGCATGTGCACAGCTAACTTTGAAATGCCCTAAATACTGATTCTTTAACGTGCAAATTTTTCAACAATTTTTGATTAGGCAAATAGATTTTATCAGGTGATAAATGCGAATAAGAATCAAAGAAAAAAATGAGAAAGTTTTTGTTCTGGCAATGAGAAGTTGAAGTCACAAACACATGCCAACAAAAAAAGAAAATATAGAGTGCATTTTATACTAAATACACCCATTACTTTTAATATAGAAAATAATTAAAGATTCATAGCTGTCAAATTATTTTAGTTCTCAGTTGTTTGAATTCCCAAATGCCGTTAACTTTTAATTCATATGTCACGTAAGGCCAACTAAACATGAAAGAGTTTTTCTTAAAAAAACTTATTTTATTTTATAAAGCAAATACCTAGAAATATTTTAGGGATTCATTATATTCTAAATGAACCCATTACTTTTAATATCGATACAATATTTAAAGTTATAATCAAATATTTAAGTTTCACATCGTCCCAAAATTTTTACGTTCAATGTCATACAAGGAAAACAAGACATAAAGACGCATTTGTAAAAAAAATAAAATAAATAAATAAATAAAATAAAATACATGGAATAGATTCAAACATTTCATACAAAATGCTCCCATAATTTTAATATAGACAGAATAGAGTAGTTATTTTATGTTTGAATTACATTGCTTCGCAAATTTTTAGGTCCAAAATTGTATAAGGTGAAATGGACATGAATTCATTTCTCTTTCAAAACTTATTTTTTCTAATAAATAAATACCTGGAATATAGATTGTGATGTACTAAATGCAAATATTAATTGTAATATTAATAGAACATTTATAGAGTTAAATGTTTGAATTGCGTAGTCACGGAAATTTCCAAGTGCATTTCTTTGGTGTGTATAACCAAGAAAAGAAAATAATGTTTGATTCCAGAATTTCTGTGAATGGGAGATATATTATTTTCTGATAAATGCCTTTTTTATATTAATAAAAGCTACATAACATGTTTTATGCATGTACTTCAAAATTTTGCTGTAAAAGGGTTTTTTGCATGTGACAGATACGTAGGAATACATTAACATTGGAGGTACACGAGACAAACAATATATAATTAGGTATTCACAAAAAATTAATTTTAGATGTATTAACTATAATAGAATAAATAGCTGTTGTGGCTTTAGGGGTGTATTTTATATTAAATGACCCCAATTCCTTTTAATGTTGCATTTTTTATAAAATTATAAGTAATTTTTTGAATTTCATTGTCATGAAAATTTCTAATTACCATGTCGTAAAAGTCGAACCAGATATATAGGCGTATTTCTCCGAAAGTTTATAATTTTATAATATAATCAATATTTTTCATAGCTGGAAGGCAACCTTTTATACAGTATCCATTAATTTTAATAGATATAATTTTTATAGTCCTAAGCAAAGTTGTTTGAATTTTATAATCATGCAAATTTCAAATTTTCAATGTCGCCTAAGTTCAATTAGACATGAAGACGCTTTTTCTGAAACATTTATTTGTTATAATAAAAAAAAACCGGTTATGACTTTAGAAGGATATTTCAAAATAAATGGATGCAATAATTTTACGATAAATTCAATGTTTATTTCACTATAGGAAAATGTTAAAATTTCATAGTTGTGTAAATGTAGTAATTTCTAGGGTAAAAAAGAAATCAAGGAGCTTTTCATCAAAAATTTATTTTTCATAACAAAATAAGTATCTCGAATAACTTTATATGTGAATTTTATACTAAGTGCACGTTTTACTTTTAATACAGCTTGAATATTTGTAGAGTTCTAGTCAAATGTTTGAGTTTCTCAATCTCTCAAACTTCATGGTACAATATCAAATAAGAAAAACTAGACGCATTATGCTTTTCTCAAAAAATATTTTTTTATAAAAAGAAAAATCTGGAAATGCCTTAGGAGTGCATTTATATTAAAAGGAATTTGTTTTAAAATAAATCGGGTATTTAGTAAATTACAGACAACTGTTAGAATTTCATAGTATGGCAAATTTTTGAGTCCCGAACATAGGAATGCTTAAAGCGGAAAAGATATGCATTTTTTTTTCTGAATTTCTGTCCATTGAAAATATTTTTTTTCAGCTACGTGTTTCTGCTTATAGAGTAACGGTTACATACACAGTTTTATGCTCGTGCTATAATAGGTTTTCGAAGGAAGGTTTATATGCGAAATGTACGTTCCAATAAATACATAAGCACTGGGTTAGCATACGTCGAACCAGACATGAAGGCGCTTTTCTCAAAATATTTACTTCTATAATAAAATTAATTCATTTAATGGCTTATTAAGTGGAATTTACATTAATACATTTTTTAATTTTATTACAGAAAAAATGCTTAAAAATTTACAGACAGTTGTTTAAATTACATTTTTTTCCGTACAAATTTCTAATTCCTATATAGAATAAATTCAAACGAGATTACGGTACTTTTTTCCAAAGAATTAATTTTTATGATACTATAAATGTCTGGAGTGGCTTTAGGGTACATATAACGCGAAATAAAATAATTATTTTAGCGTATTATATGTTTAGTGAATTATAACTAAACACGCGCGTTCAAATTGCTTGGTCTCGCAAATTTCTAGTCCATTCTGGGACTTTAAAAAGACAAGGGAAATGCACATCGTTTCCGGAACTTCTGTCAGTGGGAAATATATATACTTTTAAGCTGAATGTCTTGGTTTAAATACTACACTGCAATATTTTTAGTGTACTGTAACAACATATAAGTTTATATTTATATTTGATATAATTTGTATGTGACACATACGTATCAATATATAAATATATATATTATATATATATATATATATATATATATATATATATATATATATATATATATATATATATATATATATATATATATATATATATATATATATATATATATATATATACATATATATATATATATATATATATATATATATATATATATATATATATATATATATATATATATATATATATATATATATATATATATATATATATACATATATATATATATATATATATATATATATATATATATATATATATATATATATATATATATATATATATATATATTTATATATATATATATATATATATATATATATATATATATATATATATAGAGAGAGAGAGAGAGAGAGAGAGAGAGAGATCTGACAACACTGAATATCATGTGGCTTACGTTTTATATAGGATAAAATACCTCGATTTATTTTCAAACCTGTAACGTATAGTAAAATAACCCATACATTTTAATAATGGTGGAATACTTACGGAGTTATAGGCTGTTGTTTGAATTTGATATACGAGAAAATTCAAACTCCCGTATTGCATAAGGTGGATAAGACCTTTTTGTAAGATAAGACCCTTTGATAAAAGTATTTTATGCAATGCCCATTAATTCCTTTTCATAATAAATTAAATAATGGCAATATCTTTTAGAATGGATTTTATATTAAACGCACAAACTGAGATTAATACAGATAAAATATTTAAAGATCTAAAAGGAGTTTGAATTTCTAAATGGTGAAAATTTCTGAGTATAATATCGCATATTGCTATCCAGATAAAGTGGCATTTTTCATCAAAAATTAATTGTTATAAAATAAATATTTTCAATAGTTTTAAGGGTGTATTTTATTTATAAAATTACACATTAATTTTAATAACGCTTAAACATTTATATCTTAATCAAATGCTCAAATTCCATAGTCGTGTTAATTTTAAATTCCATGTCTCAATAGTTTTTCTTAAAGCTGTTAACAATGTGTGCAGAAGTTTTCCTTCAAAAGCTTGTTTATTAATAAAATGAATACCTGAAATAGTTTTAAAGGTGCATTTTGTGGCAAATATACCCATTACTTTCAATTTAATTTATTAATATAAGCTTTTTATCAAATATTTTGATATTTATTGCCAAATATCTGAATTTCATTGTCGCTTAATTTTGTAACTCCCTTGTCGTGAGGCAACAAAGACACTACCTTGCTGTTCTCTGGAAATTTAATTTTCACCATGAAAATATCTTAAATAGCTGTGGAATTTTATTTTATACTAAATGCATACATTAATTTTAATTCGAATTAGGTATTTATTGAGTTATTATCAAATGTTTGAATTTCATTGATGTGCAAATTTCTGTCTCCTGTGCCTCAGAGTTTATAAAGGGGAAAATGACACACGCCGTTTCCAAAATTTCTTTAGATATGAAATAATGTTTCTTGCGATAAATGTTTTTATCTAGATGAATGCCACATTCCAGATTTTTTGCATGTATTTTAATAAGGTTTCCTGGAAAAGTATAACTTTTCGAAAGGGAGAGTTCTGGGAAGAATAAAAAATGAATCTCTTTTTACTCCACTAAAATTTTTTAATCCATCATTTTTTCAGATAATTTTATGTAAATTATTTTTTCTGAGTTAATCAGTATTGCAAATCATGTTTTAGACTTTTATTTTATTTACCGATGATAGCTACTTTAATACAATCAGAGTTGTTAAGTTGAACAGGCATCGCCTGATCATATCTTGAGCTGCTTGAATTTTGACTTGGAAGAGGTTTTTCAAAGCCCCGCATGTTTTTGGATTTCCTGGCTGTTTATGGACTTGGTCTAGTATTGGAATTAAACCATCTGGGATTGAAAACAACAACATACATTCAGAGAAACATATCGGCAACAATCTACATACAACTAACATGCCAAATGACTTCTCCAAATATTTTTTTCGGAATTTAAGTTTGGACAATAGATTGATCTGCATAGAAAGAAATTAATTTTAAATTGATTTTAATATTTGAAATAGCCCCGGTGTGTTGCAGAAATTTCCAGTTAGACCTTCGAAAACTGTAAATAAAAGGTAAACAATGACAGAAAAGCAATCATTGGTAACACCTGAGTCTATTTTTTCATAACTCTTCAATTACCAATTAATATAAGGCTGATGATACAAAAATAAAGAACACAATCTCGAGAAAAAAAGTATTAAAATAACAATTGATGATATATCCTCTTCTGAGAAAAATACATGAAATTGACTCCTCTTCTATTTCTCAGATCGTTTCAAAATCAGAAAAGACAAACATAAAATACTATCAATTAAAACCTGCTCTGGATGATGTTAATTTATCATGGTCCTCGGAAAATATCGTTTTTATTACATTTATCTGTCTCATTTTTCTAGCTTTCATGAATTTATATATTAGTCCCTTTATTCTTCTATAAGTCATTCATCTCAACATTCTTAATTAGTACTTAACCAATGATTTGCTCAAGCACTTAACTTTATCAAACGTTACTATATTTTCAGCGCAGCTAATCCCATCGGAGGATCTTGCGCCAGTAAAATCAAAATCCAAGAGCTTGCATTTCCTATGATATCCAAACCTCTTTATCATCATAAACCAACCACTATTACTATTCTGAATATTCTATGCAAGAAATCACTATTATTTGACCATAAATCATACAGGTAGAAAATATTACCGTCTCAGACATCTTAATTGAGTTTCTTTTCGTAGAAAATATAATGTTTTCTACGTTTCGGTTCAGATTATGTCCACTTTAAGCAATTCCTCTAATGTTTTAGATGCTAATTTAGCAGTCTTAATTTTTTTTCCAAGATTAACATAAGAATTTGGTCTCCAAATGTGCAAAATTGTTGCAGGTGCCTAATTGCAATCGATTGTCATGTTATTTTATAAATGTATAGATGCATTTAACTTAATTAAAATTAGGAAAATTTGTATATTATTTCAACCTAATAATTTACTTTTTCTGTTAAATCTCTTATGTTTTCAATAAAAATCGCTTACTTTAGCCCTTATGAATTTTCAAAAACCTAAAAACTTGCTTATTTTTTTATTTTAAGTGCTCCAAATCCTCATTTTTCAATATTTTTGTTCAGATAATTTTTTCCACTCAACTTTGGAAATTCTCTCATAAAAGCAAATAAATTAAATTATATTTTTCCTTTATAATATTATAGTTTGCTTTTGATTTGTTATGTAGAATTACAATTTACACAGGATTTTGAAAAGGTGCATTTTGACAACTCAAATGATTTTGAGAAGTTCCAAAATATAAGTAGCTGTATTAAGTTATGTAACACGAAGTTTTCAAAAATTGCTGTGTTTTTAAAGAATTTGCTACTTGGAACAAACTTATTTTTTTCATTCAATGGTTTATTTGAGAACATATAAATTAAAATTGCTGTAATCTTTTAAAATTTTTAATTTCATATAGTTTATTATTTAAATATTATTTTAAATGGTATGACTTTGAAACACCTTTTAATTCAGTTTGTGTAATTTTAGAGTGAAGAAAAAGCATTTATAACCGAGATTAATGATAGTATTATTTTTGATTTTTTTTAAAAAAAATGAGATTTCCAATGTACGTACTGATATAATTTTTTATATTAAATTTTAAAGAATTTATTTTTGGAATGAATGTAACGAATAAAAATTGATGCTAATAAGATAGACCTAATCTTCACTTTCAGTATATGGATCATTAAAACAATTAAAATAGATCAGCAGATTCAAAAGCTTTCCACAATTTTCATTTAATATATCTATCAAAACTTAAGACTTATTATCCAAGTATTTGCGATAAAAAAGATGGTTCCATGCGAATGTTTATAATTTATTGGTGATTAAATTTTGTGATGATAATAATAATCTAACTAACAATCTACTAAAAGAAATGCGTGGCTAATGTAGATAGCACAATTAGAGAAAATTAGTTTACTACCTTAGAATTTTTAAAGGGTTACATTTACATATAATGTATATAAAACAGTAAATTATTATTTAAGCAATAAAATTTGATTTAAAAGATAATAAAACAGTAAATATACTGTTTGCAAACCAGATGAGAATTTTCAATGAATTTTTGGTTAATAATTTTTACTGACGGATTTTAAAGCAAACTAAATAATCTGATAAAAATGTCGAATATCTACTTAAGTGTTTGTAGAAAATATTTTACTTTTAAGCATTTGGGAGAGTAATTTAAAGCATATATAGAATTGTATACATACGATTAAATAACTTGTATGAATACAAGATTTTTGTTTATTTACAGGCTGACAAATGAAATATTTATGTCAAAATCTAGAAAGAATTACTAAGGTAGGACGTTTAGAAAATTTCAATACAATAGGATTATATAATTTATTAATTAAAATGATACTTAAATACCATTAGGACTCATTTTAGGATGAAATATGGAATACAAAGGAAATAAAATTTAATTACAGTGATAAAAATCGAAATAAAATTCCTCTACATTTTTTCTTTAGATCAAATTTTTATGTTTTCCAGCTTTAACAATTGTAATTACTATAAAATATAATTTAAATAAAGATAAAATAAATCATTTAATGCTCAAAAATATATCATTATCATAAAGGAAGAAAAATGCTGTAGCTCCATCCTTAAGTACTCTAGATTTTTATAAAATATTTCAAGCTCAATGTGACGCATTAAGCTTTTCTGTGGACTCTATTTAACTCAATTAGATCATGAAAGAGAATTAAAATATATAAATAGTGTTTGAAAGTTGAATGTCAAGCTTTTCTCCAAGGAATAATTAGAAAGGAATCCTTGGTTCCTTTCTCGTATTTAGTATATTTAAAATAAAACACATATAGTTTACCAGTATGAATAATTAAGAATAAATGTAATTCCTATAAATATTAACATGAAATGATCCCTAAAAACCAAAACAAATTAAATCAATATGTGTTTTGAGGAAATTGCACAATTTTTTTTTAAGTCTTAGAAAATTAAATTATACAGCCGATGATTTCGATAACCAAAGGAAAATTGGCAAAATAAATACTTGAAAAATTTCTTCCAAAAATGTTATTAGTATATAATATGTAGTATTGTTTTATACTCTTGGAACATATTCGGTAATGTTATATTTTTTTGTCTATTGAAATGTGCATTCATTCTATGTTACGCTGATTAATTTTAGTTTCACTTTATTATTCAGAACAAAAATTAATATGCTGACATTTTCTGCCCTAGAATTTAAGTATAGCTTTAACAATATTTAATTTTCTTTTAACTATGAAGAATTGCTTAGTAATAACTATCTAAGTTTGATGTAGATATTCATGCTTGCTTATAAAATTGGTTTCTAAAGGACACTTCGATGGAGATGCATCATGTATATCAATAAGCTGCCAAGTCTGGCAGGAAAATAAAGTGCACGAAAAAAAATAAAAGCAATTTGTCAACGAATGGAAGAGCCGGTGGTGTTTTCCAAGCACTGGAAATGAAACAATGAAATATTTATAATTATTAAAATATATTTCAAAATAACAAGTGCTTATGAAATAATACTGTTCATTATTAAATACACTACTGGCCATTAAAATTGCTACACAATGAAAGCGGCACACCACACACGTGAAATTTGCATGACAGGTAGAACTTACTGTGATATGCAAATGATTAGATTTTCAGCGCATTCATACAAAGCAGGCGACAGTAGCGACATCTACAATGTGTATAAAACCAGAGATTTGACAGCAGTTTTCTCATACTCAATTTCCGTTTCAACGTTGTTTTCGGCAAAGAAAGCTGTTGTAATGACTCGTGTAAGAAGCTGAATTGCCTATCAGCACGAGTCTGACTTTGATCGAGGAAGGATTATAGCCTACCGGGATTGCGGCTTATCGTATCGCAATATTGCTGCTCGTGTCGGTCGAGACCCCATGACTGTTAGCAGAATATGGAATCGATGGGTTCAGGACAATCATACGGAACGTCATGTAGGATCACAGCGACTCCCCATCACTAACAGCAGAGAAGACAGACATCTTATCCGCATGGTCATAAGGGATCGTACAGCCGCGTCACTAACCCTGAGTCCCTGGGGCCTGAGCAGCTACCAGGCGCGTCGGTAGGCGGTGGATCACCGAACGTCCTGTAGGAATGACAGGATAGCCTTGAATATAGAATCAGAGGCCGCGAACCAGCTCCCGTAAACCCTGGTGTTATGCGATCCGTGCCTAGGGCTAATTGGCACCGCGGTATTGGTGTCTTAACGGAGCCTCTAGTTGCCTGGCAAACTTCTAGAGTAATTTGCCTTGCCCAGTATCTCAGGCAATGCTGGGTGGACTTATATTAACTGAGCTTATAAATTGTTATCTTGTGGCTGAAAAGACACAAGAAATAACAAGCATTTCTGCATCTACAGGTGATGCCTCTGAAGTTGACCTTGCTGAAAAGACAAGTGAACTCAGAGGCTGTCTTGTAAAGGGGCAGGAATGAATCCTTCACTTGAGGTAGAAATGACCTCCAAACCATCTTCTGGTGAAAGTCAGGAAGCTATCCCTAGTATGACTGACTCTCTGACCAGATGGGACTATTTCAGCAAGACTCTATCTGCTGGAAATGTCATACGCAAGAGGAAACGGCAGAGCATATCATTTATGAATGCGACTCTCTTGCCCTCCCTAGATTAACATCTTTAGGCATCATCCATACTAGAGAGTTACACCTAGACTCCATTAAAGGGTTATCGGACTTTATTAATAAAGTGGGAGACCCGAGCAACTGGAACTAGGAAACATTGGGTTTGGAGTTAATGGTACAAAATGCTGATAAAAGCAGAGGTGCCCAATGACATACAAACCCAATTCTAAGAAGAAGAAGAAGAACCCTGAGTCGAGAAATGGAGTCATTTGCAAGCCAATAAGTTTCTGCTCGAACAGTTCGACGATGTTTGCAGCAGCATGGATTGTCTGCACGGCGACCATGGTTTCGGCTAACATTGACGCTGCGTCACAGACAGGAGCGCCTTCAATGGTGTGCGACAATGATCAGCGACGAACCTGGACGCGGGAATGGCATCACGTCATCTTTACAGATGAATCTCGGTTCTGTATACAGGACCATGATGGCCGCATCCGTGTTTGGAGGCATCGTGGAGAACGCGCATTGCCAGCTTGCATTGGTCATTGCCATACTGGCCCATCTGCTGGAGTGTTGGTATGGGGTGCCATTGGATACACGTCTCGATCACCTCTTGTTCGCATTACCGGCATTTTGAACAGCAACCGTTACATTTCTGATGTGTTAAAGCCCGTGGCTCTGCCCTATCTTCGAGGCCTCCCTAATGCTTTGTTTTAACAGGATAACGCACGACCGCATGTTGCCCGTACTGTTCTGAACTTCCTTGATACAGAACAGGTTCGACTGTTACCCTGGCCAGCACGTTCTCCTGATCTGTCACTAATTGAGAATGTGTGGTCAATGGTTGCCGAGCGATTGGCATGCCATCACTCACCATCCACTACTGTCGATGAACTGTGGCATAAGCTGCATGGACTGAGATTCCAGTACATGCCATAAAATCTCTGCTTGACTCCATGCCTAGGCGGATAAATGCTGTTATTGCAGCCAGAGGTGGCTGCTCTGGGTACTGATTTCTCAAGATCTATACATCCTAATTTCCTGTAAATCTAATCACTTATTTATGGTTCTGTTTAATATCAGGTATACTAGTTATATATTTACTTTCTGGATTATGTAAATATTTGAAAAGAAAATTCTTAATTTTATTGAAATTTTATTTTATATTTAAGTATCCATTGTACTGAAATACAAATTAAGTTATATAATAATGCTTTGAAATATTAATTTTTTTCTAATTTTAAAATAATTATAAATGAAATTAATCTTAAAAAATAATAAAGACTACTCTTTAGGTGAAATTTTAGCAGTTAGTTTTAAGTGGATTTTTATAAATATTTTTCTTTACGTGAAGTCTTCATAGTAATTATTTTTCATGCAAAGTTTTTTCAGCCATTTCTTTCTGATTTTTAAAAAATTAATGGCATCAATTCTAGTATAATAATTTTAAAATAATGAGTAACGCTCCTGATACTTGAAATACATCATTATCCATTCATCTATACAGATTGAAGAATTCTGGTTTGATTGTGCCTGGAGCTTTTCATTACAAATCTTCAATTTTTTAGCTATCATTAGCTTGGTAATTGCACTAGGGAACACGTGATCATTTTATTACAAAAATGATTTTTTTTTTAAATTTATTTTTGTATTTTTTTAATATAATACAGCCAAAGGCTGAGATAAGGGTATCTTAATTCTCCAATTAGATAGAGAAAAAACATATTTTTTCCACTCACTTAAAAAATGATGCTTCAAATAATGCCGAGATTAAAGTTATTGTCATAAAAAGACATATTTTCTTCTGCATCTTTGTTAGTATAATTTAAAAACGATTTAAGCAATTGATAATTTTGAAAAAATAATTGTTTTTTAATTTTTTTCTCAAAAAAAATAGATTACAAAATTTGTATATTATATATTTTTCTTTTTATGGTATCAATGTTAGATTTTTAATGATGTTTGAGCCTTTTTCTAGCATTTATAGTCATTAATATTTTTTATAGCTAAAATATGTTTTTTAATCTTTAATAAGACGATTAGATTTATTTATTTATGTAAGTTGTTTTGAAATTCTGTAAAAATTTTTATTCAAATGAAAATGATTATTTTAAGAAAAACTAAAACCATTTGTTAATTTAATGAAATACAGTATTAATTTATAGTTCTGTCAATATAATATAAAATTTTTTAAAAAATATATGTTTAAAGGTGCACTAATATTTTAATGAGGAATGTAAACTATGAGCGCATTACGTGAAATTGTGTATTAAATTGTTATATTTGGAATTTTTAAAATTATTTGTATGCCGTAAAATATATAAAATTTTAGTATTTAATTGATTGTCTATTTTAAGTTTGAAAAAAACGTTTAAGCATTATTTTTAATAAAAAAGGGCAAAACCATTAAAATATGAATCATTTTTCATCAAAAAATATTTTAATATTTTGTAATATGTATTGAAATTGTATATTTTTAATGAATTAAAGATGCAATGAAACTCTTTTTTTACAATACACTTTTTGATCAGAGAAAACATTGTTAATTTATACATTTGCAAATCATATCATGTAAATGTAAATTACTGTAAAATTTATATTATAATTTCTTATTACGTTATTTTGTTTCATTTTTAACAATCAGCAATTTTAATAAGTATTTAAGAAGAAAGATAAATGAAAAAGTAATTTTGAAAGAAATATTTATTAACAGATATTGTATTTATAATTAAAATCAGGTAATAGTAATCATTGACCATAGCCAATACATGCAATTTTATGGGAAATATAATATTGTGACGAAAATGTCTGATAAATGTTATATTTGGATTGTTACTTATTTGGAAGAGTTACTAAATATAAAAGAAATAGTTGAAAAAATTATAATACAATTCAAAAAATATTTTAAGTAAAGTTGAATTTAAACTCTTTTCACAAAAACTTTATAAATATGGATTGGTAATCATTCTTTGAATATTTCACTAACACCACAATTTAGATCTAAAATGCTTAGTTCAACTCTTTTCATAAATATTTCCCTTTTATGAAATGAATCAGTGTGATATAATTTGTGATTTAAATTTAAAGAAAAATGTTTTAAGAACTTAGAATCAATAATTATTATAAAATAATGAAAAAGCAGTATGATATTGAAATATCCATCTCCTTACACAAATTTCTGGTCTTCTATAGTTTTCTTTTCTACAATAGAATCAGTGTCAACAGTTTTATCTACTACGTACATCATTATCAGCATTCTTCTCTTGCAGGTATTATAATTTATCAGCATTGCGGTATTTATATTCAGAACTTTCATCATGATGATTTCCTATCATTATCTTTTAAATTTCTCTGTAAAAAATTACATAAAATAAACTTACTGTAAGAAACATTTTCAGCATACGTTAGAAGTAAAATAACTATACAATGATGTAAAATTCTGTCATGTTTTTGTACAGATTATTTGGGGTATTTAATATAAACTATATATATGCAGAAAAAGACAGAAATAAACTTTTTCCCTTATTTATAGTTTTTATAAGCAAAAAAGTTCAGATGACTCATAGAAACGTAATTAAGAAACCGCTCATTTCTTCCAACCACAATAAATACAAATGAAAAGCTAAAACCCACTATAATGATAATGAAATTTGTCTCTTTTTTAACATTCATTTTTACGTGATAGTTGTGAAAAAGTTGTCAGTAGCAAATTGGTCGATAGTAAATCTGTTCTATGTATAAGATTTGATCAATATAACCATTATGAAGGAATTTTCTCTCAGTATGCAAAAAAGTGTTTATCAGTACACATTATAAGTCATTCATTTATATCTTTAAATAGTTGATGAAATGATGATGTAAATTTTGCTATTTTCTTTTCTTCACTTAAGTTGAAATTAAATCAGTCTTGTAGCAATCAATTATGTATTATAAATAAATAAAATTACCTGTACAGCTATTTATAGCAATTGCTTATTGTGACAAAGTTATTTGCTTCTTATTAAATTATAAAAGTAAATGCATTTTTAGGTGTGCAATTATAAATGAGTTAAATACGTATAAATTAAAATAATGAAAATACTTACTACAACAAATAATGAAAATACGAACTTCTAAAAGAGATAAAATGATTTTTGAATCGATTATACAAATATATAATTGTTCAAAATTCAAACAGTTATTAATAAAGCCTCTTTTGCATTTATTTTATTTTTAATAGAAAGTAAAATAACATAGGCAAATGCAAAATATCATTTGGACTAAATATGAACATTATTTACAGAATTATAAGGAATATAATTTTTCACATTCATGAATACAATATGTATTAAAAACAAAATTATAAACCACATAAAAAATTTATTTTTGAATGACGGGCATTAGGTGACTAATCCTTAGCCACAATAAGACCAGAAATTGCTTATTTATCGTTATCCGGTGAGTCACTGAGGCGATTAGAATTTCCCACATCATACAAACACAAACCCGTTTATAGTGTGAGCAAATTCATTCCCCATCTCAAGAGAAAGGACAGAAAAAACACAGAGAAAGGAAAATCCATGCTCAAACCAAAATTTGATTCCGGGACCAACAGCTTAGGAGACAGGAAAGCTAAGCACCCAGTCATAGGTCCGTTCTGTACCTATAATACTATACATCCAAAAATATTCAAATATAATTTTTCCAGTTAAAACTTTTCAAAATATCTTAGATTTTAATATAAAAGTATTTTTGAGAATTGCATTTTTTCTAGTGTGTTAAAATTTATATGTAATTATATAAAAAAAATATTTTTACAGAATTTCTTTTTACATTTACATTTTTTTCCTGAAAATTATTAAAGAGTTTAATATGCATTGTAAAAATTTTATTTTCTGAATCGGGTTGAAAAAAATATTAAATTCAAAGATGTTTTTGAAGTGCATAATACTTTTTTTTATTTTGTAATTCAGAATTACAATTAATATTTTAAAAAATTATTTTCCTATAATAGTAGTCCAACACATTTTAGTATATTTGCTTCTTTTGTTTTCCTAAAACTTATAAAATGATAAGTATTTGAAAAATCAATTTATTTTTACTATAAATTATTTCTCAAAATTAAAATCACAAAAATTAATGTTTGTTCAACAGGAAATACTCCGAGATGTAATTTTAATTAAAATCAATTAAAATTGGATAAACATTTAAAAGGAAATATGATACACTGAAGAGCAAAATTTATTTAGTCATGTAAAACGAGAAATTTGTTTTAAGAATGAGTAGAAACAAAGCAATTTATTACATGTTAAGCTCAAGAGGCTATTTTTATTTCATAATTTATGAGTTATTTCTTAAATTCTAAGATTTCAACGCCTTATTTTTACACAGTCAATACATTTATTTACCAAATTGCTAAATTTGAAAAGCAGTAGATTATGGTTCATCCTTATTATTTTTTAAAATAAAATGTCTGAGCAAACATAATTTTTGTGAACAAACTTGTCGCAGCAAATATAAACTTATTATCCTAATATCACTAACATCTTGTAATCATATGTAATTTCTAGGGTGAAGTTATTGGTTGATGAGTAAGTACTTCAACCTCAGAATGATGTAATGAGAATCATGTGATGTTGTTCCTAATTTTAATTATTTACAACCTTCATCACAAATGTACTGTGTTTTAAAGAACTTGCAATGTATGCAAAAAATATAAAATAAAGTGTGTCAAAATATTAAATCATATTCAATACAATGTGCCCATTAAACATACTGATAATTCTTAATAAATATGAAGATATTTTATTTGGATACACAACACACACACATAACAACAACTATAATTTCATCAATGTTACTAATTAGTTGAGTTATTATCCTTTTTTAACCATCTAATTGAGGTTGCTTTCGTATTACTCTTGGGAATTACTTTGATATTTAATTGTTGATAATTAATTCTTCAAAATTTTCATGACGCAAATTGATGAATTCTCTTTGATAATAATTTCCTCATTTTGACAGACTCATGATTAATATTTCCTCTTTATAGTTAATATAATTTATTATTTTGTGCAAAAGTAAATTTTTAAATTTGTAATTAACTCTGTACATGTTTCATTGCACGATGTCCAAAATAGAAATTTAATATTTGATTATTAAAAGAGCATCCTAGAAGTTTTTACTCGCTTATTTAGGCAATAAAGATTAGCAATTTTTGATTGTGAGAAAAAAGCATCATGAAAAATCAAACAATTTCAGTCATACTCGGTTTTACTATTTATTTGTATATAGAATTCAAGCAAAAAAATCATTGTAAACTTATGTACAGGAATCTAAGATATTGCGACATTTATACTAATATATAAGGTTTGAATTGTTAAGCTCAATAAGATCTTTAATTACATAACAAACTTTTTAAAATAAATTATCTAAACTCATAGTAACATTGAGGAAACTAATTTTTTACAAGTTGATCATTTATTTTGTACTTAATCCCAACATAATTTGAAAAAAACACTTATAGAAATATATTAAACAAAAGTTGCAAAATATTCCCAAAAGAAATGCTGTGTACTTCCGAGGTACTTGCAACCATAACTTCAGTTAACATAAAATTTTGTTGCTTAATGTCACTTTTCATTTTAAAGATAGATTAAAAAATTATACCATGCTAAATAAGGACAAGGAATAGTTATAGAAAAGGCCTTAATTTTGTCACTTCATTGTTTAATTGTAGTTATTTGCATACTTACAATATAATTAAAAATACTATATGGTATATATTTAATTGCACGAGGACCAGAGTTTAGAGCATCTAGTTTAAATGAAATGTGTTATCCAATTAAAGTATCCTATCCATACGCCCTGATATAACTATTATTATAAAATGATATACTTTTAATTCATTCATTTTCTAAATAAATTAATAAGTATTTTATTAGTTATAGAATATTTCAAACACATGAGAAAAGTTTTATTTTTTATTGTTAGTAATTTTTAATATTTTATCAAATCTAAATATTATGCAACATTATATTTTTAGGGTATTTTTGCAGATTATAACTAATTACCTTTAAAGATTGTTTTTGTGACATGAATGTACTGCAAACATATATAATTTCTCAAAATATTTGAGGACGTTTGACTTATTCGTATTAGCAGTTTAGTGGAATTCATTAGACTCACACAGTCCTTGTAGTTCACGGTGTTTTTACTCACTATAAATTGAAATTTTAAATACATCCGTTAAGATTTTTAAAATAAGTTCACCGTTTAGTGTAGGACAAACCAAAACCATTATTTGATTTCAACCTTGTTAAATACCTTTGATAACACGTCAGTAGAAAAGTTGGGGCATGGGATCGTTCTTCAAAAGCAGAATTCTGTCAGGATTTTCAACCTTCAGGAAATCGAAATAAATCCCTCCGAATTCCGTCTGAGGAAACCTTGCTAACTTTATGCTTTGAGAGTACTTTACAGTTTTAAAAAAAATTTCAACTTAATATTAAATAGTGTTATATATTATGTCAATTAATTTTAATAAATGTAATGTTAATAATAAATAATAGGTGTTTTTAAAACTTGTGCTTTCCAGTATTATAATTTATGCTAAATATTTTTCAGATGAGCCATTTTGACATATAATTTACCATACGTAAAATTATCAAATTTACAAGTTATTTACATCCATCAGAAATTTTCCCAAGGAAAAAACTGAAACAAAAAAATTCGCATCATCTCAAATTTTAAAGAATTATTGTATATTGCAAGTTTTTTATTCAAGTTTTGTCTGTTTTGTGAAATGATTATTTTCAAAATTGAAATATTATTTTTAAAACATTGTGTCATTCCAATATTGTTCAACAGTATGATATCTAAACATAGAAATTTTGCAATTTAACTGTGTGTGATTTCAAATATAACATATAATTATTTGGATTCTAACTTTTTTTTTCATGCGAAGGTATTATAAAATATTAAACATATACAAGTGACATATTTTATAACATCAAATTATACCTTAACTATCGCATATGATATTTCGAAAGGCTTTTCTACTATTTTAATATAAACTAACTTTAAATATAGTTTAGTCATTCAACCGTAATAGTATCAAGAAATTAATTTTATCATAATGAAACAATATACAACTATGCTTTTATCCTGGCATTAATCACCTAATAGTTCAAGGAAATTTGCATCTGTGATTTTTTATTTAAAAGATATTAGTTTATTATTAATTTTTTAAATATATTTTATCTATGAATTATAATATGTCTAGCAACTATTCTCATTCTGTCATCATGGACATAGCTTTCAAAGAAAATTATTTTTACAGAAAGTAAATTATTTTGAAGTCGAAAACACAGGAGCTATTTATTTCTAACTTTTCCTACCTTCTTCAATATCTGACTCATTCAGCGCGCAAGCAAGGTCATCTTTATTACCATTTTCCATTAATTAAGCCTTCCTCGCTTTACTATTATGCTACCATTAAGCCTTAAGAAGAGGGAGAGAATTTGTCTTCGTTAAAGAAAGACAACTGTGCTTCATTTCCCCTTTTTTTAATCTTAGCATCTTTAATGTTAACGCCTTTGCCCGTTTCCCTGAGTCTACCTCGCCTCATTGATTTTAGTATGTTTTTCCCTTTTATGTTTTTATGTTTGTTTTTTGTTATTTTTCCTCTTTATGGCTGAAAATGCCTACGTGTTCTTATTTAGTTGGTCATACATTGTCTCGCGATAAATTTTGTCTTGAAATCTCTGAATTTTTCTTGAATTTTCGGGTTATATTTTTCTTTTATGTTAGTGGTTAGAAAAAAAAGATTTTTGGTCACATAGAAAAGTAAATGTATTTCTTAAATGTGCCCGCATAACGTGGAGTATTTTCTTTTGTATTATTTCTGCTTAAAGTTTCAAGAGTCAAAGTAAAATATTTATCATAAATTTTGTAAAAGTTAAATTATATATTCTACATTATAAGCTATGTATGAGAAATGAATAATTATTTTTAAAAGTATAACAATTAAGTACAAAGACATTATTACAAGGATATAACTTTAATAAATAAAAGTTTAATTTAGATTTTTTTACTAACATGCTCATTACAATAATTTTAAACTAATATTAAAATTATAATAGAAACATTAATACAAGGATATTTTTTATAAAATAGAAACATGTATTTTATTATTTCAACTAATCTATCTGGATTGATTTTTAAATTTAAATTTTTTTTTCTTTTAAGGTCCATGATAGAGATTAAATATATTTCATAGTTATAATGTAATGTTTTAGTGATTATAAGATAATCACCTAACAAAACATTGACTTTTACAAAGTGTAAATAACAGAATGAGTATTAAAATTATAGAATTATTGAAATATTTGATTTTATAGTATTCTAAATAGAATGCATAATGATGTGGTGGATTCAAAGTTATAGTCGCTTTATTTATATATATATATATTTATCAGTTTAAACTTTATTTTAGAAACTAGCATGCTTATTATTTAATCATATTTAAATACCTAAATTCGGAACTTTATTGAGAGAGTAAAAATATGTTGTAGGATATTAATTTATCAATCATATAATTCTTAAAAGTATGTCTCATCTCGTTCTCTAGAACAAATATGTTAGATATCCGCTAGAGGGAGTATTTGAATAGTTTCGCCTTACGGAAAAGTTCAGACGAGATATTCTATCAGACGGAGAAACATTGGTTGAACGATGAGTTCTTATCGGTTGAAAGGAAATATTTTTAAGTTGAGAATGTCATGTGGTTTTCTTAAATAGAATCAATATAATTAAAACGTATAACGTAATATAAAATGCAAATAAAATTGAAATACCTTCGAAAATGGAAGGGAATGTTTTCGGTTAACAATTATTCTTAAAATGGCGAATTCGTACATATTTATTAAGTTTATATACTTAAATCTATTATTCTTTACATTCGTATTGACGATGATTGCAAAATATCCTGGTAAGATACCTTCTGATATTATTTTAACGTTGCATTAATACATTTTTTCATGAAATTAATTTTTGACTTATTAAAGTATTTTATATAATGACCTAAATTTTGTTTAAAATGAGTAATTAAAATTAGCAAAATCTAGATATACTTATTCGTCATAAATAAAATTTTAGTTATAAAATGCAAGAAAATTTTTGGCAGGAAAATTTACTTTGAAATTTATGCATTCAACAGAAACAAATGTATATTGTGAAAAAAATTACCCAAATATATCAAGTTTATTAATACTAATGAGTAATTTAAAATTTCATAGGTATAAGATTTATTAGATTTATTTTCTTCATTTTGCTATTTCTTGTTTTGTATATTTTATTATTAATTAATTCTTATAGTTATTTTTTTTCAATGTATTATAACATGGCAACATGAAACAATTAAATAAAATAAAATATAATATTTGATAATATTACTTTTAGACTAAATAAGACAAATAATGACACGATAATTAATCTATATTATTTTTTGGAGTATTCTCAGATTTCAGCAGAAGTTAGAAAAGAATCGAACATGTTTAAAAGTTTTAAGAGCCTTATATATAAAATGCAAACAGAGAGTTTAAGTATTTATATCCTATTTATAATTATATTTCAAAATGTATAGTCGAATTCACAATTGCCCTTACACGAAAAATATTTTTTACCTATTACATCATTATTATTAAAGAGAGAGATAATAATTGAAATTGTTTCAGGAAGATAATTTATTCACAAATTTTCAATAATTTAATTACCTCTAAGCTACTTTTAGAGTTCAAGAGCTAAGATTTTATATAAAATAATGTTCTATCGGACAATAGACATTGCTTGAAAAATCTTTAAATATAATAGTTTTGCTGAATTTTGATTCTGTTATGATAGAAAATATATTCATATGAAATAATTCCAATGCTAAAATTCAAATCAAATCAAATGAGAATGCATATTTTATTGATTTATGAAAGCTGTTCTTATAAGAATAATTTTATATTATATTATACAGAATAATTATATATGCATCCACATTAATAAAGCCGTGCATTGGTTATTTCCTTGTAAAATCCGAGGTGATTTTTTAATTAATTTGATTAAATATTTAACTAAACTAATTAGATTATTTAATTCATTTTAATAGCTACTCTTTATTCTCTATTAAGTTAATTTTTTTCAAATATTTATTTTAAGATTCTATGTAGCATTAGGTTCCATTTAAAATACACACATCCTAAAAGAATTAAACTCTGTTGAAAAATTTAGTTTGAAAAACTGAATATGCAATTATCATTCTGTTTATTAATATTTAAACCTATAATAAAATCACGAAAAAGTTATATTATTTTAGTTTTTACGGAATTAATTATGAAAATGATTAGCATTTTTTATGTTTTAAAATTTAAAGAATGTAGCTACTTTTTACTACTACGAGGGCAAAAGTAACGAAAACTTATACCAAGGGCATTTCGTTGATGTGCCATCTTTTTCCCGAAAGAAAGGGATATTCGTAATTTAGAATTGGGGTTCAAGATGGAGACCCTAAAATTTGGTCTGACACATTCTGACTTATCATTTCATATGGAGATCATTGCTAGTGTAACATATTTTTAATGTCCCAGCAGCTACAAGTGAACACGACATATCTTCGGTTGGGTCGAGATTTAAACTCACTATCTTCCGATATTTAACGTGAACTCCCTAGCCAATCAGACCACGGCACCTTATCTTAAAAGTAGTTCTCACTTTATTGTTTGAGAAACAACTTCGAGAATTGTACACGTTTTAGAATATATTTCAATTACTTTTTATGATATATGTAATGCTACTTTTTACTCGATGAAAATGCTATGAATAACATAACGAACAACATTAGCAACTTTTATTTGTTATTGGATATCTTTAACTTTATTATGTGGATTATTATATAAATAAAATAAAAAAACTATCCAGAAGTAAGTAAAAGCTGCATATATATATATATATATATATATATATATATATATATATATATATATATATATATATATATATATATATATATATATATATATATATATATATATATATATATACATATAATTTTCTTATTTATGACTTATACATGTAATATATTAATGACAGTTATATATTTTGAAAATGTACATTAAGATTAAAACTTGTAATGTATTTTGTTTAAATAATTAAAGACTCTTCGTTTTTTATTTTTGAACTGATATGAAAGAAGAAGAAAATTTTTATTTTAGTATAATATTTAACTATTGTAATACCACAATGACTGCATTCTAAAATTTTAATTTTATAGCCAATAATGTGCAGTTAAGAAATTACAAGTTAAAAGCATATGTATTTTTTAAAGAATACTTTTAAAATTTTATTTACAATAATTCAGAAAATTATTTAGCAATAAACAATATTCATATGAATTTGCTATATAAGTATTCCTTTTAATATACGTTCAAATGTTGTTTAAAAGTTGAAAATTTCAAATAAACATTTGTTATTCTGAATCCAAATAAAAAAATTGAGTACATAATTTAATTTTTATTTTACGGTTTTATTACATGATTTGATATAAAATTATTAAACTATGGTTTAATTCACTTAAACAATATTTTATGCTATTAAAATTTAAAAACTAGTCTTTAAATTCATAAAATTATATCCTAGATTATATTAAAGTATATCAACGATTCAGTAATTTTTGAAGAAAATTAAATTACTGTTATTTTGTACATAACTTTTAAAGTGAATATTTATAAGCTCCTTAAAGATAGTATAACATGAAACGATTAAGAAATTAATTTTAATTCGAAATGTATGACTGCATACATATTTTTTATTTTATAAATTTTTATTGCAAAACATTTATTCAAATTTTAATGTTGAAGATTCGAGTATAATATATGATTTAACGAGAGTTCAATAATAATAAATCTATAAACAGTTAAATGAATGTAAATATGAAAGACAAAGAATTATATAGTTAACAAATAAACCACTCTTGTACCTAAAAGTAAATTGGTTTCAATTCTTGTTATTGCAAAAAAATATTTTCAAATGATTATAAATAGCTATTTTACTGTCTTCTATTTGTTTGAAAAAATATTTTCAAATTCTAAAGGAAGAAAAAAGGAAGTAATTTTGCATTGTTTATCGCACATGATTGTTGAGTCTTAAACATAAATATTTTGTAATTTATTGTTAATTAGAAAATTCAAAGTTTTTACTGCCATTTAAATATATGCTTATGAATAAATGGATTGTTCAGTTTTAAATTTTAATTTGAATTTATTTGTAAAAATATTTTTGATAACTTCGTTTTGATTTTATATGTATATAGAATATGAATATTTATTAAATATTTATATGTATATAACATATAAATATTTAACACATTTGCATACAATGTGTATTTTTCTTATATTTGTTGATATAATTGCATTTAATAATACACATTGTTTTACTAATACATTTAATTAAAAATCTACACAATAATTTTATCTTAATTTTTAAAGTTCATAAAGAAGAAGAATAAAAATATAAAAGTTAGCATTTTGTAGAAATTAAAGTCAGCAAGAAACTACTTAAAAATTAATCCTTTCTCAACAAATTAACACATAAATGTAAAACACTCTGAAAGAAAAAAAAACTAATCTAATGTTTTTTTTCTTTTTAAAGATTAAACAAATAAATTAAAAAATAATAAAAGTGTTTTTTTATTGTTACATAATGAAAGTTTAAAGTTCTTTAGAGAATCCTAATGTTATACTGTGTAATTACTAGTATCTTGCCGGAAAGGCTTTTGCCATTAGACGTTCAACTGTTTCATAATCTGAGAGAAGTTTCATTTTGTCAGCAATTATGGAGTTGGAAGCTGACCCTTACGGGATATTAATTTTGCAAATGTTTGGAATTCCTTTAGAAGGAGATTCAAAAGACATTTGCAAAATTATATTTTGTGTATGTTCTGAGACATTTAATCTGTCAAATTATCTCAGAATGTTGTGACTTGTTTAAAGTTGTTATTGTGCTTCTAATTTTAAAATTTATGATTTTTTTATGTATTACAAAATATATTATTTTAATTTTTAAGTATAAAGTTGAAAATGTGTTAATTGATTTAATATATATTTTAAGCATTCTTAGCATTTGCTGTCATTTGAGCAAACATTTGTATTTTCATAAGATTTATAAGAATAAATTTTATCTTAAGTGAACATAGAATAGAATTAACAAAAAATTTTGTTAACATATTTTTTGTATGAGTGTAAACTTTATGATATGGAATTAAAAATCACAGTAAAGTATTTTTTGTATACTGTTGAGTGTACAACATTTTTGGGATACATATTAAACTTTAAATGTTATTACTTTTAAAAATGATATAATTCTATACATCGCATGGAATTATACGATAAAACATGACAAAATAAATATAATATAACATAATTTGATTTTAAGAATTACAAGAGATATGATACAATCAATTTTTATTTTGAAATAGTATAATTTTAATTTAATTTTTGATTATAATTTAAAATATTAAACAAATATAAACGAGAAAAATGCGTTTGTTTTTACACACATTTAAATTCTAAGATTTTTCTTAAAAGAATTAATCTTTAGGCACTTTTATTTAATATGGAATATGTATTCTGCGCTATTAGAAGTCTTTTGTGTTTACTCTTTAATTTATCCTTTAATTGTAAGAAAAATTTTTTAAATTTTATTTTATTAATCAAAATCAATACTATTTCTTATATTATCCATAATATGAATAAAATATATACATAAAGCTTATTTTAAGCTTCTATAAAAATGTTTGTACATTTTTATAAGTAAAAGAAAACATCGACAGGAGTGATTTAAATTATCTATATAATATTAATTATTATGTCACAAATATTTTATTTTGATAGCGTTATATTTTTGCTGAAAATGAATGCACATTTAATTGTTATCTTAATCCTTATATTAATCATTAATGTAAGTTTTAATGAATATGTTTATATTTTTAATGTAAAATAAAATTATTAAATAAATTCAATGAAATAAGAAAAATTATGCTTCAAAAACAGTAACTTTGACTAATTTAATGCTATTATTAAAAGGTATATTGCCAATAAAAATGGACATATGAATTAAAAATCTATAAGATATGAGAAATTTGTAAGATATATGAGATTAATTGTATTTATATTACTCAATTTTCTAAGATATATGAAATTTGTTTCTTGAATTTCTTTTTCCTCTACTTATGACTATGATTAGTCTTATCTACACTAAATTTTTGTGTAACTGCAATTGAGTGTTTTATAAATTGTCCTGGAATAATTTTAGAACTTTTTGTAGATGCATTTTCATAAAATAAGCATATTGATTTTATAATTAAATTACTAAAAACTCCTAAGCACAAATGATCATTTTCAGAATAAAAACCAGTTCTCTTATGTAATAATTCGCTTAAATAAAACTTATAAAGATTTTCAAGTAATATTAATTGAAAATCAAGGCAGTATTCTTAACCTAAACTAAATATCCTTAAATTATGTTACTAAAAACTCCAATAAGCAAATGTCATATTCATCTTAGCAAATATTGAGTTAAACATGAAATGTGTGGATTTTAATAACAGATGTAATATTTCGTATTTTTCCTAAAACTGCTATTTATTAATTTTTATGCTCATATTACTCATATTTGAATTGGAATATATATTGTATTGTAAAAATGTATTGTGATATGTATTGTAAAAATAACGAGATTGAAACAAAGTATACTTAAAGAAAAATTTAATTTCCTTAAACCTCATTATCGTTGCCTTTTCAGGTTCGATAGGTGTTGAAATACGACGGCTTTCTGTGCCACGTTGGATACAGAATGGGTCTGACAGTGCTGTCATTTTGGATTGCGAGTATGTGTATAATGAAAATGACTTGAGGCTAGTGATCAAGTGGTTCTTTGAGGATGATCTAATTCCAGTATATCAGTGGATACCAGAGCTTAACAAAAGACACATATCAGGAATTTTGCAAGGCCGTCTTGATCTCAATTTCACAGTAAACACAGCAGATGCATATTCTAGACATAGAGCTCTCAAAATTAAGGTACCTTCTACTGAGCTTAGTGGCAAGTATACCTGTTTTGTCGCCTCTTTAGCTGGACAAGATTCCAGAGAGCAAGTGATGACAGTTTTTGGTATGGCAAACACTTTGAAATTTTATAGAGAATTTTAAACTTCAGGGCCATATATAATTTTAAATATTAGTGAATGACTTAATAAAATTGACTATCAAGAAACTATATGAATTTTCATAATAAGAATCAACTTAAAAATTTACATTATCTATTACGTTTTCATAATGTTCGCAGATAGATTGTTAAGAAAAATCCTATGTATTTAATAAAGCATTAGAAAATTAAAATTTTTATAATATTGCTTTGCTTTAGAATAATAATGAGAAAACATTTAAGATGAAATATAATTTTCGGATTTTTTTGTTAAAATCATAAAAGAATATAGATGCTTCATTTAAAATTAAATTTTTATTTATATTTACTTAGATCAATTGTATGATTATAGTTTAACTTAATTTGTCTAATACAACTTTAATTTGTTTTTAATTAACGTAAAACTACTTTTTTAGGTTATATATTTCATCTATATTTTAAAAAAAATATTTAATGGTAAGAGATTTTCATACTCTCATGTTTCTCTGAATACATAATATTAACAACCCTCCCACCGTTAAAACTGGTATACTGAAAATCAAAGCTTAAATGTTTCATGTCAGACAGATAATGTTGATTAACGCAAATTATTTGCTTTTCTTTTGCATAATATATTTATGTAAAAAGTAACGACACTTAATACATTTCCACTACTTGTAAAATAAATTACTTCACAACAAGTTCCTCATACAGATTTTATAATTAAATAGTGTTTTTCAGTAAGAAAATATTTTTGTGATAAAGAATAAACCTTATCAGCACGTGTTTGACTTTGACCAAAATTGAACTGTAGCTTGTGGAGATTATGGTTTATTTTACCTAAGTAATGGTGCTTTCATTGATGGTGCATTGTCCTGAAATGCAATGGAATGTCTCAAGAAAACCTTTTTTATTTGGGGAGAAAACAAGCATATTATTTGCATGGGTTTTAGTACATTAGCAATGAGTAATGAGATCAAAATTGTGATTTTTGACAAGAATATACAGATGGTTGCTGTTACATTTCAAAAATTATATGGCAACGTGTTATCTTCGACTTTGACTATCAGAGATAAGTACACAACAGAAACAATTAAGCAACAAGTTTTGTGATCAACGATAAAACTTAAGAGACGAATGATTTCGTGTCTTGTCAGATGATTCTCTATTCTAAATTCTGCATCATATTTATCGCAAATATGCTTGATATAATTGCCTTAAAGCAAATATTGGCGCTATGTATTCAATGTGGTCATGTTGACTCAATGATTGGAACTTCGGTATAGGATATTGGATATATGTTTGCATTGACTAGTACACACGCAGCATTTCAATCTAAGATAGTAATGTTTGTGGATAAAGATAGTAATATTTTACTGAGGCCAGTGTGGTACTTATCTATCTTTATGATCTCTATAGCATCATTTCTGAGTAAGAGAATGTAAGTTCACCAGTTTTATGGGCTATCTTGACTTAATTTTATGTCAAATATATAAGACCGTTACCCTCTTAATAGCACATTATCCAAAATAGAAAAGACTCAATGAATAGTTAGTTTGAGTTTTTGGTATGCAAAAAAGTATTACTGATTTAAATCAATTAATTTTATAATATATTGCAGGTAAATGGAGTGCTCTATCCGTTCTTGAGTACAATTTTTTTCTCAAATTTGGTGGATAAATATTGTAAAACTTCAATTAATAATACTGAGAAAGGCTGTTTCAAAAACTAGTTTCTCAAAATCTATATCACTTTTTTCTTTAAAAATGAATAACTTGATATCCGATGCAGCAATTTTTAACTCCAGGTATCATGTAGGATATACTATTATTTGACAAAGATGATATTACACTGGATATGAGTGTATATATATATTGTATATATATATATATATATATATATATATATATATATATATATATATATATATATATATATATATAATTAACTATTTAAACTATCAGTATCACTTATGAATTATATAAATTCTATTTACATATGTTTACACATAAAATGGATCCTATAAATCATAACTTAATGATTTGATTGATGTTATATTTTACATGTATTCAGTTTTTTAATCCGAAGTATGGAATATAAAAAATGTTGCTTATTCAAGATTCAAAATAAATATAAGATTATAAAATGCTTTTAAAAAAATTTTCATTCAAAATTAATTTGTTTGGAATGATTTCTGGCCTGAATAGATAAGTTAAAAACTTATTTATATTTTAAAAATTTTCTTAGAATAACTTATCTTGGAGCTTTGATAGTGCAATCAACGAAAAAAAATTAATAATATAGTCAATTTCATTTTTAGGAATGATAATTATAGTGAGATAAAGGGCATTAATATATATCATTTAAAATCAGGAAAGTATGACCAACATAACCTATGAAAATGCAATCACAATTTACAATAACAAATAAATTAAAATTTTTATGTTGTGTTATTGTGTAAGAGAATTTTGATAAACTTTAGAAGAACAATTAGATGTTTGAGAAATTAGAAATACTTTTGTTCTAAGAAGATTTAGAAATTAATAAATATTTTGGGATGATTTTAAATTCATTTATAAAAACAAAGTTAAATAATCTAAAATTATTACTTTAGTCGGAATACTATAAAGTATAACATATTAATTAAAGATTATTCTGTAAATTTTCTTACTTGCACATGTTAGATTTTTAATAATTTAAAAAAGCTTGAAAACATTTATAACTTTAAAATATTTGTTTGCATTCGTACATAAAAACATATTGTAAGTTTACTTAACTAAACGAGCATATAAGTAGTGGTTAGGTGGTCAGCCTAAAACGAAACTTTAGTATGGTTAGTTTTCAACCATTTTATCGATCCGCTGAAAGGATGAAATATGAGTCGATCTTTCTTAGCACGAGGAAAGAACCTCGAATATGTGCATTGGGAATTCCAAGCGCTACCACTACGCCACGGGAACTTTCGGATTTTAAAATTATTGTCATTATATTTCTTACTTCCCGCACTTCATGGTATCAGTTACTTTGATTGCAAAGAAACAAATCCAAGCGAAAAATGATTTTATGTATTTTACTATTCTCCTTTGCTGATGTTTTTCAAGCAAGATTAATAAAGGAGTGAATTTTTCTTGCGATTTATATATATGACAGTAATTGGTGATAACTTGAATGTATGCAAATTCACGCTCACAAACATCCCTGTATTTGTAGAAGGATTCCACAAAATAGTTGTAATCTTAATTTTATTATAGAACTCAGTGACTGTTTCCATGGTAAAAGAAATTCTATAAACCATGCAACGTACTCAATGGTCGGTAATTTCTTTTAAGAAATTCATTTAACAACATTGAAGTGTTCCGTTTAAATCTTCACAAATTGTATTGTTTAAATTTAATTGAATATTGTAATAATGCTATTCGTTTTCGTGACACTAATCGTATTAAAAAGAGTTCTCCTAGCTCGATAAAATAAAATATGTCCTAAATAAATTGCATCGTTATTTAGAAGATAAATTGGGCTCATATAGAGAATTTTATTATTTAAAAGGTAAGATAAATATCTTATAAATGTAAGATATTAACACAAATCACCTCATTTATTGTATAATACATTCTTTTAAATCAAGCATATGTCGCAAACTAAATACATGTGTGATTTTTCCCACTCTTTTTTAACAATCTAAAGCTCATAAAATTATAAAAAATTTACTTCTAATACTTATTCTATGATAACAATATTTATCCTTTAATTCACAAATATTGATGTTTTTAAAAATTGTGCTCACATATTTGTACACGTGTGCAAGGGATCTTTATCTATTTTACTATACATTAAGTTTAATATTTAAAAAGGCTATCAATCAAAATAAATTCAAAAAACTCTCTATAATTAAATCTTATTATAATCATAGCAGAACAAAAATTCTAATCACCTTTACAATTTATTAACTTCCTATTTTCATCGTAAATGTTACTTGATTCCCATAAACAGTACTGATTATATCTTTGTATACTTAAATTAAAAGTTAACTTTAATGATACATTAAATAAGTTTTACTTGTTTTTGGATAAATTTGGTGATAATAGATTTGTAAATTTTACTACCTATTTTCAGTTCCAGCAAAAGACTTTTGGCTTTCATATGTTGAATTAAGTGACGAGTCAGTTAATGTGACATGTGAAGCTACAAGACTATATCCCTTACCTGTGTTAAAACTTTATTTAAAAATTTTTGGAGATAATCAATCTCAACTTGTAACAGATTCACCATGGCTTTCAAACTTTAGCACAACAGGAACTTACAATGCCTTGTTATACAGAACGTTCAATGCAAATGAGTTACAGTCTAATGGTGATACAGTGTTTGAATGCTATCTTGAAATACCAGGAACCAACTACGTCAACAAGAAAAGTGTAAGATATTATCCTGGTAAGTATTCAAATATCTTATTCTTTATTTTTGCTTAATTATCATTTTATGTATGACAAAACTATGTATGACAAAATCAAAGATTTTTCTTTTATTTTATGAGTAAATGATGGTTTTTATCTCGCATTTAAATTTTTAAACTTATTATCCTCCTTCAAGTAAGCATTTTTAATTCATATTTTGCAATCAATAAATTATATTTAATAATTACAAAATAAGAGGTAATATCATAATTTCTTCCTTAAATTAACTTCTTTTTAATTTGGAGAAATACTTATTTTTCCTTAAGGCTCAGATAACATTACAATAAATTCAAGTCAGCTCCTATATATATATATATATATATATATATATATATATATATATATATATATATATATATATATATATATATATATATATATATATATATATATATAAATCAATTGATGTATATATATATATATATATATATATATATATATATATATATATATATATATATATATATATATATATATATATATATATAAATCAATTGATGAATTAAATATTATTGCAGTTTCTTATCGAAGTAGTAAAAAGTACAGAATTTTCTGAACTTGAATTAAAAGAATATTAGAAAACTAGAAAACAAAGCTTCAAAAATCATTATAATTGTAATAAAATAAAAATAAAACCTAAAATTGACATATTTTCATATGTTTTCATGATTAATCAACAAACTAAGTGTTGCATTTCGACATTACCATTAATATTTTTTCCAAGAATAGTTTACATTTTTATTACAGTGGTGATGCCACTTTAACTATTTGAATTTGAGTAATTTATTCAGTTTTAATTTAAACCAGTTTGATTTTTCTGAGATACAAATTTATATTCTCAAATAAATATTTAACATGAATTATTATAATATCATAAAAATTCAGAAACTAAAAAAAATCGTAGAGAAGTCAAGAAAAATCTTCCGCCTCCGGGAAATGAAAAAATAATTTTTCTTTAAATTAAACAAGAAAATATTTGGAAATCTATTTGTAATAGCTATTATGCGCGAAATGTTTTCAGATTTGTTCAGTATGCTATTTGCTCAATTATTATTTCGTTATCATTTTGTGAAAATCACCAATCAAATCGGAAATAGTAAATCGGGAAATTTTACTATCTTATTCCAGAAATTCGGTAATTAAGTATTTTTACCGACTTAGTATTATATAGCAATGATGACCTGCTTAAACTTCTGTTCTTGATATAAATTTTCATTAACACTAAGACTTTGGTAAATATGAAGAATGTTTTCAACATATATTTTGGCCCTTTTTGCATTGAATGAAAATGAATCATCTGGTTTAGATATGTCGAGGGTTTCACAAATTCCTCAGTTAAAAATGATGAAGCAATTCAAATATAGAATATAAATTGAATTTAACTGTTCCACAACAAATATTGATTTTTACTATGTCTAATTTGCACAGTAGTTCACATGTTTAATGTTTCTCCATATGATTAAGGAGCAATAAGATTTTATGAATCTTGTAAGCTAGTGCCAATAATTAAAAATGAAAGTCAAGTTTTAAATGTTTTTATTACTAATAACAATGATTTTTCTATATTACTTTTTGACAGGGGTATTTTTATCTCCATTTATTATAATGGAATACAGAATATAAATATCTGATCAAACATATATAGAAGTTCTGTTACATTTGAAATAACAGCTTAATTTTTTGTTATTTTTGTCCTTTTTTCAATGTTGCTAATTTTGAAATAAAACTTAATATACTACTTTAAATAAATTACATAGAGAATATTACAGACCATATAATTTTTCTCTGTGTAAGTGTATTTTTCATGAGTTAAATGTTTTTTTTTCAAATATTTTTGAATTATTAACTAAACACAAAATAAATATCGATGTCTTGATTTGAGTGCTGTTGTTAAGATAACCAATGACATTTTAAATTGAATTATAATAAAAATTAAAAATAATTACATTATACATTTTTGAGGAACACAAAATTTTCTAAATTTGTAAGCCACTATATATAATCATAAAATTTTTGTATCTGTAATAAGAATTTTGCAATTTATGTCATTTTTTTAGCCCTTCAGTATACGCTATGTACTGCTAACATGAAAAAATCTACTTCTTGGAAGCTTCTACTTAGTTGAGAGAAATTAATTTAATGACTGTTTCCAGAGTGACATAATAGAAGCTTGAAAAGCAGCAGTTAGAAGGCAAAGCTAGTCTAGTCTTTTATTTTATTTTCAGGAATACCAGACTGAACATATTCTGGAAGATATCCAGAAGTGCTCAATTAAGTTAATGAGAGTTAGGGCTCCTTGTGCATGTCAAGGACACTTGTTGCGCACAAAGCTTGCCAAGATTTATAGCACTGTCTAATATAGAGTATAAAAGGTTTTAGTGAAATTAGCAATATTATACCAATATTAATTGCTTAAAATCTGTGTTTATTACATTAGGTATTCTGAGAAGATAATGTGATAATTTTAGAATATGCTTTTTTTATTTTTATAACGTTTAAATATTAGTTAATTTTAGTAATATATAAATTTTATTAGTCAAAGTTGAGAGAAAACTTATACTTATTTCTTGTCTTGTGAGAAATTAAATTTATTAGAGTTGCAAAAAGTTTTGCATTTTACAAATTTTTCGCAATTTAGCACGTTATAAAATGGAAAAATATTTTTCAGATATTAGTCTTCTTAAGTATATTTAATATAAGAAATTTTAAGCCTATGATACAAGTACCTCAAATTTAGATGAAAGAGTTTTGCTTTTTTAAAATTTTCTTGTAATTACCTTAAATTTATTTCCATAATATAAACCCTTGAAATTTTAAATTTTCTATGGCATTTTTAGTTAGTCCAAAGTTTCATTATTTTATTACAGTATGAATACACATATAAGGATTTTTTCTAAGTAGTATGTGATTAGATAAAAATAAAAATAATAATTAAATCTTAATAAAAATAAAAATTACCTAGCCATAAAATATTTTGAGGAATATTTTATGTTTCTTTTTAAAATAATTTAATTAAATATTAAGTCAGAAGTTAATAGAGGTCTTAAAAAATTAAAAATTATAGTTTTACAGCATCTGTGTGTGTTATGAATATGGAGGTTAATATTTTATTTACTGATCTCTTCTGATTTTGGGTTTATATCTCAATAAAGTATCAAAGATTGGTTAATACTGCAAAGAATAGAATAGAAAGACAGTATCATTTTGAAAATTACACCACCCAAACTAGAATACCTTAAGAACGTTTTCTTATAGTTAACCGTATAACAGTGATACTAGGGTGCCCTGCTTCGACAGGGTGTTCAAATCCCGATAAAACTAATGTAAAATGGTTAATGCACTTTAAATATGTCAAGGTAGCAATATCATCCATGTGAAATGATACCTCTAGGGGTAACTGGCTATGCCTGGGGATTTTCTGCTGCTTACTCTGAGCTTCTAAATTTTGAAGACTTACCGACATTCGAAAAACAATGGTACACCCACTTGGAGTAGCCGTGTATTCAGAATTATAAAAAAAAAGAAACTTGTAATAGATGTTAACATTTCATTGTTAAATTCATTAAATAATTGTTGCATTGAACATCATAGAATATATATTACATTTTATGTAAATAAAATGAAATAAGTTGATATAATTAAATTTAGTTTTATAAAAGTTATTTCCCCTTTTATCGAAAGCAAATCAAATATGATCAAACTTATAATCAAAATTAATTTTGATCTTTTTAAAATAGTCTGGCTTATGTTGTCTTGTTAAGCAAAATAAAGAAAATTATATACATATACACACAACACACACAAAAATATATATATATACAAGAACAATCAGATATACTTTAGCCTAAAGCTTAAATATTTGTAACAAAATTAGCATAATGATTTATGATAAAAATGAAGTATGTATTACAAAATAGCTATATGTATTTTGGTATAAAAGTAGCTATAACCTATAAGAGTTATGCATTATACCAATATTATTTATACTACTGGAAATAACTTATAATGTAAAAACATGTAGTATAAATGAGGTAAAAATTTATTTTTATTATTTTCTTTCTTATAATTCTTGCAATGGATTTAAAACATAGAAAACTATTTAAAATATAATCATGAAGTGATTATATTTCAATTATGTAAATAGGGATATAGTCTTTACTTGAATTATATACGACTTATTTACATATCATTCATACAAAATTTGATATTATTATCCTTGAAAACATCTGTTTTTAGTTTTTATGATAATTTCTACAAAGAGTTTAGTTATTTATAAATACTGATTTAAACAAACCACTTTCAATTTATAAAAATCAGAAGTTCAAATATAAGGAAACAGTAAGATCTTATGTTATTAAAAACTAGTTTTTAATATTTTCAATTATTAATTATTCTTTATGATGTTATCATATTCATGTTTTAAAAATTATTCAAATTTTAACTTATTTGAAGTATCTTAAACAACATATTTTTCGGTGCAGTTTTTATTTGTCTCAACCAATTAAGATTTATTTTTTTAATAATTTCTTATGGGAAAAGATTTTCTCTTGAGATGAGTGATACCCCCATAAAAAAACTTACTTATCTTAGCATACAGACCAAATGCGTTCACAAATATTGACTTCCGCCTCTATCCTCTTTCAAGTGTTATTTTTTATGAATATTCTAATTAATTTAGAAGAAATGCAACGAAAATTGAGAGGGAGATAAATTTAAAGAAAAGCTCATAGATTTAATGTGTATAAGAGGAACTATTTCAAAACCAAAGAAAAATAGGTATAAAAAATGGAATTTAGCAATAGGAAAATTAGGGAAAAAATAGTGATATTGAGAACACAATTGAAATAAAAGCTTTTTCTATTTTATTAGAGGTTTTTTTTAATGAAAGATGCATTTTAAAATGACCTTGTTATTTTCTTACTAATTATTGAAACATTTTATCCCCCAATTCAAAACAATCGAACTCTAACAGTTGCGTTTTAACAATCTTTCCAGAGTAATATTACAGGATATTTATTAATTTATAAAATGTATTATTTTTAACGTAATGGAAAAAACTATTATTTTCATTTTTATACATTACTTTATTTTATCCGAGTTTTCTTTTCTAACTATTCTATTTATTTTTCTTGCAAAAAAGATTAATTAATTATTTCATATACATACATACATACATATATATATATATATATATATATATATATATATATATATATATATATATATATATATAAATGGCACACTTTCTTTCAATTTTTTATTACATAACATACCTTCTTTACCTGAATTGAATATTGATGTATATTAAGACTTCAGAAATGTTGTTCTAGATAATTGATTCAAGTAAGAAAGTTATTTTGTATGAGTAATTATACAATTTAGAAATGTTTCTTTTTTCAGGATTTCAAGGCGTAAGAATAGGTAAGTAATTTATTTTTTAAATTATAATACAATTTCCTTATTTGTAAAGAATTGTGTTTATTGTGTCCTATCTGTTAAAGAATTGTGTTTGTTTTTAAACGTAGAACGAAAATTTCATTTATCTTATAGCTTTCTTAAATTTTTTTTGCGTACACTATTCTTTAATGATTATATTTTTTTACTTTTAATTACATTTTATAGAGTTATTAATTTTTTCTTAATGCATAAATTTAGCCCTAAAATACTGAATTATTTTTTTCTGAAAAAATAATGTCTTTTCAGAAGAAAAAATTCTTCCAAGTGCAAACGCTACATATTATGTTAGAAATATATTCTGTATTGTGAAAATGAATATATACCGAAAATATATTATTTATTTAATTTTTCCCATAGATGGAATTTTATGAAAATGAAGTAATACAATTACTTTAAACAACACAAATTGTAATGTAGCAGTGTAAAGTTATAAACAATACAACAAATATTTCATACAGAAATTAAATTACTTTAAACAAATATTTTTAACAAAATTTAATAATATTTAATAATATAACAAATATTTTAAAATATTAAAAATTATATATTTTAAATTTTTATATTTTAAAAAAATTCAAAAATATAACATATATTTTTAAATGTAACTGATATTTAATTGGCAAAAAATATCGTTAATTTTATGCCTCAGAATTATATTTAAAAAAGTGTATACTTCGTAATTAAAGTAGTTGAAAAATAAAACATTGTTATTTGTAAAATCAGGTCTGAAAGCGAAATGTGTAAAAATAAAATTATAAATTAATAAATTAGCTAGCTAATATCCTAGACGTTACATTGTAACGTCTAGGATATAAAACTACCAAAATAGTTTAAGATTTAAAATATAATAACGAAATAAAATTTTCACTATTGTATGCGCGTAAATTAACAAAATACTCCTTTAAATTTTCATTTTTATGTTTAAATTTTTATCAGTTTTTTTTTAAATTTTTCGCTTTTTAAAGTTTTGGTGATTACAGAAATTTAAGTTATTTATAAATAGTAAAAATTCATGATATATAGTCCGATGTTAATATTATTATAATAAAGAAACCAAAGTTACAGTAATTTTCATTTGCAATAACTTTGGTTTCTTTATTATAATAGTTAATAGATTTATTTAATGCATTATATTTTAAAATATTGATAATCACATATTCTTTAATGTTATCGTCAATTTTTAAAGAATTTATTTTTTCGCAGATGCAGCACACAGTTTTTCATCTGGCAATGCTAAGAATATAATCTCGACAACTTTAATTATTTCTATATTATTTGCAAGTGTATTCATATTTTCCAGGACATCTGATTTATAGAATTCAAAGAAAACTTTTTACTGATACATAATTATGTAAACAAATTTATTTAATACTTAATATTTTGGAATGATTACATCTAATTAAAGTCTATATTTTTATATTGACTGTCTTTAATAATTTTTTATACCATGATCATAATTTTGTTAGAAAATGGAAATAATTGATTTGGCTTTCATTTATAAGTTTTTATTTAAGTAGTATTTTGATTATAATACTTAAAGTGTTTTCTTACGATATATGTTTAGAGATAGTATTATAAATTGTGATGTTGTACAAAATATTAGAATGTCACTTTTATATTTAATTTGAATTGATAAATATGCTAATGTTATTGTACTCACAGTTATTGTGGAATTTAATAGATATATTTATTTTTTAAGAACATATAATAAAATTTCTGAAAAACATAATAAACTTCTCAAATTTTTACTTTTCTGCAATATATAAAAACTACATACAGTTTGTAATTTATAAAAATGTACGAAATAAATGTATTTATTTAAATAATAGATGTTTTTAATTATTGAGGGAAAATGTAAATGTGTGTGTGATAATATAAGCTATTTTCTACAGTGCAAAATTTCCAATATTTTTTTTCGTATGTACATGGAACTTTGTGTATGTATTAAAATTTTAGATTTTAAGTTTAAATGAACTTCTTTTGGTGTTAAATTGATTGCAATTTATATTGTTATTATTTTAACTTTCAAGTATGTGAAGTTGAAATTATATTATTGAAATGCCAATTTTAAATTTTTATGTCTACAATCAGATTATAATTAAACGCAATTTGCTAGATTTATTAACAGAAAAATCTGTTCATATAATTATGTTTATTTTAAAAAATAATGCCATGAAAATATTATTTTATGGAAATATTTACAAAAACTGCAAAATGCTTAAGGCAAAACAATAATATGCACAGTGGTCCGTAATTGCCATTTAAATAAAAGATTTTGAAAACGAAAGCCAATAAGCTAATAATTGCGTTTAACGGAAGTATCATTTATATAATACTATCTAATATCAAAAGAGGCTGTTATTTAATCAACAAACGGTGAAAAATTATAGGAATGCAATAATGTGTGCAGATGTTCTGAATATATTATTTTGCAATCATTTTGATATTTAAATGCATCACGGAGTGAAAGGCAATTTATTGATATATATTTCTGATACAATATATGTATACTTTGGAAGTAAATCGAGTCTATTTATTTTAAATGTGAACAACACACACACAGATATATATATATATATATATATATATATATATATATATATATATAAATGTATGTATATATAAACTGGAAGTAAATCGTAATTGTATACACTATTTTAACTATTACAGCATTATAGCATATCTTGTCATAATCTATATATATATATAATATATATATATATATATATATATATATATATATATATATATATATATATATATATATATATATATATATATATATATATATATATATATATATATATATATATATATATATATATATATATATATATATATATATATATATATATATATATATATATGAATGTAAAAATGGATATGCGTGCAGTTTTAAGAATTAGAAAAATTAACATACATGAAAAGGAGAAAAATATTTATCCCACTGAATTCTCAGCAATTTTCATTTTTAATATTACTTTGTATGGAATATTTAATTGTAAACGTGACATAATTCCTCAGCTATTGTTGCTCAGAGATGAAGCTGAAAAATTATGTTATCTTAGATTCTCGTCATATGTAAAATTTTAGAATATGTGTCTACCACAACAGCTTTAATAATGAGTTTCTTTAGAGGATTGCTTGTTTTAAATGTAAAAAATATTAGATGTATTCCCTCATAATTAATTCAAATATTTGTTCAATTAAAATTCAGGGATATGATTTAAGGTTTTATAATATGCTACTATATCTATAAATCAATAAACTTACATGTTTTACTACTCTTGCAGTTAATTAATCAATTCAAAGAATGGAGAATATTTCTGAGCTATAAATAAAATTATTAAAACTGATATAGGAAGACTTATATCGTAGAATATTTTAACATAGATGAAAATCTATCATAAAATTGTATTTCTTATCACTTCCTTATCAATAAATATCCAACTAATTTCAAAAGTCAATTAGTTTATTGATAAAAGAACATATGGCTAATACACGTTGTGTGTGTATGTAACCCATATTTATAAATATATAATATATGAATAACATATGTGTAATAGATTCTTAAAGAATCAAATTTATATATTTTAAAACAGATGAATTTTTCGGCGTTACATTTTGTGATAGTCTTAAAAATATTTGTGTGGTACTGACATTTTTAAGAATAACATAAGTTTTAATTTTAAATGTGTAAAAGAAAAATACAAACGTTTCTTCAATTATCATTTTTAAGGTAGGAATGTAGGGGAGATAAATACTTTACATTATAGATAATTCCTTTATTGTGATTGAAAATACATAGAAAAAAAACTAAAATAACATATATTTAAAAAAATTTCATCCTATCAGATATATTTTCTACGTCTAAATGTCAAGCTCTTACTTTAAGCGAAATAATTTTAACATTTTTAAGTAAACAAAACTGTGATTTACTATAATACTCATATTTATAGATAATCAAAACATTGATATCCAAAGTAATTAAATCCGAATTTATTTTCATAGTTATATACTGAAATTTTTCAATCATAAGAATTTTGTTATTACTTTGAACATGTGTGCAATAACAGTTATAGCAAAGATATCAACATAAATGTTTTGCAACAAAAAATGCAACAAAAGTAAAATTAAAAATATTTTTAAATATATAAAATCAAATATTCATCAACTTTTCAAAAACAATATTTTTCCATATAACGTACAAATATCTCATATATTTAAATAAAATTTTTCCACTTATGTAGCTTTAAAAAATGTAAATTTTAAGCTAAACTTTCAAAATCAAAATGCATGGAAAATATTGGTAATATCATAATTGGTTTTATTAATCAATACATTTATTAAGTAAAAAAGTAGTCAAGTATATAATCATAACATTAAAATGTTCAAAACTTATTCTTACAATAGCAACAATTAATTATATTACATTTAAACATGAATAAAAGCTAAAAAGAGTCATTATGATACAGTAAAGTTTGAATAACCTTTGACTATCCTTTAGTAATCAGAAGTAAAATTAATAATAATTATAATTGTGTTAAACTGAGTAAAAATGCAGTCTCTGTTTACAAAATATGCTTCTAATATTATTTTCTCGTTGATAAATATGTAATTCATTATTTATTCTGGTGAATTTATTGATGAAGAGGACTAATTAGGAAATTAATGAAAGATTTAATGCAAACATTAACATTGTTAGTTGACTGTTGGGTCCATAAATTCTCGTAAATAGCTTGCTTGATGTGTTTGATCGAAATTAATTAATCTGATAATTCTTAGCGTTTAATACCTGATAATGTTTTTTTTTCAATAAAATATTCCTTAAGCTGATAAGTATCAAGACTGTTTATTAGATGATTAAACTTTAGTGTTTGTAAATTAAACATTAATTTATTTTATAAAATAAATATATTATACGTTGATAATTTGAAAGTAACAAATTTAATAAACCATCAAAAATAATTAAAAATATTGTGAACATAAAGTTATTAATCAATGATGTAAAATATTATATCAGTATACAAATTTATTTAATCACATATATTAATTGAATATTGTTAAAAATTAAATTTTAATTTTGAATACCGAGAGAGAAAGGGTTTATAAAAGGGCAGGCATCTCCAAAAGGGTTTATGAAAAATTTAAATAAGTACATTTTGTTAAATAATAAAAAGTTAAATACAGTTATTAATTTTTTCGTTATTAAGTAGCGCATTAATAATAATTTGCCATTTTACAGATTAATTTATTTTCACATTACATACAGCATTCCGAAGTAATCACAACATTAATACAATATAGTCATCTGCAAGCCTTTCATACTGAATGAATGCAAAATTTCTAAGCTAAGTGTTTTTATGAATATTTTAAAAAAGTAAAAATGAATCCGCTTTGATTCGAATAAAAAATTCATGATATTATATTTGATGCAAATCTTCCATATAAACAATAACATAACATAATTGTGTCAATATTCCGATTACACCATCAATAATTATAAGACAAAATTTACCTATATTAGTAGTCAACAACCTTGTTATTCAAAAGACCCAAATCTAGATAATTTACCATTGAAATATATTTAAAGAGCCATTTTTTTAACATAAGCTTTGCTTTTGTTTGAGACATTATTACGGAATTAATTAGGATTAAAAATACACTCTTAAGTTTGCTTTTGCCAGATATGTCTTCGTTTTACAAAATTAATAAAAGTTGGTATCATACTTATATAAAGATAATAATATTTAAGACTGTGTGTGTATTTAATGTGAACATCATTCTTCCATTTTCTTGGAAAGTAAGGGCAAATCAGGTTTGTATGATGTAGTTTTTAATTTGAGGCATGATTCCAGGTTCTCATCGATAAGCCAATTTCTTAATTTACTCATGATATTGTTAATGCTTGAAAATGATTTTTCACATGAATAAGTAGATCCAAATAAGGAAAAATAGCAAAAGCTAGTTTTTTCAGTTGATCATATGAGTCGGGAATATTATTTCCAGTGTAAAATATCAATATATATTCCCTCTCCAGATCTTTTGAAGCAGACCACTTGTGTTGAAAACTTTGTTCACATTTATTTCTCTCCAACAGCTCTTACTTGGCACAATGACGTTTGAATTTTGAGCTCCATATTTATATTTTCAAATCAAGCAAATGTATTTCAAAACTGCCTTTATCAATATTTAAGGAATGAAAAATTAAACTCTGTTACCGTGACTTTCAGAGGTTTCATTACAAAAGCTAATGTCGCTTTGCTCATTCTGAAACCTTTAAACCTGCTGAGAAAATCTTCTTTTATATTTATTAGGGTTGTTTTGAAATAACGAATGTCAATGTTATAAACTCACTTTCTGGACAAAAATTTAATAGGCATGGAAAGTGAATTCGGGGTTCCCTTTCAAAACTTCATCAAAAGCAACAATTTGTTTTCGAAGGAAATTATTTCTTTTATCAAAAAATTGTGTTTCCTTTCCCTTGTAACTTGCGATTAAATTGATTTAGTTTAAAAGTAACATCTACCATAAAATAAAATGTTTGGATTCACAGATCATTCGTTAGCTCCGTTTAGTCAACATACTTTTCAAGAAGAAATTTCAGTAAACAGTAGTTTCAGTGAACAATAAAACACAACGTTTTAAAACGTTTCCGCTTAATAGCCAACGAATAATGTTATGCTAAAGCAGATCTGTATATTCACTTTCTTTCTCGTTAGAAATTTTGTAAATTGACGATGGCAAAGTGGTTTAACTATTATATAATCTTAACCACAATTTCATTACTTTGCAAATCTCTTTTGGAAATGTCTACGCACATAGTGTTTTTTGATGAATAATACAATGGTAAGTAAGTATCCTGTGATTCATTTTTTTCTTTCAAATGGCAACAAAACCATTTCTTGCAATTATCCTACACTTCACTCCGTCTGTTGAAATTGAGACAATTTTTTCTTATGGAATTTGAGGTCATTCGAAGCAGTCAATGAAAACATTTGCTATATAACTCCCCGTGTTTGTTCATGGAGTGGCAATAATCCCAAAAGTTCCTATTTAGAGCCTGTAGTAGAGATAAATTGAACAAAAAGAGAAACTTGCACTGTATCATTTAAATCGCAAGACTCATCAACTGCTATTAATTCAGGGGAAGCCAATTTGAGATCTTCAATTTGTTGAAATCATCAAAATTTTTAAGATTATGATTTCTAGAACTTTTTTAACCATTTTTCTGGACTCTAAAATCTCTACTAGTTTTGCTTTCTAAAACTGTACCCCTTTTTTATAGCCTTGAGTTTTAAAAAAAATTACTCGTTTCTCAAGATAATTAATAATATTCCGTGCATGGGACTAAACATTTTTGAGAAGAACCTTAGCCAAAGAGCAAGGAGCAGCGGTTTTCCCACAATTGACCTATATGAATGTTCTTGTTTACATTACTTCAGTTGAATTTTGTAGAACTCATATAATAAAGCAAATTAAATCATATTTCATTCTATTATCAATATTATCATTGCACAGATTATGGGAAGAAGCATATAAAAAGATCATCTATATTCTATGTTATGGTTTTAAAAGAGTCTCATTTTAATTATAACTACAAAGGAGATTTTGGTGGAATTAATCACACACTGTAAGAATTTCATAAACGTTTTTAAGATTATATAATATTATAACAACAAACACATAAATTCTGTGACTGCTTAAAAAGAGATTTTAAAATATATTTTCATCCTCCCTGAAAAATATAATCTTTGTGCAAAAATAAAAGGACAGTAAATTTTTTACTCTTAAAGAATGTTTGAGAGCAGATTTTTTTATGATTCTATATGACCAAAAATGTAATAAAATAAATAAATAAAAATCATAGAAATTCCCTATACTAGGATTTCTTTTGATATTCATTTGTACTTTGATATAATACTTTGAATACCATTTATGTTGTTAATCACCACAATAAAGAGTTACATTTGCACTGTATCATTTAATTTTATAGCTATCTTTTAATTTTCGAAAACATTTGTGAAGAGTTATGAATAACTATACATCATTAGGGAAAATCGTGATATAATTTTCTTTGAAATCAAATTTTTATTTATTTTAATCAAGAAACTAGAAAAAGCAAAAATTTACTTTATAGAATTTTTTGATATTAACAATTTTCTGACAATTTGAACTAAATTTTAGCAAGAATCTATGATATTCAAAATATACGAATTATGGTAATTAATACACGAACTATGAACACACACAAGCAGAAATATTGTAATTATACATTTTTATACATTTATGTAAAAATTTTGCGATAATAACTTACAGGTCTGTTGTTCTCTAATTTTATTATGTAATTTTATTCTAGCTATAAAGAGGCAAATATTTACTAAATATAATTTTTAGAATAAAAAAACACGTAACTAAATAAATTAAATACTGAAAGCAAAAAAAAAAATACATTTAAAAGCATTCATTAAAGTTTCATCAGCAAATTTACAATGTGTAGTTTCAAGGATAATCTGCAATTTTATATATATACTTTTTTTAATTAAAACACATAACATTTCTTTCTATACCTAAAATATTTTCTTAAGAATTGCTTCATTATAATAACATAATTTTAAGCCTTATATTAAGGCAATATTTCACCATCTGAAATTAAATTTAGCTCTAAAGCCTTTAATCCTAATGCATTATGCATTGAGATAATTATTGAGGGGAAGATTTGTGAGAGCGATTAATTATGAAGTTGTTTCAATGAAATCATAGGCACAATAGGAAATCAATGTTCTAAATATAGGTATTTTTACGTCTTTAATTTGCAAATGTTAACATCCAAATACGTAATTAAGCTTCCTTGATTGAAAGTTTTCTCATAATATCTGGTGTCCTATTCTGTGAAATTTCATATTTGTTGCATTTAAATATGCAATTAATTAAAATTACTAAATATTGTGCTAAATTAAAGTAAGAATTACATTTAATTTTGTAATATATACATATTGCGTAGTATGAAAATAGAATCTTTCAGTTCAGAAATTTAAATTATAAATAAATTACATTATAGGAAAAATTAAAACAAAAATTAATTTTAATATCCAAATGATTTAATTATTGAAAATTGTAACAAAAATACAAGAATTATTATTGAATTCATTCGTTTAAGTATAAACCATTTTGGAATATGTAATCCTGAAAAACATCGTATCACTCCATTTGGTTTAAATAATCTCTCATTTAAGTGGAGTGTGTAAGCTTAAATGAATAAAATATTTATCTTGTGGCAGATCAATGAATCTTCTATAAAATTTAGTTCACAAAAACATGTACAATTTGTGGGCCATAAGGTATTTGCTCGAACGAAAATAGCAAAAAGAAAATAATAAGATTTTTTTTAAATAAAAGAAAAACATTTTCCTTTGTTGTGAATTTCCCCTGCTGATAGAAATATTATTTTCGGACATTTTGAAATAAACTCAGGTGAAATGTTTAGGTATGAAGTATTTTGTAATAAATGGATTGAGAAAAAAATAATTTCCAGGTATTAACAAACAAGAAAATGCTGCAATTAAACAAGAAAATGATGTTGTTGTTACTTTCGACACTTGGAAAAGCCAAGCTTGCTGTGATGTAATGCTAAGAAAATTATGTAATGCTGTTATTCAACAAGAAATTGGTGTAATGTTGTAACCATCTGCAAAAAAATTAGATAAATTGCTGGCAAGATTAAGAGTCAGTTGTTTTGGAGAAGATTAAGAGATGGTTGATTTTAATGTTTTCTCACATTGAAAAATGGAAAAAAGTCGTTTCTAAAAACGAAGTTATGAGACATAAAATAGTATTTACTTTGGCTGAATTCCATCAGTAAAACGAGCTCACATGAAATTCCTAAATACAAATTTTTATGCATGTGCCTCTTATAAAGTGAACAATAAATATTTTTTTCTGATAATTCAACTATTTTTTTATATAAAGAGCAGATTGGTAAAAAATAAGTTTAAGATGCAAAATTCTTTTTCCATTTTAAGCGTTTTTACCGGTACAAGCGAGTTTGTAAAAAACTATCTCTTATTATATTTATAAATATTTATTTGGAAAAAAATATTTTTTTGCTTTAACAGTATTGTGCATATTATAATCAACGAATGTAACAAATATAGTTGTAATTAAGCATTTTATTGACAAACAAACAATTCCATCACTTTAGATACATTAATATTGATAACAGTTTATAGAGTGTATAAATTAAAAATTAAAAAAAGTATATGCTTCTAAACTAAAAACATTGCTAAATTAAATGTTATTATCTACGCCTAAATGGTACTATCAGTCGTAACATATTAAAAGCAGAATTTTTATTTGAAATAAAACATTTCATCCGTTTTTATTCATTTCTATTTTACAAAATTCTTGAAGAAAAATCCAGAAAAGAATTCACATATCATGTATCTTAGTAAACATACATAATTTCACCTAGATTAAAATGATAATCTTGAAAAGAGGATATCTATCAAACATCTCCTCTACTTGGAAAGGAAGTTCAACGTATTTTGGAGAATATTTGCCAGACATCAGATTTTGGGAACGTAACATTCATTGAGTTAATTGAATAAAAAAAAATCTAAAATTCTAATTATTTTGCAGACTTCCAAATCTAAAATTAGTTAATTTCAAAACCTTAATCTATAAAACATTCTTAGAACTCCTAATTTTCTAAACCATTATGTATTGGCAAAGTACTTTTCTTCGCCGTATGCCTTATATAGTTTACTTATCGAAACATTTACAAGAGGATTTAAATACATATCAGCAAATATTGATGATATATTCTTTTAGAAGTTTTATTATTTATTTTGGCAAAACCATTGAGAGAAGAGAGAATTATTATAATTTTGCGTACATATTATTACCTTTATATATATATTTATAATTCACATTTACTTATAGGCACTTCTGATGCAATTCTCCTCTCAGCACGATTTATAATGCCATAGTAATTAAAGTTAATTAATTTTTTTAAATGAATTATAATACTGAAATCGTATAAATATTTTAAATGCAAAATCATTTGCAAATTTTGAATTTTTTACTTTCACATTTAAATGCATTAAAAAAATTAAATTAAATTAAATAAATTGCTTAACATGGACGAGTAATTATTTCTTGTCCATGTTAAGAAATATTGCCTGTGTAAGTAAATACATACTGTGCATAGATGTAAGTAAATGAAGTGTAAAAATCAATAGAAAATTAATTGTGTAAAACTTACAGAAAATTATTTTATTGAACCAAACATACTTTAAGCAAAAATTAATATTAGTTCTTTAGATCAAAAAGGAAGGTACGAAGATTTCCATTTCGCTTAAAATTCGAAATATTTTCTCTGATGGAATATTGAGTACTTATAATAATTCACTATATAAAAGTTTTGTAATTTAAATTATGTGAAAAGTGCAGTCTATCAAACAAAAAGTGTATCCATGATCCATGAGAAAGCAACTTTTAGTCTCAAAATATTTCAAAAATATATTATGGGTTACAAACTTTTGTTAATTATTTAATACTAATTTGTTGCATACAAAAACATTTTATGTGTTCATCTGCCACTTAAATCATTATATTTGTTCATCTGTTTATTTAAAGAAAGTTTTAACATCCTGTCAAAACTCATATTTAAATATATACATTTAAATTAGATTCCAACTATAATCTTTCAAAATAATTATTCAATCAGAGCTTTAGGGATTCTTAATTAGTTACATTTATGAAATATAATATTATTTTCATCTAAACAGAGATGGAAATAAAAGAAAATTATACTTTTACCAACACTTTTTATCCAATGTTGGCATTGTGTTGTACTCTCAAAATATTAAAAAATAAGTTAGCGTTGTTGCAAACTAGCATGTTAATAACAATAAGTAATTTTTTCTTATTCATAATTTTATTTGGGTAAATATTACTTTGGTTTATTCAGCGATTTCATTTGCTAATCACATTTTAATTTTTTTTGCTTATATTTCGCAGAGCTACAATTTTAATATATTTATTAAATGTTTATTATTCCTAATTAATTATTTTTGATTTTTGTTTCTGTTTATTTGTAGAAATCTAATTTTTGTCATAAAACTGGATAATAGTTTCTTTCTATTATAGCATGAAGAAAATTCATAAATTTAAAATTGAATTTGCCATGGAAAAGTGAATATTCAATAAATACTCCTATGAGAGATTGATTAAGAAGTAAAATAAGAATACAAAAACTTTTAATAATTTATGAGATTTTACACTGTATGATTTTAATTTCTTTCAATTTGATAACATTATGATTATATAGAAATATATATATTTAATGCCGAAGAATTTTAAAAAACAAATTTCTCATTATATTTTTTTAGAGTCTTCCTTAATAAATCATTTAAATATTTCTTTTCAGTCAACAGATAGAAAACTTCTAATATTTAACAATACACAAGCATTTCTATATAAATATAAAATTACATATTATATTTTTAAAAGAGTTACATTTAAGAGACTAATTTCACAACTATTATTATTTACATTATTTTATATTTCCCAGAAAATTTTACATTCTTTTTTTATATTTTTAAAAAAATATATTTTGTTTTATGCATCCTTTAAAATGAACAAAATAATTGTTTTAACATATATTATGAGATAAGCGAGAAATATAATTGTATTTGAAAAATATAATTGTTTTTGAAAAATATAATTGTTGATGTAATTATTAACAATTATAATACTTACATAAATATGATAACTATCAATCTTTTTATTTATTAATGAACATTTATTCATTAATATTCATTTACTTCTAAAGAATAAAATACTTATGTAATTAGTAAGTATGCTTCTTGAATGTAAGAATGTGTGATTTATACAGATAAATAAAAATAAACTAACAGTGAAAAATTTTCAGAAAACTAACCGTAAGAATTAAGGCTAGTTATATATTATGCATTTCAAAATAGTTATCATTATTTTTCATTTAGCATCTACAAATAATGACTGCAAATTATGTGAAAGAAAATATAAATATATATTTTTATTTACATAAACCCGTTATTAACATGCATTTAGGAAAAATAATGTTAATATATTTTACGAAAGGAAATGTGTGAAATCGTAAATCCTTATTATGTAATTTTCTCGTGAAACACTAATCGTCTGAACTTAAACAGTTTCTTTCATAATCATAAAGTAACTAAGGAATTCTTTTTTAATTTAAAATTGTGCGAGCTAAGTAAATGGCAGAAAATAATTACAGAAAATGGTTAAAAAGAATATTTCAGATATTAAGTAATAAATTTCTTTTAAATAATTTGAAGATATAAGCGCAAGTTTTACTAGTTATAATTATATAGTGTTTTAAATAAATAAAGATCTGACTGCTAAAAACAATTTATAGCCAAGTAAGGGAAGTTTGATTGGAAATTTCAACAGTTTTTCGTTATATTTCAAAATAAATATTCATGTTTATCTTTTTGTCAGGTATTGAAATGTTAAAAAGTTTGTAATAGGCTTTGGAAAATAATGTTTATTCTATAAAAATACTTGAAGATAAAACATATGTTGTAGCATAACTAATCACCAAAATGTTTATAAAATTATGTTTTTAAAATTATGATTATATGATTAATAAAACCTTGAAAATATTTAAGATTTAAATAAGCATTCATGTGCAAAAATACTTGAGTAACTTTCTGTGAATAATGATTCTATAAATAGTTATTTTATAGAATAAATATTGATTCTAAGTTAGATCTGTTTCTAACCTTTTTTATACTTCAATATAAAATTTTCCACAGAAAGTTACTCAGAATTTCTTATTTTCTATAACATTTAATTAAATTCAGAATTAAATGTTAAATAAGTATTATAACATTAGCACTGCTGCCTATCCAAATTGCAACACTAAAAAAGACAAGAGATAAAACAACAAAATTTATTTCATACATAACATATTGAAAAAGTATCAAATCATTAAATTTATAAACATCTGTGAAGTGTAGTTCCTACCAAAATCACTACCCTGAGTAGCCACAATTGTTGAAGATCACCGCTGCCGCACGCATCGGCATTGATTCAAAGAGATTTTGGATGTGTTCCTGGGGTATAGCAGACCCAGCAGCTTCCATACCTTCCAAAGTTGATCTGGTGTGGCAGATGGGAATGCAATCTGGGTCAATCATTGAGCAATCATGAATCACATGCTTACTATTGGTGAAAGATTCTCAGAGTGAGTCGATCAGGGAAGCAATTCAATCTGGAGATTGACGAATATCCCTTGGACAATGCGTTCCACGTTTGATCGAGTATTATTCTGTTGAAATATGGCTGTTAGCAAGCCCTAAAGGTAAGGAGGGACAACTGGCTTCAACACATCGGAAATGTAGTTCTGGCTGCTAAAGTACTAAAAGTGCGTACTAGACTAGTGCGAGAGTGATATTCAATATCGTCCCATATCATAATATCCGGTGCAGGATCAGTGTGGCGATGCATAACATAGCTGTTGAGCATCCTCACTCCACGGTGTCTCCATACTTGAATGTGACTATCATGGTGTTGCAGACAGAAAAATTTTTCGTCAGTAAAGACAATTTCATTCCATTCTACCATCCATATCCTTCTTTCATCTCACTACTATCGGCGAAGACGTCTGTGACTCTGCGTCAAGGGAAGACAATGCAATGGACGTCTTACGGACAGACCATTCTACTGTATACGTAATCCAATGTTACGTACAGACATTGGATAATGTGTTACAAACTGAATGTGCTGTGCTATGGTTCGTGATGTGGCTGAGCGATCCGTCACTGCCATGCGCACAATGTGCCTGTCATCACGTGAAGTGGTGCCCTAAGGTGGATGTGATCGAACACGTCGGTCCGTCATACTATACTGTATCCAACTATCAATATCCACATTACAGATGCTTGGTTTCGTTCAACACGACTACCGATTTCCTTGAAATTTAATTCACAATCTCGTTAGGCCACTATGCTTCCTCTGCCGAACTGGGATGCTTGATCAAAAAATGATTGCTGTATTCTATGAGGTATAAATGATAATTTCTTCCAAAAAAACACAATTTTTGAAGTTGAAATCGTCGAAATCTCCAATCATTAAATAGCGATTTCAAGTGGCCCCACAGGTGCGCGAGTCTGCGTCTGCGCTGAAATTCTAATCATTTGCATATTTCACCTTCACTAATGTATGTTGTAAATTGAATGACATTTGCCTGCTTTCTTCAAATCTTTGTAATTACAGTGGCCTTTTTACAGAGCTTTGTATTTACAGTTTCAAATCTTCCGACAGAGGGCACCACCAGATGATCCACTCCCTCAATTTTGATATTGATCTGAAGGGGGGGGATTTTCTCCAGACCATTGCACCCATGGTATGCTCAATGACCGACCACAGGGCTTTTGATTCCACAGATTTAACAAGCACGTATATTGCATGCACTCGGTGGGTCTTTGGCGGCATTGGGAATCGAACCTTTCCTTTCTGGACGGAAGGCCGATTCCACAACCACTAGGCTACCATGGCCCATATAATAAATATAAATCTAGCATGTAATGCAGCTCAAAATGATATAATAATTATTACAAAATGATTATTAAAGATTAGAAAATATTTTCCTGCAAAAATGCATATAAAATAATTTAGTTAAATTTAAATAGAATTTAGTTAAACTTACTGAGAGTTTTAAAATAAAGTTGAAACTGTAATTAATATTTAAGAATATAGCATGAGACACATAGTTTTTTATAGTTTTTTATTAAAAGAAATAGTTTTATTAAAAGACAGTTTTTTATTAAAAGAAAACATAGTTTTTTATAAGCAATCAAATTTGCATTAAATGCCGAAAATACATTTTGCTTAAACCTCATTTTGGAATATTTATTTATTTAAGTAGAGAAGTGACTGCAAAAAATAAACATAAAAGACTTTATTTCTATTCATTTTATTGAAAAATGGAAAATTTAGTTAAAGATATAGATTTGCACAATTTTCAATTTACAATTAAATAATGGTTACAAATAGCAATTATACTCATATGACAAAATAATTGGAACTAATGTACATGAAACAAATATTATTATAATGTTATATTTCATTATTTTTGAATTAATGAGTATAAAATAAATATCTTTGTATATAATAACAGAAAGGTGCATGAGGAATTAATTAAATGTAAGATCATATAATTTTTCATTTCTGTTTTTATTGTTACACAAAAAACGCGAATTCCTTTTTTAAATATTTAAGATTTTAATTCAAATTTCATTCATAAATAATTAAATAGAAACTACATTCCAAAGGATATTTTGCATAGTTTTAGAAATATATAAATTTTTAATTTTGTTGGAAAATCTTAATATTGGATAATTCCAATAAATTTGTAGAATAGAAACTCTTTTTTTATCATTACATATTCATATTTTGCTAAAAACATAACTATTTTATGTTTAAAAATATATTCACTTTTTATTATACTAAGTAGTTGAACACCTAGATCACTTTTATTTTATAATAGCTAACATATGCCTAATAATTTGAATTCCATTTTCAATATTTTCACAAACATTGTATTGCAAAAATTAATGTAAATTAGTCTCAGTTTTTGTAAAATCCTATCTCGATTTTAGGTTAGATATTTTTTAAACCTCACTCAAAGTGAGGAGATTTTTCTAAAACAAATTTTGTTGATTTTAATTGCTACTAAAGCTTATAGTTTTAGAGATTACGTATATATTAAAATTTGATTTTTGCATAACATTTATTTCAAGCATAGCAATAAAATTTTTGGACTTGCGAATATATTTCATCACTGACATCTCTTAATTGAAATAAAAAATATAACATTAAGTAAACGGATTTAATCTTAAAAAGTAATATAATAAAAAAATGTCAAATGATGTAAAATTTTTAAAGTAGTTAACATTCAGTGCTGTGTATGAGTTGTAATAAGTGTAATTGACGTAAATGTCTAAAAATTACTTTTGTTGATTCCCTCATTATAAAACCCCAGAGATTACTTCGTCAAATAAATAATGTCTTTTAATATATAATATGTATGAATAATCCAATAAATTTAGATAAATAATTATTGAAATTATTTATTAAATAATTATATATTTATATTGAAATTCATAAGATGATGTATCTTTAACATTTACTTCATTTAATACACATTTGTTATTTACAATACTATACATAAATCGAAATTATTTTAACTACTTTAAATTATTAATACTTAAAATAAATTACAACTATAAATTAAACCTACAAAAACATGATTTTAGAACAGCTAAAATGTAACAATATTTCGAAATCTCAATTTTTAAAACATTAAATATTTTGAGCATAAGCAATGTTTTACATATAAATGAAAATACTTTGAATACGTTTACAATAAAGGAAAACTTTTTGCTGTTTTTTCAGAAACTGCATTAACAAAATGCATGAAAATAATCAGTAAGCAGAATTCAAAATGCAGTTATTTATGAAATAATATTTCATATGTTCTTGAAATTTATTTCAAAATGATTAAAATCAAAAAATATTAAAACACATTAATTCTAGAACTATTTTTAAAATTGTATTTACTAAATCTTTCTACAGTCTCCTTTCTTGCAGTATCTTTTCCTCTTCATGTTACAATCGTATTACGTTTAGATAATACTGCAATGAATCTCATTTTCTATACTTAACTGCTGACTAGTTTTCTGTTTTAATTATTTTAAATACATTTATAATTTAATTTTTAAAACATCTCTATGGGTATTTATAGTTTTCAGAAAAGGATGTAATTTAGATAAGTATTATTTATAGCAAACATTACGTATATTTTAAGAAGTTTTCAAAATTTTATCATCCTAATATTTATCAAAAAATTAAATTATGTTTAAATTTAAAATATAATTTTTGATTTGTAATCACCTTGTATTATGTAAATATTGGAGACTTACAACATGCTGTAAAACCATTGATTAAGTCTGTTTGTAAATTGTTTTTGAATATAGGTATCAAATATAGAGTTCTTGTACATGTTGTAACAGAGACATCGTTCTGCTTAAAAAATATTAATTAATGAAAATAAAATGACGCTACCACTTGATAAATAAAAATATAGTAATAATAGTTTTATTCAAAATAAGATTTAAGGCGCTTTTATGTAAGATAAATTTATCGATTGACATACATTTTTATCCCAAATGAAGCATATGTTAAGATTTACTCAAAAATAAATCACAATGAAGTATTTAATTTGTTTAAAGTAATTAAATATTTCTAACAGAAAATACTGCTGTATGATCATTTAGCTATTGTATGTAAATTGAAAATTAATAATTTCAATTAATTTTCGAATATATTAATACAATAATTAATATATATATATATATATATATATATATATATATATATATATATATATATATATATATATATATATATATATATATATATATAATATAAAAGAACAAAACAATAATTAATTATAAATGTACAATGCAGCAATTGTAAATGCATTACGGTAGAAAAATTATAAATACTTTTAAATGTTAATAAATAAAAAGTAAATAATAAAATTAAAATAATAAATAAAAACGCATCTTTTGAAATGCGAGAATAAAACTGATGCTAATTTAATTAAAGAATTTATAAATTCACTTAAATATATCATGAGATTCTTTCATTATTTTTAATTAAAAAATTTTCTTGAAACATATTAATTGTTTTATATGGTATAGATGATTGTAATTAACTATTAAAATTATAGAAGATTTAAAAAATAATCTAAAGTATACTAAAGAAAAAAATGCTGAATTGAACTAAGTACTTTTCAAAACAAAACAAAATATTTTATAAAATTATTTTTTAACAGATGTTACAAAATTGACTTTGTTTCTAAGAACATGAATACAAGTGTGAAAGAAAGAAATATTTCTTTAATTACTTTCCAATATTTGCTTTTGACACATTTTTAGAAAGAATATAGCTGTAAAATATTCTTAATATTTACGAAGCAGATTGAAGTATTTTTGATGCTGTTAATATGAAATCAATTGATCATATACGGAATGTAATATTCCATATAATTTTAAATGTACTAAATTATATTTTAGCAAAATGATGTCTGAAAGTAAAAATTTTACAATGATTTCGTATTTAATTCTATAATTTTATATTAAAATGGTTAATATTCATCACAATTAATTATAATGTGTAGTACATTGCATATAGGTAAAAATTTATCTTTTGTGTAAGATTTTATTTAAATATCATTTCATGATGTTCAATTGTGCTTTAATCTTTATTTTTGCATCAAAGAAAGTAATATTTTGATGCAGTGCTTTATAGGTTCAATGATATTATTATGCGTTTGGTTCATTGAAAATTTGAGATTTATAAACTCAAAGATGCATTAATGGATAGTTTTTCTTACAAAAGATTAAAATAAAGCAAAATATTCAGGTTCGAAAACATAAACTATTTAAAAAAATTTATTTTACGAAAAGTTATACATTTTTTATATTTTTATTGTGCTTGCAAAAACGCTTAAATGATTTAAGATTTAAGTCAAATATAAAAGTTATTTATGTTATTTCTATATAATAATATAGTCTTTGTTTTTACCCTTTAAATTTTACTTTTTAACATTTTATTTTATCTTTCATATAACATTTTAATTTCTTAAACAAATTAATTTTATTAAACTCAGCTTAACTCATCTTTTTTTTAAACTTTGGCTTTATAAATGAGCAAAAATATTCATTTTACAGCCTTAAATATTTACAAGAATATTAATAGTAAAACAAATATCACTTACATAGTTTTTTAGAGTTTAGAAAAAGGTTATGTATTTCCAATTATTAAGGTTTTAATAATTAACTACTTAAAACATTTTGAGCTTTGCAATTATAACAAATGATATTTAAGAAAGTTATAATATAATGTTCTTACTTAATTCAATGTACCTAAAAAGAATCATCCGTTTGCTTTGAAATTTTGCATAAAAGTGTTGACCAAATATTTATATTTTTAAATTTTGATATCTTATAAATGAATAATGCGATTTCTAGAGTATCAGTATTTTGCATCTAGCAGATGCTATAAAGGGCTGCTCCTCAACTGACCCGAAAACTTTTGGTTGCATTGTAATATTTCAAGAACTGAAAAAAATACCTCGCTGAAGAATTCGAGCTCATTAGTGCGACTGTCAGAGTTTGGAAGATGTCGTATCATGGGACTGAAAGCGATAGGTTGTGCAAATTGGAGATTCCTAAGAAACTTCGACCCATATGAAGAGAATCCCTTCATAGGGGCGAAGCTATGCTGTGATAAGAAGATTGTGGAAAAATGTGGACAATGAAAGATTTAAAAGTAATGATGATAGCGGTGACCTAGGAACACCACAGATTGGATGGATGGAGTGATTGTCAGATCAGCTGTCACAGTGCACGATCACTATCAACCATCAGACATGCGATTGGCACACAAGTGTTGACCATAACTATTCACTGTTGGCTGACAGAGTGAAATTTACTCAAGTACGGACTGTTAAGCCACCAGCTATTCATGCCTGAACACTACCAAGACAAATTACAATCATGCTTGACTGGATAAAACTGGAATGATACTTACTTTGAATGCATAGTATTTAGTGACGAATGACGCTTTCATGTTTATCCTGACCACCATCGAAGACGTGTGTGGAGGAGCCCAGTGCAACATGCATACCTTCTTTTCCTATTGCATGTACCACAGCTTTAACCAAGAGTTATGGTCTGTATTTCATTTCCTCTTATAGCAGAGCTCATTTATTCACCATTAAAGTCACTCTTACAGCACAGAGATACGTCAATTACAATATGATACTTGTTTTTCTACTATTTTCTTGCAGTATTCGGACCTTATTTTTTAGCTATATAGTGTGACACTACATACGGAATGTGTTACTAAAATTGTCTTACAGCTTGTCAAATACTTCCCTGGCCAGCCAGATCATCAGATCTCTCTTTTTCATCATGCATGTCTGGGATATGATGGGACTGTGACTGCATTTATCAGGCAACGTTAATGTCCTATCCTAAAAAATGGGAAAATATTTGACGAGAAATACCGCAGAAGATTATTTGAGATCTATATCAGTCTATTACATGACATAAGGTAGCTTGCATCTAGGCTACTATTGAGTAAACTTCTTAGTGGCCTTATAATTTTTTAATCATGTAACTCTGAAATAAATCATTCTGGTGTTTTGAAATTTAAATATTTTTTTATTTTTATTTTCTGCCTAATCTTTTTATGCATAAATTTTCGTCCCCTAGGGACAATTCCTACTTGGTGAATTGGACTTTTGTTATAGAGTACAGATGGATACAGATTTAGATGATAAATATTCCTAGATATAAATATATTCTATTAGCTTAAAGGCAACAAACATTTTTAAACATCTTTAAGCTTTGTTTAAATCAAAATTTCAGTAATCAATCCCTTAACTATGAGAAAAACTTACGAGATTAGTTACACAATGCTCCTGTTACCTCTGGAAAAGGCAACAGCTTTGCCAATGCAAAGAAATATTCCCTTCTCAAAATCGACCCATCTTCTTTGACATAGGTAAGTCCATCATTAACAATATCAAGAAGATTATATTGCATTACAAAGCCATGTATCTAGCTTTTTTGATAGTAGAGCATTGTAGAAAATCGTACTTCAGAAAGTCGTATCGACAAAGCAAGTTAGGGTTTAATAATTTTATTAATAACCCCAAATTATTTATTTATTATAAACTATTAAATTTTAATTCTTATGAAAATGTAGTCCCTTTATTAAATTTATTTTTTACTTATTTTTAGCTTGGAAATTATCAAAATAAGCAAAACAACACCTTAGATTAACAATTCCTTTATTAGTACAGTGTATAATTTCCATTGGTTTGTAATATAGCTTGGATTCCTCAGCTTGCACATAATGAAAATTCTGATTAAATGCGGTTGAGGATATCGATTCTCTATTTGTTGATACCAATAAACCACAACTTTTCAATTATATTACTGTCAGATAATTGTGGGCCAAGTTAGATGTACAATCTGCTCCTTATGTTGATTAAACCATGATTAGACAAATTTCTCTCTAGATACTTATATGTATTATTATTTCGGTAACTTTCATCTCTTGCAAGAAATAAAGTTTACCTCATGATCATCTAAACTTTGCACGTGTGTGTATGTGTCTGTGTGCGCTCAGTTGTGTCAAAATACGTATAATTATATTTGAAAAAATCTAATAGTCTTTATTTTGTTTTATGCTTAAAAAGCGCATTTAAAAATGTCACTTTTACACGTCAAGCGCTTACATTATTTTGGTAAACATTTTCTTTTATTTTTACAAACGTGAGTTTAATTGACAGAATATATCTTTTAAATAACAGAATTAAATATTAATGTACAGATTAATATAAATGGTAATTGTAATAATTATTTATGTTTCTAAAATAAGCATTATAAATACATTTTCTATGATAAAATTTCATGCAATAAAGCTTTGATGAACTACTTTATTTTTAAATTTTATTTTGTGCACTAAATTATGACATCCCCATGCATAACAACAGGTATAAAAATAAAATCAGATATTCAAAATCTCAGAGATAGTTATTTTCAAAACATTCAAGCTCAATTAGAAACATCTGGATTTTTCCACTTCTCGTTCTCTTTCTATGACTTCCTTCATCTTTGAAAGAAATTAAACTTTTCCAGTAATGTTGTATAAAAGTAATTTGACTTGGTATTCTTAATTTTTCATTTTTATATTAGCATTTTGATGCTGTCTCATTAGGAAAATAGAAATTTTAAACTCTATCAGTTTAGAAATTGAATTCATTGATCTAATGCATAATATTTCAAACGAAAAATTGGTGAGAAAAAAATTATACAAATATTGTCATTAAAAAATTCAAATTGTTAATTTTCATAACTGTGGCCTTTCAAATCTATGGATTTATATAAATGAATTTATATAACTATAAGAAATGTTTCTAATACAAGTTATTTAAAGTACATTATTCTACTGCTGAATTTGTTCTTACTGTTTTAAATTGCTCTTTTTTTATCGTAATTAAAAACTTTCTATATTTTTTTCAGTAGGTGCATTAATTTGGTCATAACAAAGGGTATAAGGTGAAATCATTGCTCGAATACACTTTATGAAAACTTTGCTATTTCTATACAAATATATGTATGTATATATATATATATATATATGTATATATATATATCTGTGTGTGTGTGTGTGTGTGTGTGTGTGTGTGTGTGTGTGTGTGTGTGTGTGTGTGTGTGTGTGTGTGTGTGTGTGTGTGTGTGTGTGTGTGTGTGTGTGTGTGTGTGTGTGTGTGTGTGTGTGTGTGTGTGTGTGTGAATATTGAAACCCAAGATTTGATATCTGAAAGGTTTACAAATCATTGATCTAGGCAACCTCAAGTTCAAAAATGATGTGTCTATGAATGGCTGGTACCTTAACATATGTATGACAAGTTTAATATTCCAGCATCTTTTATACTTGCTTACCATACATCTTTCATACTTGCTTACCATTCATAAAGAAAATATTTTTTGCTGCTGGATGTTAATTTTAATTTTTACACTATTATTAATCAATAAATATACCATTTCCAATCTTCTTATATTATCATTTTAGAATCAGGGAAAGAATATCTACTTGCTCAGAGCAGTTGCGAAATAAAAATATTCACAATATATAAACAGTTTAGGAACCCTTATCTATAGAGGAAGGAAACTCATTATTAAATGCTACGATGATTTATATAAAATGCTTCATATAATTAAGTACTGAATTGAAGCCTCCTTATAATACGTTGTAAATCGGACGCACTAACTTGGTCACATTATATTATCTGATTTTAGGCAACTACTTGAAATTATTAGCATAATTCTGGAGTAACTACAAAAATATGAATACTTAAGTAAGTCCTGTGGCAGCATGATTTATTCTTTATAGGAGATATATAGTTAAAAATTTCATTTAAGACATTTTAGTGGCTTCTGTCCAAAAATGGGGTAATATTCGATTTATCATCCTATTTTTCATTGAAGCAAATCAATTTTAATAACTAATTTCACAATACGTCCAACTTGCAATAGAAATCGTTTCGCTTTATTCATGATCTGCCTTCATTTAAACAATATACAATCAGCGTATTTTTTAATTTATAAATTCTATTTATTATGTTTAGGCTTGAACACATTTTGATCATTTCATTTCATTTGAGTAATGTTTCTTTTCAAAATATAGTTTAATTAACGTGTATCACATTTATATATATGAAACATACACATTTCTTGAAAATCATATATTATTACTTAATTCAACAGTATTTTTCTTATAAAATTATTACTGTTTTAAATTAAGTTTTGATTACTTATCAATATTTTTTATATGTTAATTATCTTATATATATATATATATATATATATATATATATATATATATATATATATATATATATATATATATATATATATATATATATATATATATATATATATATATATATATATATGTTATCTCTATAATCACTAGAAATTCATGACAACTTTAAGCCACTTTCAGTAATTTCTTTGAATTAATTAGTCTTTAATGACATAAATGATTTTATGCAAGCAAATTCCTGGTAAGCTTTATATTTCAATCAATAAAACTTGTAATGCTCAAGCTTAATTAAAATCATCTTTTATCTTTATATTATTTTTTACAAGTTATAAATTATTTCTCACGTTCTGGCTTAAATTTCTTATCTAATAACAATGTATTCAGCTAAAAATAACTGCTTATTTGGTATGTATGTATTCAATTTATTCAGCTAAAATTATAATAAAGCTTAAATTATTGAAAATTTAAAAAAAATTACAACTTCTTTATGTATTATAGAATATATATATTATATTTCGTTTTAAATTGATAATGATATCAAAAAATACATTAAATAAATAGGCAGAAAGTTATCACTTAAGCAAAATGTAAACATGTATACAATATATTCATAGCATCAGAAAGTTTATTGAAATTAATTAACTATTAGGAGTCAAAAGAGTTTAAGAACAACAAAAATTATATAAATAAATATTCTAATTAAAATTTGTGAAAACAATTTAATATCTTAATACAATTATTTTCATACAGTCTTAATTTACATATAAATAAACAGTCTTAATTTACATAATATAAACTCTTCTTATATTTTAAAAATGTGTTATTTTATTTACATTTTTAATTTCAGTTTTTTCTCTTAATCGTAGTCATTAGAACAATATTTTAACAAAATATTTCTCTAATTAATGCTAGATTCATATAGATTGAACAGGTTCTCGAGTTATAGATTATGGAGGCAATTATTTTGTTTGTGGATAAATTAGAGTTCGTAATTAAGTAAAAAATAATGAAATTCTATAAAATAGTAAAATTTTAAATTAATTATGTTTTGGAATAAAGATGAAAGAGATATACCATATGATAATTTTAATTGAACGTATAAAAAAACATCTTACACTTTCACGACATTAAAATACTTAAGCTTAATTAAGGAATATTTTCAAGAACTTTATTAACATTATTCTAAGTAAGATAGTGTATCTGATAAACTATGTGTTAGTTATGTAAAGTGATTAGCTAAGAAAATGTTATTTTCTAATATAAGTTATTTATAATTGTTAAGCGTATTTCTTCTTAAGGAAAACATTTATTTAAAGAGATAATTTTATTTAAGAAAATATACAATCAAATATATAAAGAAAAATCTAATCAAATGTAAAATTTGTTTCAGCAATATAAATTTTTATAGCAATATTTATAATATTATATACAAACAAACATTCATTCGTTCTTCTTTGAATAACTCCTTGTAAATATCAAACTCCCAACCTGCAAACTTTGTTCTAAAAGGTAACACAATCTTTGACTTCTTTAAGCATCCATTACGTGTTTCATCTAAAATATTAGATAAATTAAGTTCTTCCGTCGACTTTCCTTCAATTTGAAACACAGTTTATTCAAAAGATCAACTCTCAATGATTTAGCGTCTCATATTTATTTCATGAATAAATGATGAATCCTTTCATAAAATCTGACAAGTTGAATTTTTCTAACAATTTTGATAAAAAAAGAGATTCCATTTTATCAGAATTATTAATGTCTCATATATTGCTGCCAAAGATTTAAAATTAATTAATTATAGATATTTATAATATTTTAGTGTACGAGTTTTTATCTTGCTATAACACAAAAATAGAATAAATATCTATTTATTAAAAATATAAAATACAAAATTATTATGATATTCAGAACGTTAAATTATATTACGCACTGTTTCAAATATTAGATTTTATTAAACATATAAAAACACACGTTTTCTGTTCTGAAACAGAAATTAGAGAAATAATATTTTATTCATTTTATTTCTTAAAAATTTTATAACTTTTAATTCATTTGAAAAGAACTAATTTATTTAAAACACAAATTATTAGTAAATTTATAACATGCGATAAAACATTTTTATGATTAATTTCGCAAGATTTTTTCATATAATATTTTTTATTTAGAATGATTAAATGTATTGAATTTTTGAGAAATTTCTGAATAATAAATACAATTGTTAGCATTTAATAGTTATGTAGGAATACTTCATAGTTTTAACTGGACCCAAAATTTTAAATTTGAATAAATTAAAATACCCAGATACAAAAATCTTTAGTTTTAGAGCATTTGCTTCTGACGGAGGAAATTATGTTGAAGAAGCTAATAATCAATTAGAAAACAATTATAATGTATTATTTAATTCATTATTTTCTTATAATTCATTAGTTTCAAGTTATATAGTTTTTTCAAATTATGAATGAATGCTTCTCTTATGGGTAAGGGACTGACCATTTTTCTCGCTCTCATATTTCATTATGCGAGTTTAGCTTCGATTATCTATATTATTCATACTGTGAGATAATTCACAGATATTCAGGAAAACGTACCTCTGTTATAAAGTTATGAAGTGTTATACTACCAAATTTTTTCGCTTTACATTTAAGTCTGTTTTAAATTAATAAATTGACAATCGTGCCTTGCAAAAAATATAATTTAAATTTACAATTCCATTCATACGAACACAATTCATAAAAATCCCTCTAAGATATTACAGAAATAACTACATTATAATACAGAATATCCTTAAATTAATTTAACCAATCATTTGTTGAAAACAATCTTTTAAAGATCATATATGTTTATTCAAGATTAAGTTTCGAATCAACATAAATTTCGTGTTATTTTTGAGTTTAGACATTTTGGATGTCTTGATATTTTGATTTTATGTTTCTTATAAAACAGCAAAAAGCAGTTATTTTTCCTTTTACTTTTATAAATTATTATTCCTTAAGAGTTCATTTAATTTTTGATGAATAAAAATAATATTTCCAAAATGCACTTTAAAGTAAGAGCAAATAAAATAAAAAATACTAATATATGCATTTGTCTATACCTATATACATAAAAATGACGCAAATCAAATATTAATGAAACTTAAAAAATATAATGCCCATATTTTTGTTAAAAGAGAAATGATCAGATATGCAAACGAGGCAAACTTCCTATGTTGATATTCATGATTGATGAAGATCTAAAATTATCTAAATTCCTTCCTGTTTTTAGTAATATATATATATATATATATATATATATATATATATATATATATATATATATATATATATATATATATATATATATATATATATATTACACATGTTAAATAAAAATTCAATTTTTTTCTACAGTTTTTATTTATGTGTATTTAAATTAATAAAAAAATAATATTGATATTTTTAAATAATTTTAATTGACAAAAATTATTTACATAATTGATATTATGTGAATATGTTTTACATATTAGTATAGTACTAAGTAAAAGCAGCATGAATGAAAAACTTTTAATATATATTTCATCTTTTAATGCATTTATAGATAGTTTGATATAACTGTTATGTATTTTACAACAAATCAAAATATTTTTCGTAGAAATATTTATTTATCATTTCTACGTTTTAATAAACGTAGCAAAATATATTCAAAAACAAATAACACATTGAAATCTTTACATGAGATGAAGATAAGTAATTTAAAGGTAATTAATTTTTAGAGCTATAGGTATAATAGTATAACGATATTTATTGATTAAACAGATATGACACACTTGTAAAATCCAAAGATGAAAAAGAGTAATTCCAAATACATATAAAATAGTAAGCTTTTCGGTCTCGAATATTTTGCATCAAACTTGTGTGCAAATTAATTTTCTTTCATAAAATAATTACATCTCCTTTGCATCGATAAGAATTTATAACTCACATTCTCTGAAATCTAATTTTCTCTTTAAGCCTCTAATACTAATATATTATGTATTGAGATAATTACTGTGGAAGATTTGCAATTAATTATGGAGTTTGTTCAAGGTAATCATCAGCACATTCAGAAATCAATGCTCTAAATATAGAAAATTTTACGTTATGAATCTAAATGCTGTCGTTCAGTCATACAATTATATGGATTTAATAGAATGTATTCTGCTATTTTCAAATGACAGATTGTAAGAAATATAACATGAAACGGCTTAGAAGCTATTTTCTTCATTTGTGGCAATTTATTCGCTTGAGAGCCCCTATTCTTTTTTACCTAATAAAATGTGTATTATGTTGATTCTTAGATAATTATAATTTGTTTTTATGAAACTTTTATTGAATTATAATTAATATTGAATTCTTTTTATGGATAACCAATTAAGAATTAATTTATTTAATTATTTGCAATTTAACTTATCTTAAGTAATATAATTATTATAATAAATAATTTCTAATTAGTTGTGATAAACTTAAATGCATAAGTTGTACCTTGAAGAATATGAAGCATTTGAAAAGTATAAAGAATAGTTTTCTTGAATAAATTAATAAAAACTAATTATCTCTTAATGGAATAATTGTTAATATAGTATACCTCTTATATTTTTGTAAAAATAGCAGTTAAATAAACATGTAGAGTTAATAAAACTATTATTGTTGCATAGTAAATATTTTTTTCCAAAATTTTTTCTAAAATTACGAATGTAAAAATTAAATTATTAGGAATATTTTCGTAAATGTACTTGAAAACTTTTGTTCATTTGAAAATATAGAATACTTCAGTCTTTTTAGCAATTTTAGGTAAACATAGCACTACTCGAACTTATTTTTTTACACAATGGCATTGATAAAAAGAAAAGAAAAAAATACCTCATTAAAGTGTACACATTCCTACAATATTAAGTTATATTTATATATCTTCTTAACAGAGAGAGAATTGTAGTTTTATAAATTGCAATATATTTATAAGTTAAACTTTATAAACTAATAATACTTGTTATTCAGTTTATTTTGCTTTTTATTAGTTCCATCAAGTAGTAGAAGATATTGGTTGAATCATTTATCCTATATTGGAAAAGAAAATATATAAAATTAAATAAGAAGCATTTAAAAATGAAATAAGAATAAATATTTTCCAAAAATGTTCATGATATTTTGAAAGTAGTCTTTATTTCTTAATATATAGATAAATTTGAATTTTTAGATTTCCAAATTTTGGAAATCAAAGGCAAATATATACAGGAAATGTAAAGCATGGAGATATATTTTCATTTAAAAAAATTTCAATGTAAAACAGAATTTTTTATTTAGAAAAATTAAAAGCCTGATTTATTATAAATTACATATATAATTGAAATTGCTGCTATCATTAAAAATCAACAAATTAAGAAGAGATTTAATTTCTTGGACATTCAAAGCATCAAATTATATAAAATTTTAGTCATTTTTGTATTATATGCAATTGTATATTTCTACATGAAAACGAAGCGAGGTGAGGAATAATGATATAGCCTGTCAAGAATATTGTAAAATATCTATCCAGAGAAAGCGTTGATTGAATCATAAGAAAGGGTGCTGATTCAAACAATATTGATATAGTGCGGCTTGTGATGACCTGAAAACCCAGAACGAGTACCTCCAAAACAGTACGATTAGTGAGCTATTCAGTGTCTTCTGTCCTTACGGTGGTAAGTGGACTAATATCAGTGAGTCCAACAGCCTGTTCCGAGCACTTGAATGTCTACACATCATTAAATCACTAAGTGTCAAAGCCTTTCTCATTTGCTAATAGAATAGTAGCGGCTGACATTATCTCATTTGAAGATCAGATATAATACAGATTCAACTGAAAGTGCTTCTGAACATGATTGAACAGTTATAATTTGTGATTCTGTCTGAAACACAATTATAGAATGTCTGACATTGTGTTATATATATTTATAAGTCAGGAGACAGAATATCATAATATAATCAATAGATAAATACCATAATACAAGTCAATTTAAAAGCAATAAGGAATATGAAAATACAAAAACACAGAAATATATCTTACCATCTAACCTCTTTTCCAATGCAAAATGAGCTAAAGAAAGTTCAGTCAGGAAAATAATTAGAAATAACAGAATATAAATTAAAATATAAAAAAATATATTTAAGACAAATATGAAAAAATAATAAGAAGCATTAGGAGCTTGTCTTGTTCAGGAGGGATATGGTCAACTATGCAAAATTGTTATCCGTTTTCCATTACTGCTTGCATGTCAGAAAAAAGAGAGTGTATTTCTTCTTTTTCTTATTTTTTTCATATCTTGTCTGAAATCTATTTTCTTTATATTTCAATTTAATATTTTGTATTGCTAATTTATATATATATATATATATATATATATATATATATATATATATATATATATATATATATATACAAGCTGACCCAGCCACGCGTTGCAGTGGCTGAGTTTTTAAAATACATGGAATCAATTTTTTACTAATTCTTGGGTTCAATCAAATTAATATTTTCTAAAAAAATTTAGAATAGGTTCATTCATAGGAGATTAAAAATAAAACGTTTCACCAAAATTTAATAGTAATAGGTAAAGTATCGAAATTTTGAAATTAAGCACAAATCAACATATACTTTCTGAATTTACATTTTATTCATCTTATATTAAGTTTGTAATCAGTGACTTACTTATAAAATATACTATATAAATTAAAGACATCTAAAAGTAAATTGTTATAAATGAGGTAGATAACATTGACATCGAACAATTATTATTTTAATTTTAAATTATATTAAAACTAAAAATTTTTTCCGCGGCATTATACTAAAATAAAAAAAAATTAAAAGAATTTATCATTTGAATAAATAAATTATATCAAAATGTTCTACTGAATAAATTAATAATTATCAAATTATAAAATAGAAATAAAAAATAATAAAAGGCTATCAAGAAATACTTACATATTTTCGAGGTGGTATGAAAATTAGTAGAGAAAAACAGTAATAAATAAAATTTTATTTTACTATTTATAATATTAAAAATATTCAAACTGAATACTGCACAATAATAACACAATACAAAGTATAATTATGAAAATGATTCACGAAAAATTGTTATAGTATCATTATACATCATGAAAATATATGTAAATTCTATATTTAACCACGCGCTTGCGCGCGCACGATAATTTTCTCGAAGATGGTATAATCTAGAAAAATAAACACGTCGCCATCTGCCGAATACCTGTGCAACTTAGATGCTAAACCGCCATC